>OZ012675.1:39821441-41070878 GCA_963942505.1 Lordithon lunulatus | reverse complement strand
TCCCTTAGCTTCTTCCCCCCAAGCAGTCTCCTTTTTCAGCATCTCGAACAACAACCTGCCCCCGCCATTTCCCGACACGTCCGTCGCGTGAAGCTGCATGCTTCCGCCCCAAAAAACGCGCCCAAATTGAAACAAATGAATATTTAAAAAACCTGGGGCCGCGGGCTGGCTTGGGGCGGCCGGGCGTTCTCCCCTTCTCGTTATCAATTTGTCAGGCGCGTGTCGGAGACAGCGGCACAAAAGAAAACCCGACGGCGGCGCGGCGTGGCGCAACTTTTTATACGTCTTTAAATCAAGCGGGCGCCCAACCCCCGCGCACGCAGACACCCTCGACTGGTAGTCAAACAGAATTAATGTGATAAGATGGGGCGCTTTTGTGTTGGTGTTTTCAATTAAAACGTTTTTGAACTCATATAGGTGTGTTACCATTAAAAACCCTTAAAAGCTGTTTATAATATGGTGTAATTTCATAAATCACGTATGGATAAATTCAACGAAAAAGAAAAACATAAAAAGACTTCAAATACCACAAAATAAAGCTGAAGAATCAACACCTACACACGATGGGTCTGGTGTACAGCCCGTTATGTAGAGGGTGCAATGAAGAACCAGAAACAGCAGAGCGCATGTAATATGCCTCTGCCCAGCTCTAGTAAACACTAGCGGGTGCCACCGGTGTGAAGTTAAACAATTCTTATAATTCCGGGTGGCCGGTGAGTTGACGCGGCGTGGACTTTTTCTGAGTTCATTGTTACTAAACGAAGTATGCAAAAAAAATCTACAATTGTTTACCTATGTCCTGGTAACCATAAAATAAGAAAAAAACAAATTTAAGTTAATTTTGTTAGCTGTTATTGAATAATATTTGCAACAAAACAAATTACAATTTTTATTAATGTAGCCCCCACGATTATTTTTTTAAACTTTCAAAATATTGTTTAGAATTTAACAACAATCATCAGACATATTTTCGAATAGCTCTGGGACTTAGTTTTGTTTAAATATTTTTGAAAAAAAAACGTATTAGTAAAATATTTGTAAAATCATTTTTTATTTATGTGTATGTGCCCATACACCAATGTTTTTATTCAACAATTTTGTTTATAACACATCACTTTAGTGGTTTCAAAAAAGAACAGTTAAAAAAATGGACAGCAAGTATATTTTTATAAGCCTGTTATGAATAATATTTGCAACAAAACAAATTGCAATTTTTATTAATGTACCCTCCACAATTTTTTTTAAACTTTCAAAATATTATTTAAAAATTAACAACAATCATCAGCCATATTTTCGAATAGGGCGCTGGGCCTTAGTTTTTTTTTAAATATTTTTGAACATAGACATGAATATAAGTAAAATATTTGTAAAATATTATTTTATTTATAACAAATGTCTGTGCCCATACACCAATGTTTTTATTCAACAATTTTGTTTACAAGAAATCACTTTAGTGGTTTCAAAAAAGAATAGTTAAAAAATTGACAGCAAGTATTTTTTATAAGCCAGTCATTGAATAATATTTGCAACAAAACAAATTGCAATTTTTATTAATGTACCCTCCACGATTTCTTTTTGAAACTTTCAAAATATTGTTTAGAATTTAACAACAATGATGAGACATATTTTCGAATAGGGCGCTGTGACTCTTTTTTAAATTGCTGGGACGAGTAAGTAGCCTTAAAGGGATGCCCAGTTTGAGTGTCTGTAGCTAGCTACCCTCCAGTCAACCATCCAGAAGCTGAAGAATCCGGGGGCAGTCTGCAGATGAGCCCCCAGGATATTATTTGTTATTTTAAATCATCAATCATCAACGTATATGTTTCATACAACTTTTATTTATTATTATTTTTGATTAATTGATTATTGTATAATCAATTATTGACACTAAACATTGTGAAAAGAGTCAGGAAATCGTGCACGTTGTAAAATTAATATCTCGCGTTTATACCTGCAAATTGATATTTTCAGCGAAATATTTAACGCGTTCCACTCGATTTCCCGCTCCCCCACTTTAATCTATTCGATTAAAGCTTTCCGTCTCGCCGGCGCTCGCGTGCGGATGCGGAAAATTCGCGTTTTCCCATTTTTCTCCCTCCCGCGTCGCGCATCACGCGGGCGATCGCGCGGAAATCGCGTTATCGCTGGCTGCCGGCGGGCGGGGCGGTGTGATACAGAAGATATATGTGAGCGGATATTGAATATTTATAGGGTCGCGCCTTCCCGCCGCCGTCTCCAACGTGTGGCGTAATTAAACAATCTCGCGCGCGCCCGCGTGAAAAGCGAAACTTCCGGATGATGGATGGCCGGCGGGGGGGGCGGTGGCGGCGGCGGCAGCGGAAGTTTGTTTCCCCGAGTTTTATGGGCCCGCTTATGACATCCATTACACGTGCTTTTTTATTCTCGTTTACTGTGCGTCGACGGCGGCGGCGGCGGAAATCACCTTTTGATAACGGCAGCCGGCAACAATAAGGCGGCAGTTTGCGGGATGACGCCGCCATGCGAGGCTTTGCAAAGCAGATAAACCATTCTAAGCTCTTCAACTGTTTAATTATATTTCGCTCAGTAAACTAATACAAAACCAACTTTGCTTTATGAATGGGATGATTTAATTAAAAGTTTCGATTGTTATCAAGGTGTTTTATGTGGATTAGGTACTTAAATTCGTTTCGATTTAAATTAATTACTAGGTAATATGAGACAACCTCTGGTAGGCATTACAATATCTCAGCATATGACCAAAACTCTGGAGAATAATATACATCACCATACAAAATAAAGTCAGGTAAGAATCGACATCACAAGTCAATCTAACAACATGATTGCAACAAGGAAATGGACTATCACCGGTTCATTTCATCCTTTATTTCGTTTAGTTATCAAGATACAGGACGAAATAGGCGTTTTCAAAACGAATTATCGATATACAGGTTAAAACAGACGTTCCTTCAACCAAGCAATGTTGTCTCGCGAGGTTTCCTATGTATTATTGCTCCCCGAATAGAAAATGCCACAAATCGCAACCCTTTATTTCGTTTAGTTATCGAGATATAGGGCGAAATAGGGGTTTTCAAAACGAATTATCGAGATAGAGTAGAGAGTAAACCAAGCAATGTCTAGGGAGGTGTCCTCAATAATTATTAAGAGAATAAGTAGAACAGAGAGAAAATGCAAACTGATACGAAAATCAGAGCAAATGATGCTGGATGCGGATGATGTACCTATACCGGGAAGAAACGTGCAAGAAAAACATGTTCGCGTTATTTGAAAGCAAACAAAATGGGGCTAAAGGTTAATGAGGCCAAAACAAAAATATTACTAACATCAAGAAGAAGAAATTAACAAAACATACACTTGGCCATGTGCAGCGCAGGGGGAACCGAAGGACCTCCAAATAAATACTACGTAAGTAAGAATGGAACGCCCCAGGTTAAGGATGTTATAGATGTTTTGTCGAATATTATACTCTCTACAATTTGAGTGTCTTTAGTTACCTCAATTTATCAACTTGTTAAGACATATTTTTCTTTACAACACTTTTTACTTTCCATGACTGCTTTTTCATGTGTCTTCTCACATATATACACACACACACACAAAGGGGGGTAAGTTTTTTTTTCATTCTTTCATCCTGCTGCCCAAATGCGATATCAAGTCCGGCCCGGGATCGATCGCGACCGCCGTCCCCAGCAATGTTTTGCCATAATCTATCACGTTCAGTAATAACTACTACGCTGCTGGTCGAGAGGCGGCAGCGGTGGCGGCCGTAGTCCATTTGTATCTGTCATATTTTCGTTCGCTTTTGCCAATTATTTCGCAACTGGTGAAATTTGTTACGACAGAGCGGCGCGCATTTGGCGCGTGAATCCGGAAATAAAATGGGGTTCTAATGAAATTGTCGGCAGTTGCGGGGTGATTAAAGTTTTGGGGTGCATTTGATTCAATATTAAAATGTTTCTTTGTGTAAATGAACTAGCAACATTATTCATTCATACTTTTTTTTGTCGAATATAACTTCTATTCCTTCTTGTCATATGAATACTGTATGAATATACCGGCGCTCCTTCGGTTCCCCTTATATGTACCAATCCAGGACCTATGAAAGCCATAGATCTACTACTAACGCCACCAAAACCCAGAGGAATGCGAAGGGTGGTGCGCACGAGCACTCTGCGGATCACTAGGGCATACTGCACCGAAGGACCAAGGAAATGCTCCTGGTTAAAGAACATAATGGACTGGAGTAGTCTGGACGCCCACTCATTATTCAGAGCGTCACAAGACCGTGCGGAATTTGCCATGATTATTGCCAACCTTCAGTAATGGAGAAGGCACCTAAAGAAGAAGAAGATACTGCACCATATCTATGCTCGCAGGGACTCCCCTAGGGGACCTCATGGTGGAGAAGAGAGCACAAATATACACAGCTACAAAAGGCGGAACAGACCACAAGACCGCAAAACGAGAAGGCAACATGAAATGCTGGCAACGCAGATGGGAGAGGTCCACGAACCCGGAATGGACCAGGAGGTATGCAATACTAATTTTCGATGAATAATTATGATACGTGGAGTTGCTCTGTAAGTGACGATATATAAGGTGGTGAGAGATCGTTTGAATCTTACATATAAAAACACACGTTCTAAATTTCCGATTTAAACATCTAAGGCTATACAATTTCCTAACATTTTTAAATTACGCCCGACTAAATTGCGGAGTAGCGGCTAAACGGGGGCGGTTTCTCGCCTTCAAGAATGATTGATAGCGGCGGCCGCCGTCTCGCGCCTTATATTGCTCGGATCTTTGTTTCCTCCGTTGCCCCGAGGCCCCGCGTAAGTGCCCAGCAAATATTTCACCACGACGGCGCGTGTCGGTGCCGCCCCCCTTAACACACATTCACATACCCACATATTTGCGCGGTGAAAGACGAGAGGTGCCAGAACAAACAATTCCTGCCGTCGACGGAAGTGGTAAGGCGTCAATGCATACATACATATAGACACGCTGACATACATAAATTCACATCTAGACACACACACTGTAATGGAAAATTTGAGTACAGCAAAGAAAAACAGGTGACAATGGAGGAAATAATGTTGTTAGCAATGATGACATGAAAATTGAAAAAATAAGTTGAAAATATTCGCGACCTAAAGCTTTCTGTTTCTACCTGGTGGTGGAACAACGAACTAAATGTCATAGGTAGTCTTATTATAGAACCTTGCACTATGTAACTACATAGTGCAAAGTGTGTCACTTGTTTTATTAAACAGGTGACCCTGTTTTATTAAACAGGTGACACACTTTGCACTTATCACTCAGTCCAGCTTTACAACTCTCTAGAACCATCTCTAGACAGTGCAGTTGTTGCCAAGACATTTTTATAAGCATACCATTATCTTTATGTGAGACCTATGATAAATTACCTGTTTGTAAATATAACCAAATTTAACCTCCGTCGCGCCGGCAATACTAAAATACTGATACATTTAACCGATGCACCGATATTTACATTAAAAAAACAAGGCGACACACAGGACAAGCAATAATAATACGGGAAGAAAACAAAGCACACGAAAACAAGACACACAAGGGAACCGAAGTCTGCAATTGCACATTGTAAATATAAACAAGAGCTGATCGTTACCTACGAGTTGGTTAGCCCCGCCCATAAACCGTTAACCTTTGAATCGCCAATAGCTCAATATTAAGACACGCTCTGCATTTGTTTGAACAGCCATCCAAACTGTAAATTGAAACTACACATTGAATAGAAAGAATAAACGGTGGTTGAATGTTGTTGAAACAACTTCCAAATACTGTTTAACAAACAAATTAAACTATGCAGGAACTGTGGTGCCGTGAGTATGAAATTTGAGTTATTGTCCTAAGTAATCCTTTCTTTTCATTCATATGACGTAACACAAATAGAACGATTGTGTTATAAGGCAGTGAAACTTGGATTATGAAAAGTACCCACGAAGTAAAACTAAGCTGTTTTGAAAGAAAAGTGCTACGAAGAATTTACGGCCCTATAAAAGAGAATGGTACATGGAGGGACAGAATGAATTTTGAGCTACGGCAGCTATACAATGAACCGGATCTTGTGGCAACAATAAAATGTGGACGGTTTAGATATGGGGAGCATGTGAGTCGTATGAAGGAGACAAGACACCCAAAGAAAATGATTGAGAACAGAGTGGTGGGCCGCAGACCAAGAGGAAGACCGACATACCGATGGGAAAGATATAGACACAATCGAACAAGCGAACTGGAAACGGGCCAACAGGGACCGACACAGCTGGGAAAAGTTTATTAAGCAGAATGCCACAGTCTTTAAGGGACAGTCTCCGATCTTGCTTGGTACTAACTGGATTACGCCATACAGCTAGATTCCCTTTCCCACAAGAGTTCTACTTACGCCAATAAAAGAAGAATTTAAGGTTTGTGGGCATGGTAGCGAAATTCTAGTTTATATTTGATTGTCCCTCGTAGTTCTTTCATCTCTCACACTTCTTACATCTTTCACATCACTTACAATCCCTACATCCCACACGTATCTTACATCCTTCACGGTTCTTACATCTCTCATAAGTCTTCTTACATCCCTCACAGTTCTTACATCTTTCACATCTCTTACAGCTCTTACATACCTTATAGGTCTTACATACCTCATACTTCTGATATATTTCACATCTCTTACTGCTCCTACATCCCTCATATATCTTACACCCCTCACGGTTCTTACATATTTCGCATATCTTACATCTCTCATAGGTCTTCTTAAATCCCTCACAGTTCTTACATCTTTCACATCTCTTACAGCTCTTACATACCTTAAAGTTCTTACATCCCTCACACTTCTTACATCTTTCACATCTCTTACAGTTCCTATATCCTTCATATATCTTACATTTTTAACGGTTCTTATATATTTCACATATCTTACATCCCTCATAGTTCTTACAACTTTCACATCTCTTACAGCTCTTACATACCTTATAGGTCTTACATCCCTTACAGTTCTTACATCTTTCACATCTTTTACAGTTCCTACATGCATCATATATCTTACATTCCTCACGGTTCTTACATATTTCACATATATTACATCTCGCACAGGTCTTTCATCCCTCATAGTTCTTACATCTTTCACATCTCTTACAGCTCTTACATACGTTATAGATCTTACATCCATCACACTTCTTACATCTTTTACATCTCTTACAGCTCCTACATCCCTCATATATCTTACATTTCTCACGATTCTTATATAGTTCACATATCTTACATCCCTCATAGTTCTTACATCTTTCACATCTCTTACAGCTCTTTCTTACCTTATAGATCTTACATCCCTTACAGTTCTTACATCTTTCACATCTTTTACAGCTCCTACATGCATCATATATCTTACATTCCTCACGGTTCTTACATATTTCACATATCTTTAGTCCCTCATAGTTCTTACATCTTTCACATCTCTTACAGCTCTTACATACTTTATAGGTCTTGCATCCATTACACTTCTTTCATATATCTTACAGCTCCTACATCTCTCATATATCTCATATTTCTCATAATTCTTATCTATTTCATTATTTCACGTATACTACATCTCTCATAGGTCTTACATCTTTCACATCTCTTACAGCTCTTACATACCCTATAGGTCTTTCATCCCTTATCGTTCTTACATCTTTCACATCTCTTACAGCTCTTACATACGTTATAGATCTTACATCCATCACACTTCTTACATCTTTTACATCTCTTACAGCTCCTACATCCCTCATATATCTTACATTTCTCACGATTCTCATATAGTTCACATATCTTACATCCCTCATAGTTCTTACATCTTTCACATCTCTTACAGCTCTTTCTTACCTTATAGATCTTACATCCCTTACAGTTCTTACATCTTTCACATCTTTTACAGCTCCTACATGCATCATATATCTTACATTCCTCACGGTTCTTACATATTTCACATATCTTTCGTCCCTCATAGTACTTACATCTTTCACATCTCTTACAGCTCTTACATACCTTATATGTCTTACATCCCTTACAATTCTTACACATTTCACATATTTTGCAGCTCCTACATGCCTCATATATATTACATCCCTCACGGTTCTTACATATTTCACATATCTTACATCTCTCATAGGTCTTTCACCCATCATAGTTCTTACATATTTAACATCTCTTACAGCTCTTACATCCCTCATATATCTTACATTTCTCACCATTCTTATACATTTCTCATATTTTACATCCCTCATAGTTCTTACATCTTTCACATCTCTTACCGCTCTTACATACGTTATAGGTCTTACATCCATCACACTTCTCACATCTTTAACATCTCTTACAGCTCTTACATCCTTTACAGTTATAACATCTTTCTCAAGTCTTACAGCTCTTACATAACTTATAGGTTTTACATCTCTCACAGTTCTTATATCTTTCACATCTCTTAAAGCTCCTACATCCGTCATATATCTAACTTCCCGCACGGTTCTTACATATCTCACATATCTTACATATCTCATACTCTCTTACAGCTCTTACAGCTCTTACATACTTATAGGTCTTACATGCATCACACTTCTTATAACTTTCACATCTCTTACAGCTCCTACATCCCTTATATATCTTACATTGTTCACGATTCTTATATATTTCCCATATTTTACATCCCTCATAGTTCTTACATCTTTCACATCTCTTACAGCTCTTACATACCTTATAGGTCTTACATCTTTTACACTTCTTACATCTTTCACATCTTTTACAGCTCCTACATGACTCATATATCTTACATCCCTCATAGTTCTTACATCTTTCACATTTCTTACAGCTCTTACATATCTTATAGGTCTTACATCCCTTACAGTTATTACATCTTTCACATCTTTTACAGATCCTACATCCCTCATATATCTTACATCCCTCACGATTCTTACATATTTCACATCTATGTATTTCATAGGTCTTACATCCCTTGCAGTTCTTACATCTTTTACATCTTTTACATCTCTTACAACTCTCACATACCTTATAGGTTTTACATCCCTCACGGTTCTACATATTTCACGTATCTTACATCTCTCATAGATCTTACATCCCTCACAGTTCTTACATCTTTCACATCTCTTACAGCTCTTATATACTTTATTGTTCTTACATCTCTCACACTTTTTACATCTTTCACATCTCTTACAGATCCTACATTCCTCATATATTTTACATCCCTCACGGTTCTAACACATTTCATATATCTTACATCTTTCACAGGTCTTACATCCCTCATAGTTCTTAGAACTTTCACATCTCTTACAGCTCTTATATATCTTATAGGTCTTATCTCCCTGACACTTCTTATATCTTTTACATCTCTTGCAGGTCCTACATTCCTCATATATCCTACATCCTTCACAATTCTTACATCCCTCACAGTTCTTACATATTTCACATCTCTTACAGCTCTTACAGCTCTTACAGCTCTTATATACCTTATAGGTCTTACATCCCTCACACTTCTTACATATTTCACATCTTTTACAGCTCCTACATCTCTCATATATCTTACATCCTCCACGGTTCTTACATATTTCACATATCTTACATTTCTCGTAGCTCTTACATCCCTTACAGTTGTTATATCTTTCACACCTCTTACAGCTCCTACATCTCTCATATATTTTACTCTTACATCTTTCATAGTTCTTACATTTAACATCTCCCACAGCTCTTATATCTATTACATACCATAGCTTTTACTTCTCTCACATCTTTTATTTAATTTATTTAATTGAATGCCATCTACCTATTATTTTGGTGTAAGACTGCCAGATTCTTTATAATATTAACATTTCTCATAGATCTTACACCTCACATCTCTCACATCTTCCTCAACACATAAATCTCTTATAGGTTTTACATCTCCCATAACTGTTATACCTCAAATCTGTTACGCCTTAATTTTCTCACAACTCTTATATCTCTCATAACCCGGGCACCTTACATCTTTCACAGCTCTTTATATCACAGTTCTTACAACTCTTTGTAGTTTGAGACTGCAATCGCCCGATAAGAATCCTGTGACTCTGAATGATTACGCCACGAATAATACTCGTTCAATATCCGCAAAGTCGAGCCAGTCCCCGTTCCTTTTGTAATGGAAAGGATTTTCGCGAGACCACTGCTGATGGAAATTCCTAGTCGGGCATTAGCGGATTTGCGTCGGCGGTCGCAGTTTCCGCACGTCGACCGGAAGATTAGCTTATCGCAGGATTACGCCGGCCGTTGTCCTAGGCGGGGCATTACCGCCGCCGTGCCCGGGACGATCAAAAGAGCGAGAAAACTTCTGCCATCGACCTGGCACTTTACTCCGCCCGCCGCTCGGCGGTTGCTAATTGCAAGTTTTAAAAGCTTTCTCTGATCGATGTGCGGCGGGACGGAGGCGGCGTCGCATACACGTTCAACCACCACCATCCCACGTGAATTGCAATGTTGGCCATAATTAACGTTTCATTGCGTTTAATATTTATAAATTGAGCGAACGTGCGCGCGGATTTATTAGCGCGAATTTCATTCGCAATTAAAGCCGGGGCCGATGATTGCGGGGCTATTCAGCGTCCAGATAACTATTCCGAGATTTTATTTATTGCGCTGGTTTGATATTGTGAATATTTGGATTTCGATGCGATAATTGAGATATAAATTTAATTTCTACTATTACAATGATCAAAATCAATATTTCAATTTTGAAAAGTGATAGATCAATACAAATAGATACTGTATGTCTAACCTATGACCTGAAAAATCTAAACATCTTATTTTTTTTGGTTTAATTATTGTTTTGTATACACTGAACTCGTGTGTATACAAAACAATAATTAAACCAAAAAAAAATAAGATTTTTAGATTTTTGAGGTCATAGGCTAGACATACAGTATCTATTTGTATTACACAAAACTAACTCAATCGGAATTATCAATATTTTAAATAATAAAAAACTAATATTTTTTAAATATATTTATAAATGTGAATCTACCTTGAAATCAACTTTATAATAGATGAATTTATTCTAAATAATTATTGTATTCTATAATCTATTGTTAATTCCCCCCCCCCCCCCACATTTATTGTAAATGTATTATTCTTTTAATGTATATATTTATAACAACAAGATTGTAAGATCAATAAATGGTATTATTATTATTACTTCTTAGCAATCTACATATCTAAATTTCGACACTGATAATATCTAATAAGATCGAAATCTAGATATGTAGATTGCTAAGAGCTGGATTCACACTTGTAAATGTTTTATAAGATTGGACTTGTTCTTATATCTCAAGCACTCTGTTGAAATATGATTCCATAGAGGGCACTAAGCGGCGATCCTGATGGCATGAGCATCTTGACGGTTGTTACCATATGGATTGCTATTTGATGTGGTGCCGCCAGATGACGTTTAACTTAAATCCTAGGAGGACAGATATATCATTTTTTAATATATTTTTTGCTTTGCTTTTATATAAAAATGAGAAGTAAGTTGTAATGTGTAAATGACGTCAAAAGCGTCCCCTTCTATCGACACCGCTTTCTAGGAAACTAGGGATTGACTAACTGACTATAAAGCACACAATGCTAAAAGTACGAGGGTAAATTAAAATAACTATATACATCTGATCCTCGTGCATCATCCCTGATTTTTAGTAGCCCATTTATTCACAGCTCGATTTGGAGTTAGCAGTCCGGTCACATATTAACTTTTTTAAAAGCCGCGAAGAGGCGAGCGACGTGACCGCGCCCCCCGGCGTTGATTAAACGCGGGCGCCCTTAATTTCGAAACTTTAATTTGCGCCCGACAGCGTGTTTCACGTGCTACGTGCCCGCCCGTCGTCGCCTCACTCTTCAACTCCCGGCGAAATTCGAAACGATAAATTGAGGGTGTGTTTTGTACTTGAAAATTAATACATGATTTACCATCGACATACAATTATCCGGCCCTTAGCCATCCTGTACCTGTATTTTTTGTTCAATGAACAAAACAATGACAATCTAATTTTCATATACATGTGTTATTAAGGCACGGTTGTATAAAGCAGATAACTCTCGAGTTAATTTGACATCGCTAATTTCTAAATATTTCAAAAATCCCTCGATTGATATTTTTGAAACTTCGCAAATACATTTTCACTATATTAGTCTATCAATTAAAGTCATAATAAAAAATTACGCTGTTGCAAGTTTTCATGTTATTTAATGCCAAAGTTAGTATTTCATAAAAATATGATTTTGTATGTTTTAATCGCTAATTTCTAAATATTTCAAAAATTCCTCGATTGATATTTTTGAAACTTCACTAATACATTTTCACTATATTAGTCTATCAATTAACGTCATAATAGAAAATTACGGTCTTGTAAGTTTTCATGTTATTTAATGCCAAAGTTAGTATTTCATAAAAATATGATTTTGTATGTTTTAATCGCTAATTTCTAAATATTTCAAAAATCCCTCGATTGATATTTTTGAAACTTCACTAATACATTTGCACTATATTAGTCTATCAATTAACGTCATAATAGAAAATTACGGTCTTGTAAGTTTTCATGTTATTTAATGCCAAAGTTAGTATTTCATAAAAATATGATTTTGTATGTTTTAATCGCTAATTTCTAAATATTTCAAAAATCCCTCGATTGATATTTTTGAAACTTCACTAATACATTTGCACTATATTAGTCTATCAATTAACGTCATAATAGAAAATTACGGTCTTGTAAGTTTTCATGTTATTTAATGCCAAAGTTAGTATTTCATAAAAATATGATTTTGTATGTTTTAATCGCTAATTTCTAAATATTTCAAAAATCCCTCGATTGTTATTTTTGACACTTCGCTAATACATTTGCACTATATTTGTCTATCAATTAAAGTCATAATAGAAAATTACGGTCTTGCAAGTTTTCATGTTATTTAATGCCAAAGTTAGTATTTCATAAAAATATGATTTTGTATGTTTTAATCGCTAATTTCTAAATATTTCAAAAATCCCTCGATTGATATTTTTGAAGCTTCGCTAATACATTTGTACTATATTAGTCTATCAATTAAAGTCATAATAGAAAATTACGGTCTTGCAAGTTTTCATGTCATTTAATGCCAAATTTAGTATTTCATAAAAACATAATTTTGTATGTTTTAACGCTAATTTCTAAATATTTCAAAAATCCCTCGATTGATATTTTTGAAACTTCGCTAATACATTTATACTATATTAGTCTATCAATTAAAGTCATAATAGAAAATTACGGTCTTGCAAGTTTTCATGTCATTTAATGCCAAATTTAGTATTTCATAAAAACATAATTTTGTATGTTTTAATCGCTAATTTCTAAATATTTCAAAAATCCCTCGATTGATTTTTTTGAAACTTTGCTAATACATTTGCACTATATTAGTCTATTAATTAAAGTCATAATAAAAAATTACGGTGTTGCAAGTTTTCATGTTATTTAATGCCAAAGTTAGTATTTCATAAAAATATGATTTTGTATGTTTTTATCGCTAATTTCTAAATATATCAAAAATCCCTCGATTGATATTTTTGAAACTACACTAATACATTTGTACTATATTAGTCTATCAATTAAAGTCATAATAGAAAATTACGGTCTTGCAAGCCTTTATAAAAACCGGACCTAAAAGTGCCCTAATTCGAGTTTTTTCTTTTATATTTTTGTAAAAACGCACACACTGTTACCAGTGAGCACGCAGCTTAAATCAAACAAAAAAAAAGAGAAATGAACTTTTTTCCCTCATCCCCAATTAAATTTGGCCGTGCGCTGCTAAAGAAACGCGTTTGTTTCCCCCTAATGCGCGTTTTCTCATGCTAGCGGGGGAGCCCCTTAAAGACACCCCATTGATACTTGGGATTGATTGCGCCGGTAATGATCCGCACTGATTTAATCACAAGCGCTATCGCTCCGGAGGGCGCGCTTTCTATAAAGTGAACGGCTAATAAAAGCTGTCCGAGGGAAAGCCGCCGCCGCCTCCACCGGTGTTATCTCTTCTACGACTGTTCCATCCCACTTTCAGGAATAAAATGATTCCGTTTGGGGTGTAATCAGGCTGAAAAATTGGCCCGGGCAGATCAAACTCGCTGCAAACAGCTATAAATTCACGCGGGCGCGGCGGCTAAACAAAAAGTGCCAACAACAATGATTCGAAATGAATATATATTGGTTTGTTTGTGGACCGCTACGGTTGTTTGTATTAAAAGTTTTTAATGCACAGATTACACTTTGTGGGGGGAACTAAATTACAATATACTACATTTGTGATTATAAAATCGATACAAACGTTGCAAATCTAAACAAAAAATTATTGAAACAACAAACACTAAAAATGTAAATTATGTGGGAATCAAATATACACATACTGGTACTTTTAAAGAAATATCAAGAATGTACGACCTCCTAACCTACACAACGAAGTTGTGAGAACAGAAACCACAAACACCGGGAAAATTGGTCAACGAACAAGCAAGACAAAGCATCAAAGCTCCAAACACAAGCCATATTCAAGGCTTTTGAGATTTGTTTTGGCATATTCTGTCACAATGACATTTTAAATTTATCCATTCAATACCTTATGGGACCTATAAAGTTTATAGAGGGTGAGAACTATTAGAGATATAAGCAGTTATTGGGCAATAATTTAACAATATAGCGTTGTAAATCAATTTCCCAATTGCACAAAAAAATAGATATAAATCCGATCTTGACTAAAACAATATTTTCAAAAGATATTATCTCAAAATGTGCTGAAAACATAAAATCCCGCTTTTTGCGTTCAGTTTACTCCGCCCTCTCCGGGGAATATTGCAGCCTCTTAACCCGACCGGCTCGTCTATTATTAATAACCCACTCGAGTCGTCGGAATAACGCGCCGATGAATAATTTAATTCCCCCACGCCGTAAATTTGGAAATAAATCAGCCTCCCATGCCCCCACAAGCCCCGTTGTTTTCGGGGCGCTGTTAATAATGATGGGAGGCAGCGGGTCCAAGAGAAATCCCGTCCGTCCACAGCGCGCAACTGGCCGCTCCTTCAGCGGCCTGGACAGTTAAATATTGAGCGAGTTAATCGAGGGATTTGTATGCTGCAACGGCGGAGAAAGAGAATTCAATATGTATAAAACGTCTTGGAGGGTAGGAAATTGAAAAGTTTCACTTTAGCTGGACTGCACTGAGAAGTAGTTACTGGCTTATTTATTTTGGTCATCACAGTTATAAACATTGGTTAATCAGCTTCGGGTAATCTTACTTATAGGACGTTCGTATAACCGTTGTATATAAATACTTCAATCAAAGATTAGAAAAAACTTCCATCTTTATAGGACTATCAGTCGTGAGGCTTTTCCGCCGATCAGGAGAAGTTCAAAGGAGTTTAATCACCCGGTATTTAGCTTAACTTCACAGAAAACCTCTGAAAAACTGTGAAAGGTGATTCGCGAAAATTCGATCGAACTCAGGGTTCCCAATGCTCAGTACCAGAAGGTCGACGTCTCTTCGAATTTTCGCGAATCACCTTTCACAGTTTTTCAGAGATTTACTTTAAATTTAAGGTAAATACCGGGTGATTAAACTCCTCTGACCAGCGGAAAAGCCTCACGGCTGATAGGCCTATAGGCCTATAGAGACAGAAGCTTTTTATTTCTTCCGTGTATGAGCTACAATTTGTATTTCTTTCATCCCAATATCTCCAAAATTAAAGGTATAGCGTTTTTATACCATTTCAAATATGGTCAGATAGTCTCCGCCAGCCTGTAGTCCGTATACAGGTTGGCGGAGACAAACTGACCATGGTGATTCAGGTGAAATTCCTGTCGCCCGACGGCTTATGATGAATAAACTATCTCGACAACTCATCTGCGGCCATGTGACGACTTGCATAATTTTCCTGTCAAAATATTGCCATCCGTAATATTGTGCACTCTCCCTCTAACGATGCAGTTGCAACTTCTAAGATAACAATAGCCGTAACTATCCTACTATCATGTTGTATTTGTCCCCATTTGATGAATAAAACTGCCAGGAATAAAAATATTTATCAGGACATACACTGACAGCACAAACGGGTCGGCTTCAAAACATGGTCTTCGTTTTTAAATTATAGGGATATTTGATAATGAAATTGAAAAATTGATTTCTCATATTAATAAGCTTTTATGCTTATATGTCCCAGTTTACTTAGTCTCGAGTTTATCTTTCGATTCTCTTAATTATTTTTCAACAACAGATAGTATCCTGACTAATGACAATTCAATAAAAACTCCCTTCGCAGATTTTGATTTTTTTTATCACATCAAAAACGCATAATTCGTTCCTAAAACATATCTTATTTTGAAAGCAACTACTTAGATGTAAACGCTGTATAAATATATGATATATGGCAAATATTAGATGTGTGAGAGGCATAATTAGTTAATTTGTATTTGTTATTAATTAGTTAATTTGTATTTGGTATTAAGAAAAAAATGCAAAGGGCGCAAGTTTTAATGAAATGTTTGTATTGTAAAAATTGTAATAAATCCTATTAATGGATTATTCTAATAGTGGTTGGTTGATTGAATTAGCTACTTAATCAGCTACAAAATAACATATAATTAGTTAATTTGACTCTATTATAAGTCCGCAATTGAGAAAAAACGCAAGGGGCGTCAGTTTGAAAGAAACGTTTGTACTATAAAAATTGTAATATATCCTATTAATGGATAATTTTAATTATGATTAATTGATTGAATTAGCTACCTTATCAGCTACAAAATAAGATACAATTAGTTAATTTGACTCAATTATTAAGTCCGCAATTGAGAAAAAATGCAAGGGCCGTCAGTTTGAAAGAACCGTTTGTATTATAAAAATTGTAATAAATTCTATTAATGGATAATTATAATTGTGATTAGTTACTTGAATTAGCTACTTAATCAGCTACAAAATAAGACATAATTAGTAAATTTGACTCAATTATTAAGTCCGCAATTGAAAAAAAAAACGCAAGAGGCGCCAGTTTGAAAGAAATGTTTGTATTATAAAAATTGTAATAAATCCAATTAATGGATAATTCTAGGTCTAATTAGTTGATTACAATATCTAACTAATCTGCTACAAAATAAGACATAATTAGTTAATTTGACTAAATTATTAAGTCCGCAATTGAGAAAAAACGTAACGGGCGCCAGTTTGAAAGAAATGTTTGTATTAAAACAAATGTAATGAATCCAATTAATGGATAATTCCAATTATAATAAATTGATTGAATTAACTACCTAATCAGCTATAAAATAAGATACAATTAGTTAATTTGACTCAATTATTAAGTCCGCAATTGAGAGTAAACGCAAGGGGCGCCAGTTTGAAAGAAACGTTTGTATTGTAAAAATTGTAATAAATCTAATTAATAGATAATTCTAATTGTGATTCGTTTATTGAATTAGCTATCTACTCCGCTGTATAATAAGATATAATTAGTTAATTTGACTCAATTATTAAGTCCGTAATTGAGAAAAAACGCAAGGGGCGTCAGTTTGAATGAAATGTTTGTATAATAAAAATTGTAATAAATCCTATTAATGGATAATTTTAATTGTGATGGATTAATTAAATTAGCTACTTAATTAGCTACAAAACAAGAGATAACTAATTTATTTGACTCAATTATTAAGTCCGCAATTAAGAAAAATAACGCAAGGGGTGCCAGTTTAGAAACGTTTGTATTATAAAAATTGTAATAAATCCTATTAATGGATAATTCTAATTGTGATTATTTAGTTGAATTAGCAACTCAATCAACTACAAATGAGACATAGTTGCTTAATTTGACTCAATTAGTAAGTCCGTAATTGAGAAAAAATGCAAGGTGCGCCAGTTTGAAAGAAATGTTTGTATTATAAAAATTATAATAAATCCAATTAATGGATTTTTCTAATTGTGATTAGTTGATTGAATTAGCTACCTAATCATCTACAAAATAAGATATAACTAGTTAATTTGACTCAATTAGTAAGTCTGTAATTAAGAAAAAACGCAAGGGTCGTTAGTTTGAAAGAAAATTATAAAAATTGTAATAAATCCTATTAATGTATAATTCCTATTATGATTAGTTTCTTGAATTAGTTACCTAATCAACTACAAAATAAGATATAATTAGTAAATTTGACTCAATTAGTAAGTCGGTAATTGAGAAAAACTGAAAGGGGCGCCAGTTTGACTGTAATGTTTGAATAATAAAAATTGTAATAAATCCTATTAATGGATAATTCCAATTATGATAAGATGATTAAATTAGATACCTAATCAGCTACAAAATAAGACATAATTTGTTAATTTGACTCAATTGGTAAGTCAGTAATTAAGAAAAAATGCAAGAGTCGTTAGTTTGAAAGAAAATTATAAAAATTGTAATAAATTCTATTAATGTATAATTCCTATTATGATTAGTTCCTTAATTAGTTACCTAATCAGCTACAAAATAAGACATAACTGTTTAATTTGACTTAATTATTAAGTCTGTAATTGAGAAAAAAAACGCAAAGGGCGTCAGTTTGAAACAAACGTGTGTATTATAAAAATTGTAATAAATCCAATTAATGGATAATTCTAATTTTGATTAGTTGATTGAATTAGCTACCTAATCAGCTACAAAATAAGACATAATTAGTTAATTTGACACAATTATTAAGGCGGCAATTGAGAAAAAATGCAAGCGGCGCCAAGAGAAAGAAATGTTTGTATTAAAAAATTGTAAAAAATCCTATTAATAGATAATTCCAATTATAATTAGTTGATTGAATTAGCTACTTAATCAGCTACAAAACAAGATATAATTAGTTAATTTGACTTAATTATTAAGTTCTCAAATGAGAAAAAAACGCAAGAGGCGTCAGTTTGAAAGAAACGATTATATTATAAACATTGTAATACATCTTATTAATGGATAATTCTAAATGTGATTGATTGATTGAATTAACTAACTAATCTGCTACATAATAAGACATAATTAGTTAATTTGACTCAATTTCTAAGCCCGTAATTGCGAAAAAATGCAAGGGGCGCCAGTTTGAATGAAATGTTTGTATAATAAAAATTGTAATAAATCCTATTCATGGATAATTCTAATTATGATTAGTTAATTAAATTAGTTACCTAATCAGCTACAAAACAGGACATAATTAGTTAATTTGGCACAATTATTAAATCAGTAATTGAGTAAAAACGCAAGAGGCGCCAGTTTTAACGAAACGTTTGTATTATAAAATTTGTAATAAATCCTATTAATTAATAATTCTAATTCTAATAAGTTGATTGAATTAGCTATCTAATCAGCTACAAAATTAGATATAATTAGTTACTTTGAGTCAATTATTAAGTCCGTAATTGAGAAAAAACGCAAGGGGCGCCAGTTTGAAAGAAGTGTTTGTATTATAAAAATTGTAATAAATTCTATGAATGGATAATTCTAATTGTGATTAGTTGACTGAATTAGCTACCTAATCAGCTAGCAAATAAGATATAATTAGTTAATTTGACTCAATTATTAAGTTCTCAATTGAGAAAAAACGCAAGGAGTGCCAGTTTGAAAGAAACGTTTGTATTATAAAAATTGTAATAAATCCTATTAACAGATAATTCTAATCTTGATTGGTTAATTGAATTAGCTACCCAATTAGCTACAAAATAAGACATAAATTGTTAATTTGACGCAATTATTAAGTCCGTAATTGTCAAAAAAACGCAAGGGTCGTCATTTTGAAAGAAACGTTTGTATTATAAAAATTGTAATAAAGCCTATTAATGGATAATTTCAATTATGATTTGTTGATTAAATTAGCTACCTAATCAGCTATAAAATAAGATATAATTAGTTGATTTGACTCAATTATTAAATCCAGAATTGAGAAAAAAACACAAGAGGCGCCAGTTTGAAAGAAACGTTTGTATTAATAAAATTGTAATAAATCATATTAAAGAATAATTCTATATGTGATTTGTTGATTAGATTAGCTACTTAATCATCTAAAAAATCAGACATAATTAGTTAATTTGAATCAATTAGTAAGTCCGTAATTGAGAAAAAATGCAAGGGGCGCCAGTTTGAATGACATGTTTGTATTATAAAAATTATAATTAATGCAATCAATGGATAATTCTAATTGTGATAGGTTTATTGCATTAGCTACTTAATTAGCTATAAAATAAGATATAATTGATTAATTTGTCTAAATTATTAAGTCCATAATTGAGAAAAAACGCAAGAGACACCAGTTTAAAAGAAACGTTTGTATTATAAAAATTGTAATAAATCCTATTAATGGATAATTACAATTATGATTAGTTGATTAAATTAGATACCTAATCAGCTACAAAATAAGACATAATTTGTTAATTTGACTCAATTATTAAGTCCGCAATTGAGAAAAAAAACTAAGGAGCGCAAGTTTGAAAGAAACTTTTGTTTTATAAAAATGGTAATAAATCCTATTAATGGATAATTTTACTTGTGATTAGTTGATAGAATTAGTTAACTTGACTCAATGATTAAGTCCGTATTTGAGAAAAAACGCAAGGAACGCCAGTTTGAATGAAATGTTGTATAATAAAAATTGTAATAAATCCTATTAATGGATAATTCCAATTATGATTAGTTGATTGAATTAACTATTTAATCAGCTACGAAATAAGACATAAATAATTGATTTGACTCAATTAGTAAGTCCGTAATTAACAAAAAACGCAAGGGTTGTCAGTTTGCAAGAAATGTTTGTATTATAAAAATTGTAATAAATCTAATTCATGAATAATTCTAATTCTGATTAATTGATTGAATTAGCCATCTAATTAGCTACAAAATAAGACATAATTAGTTGATTTGACTCGATTATTAAGTCCGTAATTGAGAAAAAACGCGGGCGTCAGTTTTAAAGGAACGTTTGTATTATAATGTTCTCACATTCCTCACAGTTCCTTATCTCTTACATCTCTCACAGATCTTACATGCTTCACAGCTATTAAGTCTATCATAGTTCCTTCATCTCTCACAGCTATAACACCCCTAACAGATGTAAGTTCCACACAGTTCTTACATCTGTCACATCTCTAATATGTAATCAGTTATTCTATGATAGCAAATACACCAAAAAATTAACAATATCACGTTGTTAATCGATTACTGTATGAATTCTTTGATATTAATCTATAAAATAGAAATACGTACTAAGAATACTAATTAACTCTTGATTCAACAAAATTTAACAATATTAAGTAAGTAAGTTTAGAACTATAAACAGAAATTGATTAAATTTCAACGCTAATACAAGTCCCAAAGCCCCCATTATAGATTTTCATCCAACAAAACACTTCCCAGCCGCCGAAGCCGGTCGTCGCCTGCTGGTGTCACGTACGGTAGCACCGCCACCGAACGCCGCCGCCCCCCACACATATGCCGGCCTTTAATAAATCAAAGCGATCATTACACGTCGCGGCGCGCATCAATGATCGATCAAACGGCCGCGCCACTTATTGTGAAACGGCGCTGGAGGGGGGCGGGGGCGGTTGGCGGCGGCAGCGCATCATCAGCATAACCCACTAATTACTTGTGTTTACAGGCGCGTCATCGCGCGCCGTATATCACGCGAGGCGCTATGTGCCGATGACACGTATTGAATACGTGTGTGCCCATCGCGTGTACCCGGGGGGCGGCGGCGTATATTTATGACCGCAGGCGACGTATTCAGATGCGGGCATTGTGCACGCCTCGGTCGCGGCCCCAAAAGAAACATTGAGGTTTTGAAGAGGAGCCGCAATGGCGCAGTTTTTGGGACATATTTTACAATGTTGGAGGTACGGATAGAAACAAAACATAATAGTACGGTTTTCAATTTAAAGATATGTAGTAAAATAATTACAATTAAGGGTTTTTGGCAGCATACTTCCCCAATAAATAACTTGTATCCCGATGGGGTTCGAACTCGGGCTCCCCAATGCTCAGTAAGAGACGGACGATGGTTGGTGGCTGAGTGGTCAGGACTCGACCACTGAGCTGGATAGAATATCCCATTTTAAAAGTTATAATTTTTTTAAATATTAAAAACTTTCCCACACAAATATTTCAACATATTAAGATACTCAAATAAATCCTGCAGGCTCCCATTCCCACGCCACAATTGCCCGCAAATTAAAACACCATTAAATACCGCAATTACACAAATGCGGTTTCAATTTAACCTACTTCTCTGCTGACAAATTAAATATTTTACGATCTTGCATTTGAATATCGGATTTAATTTGGTTTGGCGTCACGGGTTATGGACCTGGATGGACCCAAATGAGCGTTATCTTACATTGTGATGGACGCGCCCGCCACAATCATGACAGACGGCCTGTATAATCCTTTTGTTTGAGCACCAAATCAAACAGCCGGACAGGCCGTGAATCACACAGCTGCCGGCCGTATTAAGGTAGAAACAATAAACTAAGGAGGAGGCAAGTTGTTTTGATTGGTGCAAGTGCAATAAGCCGCATTAGTAGGAAGTTTGCTATTGTCTATTGTAGTTAACTGATAAAAGTTCAACTGATAGACTGTATAAACCGATGAGGGTGTAGGTTTATTCATTAGTGTGAAGAGTAATGTGTTAATGTTATTTTTGGGCAAATCTCAAAACTTTACACTAATCCTACTAGTCCTACGACTCTGTTTTTGAACCGGTGTGAAGTTAAACAATTCCGATAATTCCGACCGCCGCACAGCAGGGCCAAATTGCTCTTGAGAGGCCAAAATAAGAAATTAACTTCATTTTAAAAAAAGTAAAGTATACAGTTAGTGGCAGTACTACTCGAAGGCTCTAATGGCATAGTTTAAAGGGGTTGAATGTTTATGCCTGACCCACAGAAAGCAGCCGAAGAGTGAATTCGGACGCGCCAGTCGAAGCTCGTTTCTCACGGCATTTCACAGAAATGTGATGTTTTTTAATTTTTCATCATTGAGACTTTATTTAATACGAACAGTTAACATATTGTGTCTCAATTTGTAACTTACTAAACGTGCTATAAGAAACTAGTTTCATTTCATTCAAAATATAACAATCGATTTATTTAGTAATTTTTATAGAAAGCATATTCACAGAAATGTGATGTTTTTGAATTTCTCATCACTGAGACTTTATTTTATACGAACAGTTAACATATTGCGTCTCAATTTGTAGATTACTAAACGTGATATAAGAAAATAGCTTCATTTTATTCAAAATATGACAATCGATTTAGTTAGTAATTTTTATTGAAAGCATATTCACAGAAATGTGATGTTTTTGAATTTCTCATAACTGAGGCTTTATTTTATACGAACAGTTAACACATTGTGTCTCAATTTGTAGCTTACTAAACGTGCTAAAAGAAAATAGCTTAATTTCATTCGAAATATGACAATCGATTTATTTAGTAATTTTTATTGAAAGCATATTCACAGAAATGTGATGTTTTTGAATTTCTCATCACTGAGACTTTATTTTATACGAACAGTTAACATACTGTGTCTCAATTTGTAGTTTACTAAACGTGCTAAAAGAAAATAGCTTAATTTCATTCGAAATATGACAATCGATTTATTTAGTAATTTTTATTGAAAGCATATTCACAGAAATGTGATGTTTTTGAATTTCTCATCACTGAGACTTTATTTTATACGAACAGTTAACACATTGTGTCTCAATTTGTAGCTTACTAAACGTGCTAAAAGAAAATAGCTTAATTTCATTCGAAATATGACAATCGATTTATTTAGTAATTTTTATTGAAAGCATATTCACAGAAATGTGATGTTTTTGAATTTCTCATCACTGAGACTTTATTTTATACGAACAGTTAACATATTGTGTGTCAGTTTGTAGCTTACTAAACGTGCTATAAGAAAATAGCTTCATTTCATTCAAAATATAACAATCGATTTATTTAGTAATTTTTATAGAAAGCATATTCACAGAAATGTGATGTTTTTGAATTTCTCATCACTGAGACTTTATTTTATACGAACAGTTAACATATTGCGTCTCAATTTGTAGATTACTAAACGTGATATAAGAAAATAGCTTCATTTTATTCAAAATATGACAATCGATTTAGTTAGTAATTTTTATTGAAAGCATATTCACAGAAATGTGATGTTTTTGAATTTCTCATAACTGAGGCTTTATTTTATACGAACAGTTAACACATTGTGTCTCAATTTGTAGCTTACTAAACGTGCTAAAAGAAAATAGCTTAATTTCATTCGAAATATGACAATCGATTTATTTAGTAATTTTTATTGAAAGCATATTCACAGAAATGTGATGTTTTTGAATTTCTCATCACTGAGACTTTATTTTATACGAACAGTTAACATACTGTGTCTCAATTTGTAGTTTACTAAACGTGCTAAAAGAAAATAGCTTAATTTCATTCGAAATATGACAATCGATTTATTTAGTAATTTTTATTGAAAGCATATTCACAGAAATGTGATGTTTTTGAATTTCTCATCACTGAGACTTTATTTTATACGAACAGTTAACACATTGTGTCTCAATTTGTAGCTTACTAAACGTGCTAAAAGAAAATAGCTTAATTTCATTCGAAATATGACAATCGATTTATTTAGTAATTTTTATTGAAAGCATATTCACAGAAATGTGATGTTTTTGAATTTCTCATCACTGAGACTTTATTTTATACGAACAGTTAACATACTGTGTCTCAATTTGTAGTTTACTAAACGTGCTAAAAGAAAATAGCTTAATTTCATTCGAAATATGACAATCGATTTATTTAGTAATTTTTATTGAAAGCATATTCACAGAAATGTGATGTTTTTGAATTTCTCATCACTGAGACTTTATTTTCTACGAACAGTTAACACATTGTGTCTCAATTTGTAGCTTACTAAACGTGCTAAAAGAAAATAGCTTAGTTTCATTCGAAATATGACAATCGATTTATTTAGTAATTTTTATTGAAAGCATATTCACAGAAATGTGATGTTTTTGAATTTCTCATCACTGAGACTTTATTTTATACGAACAGTTAACATATTGTGTCTCAGTTTGTAGCTTACTAAACGTGCTATAAGAAAATAGCTTCATTTCATTCAAAATATAACAATCGATTTATTTAGTAATTTTTATAGAAAGCATATTCACAGAAATGTGATGTTTTTGAATTTCTCATCACTGAGACTTTATTTTATACGAACAGTTAACATATTGCGTCTCAATTTGTAGATTACTAAACGTGATATAAGAAAATAGCTTCATTTTATTCAAAATATGACAATCGATTTAGTTAGTAATTTTTATTGAAAGCATATTCACAGAAATGTGATGTTTTTGAATTTCTCATAACTGAGGCTTTATTTTATACGAACAGTTAACACATTGTGTCTCAATTTGTAGCTTACTAAACGTGCTAAAAGAAAATAGCTTAATTTCATTCGAAATATGACAATCGATTTATTTAGTAATTTTTATTGAAAGCATATTCACAGAAATGTGATGTTTTTGAATTTCTCATCACTGAGACTTTATTTTATACGAACAGTTAACATACTGTGTCTCAATTTGTAGTTTACTAAACGTGCTAAAAGAAAATAGCTTAATTTCATTCGAAATATGACAATCGATTTATTTAGTAATTTTTATTGAAAGCATATTCACAGAAATGTAATGTTTTTGAATTTCTCATCACTGAGACTTTATTTTGTACGAACAGTTAACACATTGTGTCTCAATTTGTAGCTTACTAAACGTGCTAAAAGAAAATAGCTTAATTTCATTCGAAATATGACAATCGATTTATTTAGTAATTTTTATTGAAAGCATATTCACAGAAATGTTATGTTTTTGAATTTCTCATCACTGAGACTTTATTTTATACGAACAGTTAACATATTGTGTCTCAGTTTGTAGCTTACTAAACGTGCTATAAGAAAATAGCTTCATTTCATTCAAAATATAACAATCGATTTATTTAGTAATTTTTATAGAAAGCATATTCACAGAAATGTGATGTTTTTGAATTTCTCATCACTGAGACTTTATTTTATACGAACAGTTAACACATTGTATCTCAATTTGTAGCTTACTAAACGTGCTAAAAGAAAATAGCTTCATTTCATTCAATATATGACAATTGATTTATTTAGTAATTTTTATTGAAAGCATATTCACAGAAATGTGATGTTTTTGAATTTCTCATCACTGAGACTTTATTTTATACGAACAGTTAACACATTGTGTCTCAATTTGTAGCTTACTAAACGTGCTATAAGAAAATAGCTTAATTTCATTCGAAATATGACAATCGATTTATTTAGTAATTTTTATTGAAAGCATATTCACAGAAATGTGATGTTTTTGAATTTCTCATCACTGAGACTTTATTTTATACGAACAGTTAACATATTGTGTCTCAGTTTGTAGCTTACTAAACGTGCTATAAGAAAATAGCTTCATTTCATTCAAAATATGACAATCGATTTATTTAGTAATTTTTATTGAAAGCATATTCACAGAAATGTGATGTTTTTGAATTTCTCATCACTGAGACTTTATTTTATACGAACAGTTAACACATTGTGTCTCAGTTTGTAGCTTACTAAACGTGCTATAAGAAAATAGCTTCATTTCATTCGAAATATGACAATCGATTTATTTAGTAATTTTTATTGAAAGCATATTCACAGAAATGTGATGTTTTTGAATTTCTCATCACTGAGACTTTATTTTATAGGAACAGTTAACATACTGTGTCTCAATTTGTAGCTTACTAAACGTGCTAAAAGAAAATAGCTTAATTTCATTCAATATATGACAATTGATTTATTTAGTAATTTTTATTGAAAGCATATTCACAGAAATGTGATGTTTTTGAATTTCTCATCACTGAGACTTTATTTTATACGAACAGTTAACATATTGTGTCTCAATTTGTAGCTTACTAAACGTGCTAAAAGAAAATAGCTTCATTTCATTCAAAATATAACAATCGATTTATTTAGTAATTTTTATAGAAAGCATATTCACAGAAATGTGATGTTTTTGAATTTCTCATCACTGAGACTTTATTTTATACGAACAGTTAACACATTGTATCTCAATTTGTAGCTTACTAAACGTGCTAAAAGAAAATAGCTTCATTTCATTCGAAATATGACAATCGATTTATTTAGTAATTTTTATTGAAAGCATATTCACAGAAATGTGATGTTTTTGAATTTCTCATCACTGAGACTTTATTTTATACGAACAGTTAACACATTGTGTCTCAATTTGTAGCTTACTAAACGTGCTAAAAGAAAATAGCTTAATTTCATTCGAAATATGACAATCGATTTATTTAGTAATTTTTATTGAAAGCATATTCACAGAAATGTGATGTTTTTGAATTTCTCATCACTGAGACTTTATTTTATACGAACAGTTAACATATTGTGTCTCAGTTTGTAGCTTACTAAACGTGCTATAAGAAAATAGCTTCATTTCATTCAAAATATGACAATCGATTTATTTAGTAATTTTTATTGAAAGCATATTCACAGAAATGTGATGTTTTTGAATTTCTCATCACTGAGACTTTATTTTATACGAACAGTTAACACATTGTGTCTCAATTTGTAGCTTACTAAACGTGCTATAAGAAAATAGCTTCATTTCATTCGAAATATGACAATCGATTTATTTAGTAATTTTTATTGAAAGCATATTCACAGAAATGTGATGTTTTTGAATTTCTCATCACTGAGACTTTATTTTATAGGAACAGTTAACATACTGTGTCTCAATTTGTAGTTTACTAAATGTGCTATAAGAAAATAGCTTCATTTCATTCAATATATGACAATTGATTTATTTAGTAATTTTTATTGAAAGCATATTCACAGAAATGTGATGTTTTTGAATTTCTCATCACTGAGACTTTATTTTATACGAACAGTTAACATATTGTGTCTCAGTTTGTAGCTTACTAAACGTGCTATAAGAAAATAGCTTCATTTCATTCAAAATATAACAATCGATTTATTTAGTAATTTTTATAGAAAGCATATTCACAGAAATGTGATGTTTTTGAATTTCTCATCACTGAGACTTTATTTTATACGAACAGTTAACACATTGTATCTCAATTTGTAGCTTACTAAACGTGCTAAAAGAAAATAGCTTAATTTCATTCGAAATATGACAATCGATTTATTTAGTAATTTTTATTGAAAGCATATTCACAGAAATGTGATGTTTTTGAATTTCTCATCACTGAGACTTTATTTTATACGAACAGTTAACACATTGTGTCTCAATTTGTAGCTTACTAAACGTGCTAAAAGAAAATAGCTTAATTTCATTCGAAATATGACAATCGATTTATTTAGTAATTTTTATTGAAAGCATATTCACAGAAATGTGATGTTTTTGAATTTCTCATCACTGAGACTTTATTTTATACGAACAGTTAACATATTGTGTCTCAGTTTGTAGCTTACTAAACGTGCTATAAGAAAATAGCTTCATTTCATTCAAAATATGACAATCGATTTATTTAGTAATTTTTATTGAAAGCATATTCACAGAAATGTGATGTTTTTGAATTTCTCATCACTGAGACTTTATTTTATACGAACAGTTAACACATTGTGTCTCAATTTGTAGCTTACTAAACGTGCTATAAGAAAATAGCTTCATTTCATTCGAAATATGACAATCGATTTATTTAGTAATTTTTATTGAAAGCATATTCACAGAAATGTGATGTTTTTGAATTTCTCATCACTGAGACTTTATTTTATAGGAACAGTTAACATACTGTGTCTCAATTTGTAGTTTACTAAATGTGCTATAAGAAAATAGCTTCATTTCATTCAATATATGACAATTGATTTATTTAGTAATTTTTATTGAAAGCATATTCACAGAAATGTGATGTTTTTGAATTTCTCATCACTGAGACTTTATTTTATACGAACAGTTAACACATTGTGTCTCAATTTGTAGCTTACTAAACATGCTAAAAGAAAATAGCTTCATTTCATTCGAAATATGACAATCGATTTATTTAGTAATTTTTATTGAAAGCATATTCACAGAAATGTGATGTTTTTGAATTTCTTGTTACTGAGACTTTATTTTATATGACATATTGTGTGTCAATTTGTAGCATATATATATATATATATATATATATATATATATATATACAGTAGCATTATTATAAACATAACTTATTCCAATAACCCGCCCACACAACAATTTATCTCCTCTCAATAAAGATATGATTCCCCCGACATCCCCCGTATACACACATAAACACAAAACGTAATTAAACAACAGAATTGATTACCATCTAAATTCCATCGCGCGGTTAGGAAGTTGATTGCCCCCGATTCGCAAGCAGTCCCCGCGGGACGCATAACCCTTCCGGGCTGGCTTGGCGGCGGCGTTGAGTTACGCACGTGCGTCCTTATCGCGGCCGCCGCCGTAAAACCACGCGCGCTTGATATATTCATAGCAGGGGCGGCTCATTTGATTACAATAACCCGCATGTTAATACCGTGAGGCGGACGGATTTAATCTGCGGCGGGGCGGTTGCGGTGTTTTTATTTTTGGCACCGCACGCCGCCTCATTAAAACCGCAAATTGCGGCGTTAACGAGGTCGACCCTGCTGCGGTGCACAAGGGGTTGTAGTTTTTTGTTTGTTTTTGTTGTAGGGAATATATTACAAATGCTAGTATTGAAAAAGATTTTCGAAAGAAATTAATAATGTAAATTTTTGGTGGATGCGCCGGGTAAAAATATAACATCTGTTGGTTAATAAAAAAATGTATTACCTAAAACAATTCTATTTTTTTATTTAGAAATTCTTGTTAAGTTTTAGACTATACGATTCCCTTCTAATATGTTATAATCCCACTAAGAGCAGCCTCTCATTACAAATTAGCCTTTCAATTGTCAAGAGGATTCTCGTGTTAATCTGTGATCAAATGAACGTCGTGGGGGGACATGGCTGGCAATCGAGCCGTTTGAAACAGTCGCCTGACAACGCGCTGGAAATCGAGCCGCATCCTTTGACGCCCCGGGCCGGTTTGACCCAGCCGCCCCCCTACACACACACAGACATAATACCCGAGCAGTTATTAAACCCGGAATTTTTTTGCGTTGCACGCTTAATAAAGTGTAGCGGAATGAAGGGAGGAAATTAAGGCGGTACATAAATAACGCGCAGTCGGATAAACCCGGGGATGAATTCATCAAATATGCATTAGGGGGTGAGTATTGCGAGTTCGGGCGTAATTGCCTTCCGATGGAGGCGGTTCTTCGGGGAAATCCGGTCTGTGGGCTTTTTTTATGCGACGACCGGTTTGCGAAGAGCATCGACGAGAATAGCAGTATGAATAAAACACGCTGGTGGGGTGGTAATTTAGCAGCTGATGGCGATTGGTTTTGTGTCAATCTTTTAGCGAATTGAAAGTCTATTTTAAGTTTTTAAAGTTCAACATTTTTTTTATATTATAACTTTTAATAAATAATTACGAATCATAATAATAAAAGTATTTAAATGGACTAATAATAAATAAAAGTAATAATTATAAAAAAAAATCTGGCCCAGTTGAAAACAAAGTAGCAAAAGTATATATAAAATAAATTTAATGCTCTACAACTTTGTTTTTGACAATTTTTCTAAGAAATGGTCATGGGAAGCAATAGAAGAAAATGTTTGGCAAAAACTGAATGAATCAACATAATTTTTTTTCGGAAATTACCGATTTTCGCATATAATTTCGTATACAACGTATATCTCGAAAACCGTTTAAAGGTCGACAAAAATGTATAGAAGTCAAAAACATACAGACTTTGACTCTTTGATTTTAGTGCTCCGCGAATTGTTCTTAAGATTAAAAGTGTTCAATGACTTCAAAAAATATTAAAAATCAGTGCAGTATATACTATAGAGGCAGTGGAAGAAAACTGTTATGACGCTCCGAATTAGTAGATTAAACGAATAGAAATACACCCGACATGAATCTAAACTACAGAAATATTTCATAAAACTGCTATTACGAAAAAAAAAAAAAAAACACATAAAACTCAATGTTAGTGAACAAATTGTGTGAAAATCACGCAACACTTTTTTGTATGCAGTAGCCCCGTCACGTAGCATAGGGGGTGGCAATTTGTGCGCTCGAAAATATAACGTGCGTAAATATTTTACAGAATCCCGTCACGTCGGGCTTTTGTTAATTCTCGTGAATCGCGTTAAAAATTCACCGACGTTGTAAACGTCCGGTTCGACGGGCGCCGCTCGCAGCCACCCTCCACCTCGCCCACTGGAGGGCATCGATTGTGCATTTTGCGTGCGCTAATTACGAACGAGCCGGTGTACGCGGGGGTTAATTAAAACTCGGGGCCGGGGCAGGAAGGAACCGGCGGCGCTTTTGCCGGAGTAAGCGGATTTCGTTCGCTTCGCTATAATACGGCCCCCCCCCCCGACTCGAACATATACTAGATAATGGCTGTAACTGAGCTCATTTTGCCTCAAATTGATTTTTATATATACTTAACTAATGCTTATTTTAAACTGGTTGTGTGAGAAGAGAAAATTTGTTAATTTCATTAATATCTTACTTGATAATATATAATAGAAAATGTCGTCACTCTAGGGTACTAGGGCAGCTAAGATAGTTCTAGGGAAACTAACAAGGGTTCTATGGTGGAGAAGAGAACATTTGTAATCTTCATCAATAACTCGCTTAATAATATAAAATGATAACTCGATTTCTAGGGTACTTAAGAGAGATTAGGATAGATTATTTGAAAATGCATTGTCGAAAATGAGTTCTAGAGAAGCTAACAGAGTTTTAGGGCAACTAAGAGAGTTCTAGGGCACTGAAGTGACAATTTGTGAATTTCATCAATATCTCAGTTGAAAATGTGTAACAGAAAATGTGATCACTCGAGTTCTAGGGAAGCTAACAGAGTTTTAGGGCAACTAAGAGAGTTCTAGGGCATTGAAGTGACAATTTGTGAATTTCATCAATATCTCATTTGAAAATGTATAATAGAAAATGTGATCACTCAAGTTCTAGGGAAACTAACAGAGTTTTAGGGCAACTAAGAGAGAATAGGGCACTGAAGTGACAATTTGTGAATTTCATCAATATCTCAGTTGAAAATGTGTAACAGAAAATGTGATCACTCGAGTTCTAGGGAAGCTAACAGAGTTTTAGGGCAACTAAGAGAGTTCTAGGGCACTGAAGTGACAATTTATGAATTTCATCAATATCTCATTTGAAAATGTATAATAGAAAATGTGATCACTCGAGTTCTAGGGAAGCTAACAGAGTTTTAGGGCAACTAAGAGAGTTCTAGGGCATTGAAGTGACAATTTGTGAATTTCATCAATATCTCATTTGAAAATGTATAATAGAAAATGTGATCACTCAAGTTCTAGGGAAATTAACAGAGTTTTAGGGCAACTAAGAGAGAATAGGGCACAGAAGTGACAATTTGTGAATTTCATCAATATCTCAGTTGAAAATGTGTAACAGAAAATGTGATCACTCAAGTTCTAGGGAAATTAACAGAGTTTTAGGGCAACTAAGAGAGAATAGGGCACAGAAGTGACAATTTGTGAATTTCATCAATATCTCATTTGAAAATGTGTAACAGAAAATGTGATCACTCGAGTTCTAGGGAAGCTAACAGAGTTTTAGGGCAACTAAGAGAGTTCTAGGGCACTGAAGTGACAATTTATGAATTTCATCAATATCTCATTTGAAAATGTATAATAGAAAATGTGATCACTCGAGTTCTAGGGAAGCTAACAGAGTTTTAGGGCAACTAAGAGAGTTCTAGGGCACTGAAGTGACAATTTGTGAATTTCATCAATATCTCATTTGAAAATATATAATAGAAAATGTGATCACTCGAGTTCTAGGGCACTGAAGTGACAATTTATGAATTTCATCAATATCTCATTTGAAAATGTATAACAGAAAATGTGATCACTCGAGTTCTAGGGAAGCTAACAGAGTTTTAGGGCAACTAAGAGAGTTCTAGGGCACTGAAGTGACAATTTATGAATTTCATCAATATCTCATTTGAAAATGTATAATAGAAAATGTGATCACTCGAGTTCTAGGGAAGCTAACAGAGTTTTAGGGCAACTAAGAGAGTTCTAGGGCACTGAAGTGACAATTTATGAATTTCATCAATATCTCATTTGAAAATGTATAATAGAAAATGTGATCACTCGAGTTCTAGGGAAGCTAACAGAGTTTTAGGGCAACTAAGAGAGTTCTATGGCATTGAAGTGACAATTTGTGAATTTCATCAATATCTCATTTGAAAATGTATAATAGAAAATGTGATCACTCAAGTTCTAGGGAAATTAACAGAGTTTTAGGGCAACTAAGAGAGAATAGGGCACTGAAGTGACAATTTATGAATTTCATCAATATCTCATTTGAAAATGTATAATAGAAAATGTGATCACTCGAGTTCTAGGGAAGCTAACAGAGTTTTAGGGCAACTAAGAGAGTTCTAGGGCACTGAAGTGACAATTTGTGAATTTCATCAATATCTCATTTGAAAATGTATAACAGAAAATGTGATCACTCGAGTTCTAGGGAAGCTAACAGTTTTAGGGCAACTAAGAGAGTTCTAGGGCACTGAAGTGACAATTTATGAATTTCATCAATATCTCATTTGAAAATGTATAATAGAAAATGTGATCACTCGAGTTCTAGGGAAGCTAACAGAGTTTTAGGGCAACTAAGAGAGTTCTAGGGCATTGAAGTGACAATTTGTGAGTTTCATCAATATCTCATTTGAAAATGTATAATAGAAAATGTGATCACTCGAGTTCTAGGGAAACTAACAGAGTTTTAGGGCAACTAAGAGAGAATAGGGCACTGAAGTGACAATTTGTGAATTTCATCAATATCTCAGTTGAAAATGTGTAACAGAAAATGTGATCACTCGAGTTCTAGGGAAGCTAACAGAGTTTTAGGGCAACTAAGAGAGTTCTAGGGCACTGAAGTGACAATTTATGAATTTCATCAATATCTCATTTGAAAATGTATAATAGAAAATGTGATCACTCGAGTTCTAGGGAAGCTAACAGAGTTTTAGGGCAACTAAGAGAGTTCTAGGGCACTGAAGTGACAATTTGTGAATTTCATCAATATCTCATTTGAAAATGTATAACAGAAAATGTGATCACTCGAGTTCTAGGGAAGCTAACAGAGTTTTAGGGCAACTAAGAGAGTTCTAGGGCACTGAAGTGACAATTTATGAATTTCATCAATATCTCATTTGAAAATGTATAATGGAAAATGTGATCACTCGAGTTCTAGGGAAGCTAACAGAGTTTTAGGGCAACTAAGAGAGTTCTAGGGCACTGAAGTGACAATTTATGAATTTCATCAATATCTCATTTGAAAATGTATAATGGAAAATGTGATCACTCGAGTTCTAAGGAAGCTAACAGAGTTTTAGGGCAACTAAGAGAGTTTTAAGGCACTGAAATGACAATTTGTGAATTTCATCAATATCTCATTTGAAAATGTATAATAGAAAATGTGATCACTCGAGTTCTAGGGAAGCTAACAGAGTTTTAGGGCAACTAAGAGAGTTCTAGGGCACTGAAGTGACAATTTGTGAATTTCATCAATATCTCATTTGAAAATGTATAACAGAAAATGTGATCACTCGAGTTCTAGGGAAGCTAACAGTTTTAGGGCAACTAAGAGAGTTCTAGGGCACTGAAGTGACAATTTATGAATTTCATCAATATCTCATTTAAAAATGTATAATAGAAAATGTGATCACTCGAGTTCTAGGGAAGCTAACAGAGTTTTAGGGCAACTAAGAGAGTTCTAGGGCACTGAAGTGACAATTTATGAATTTCATCAATATCTCATTTGAAAATGTATAATGGAAAATGTGATCACTCGAGTTCTAGGGAAGCTAACAGAGTTTTAGGGCAACTAAGAGAGTTCTAGGGCACTGAAGTGACAATTTATGAATTTCATCAATATCTCATTTGAAAATGTATAATGGAAAATGTGATCACTCGAGTTCTAAGGAAGCTAACAGAGTTTTAGGGCAACTAAGAGAGTTTTAAGGCACTGAAATGACAATTTGTGAATTTCATCAATATCTCATTTGAAAATGTATAATAGAAAATGTGATCACTCGAGTTCTAGGGAAGCTAACAGAGTTTTAGGGCAACTAAGAGAGTTCTAGGGCACTGAAGTGACAATTTGTGAATTTCATCAATATCTCATTTGAAAATGTATAACAGAAAATGTGATCACTCGAGTTCTAGGGAAGCTAACAGTTTTAGGGCAACTAAGAGAGTTCTAGGGCACTGAAGTGACAATTTATGAATTTCATCAATATCTCATTTGAAAATGTATAATAGAAAATGTGATCACTCGAGTTCTAGGGAAGCTAACAGAGTTTTAGGGCAACTAAGAGAGTTCTAGGGCATTGAAGTGACAATTTGTGAGTTTCATCAATATCTCATTTGAAAATGTATAATAGAAAATGTGATCACTCGAGTTCTAGGGAAACTAACAGAGTTTTAGGGCAACTAAGAGAGAATAGGGCACTGAAGTGACAATTTGTGAATTTCATCAATATCTCAGTTGAAAATGTGTAACAGAAAATGTGATCACTCGAGTTCTAGGGAAGCTAACAGAGTTTTAGGGCAACTAAGAGAGTTCTAGGGCACTGAAGTGACAATTTATGAATTTCATCAATATCTCATTTGAAAATGTATAATAGAAAATGTGATCACTCGAGTTCTAGGGAAGCTAACAGAGTTTTAGGGCAACTAAGAGAGTTCTAGGGCACTGAAGTGACAATTTGTGAATTTCATCAATATCTCATTTGAAAATGTATAACAGAAAATGTGATCACTCGAGTTCTAGGGAAGCTAACAGAGTTTTAGGGCAACTAAGAGAGTTCTAGGGCACTGAAGTGACAATTTATGAATTTCATCAATATCTCATTTGAAAATGTATAATGGAAAATGTGATCACTCGAGTTCTAGGGAAGCTAACAGAGTTTTAGGGCAACTAAGAGAGTTCTAGGGCACTGAAGTGACAATTTATGAATTTCATCAATATCTCATTTGAAAATGTATAATGGAAAATGTGATCACTCGAGTTCTAAGGAAGCTAACAGAGTTTTAGGGCAACTAAGAGAGTTTTAAGGCACTGAAATGACAATTTGTGAATTTCATCAATATCTCATTTGAAAATGTATAATAGAAAATGTGATCACTCGAGTTCTAGGGAAGCTAACAGAGTTTTAGGGCAACTAAGAGAGTTCTAGGGCACTGAAGTGACAATTTGTGAATTTCATCAATATCTCATTTGAAAATGTATAACAGAAAATGTGATCACTCGAGTTCTAGGGAAGCTAACAGTTTTAGGGCAACTAAGAGAGTTCTAGGGCACTGAAGTGACAATTTATGAATTTCATCAATATCTCATTTGAAAATGTATAATAGAAAATGTGATCACTCGAGTTCTAGGGAAGCTAACAGAGTTTTAGGGCAACTAAGAGAGTTCTAGGGCACTGAAGTGACAATTTATGAATTTCATCAATATCTCATTTGAAAATGTATAATGGAAAATGTGATCACTCGAGTTCTAGGGAAGCTAACAGAGTTTTAGGGCAACTAAGAGAGTTCTAGGGCACTGAAGTGACAATTTATGAATTTCATCAATATCTCATTTGAAAATGTATAATGGAAAATGTGATCACTCGAGTTCTAAGGAAGCTAACAGAGTTTTAGGGCAACTAAGAGAGTTTTAAGGCACTGAAATGACAATTTGTGAATTTCATCAATATCTCATTTGAAAATGTATAATAGAAAATGTGATCACTCGAGTTTTAGGGAAGCTAACAGAGTTTTAGAGCAACTAAGAGAGTTCTAGGGCACTGAAGTGACAATTTGTGAATTTTATAAATATCTCACTTGAAAATGTATAATAGAAAATGTGATCACTCGAGTTCTAGGGAATTCAAGAGAGTTTTAGGGCAACTAATTGAGTTGTGGGGCAAAGAAGTGCATTTCATCAATATTTCACTCAATATTGTTTTAAAGAAAATGTGATAACTCAAGTTCTATAGCAGCTAAACGAGTTAATATTTCAAAAGTTAACATAATCTGTTTGCACATCAAATGAACAGTACGAAATACTGGTATATCTTTGTATGTGTGTGTTACCCCCCAAAGGGTTTAATTTATGCTTGTAGCGGTTGGCGTTTCGTGGGTGCGTGCGTGGCCGGCCTTCCGGTCCGTTCCGGAAGGACCTTTCGCCGCCACCGCCGCCGCCAGCGGTGTTGTCGCGCGATCTGACAGACGCGGGTGGCCGGAAGGCGTCGAGGGCGTGCGTAATTAAGGGTGGCTGCTATAAATTTTCGGGGCGACATTACTCCGGCCGACCCGTCGCTAATTTACACCAGGATATTTTAATTTAACAATAGCTGTTGCTATATAACTTGATTCTAAAAGTTATGTAAGTGTGAATCCACCTCTTAGCAATCTACATATCTAGATTTTGATCTTATTAGATCTCATTAGTGTAGCTCAGCTAGGTGAGGATTAATTCAAAAAATATCTCGAGTTGTTATATACAAAAGCTACACTGATTCTAAAAGATATTTGTAGAAAGGATGATATTGGTTGTTGCCTTTATCGTCAGAGCAAGAAACAAAAAAATACATAATAATAAGAATAAAAAATAAAAAGTAACACTCCTCACAATGGTTCTAGTAGTAAAATGTTTTTTTTTAATAATAAGAATAAAAAATCAAAAGTAACACACCTCACAATGAATGGTTCCAGTAGTGTAATGTTATTTTTTTTAATAAGTTTATTCTATTCGCAAAAAGGATTAAACAAGCGTTAAAATATACATAAGTATCATCAAAACAAGAATCAAAACCTGAAAATTATTTTAATTTAGAAAGTTACGACACTCGTCATCTCAGTGCGATATATAAAATGTTGGATTTTTATATATCGCACTATGAGATGACAAGTGTCAAATAATTTCCAAAATTAAATTAATTTGCAGGTTTTGATTTTTGTTTTGATGATTCTTATGTATATTTTAAGGGTTCTTTAATCCTTTTTGCGAATAGATTAAACCAACTTATTATTAAAAAAAATAACATTACACTACTGGAACCATTCATTGTGAGGAGTGTTACTTTTGATTTTTTATTCTTGCTCTGATGTATGAGCATTGTGTATTGGGGTAGGAGTGTATTTTTTTAGCAGTATGCCAAATAAAGGTCTTTTTTTTACTGGAACCATTGCAATCTTTAAAAAATGCAATTATCTCTAATTATTTTTGGATGTTACGACAATTGTTATCTCAGTGTGCAGTATATTTTTTTTCTTTTCAATTATTTTATCTAAATGTATTTACGAATATAAGGGAGCAAACTGAAAACTAGAACCCTGTTACTACAGGATTCTAATTTTGCTCCTTTTAACAAACCAAAATATGTATTTTTATATATCTTTTCTTTAATTACTGTAATCTGTAAATGGTATATGGTTAATAAAGTTATTATTATTATTATCGTTACATTAATATCAAATTGACATTTAAGTTTGTTTTCTTTATCTATATAAATAATAAATAAATTTACTCATTAAATATTTAAACCCTCACTAACAAGAGCTGAATTGGTAACTACAACTATAAATAATAATGTTATAAGTTAATCACACTACAAGTAGTTAGACTAGCATTGTGTATCTTTTGTGTTAAACTAGCTGTTGCACCTTTGTGCGCAAAGTGCGAGCTAATCTTGCAGCGTCCCGATTTATTAATAATTTCCAACGCTACATGAAAGCAGCTATTATCAGCAAAGCAACGCTAGCAGCGTATTAAAAGTCTCGGGGACAGAAACATCTTATTGTGCAAGTGAAATTTTATATCGGAAATTCCTTTGATGTTCGAAAAAATATACTCATACAATTATTAATTTATATAAAGATTATAATCAAATTGACTGTCCATCTTAGTGCCATTTGGGCCCAAGAGGAAGGCATGAGGACGCGTAGCCGTACTAATCTTAGCGAGTCCTTTTGTAAAACGAATGTTAGATATATAATAATCCATGATCGAGGTTAATGCGAAGAGGAAATATCACTTTAAGTGATTCAAACATCTCAATAATTTCTTAGATATAGATATAGATATAGATATAGATATAGATATAGATACAGATATAGATATAGATATAGATATAGATATAGATATAGATATAGATATAGATATAGATATAGATATAGATATAGATATAGATATAGATATAGATATAGATATAGATATAGATATAGATATAGATATAGATATAGATATAGATATAGATATAGATATAGATATAGATATAGATATAGATATAGATATAGATATAGATATAGATATAGATATAGATATAGATATAGATATAGATATAGATATAGATATAGATATAGATATAGATATAGATATAGATATAGATATAGATATAGATATAGATATAGATATAGATATAGATATAGATATAGATATAGATATAGATATAGATATAGATATAGATATAGATATAGATATAGATATAGATATAGATATAGATATAGATATAGATATAGATATAGATATAGATATAGATATAGATATAGATATAGATATAGATATAGATATAGATATAGATATAGATATAGATATAGATATAGATATAGATATAGATATAGATATAGATATAGATATAGATATAGATATAGATATAGATATAGATATAGATATAGATATAGATATAGATATAGATATAGATATAGATATAGATATAGATATAGATATAGATATAGATATAGATATAGATATAGATATAGATATAGATATAGATATAGATATAGATATAGATATAGATATAGATATAGATATAGATATAGATATAGATATAGATATAGATATAGATATAGATATAGATATAGATATAGATATAGATATAGATATAGATATAGATATAGATATAGATATAGATATAGATATAGATATAGATATAGATATAGATATAGATATAGATATAGATATAGATATAGATATAGATATAGATATAGATATAGATATAGATATAGATATAGATATAGATATAGATATAGATATAGATATTGGGATACTTTGGCATGGGAACTAAATCGTGACCGTGAGAATTTTTTAATCAAAATTGATCACAAATCTGTAATCTTAATTATCTCATCTGAATTAACTATACAAAAAACGAATGAACCCCAGAAGAAACGACAAGAAACATTAAAAACACCATAAGTATATATGTTGTATTATTATTGTATTTTTCAAGGATCAGGCCCATATAATAAATAATTATTATGGACATAGTTTATACAAATAATTATAGATATGAAAATTATGTCAGTCATGATCCTATTTTAGATTATTTTCCTTTTCTGAAGGACTTATTGAAATGTCCTAGTATCTAAAATAAACTAATACCAGCGACTGTTTAGTGTCGAATGTGAAATTACAATGCTTTCCATGTCTTCTGAATCTCTAACTTCTGTACTCTTTAGTTCTGTGCACCGCTTCTTTGTTTCACCAGCAGCCGCCGCCGCCCCCCGAAATGAATAATAACTAGAACTTCCCGAACCCAGCCGCTTTGTTATTGTTGTTGCGCTATTTTCACCCGGCGCAATAAAAAAGATGCATGTGTACTCCTCCGGCGTAATTACGGAGGAATTATTCATACTGAGGAAACACCTGCGCCCCCATACCCCGCGCTTTTGATGAATATTCCCTTTTTATCTCCACCCCGCTGCCGCCCGCGCGCCCAGCAAGTTCTGTTAATAATGCACGTGCGCGCGTTTCGCGGGGCGAAATTAAAAATACACAGCCCTTTAAGTGGGCCCCGATTAATAATGCCACTTTGTCGTCGCGTGCTTTACTTATTCAGCGGGGTGGGGCGAGAGGATGTATGGGAGGACGACGTGGAAATGGGGGTTGATGAGAGCGCGTTTATATTCGTTAGGGGGTGGTTGGAGATTTATTTTAATTTTCGTAACGGGGGTACTAGGAGGCAGCTCGTAGCGGGCACGGTTTCTTTTATTACACCCATTATTTATGGACGAAAAATTAGCGGTCGTAAAATATCAATTACGAGCACTAGCTGGAAAATGTGTAACGGAAATTGTAGCCCCATTTCTTTTTAAATTAAGGTATGAGATTATAGACGTAGTACTAATAGTTTGCTTTGTAAAAGATTAGTTGCTAAATTAGGTATATTAAAATAATATTACGACGCCCCAAAAAAATGTGTCCAAATATACTACACGAAAACTACATAGCAAAAGTCTCTTTAGGGTCATAGTGATTGAAACAGGCGTAATGCCCATAGCTGAGCTGGGCTCGGCTCATAATTTTATTTAAAAAATTAAGTTAATTGTATTACATGTAACTTGTAGAGGATTGTTAGAATACCAATAAATGTCTATACACATATTTCTGATGAGCCACAAAAAATATCCACATACGGCTCGCGAGCCAGTTTGCTGACGCCTGGTCTAGTCCACTATTTAATTTATAAACTTTACCGTAAATATTTTCAATTCACGACTAAAAAACTAAAAATTACGTTTGTGTCTCATACACATACAAAAGCCATCATATATGAAAAAAGCGGATTGAAAATAAAAAAAATTGCGCTCTCGCTGCAACAGCGATAGGAAATTTAATTATTTAGAAAATACGGCGGCGAATGGGGGCGGTGGCGGCGGCGAGCCCGATCTGCGGCCGTCCGTAAAATATCCGCCTGAAAAGATTATTTCGCCTCGTAACTCAAATATTCCGACCATTTTAGTGGCGCGCACCGGAGGAGAGAAAAAAAATAGTATCCGAACATGTTCATGCGGAAATTGCAACTTTGCACTCTGAAAAAATTCGTCCCGTAAAATTATAAACTTCACGGGTGGAAATGGAGTGAATTAAAATTTTAAAATGCGCGCAGTATAGGAACACGGGCGTACTACTAAAACTGCCTAGTTTGTTGTGACACATTTATGATGGCCATGATAGCAGCAAATAATGCTTGAGAAATAACGTAGTGTACTACACCAAATAATCATCATACAGTAAGTAAGGCATCGGCCTGAAATTGCAATTACACAACTTAAATGAATCATCATATCAATGGCGTGTATAAAAACTCACCCAGAAAAACTCTCAGATCGCCATCATATTTATCCGACGTGTGTTATCTAACTCCTCACATGATCCTCATCACTCACATTAAACGCACGCACTATTAAAATCGAACAAGTAATTAGATTGTACTTCATTTTAATGACAGCCCGGTACGCGCACAATGAAAATCTAACTGCGACTGACTGACTTAAGCCGCGCGCATCGATGACTCGCGCAGAATTTTGTATTACTCACTCTCTCATAGCACATATAAAAAGTATCTATGAGTTATATGCATCATCTGAATGATCCTATTATTCTTTTTATATCCTTAGTTTGCTTAATCATAATATATATATATATATATATATATATATATATATATATATATATAAATATTTATATATATATATATATATATATATATATATATATGTATGTATATATATAAATTTGGCGTGTAAATGTGAGGCTGTAAAAAATAGGTAAATGTGTATACTCTAAAAATTTCACCCTCCGGTAGGAATAGCCAGAGACGTGGGTTGGATTCCCACCGGAGGGTGTTGATATGTTTTGAACAGTAGAAGATTTTGCGTTTGCTATTTATGTAAATCGGCGTACACAGTTAAATTTTTATTTATGAATACATTGATTTCACCTATGTAACTGCGTACATCGATTTACATAAATACCAAACACACAATCTTACATTCTCATAGGCATGTATTCATTTGAGTGCAGAAGTTGTAACTTAAACGCATTAACCGTAACTTAACTTTGCAGTAGTAACATAGTTTATAATTTTATATAACATATTCCATTGTTGAAAGTATTAAGTTATAAATAAAATATAATTTTATTTTAAAAACTCAAATAGACATCGAGTGAATTTAATTTATGAGTATTTAGTAAGTGACTTACCGCGAACACTATTTTATTTCAATTGAATTTTTTATTTAAATCGTTTTAAAAATAAACTAATTCAGTCCATATCAAGGATCGACAAACTTTTGAGGTGGAAGCTTCAAATGTATCTCATACATAAATTCAATTTCAACTGACGTGGACAAAATACCAGACATCATATACAGGAATATAACAACAAATTATTTAAAAATAGAAGAATCATTTTATATATACTCAAACCATTAACTCATTCTTTTAACAATCAGTGAAGAAATAATACAAAAGGTATTATCTCCTAGATTAATAAGAAGAAAACCGATTGGAAAAGCCTACGGGGCCCCTAAAAACAACGGAGCAAGGGCAGACCAAGTGCAGACGGCTCAATTGGTGGCATTCCGGCTACTACAAACACTGCCTCACTGCCCACCCTCAATGCAATCTTGCGCTACGTGTTGGCCAGGTGTGGCCTCGTGCATGCTATTTGCATCTTCCCAGCCCATACGAGGGCACCATACAATATCCTTCTCTTCCTTGCTCTTGGCTCACGGAGGTTTGGCATGATCCTACACCTCCGTGAGCCAAGAGCAAGGAAGAGAAGGATATTATACGGTGCCCTCGTATGGGCTGGGAAGATGCAAATACCATGCACGAGGCCACACTTGGCCAACACGCAGTGCAAGATCACTTTAAGGGTGGGCTATGAGGCAGTCCTTGTAGTAGCCAGAATGTCACCAATTGAGCTCTTCGCCTGCAAACGGCAAGGCCTGCTCGGTGCAAGACAGGGAGGTACTAATATGTGCAAAAATGCGGCAAGGGTTTGTACCATAACAAAGCGACAGGAAGCCTGGAATAACACCGAGGGAAAAAGCGACAGGAAGCCTGGGATACCATCGAAGGAAAAAAGCGACAAGAAGCTTGGGATACCACCGAGGGAAAAGCCGAGTGGGCAAAGAAGGTCATCCCAGATATAAGAAACTGGGTGACAGGAAGCATGAAGAGTTGGGCTTCCACCTGACGCAGGCGCTCACGAGTCATGCTTTCAAACGTAACTCTGCCGGATTGGTAAGTCCAGTGACCAGGCCTACTTCCAATGCAGTCACGAACCCGACAACGTAGAGCACACACTCTTCGAGTGCCCATGATGATGATGATACTCGGATAGAAACAAACTAGCAAGTTGGGGTGGAACTAGTAAACCTTACGCGGACAATGATACATGCTGTTAAGAAATGACGGGCTAATGCCACCTAAATCAACAACATTATGAGAGTGAAAGAGTAAGAGGAACTAGATAGGCAGAGGATTGCACCACTCAGGAACTGAGAACTGAGATCTTCATGCGTTAATAGCATAAGACCCAACTCGAGAAATACAAGATTGGTACCGGCTTGAAGCGAGGGCCGATTTGAATGTTTCGTAGGTCTTCACGCTGTAGCGTGAAGGATTCGGACACTCTCGGGCAGAGAGTCGGGCGCCTATAAAGGTTCATCCCCATACAAAAACGTCCCCCATGCGGGTTCCACAAAATATCTTGGGTTACATCTAGACAATAGACGCCGTTAGAAAGTCCACATTAAAAAGTAGAGAGAATCATCAAAGATTCTGACACTCACCGGCAGAAGGTTGCGCGTTATGACGGTTCGTCCCCATATAAAAAAAACCCCATACAGGATCCAAAAAATATATTGGGTTACACGTAGACAAGAGACTGCGTTGGAGAGTCCACATTAAAAAGAAGAAAGAATCGTTAAGGATTCAGATACTCTCCGGCAGAAGATCGGGCGTCTATGAAGGTTCATCCCCATACAAAATAGTCTCCCATGCAGATTTCACAAAATATTTTGGGTTACACCTAGATACAATAGACTGCGTTAGAAAGTCCACATTAAAAAGCGGAGAGAATCGTCAAGGATTCTGACACTCCGGCAGAAGGTCGGGCGCCTAAGGGTTCATAAGCTTCATCCTCCTACAAAAATGATCCCCGTGCAGGTTTGACAAAATATCTTGGGTTAGACCTAGACGGTAGACTCCGTCAGAAAGCCCACATTAAAAAGTAGAGAGAATCGTCAAGGATTCTGATACTTTCCGGCAGAAGGTCGGGCGTCTATGAAGGTTCATCCCCATACAAAATAGTCTCCCATGCAGGTTTCACAAAATATCTTGGGTTACACCTAGATAAGAGACTCCGTTGGAAAGTCCACATTAAAAAGAAGAGAGACTCGTCAAGAATTCTGACACTCTCTGGCAGAAGGTCGGCCGTCTATGAAGGTTCATCCCCGTACAAAAAAGTCGCCTATGCAGGTTTCACAAAATATCTTGGGTTACACCTAGACAATAGATTCCGTTGGAAAGTCCACATTAAAAAGAAGAGAGAATCGTCAAGGATTCTGATACTCTCCGGCAGAAAGTCGGGCGTCTATGAAGGTTCATCCACATACAAAATAGTTTGCCATGCAGGTTTCACAAAATATTTTGGGTTACACCTAGACAAGAGACTCCGTCGGAAAGTCCACATTAAAAAGAAGAGAGAACAACTCAGTATCAAATTCAGAAAGCTCTACTGCATGCTCGGCAGAATTTCCAAGCTACCCTAACAAGAAAAAAATGTTGATTTATAAACAAACAAAAAAATCGGTGTGATCATATGGCGCGCAGCTCTTAGGATGCGCCAGCAAATGCAAAATTAAAGTGATCTAGAGGTTTTAGAACAAACACTATTGACGCACCAGGGTGTGTAATAAGCATCTCAATCCACTGCGATCTGAAGATTGAGAGTAGCAGCAGCAACACCGCCTGCATGTGAACACTAAGGCCATTCAACTCTTCGACAACACAACTATAGAACTAAGGTTCAACACGAGGAAACTCTTTGAATTAATTAATTTGAAAATAGTGTAAAAGCAGATTATGTATGTGTGTAGTTAAACGCAACTAGTTAGAGCGAGGAAAGACTGGTGCGAGAGGTATGGATGAGGTGTAAGTGTAGGACGGAGAGTGGATGGAGAAAGGATAGAGGAAGGATGTATGAAAGAGTGGGTATGTCTAATGTGTAGGTTGAGGAGAAGCCTAGAAACTGAGGTAAGAGAGATATTGAGGGATATTGAGTGGCAGGAAAGGCAGGTAAGAATGACTACAACCCTGGCTACGTAGAGTGGCAAGTACTTGGGAAACTCCCGATATACTAGCCAGGGGTGAGTGGAGCAGCGAGGACAAAGTATGCATGGCAAGAGCGAGGTGTAGGTCACACGAGAGAGGGAGGAAAGTATGGATGGGTCTGGGGTACACCGCATGTGCGCGGTGTAGTAAGGGAAGCGACACGTGGTGGCACTTTAGCAAAGAATGTGAGGGTGTGAAAGTTGAACCTCTACAACAAATTATCACAGGGGAGTAGAGACAAAAACTCATAGTCTCCCACTGATTCACTAGAAATAGTCATCTACAAGGATTCTGGAGGAGGCACAGATTCGACAAAACCAACTAGAAACGAAACGCAAAACAATTCACCACCACAAAAAGAGGGCAAGCTATATCTAGCGACGTACAACATAATGACTATGAAATTCGAAGAACACTCGAACCCATCCGAGGTAGCAACGTCAAAAATAAAATGATACATAATAGGCCTGTGCACCTAGCTCTGTGGCCGAGTGGTTAGAGTCGTCGTTCGTCTTGTACTGAGCTTGGAGAGCCTGAGTTCGATCCCCAGCGGGGAGCGAATTTTCTCGTATCACCTTTCACAGTTTTTCAGAGGTTTTCTGTGAAGTTAAGGTAAATACCGGGTGATTAAACTCCTCTGAGCTTGTTTTTAGACCTGTGCGAAATAGGTTTATCAGGAGAAAAGTAAACCACCCTAAAATCAAGACATACACTATACAATACAACAGCGAGGCAAACACCCGCAACGGACTGAGCGGGGTGAAGATACTGATCAACGAAAACACCCAACACCTAGTGCGGAAAGTAAAGTCCATATCTGCGAGAGTGATATACATCATGCTACAACTGAATAAGAGGTACAAGCTACAAATTATCCAAGCTTACGCTCCTACAAGTAACGCCAGTAACGACCAAGCGGAACTCTTGTACGAAGACATCACAAACGCACGCAAAGCTGCGAAAACACAATACCAAATAATTATGGGAGACTTTAACTCAAAGTTGGGCATAAGCAAAGAAAACGAAGATTTTTTTTCTGTATGAATACCTTCTTCGGAAAACCAATGCATAGAAGATGGACATGGCTGAGCCATGAAATCGAATACGTAATATCCAATAACAAAACCATCATCACAAACGTATCAGTACTGAACAACTTCCATACTGGCAGTAACCACAGACTACTAAGAGCAAGCCTAAAAATAAACACAAGACTAATGAGAAGGAAAATGTTTATAAAAAATGCTCTTCCCACTGTAAACTACCTGAAACAAAATATAGAAGAATACGAAAAGGAAATTGAATTAAAAATGAAAATGGAAACGAAACAACTAGATCTGTAATCTTTAGGCATAAACGAACTTAGCGAAAAAATCACAAAGGGCATACAAGCCGTCAACAAGACAATATGTATGCGAACAAGGCCACAGAAAAACAAAAAGTTCAATGAAAACACAATTAAGTTGATGAAAATAAGGAAAAACACAAAGTGAGATACAGAAGAATACCGACAACAATGCAAAACCATCAGCAAAGAGATCAGAAGAGAAAACAGAAAACAAACAGCAGAGTTCATACAAGACACGATAGAAAATAATAAGAACATGAATATTCTCAGGAGAAGCGAAGGAAAGTGGAGGAACACAAATCTACCAGATAATAAACAAAAATGGTATCAGAACAAACAACAGAACAGAAATCCTCGAGACCATACGAACATTCTACGCCGAATTCAATCGATCCCACCTAGAAAACCCATCAAAAGACGAGAAAATAATACAAAATGTAAACTCAAAAGACGTATCAGAAATCAACACCGTAGAAATTACAGAGGCACTGAAACAACCAAAAAAACTGCAAAGCACCGGGAGAGGACAACAGCCGAGATGCTAAAGATGGAAGGAACAGCACTACTACACTCGGTCAAAGTACTGCTAAACAAATGCATCGGCGAGGGAGATATGCCCACCACTGGAAAAATGCGGACAAAAAAGAGGACAACACCGATATTAAAAACTACAGACGTATAAGCCTTCTCTCACATATGTACAAGCTAATGACTACTATGTACAACTAATTCTAACAAACCACCTAACCAACAAGATAGATTTCTACCAACCGCCAGAGCAAGCCGGGTTCCGCAAAAAGTATAGCACAATGGATATTATACAAACCATAAGAACACTAATCGAAAAATGCACGGAATACAACGTCCCCTTGCATCTACCATTCATCGACTACAAGAAGGCGTTCTATTCTGTCGAACTATGGGCGGTATTCGCCGCAATGGAAAACACCAACCTACTTAAACAGATCTATACAAACGCCACCTTCTAAGTGACCGTGGACGAAAATCTAAGCACAGATAAAATCAAAATGGGCAGAGAAGTCAGACAGGGGGACACGATCTCACCCAATTATTCACACTCGCCATAAAGGATATTTTCAAAAAAAAAATGGCAAGGAAAAGGAATAAACATAGACGGCTAATACGTTACCCATCTGCGTTTTGTTGGTGACTTCGCTCTGATCAGTTCAGACCTCAAAGAACTAGCGAACATGCTCGAAGATTTAAACGAAGCAACCAAGTCAGTGGGCCTGAAGATGAACATGAAAAAGCCCAAGATCCTGACCCCCGAAGAATAACAAGAAGAAGAAGTTACAAGAAGAATAACAGAAAGGTGGGCAGCTTTTAGCAAGCTGAGACATATTATGAATGACACAGACACCCCAATCTGCCTCAAACGAAAAAAAGTCTACGATTCCTGCATAGTGCCTGTCACAATATACGGCATGGACGGTGAAAAGTGAGAACCTGCCAAAGAGCAATGTAAAGGACAATACTGGACAAAAGTCTAAGGGACAAGATCACGAATGTAGAAATCAGACAAAGAACAAAAGTAAAAGACGTAATGGAGCGAATAGCAGAGTTGAAATGGAGCTGGCCCTGCTCAGCTCCATTACATGCCAGGGAAGATACCGATAGATGGACCAACAAAATAATGCACTGGAGACCACCCAGAACTACTAAAAGAGAAACCGGAAAACCACAAAAAAGATGGGCCGACGATATAAAAAAGATCGCAGGAAACAAACGGTATCAGAGAGCGAAAGAAAGGCAGTCATGGAACAATGTAAAGGAGGCCTACGTTCAGCAGTGCACAAATACAGGCTGAGGAGAGAGAGGCACCAGAATGGCATACTATTTATATATATATATATATATATATATATATATATATATATATATATATATATATATATATATATATATGGGCCCACGGGCGGCGCAAGTTAGAGGTGGGGCGGTCAAATTCAGCCCGGGGCAGAGCTATCCAAAGAGCTTTAAACATAAAATTTAAACTCGCCTCGGTTATCAAAGATCCTCAGTATTTTTACAGATTGCTAGGACCGCTCCTTGTTTAACCATGCATGGATCAATCGGCTGCCAAGGCACTTTAGGCCTTGATGAAGGGTGAGTTGTTAGGAGTAGGAGATACATATTCTATGTGTGTGTGGCTCCGATTTTGAAGGCTGTGTAACCCTGGCATCCCTGTGCGGTTTGCGCACTTACGTCGCGAATGAGGCTCCACGATGGGTGGAGCACGGAAAACCAAAATTACCCAACCCTTCAACCCATTCAAGAAGAATTGTTTCGAGAAACGAAGGAGATTTTGAGAAAGTTTCACCCTTTGTTAGCCAGACAATATCTGCCATTAGACTTGCAGTAACAATCGAACAAACCACCCCGTACACTACTTTTACCAGCTAAACCCCATCTGCTGCATATGTTATTTACAATCGTTTATGTAATCGAATTATTTCTGTTTGCCTCCAATTCGACTGTGTTTGACAACTGTTTGTCGCCGCTAATCAAATTACTCGCTCAATTTGCGCCGTAATTGCGCCGGCCCGAATAAAATTAATCCGCGGACGCGCCATTATAATTAATCCCATCCCCCCCGGCCTAAGTGTTAAAAGCGTAACCGGTTTAAGTAGTCATTAACAAAATTACAAAGAGTGGCACGGGCGTGTAGGCTTGAGACAAAACTGTTTTGTTTACGGTTTTCGGGGGGGCAGCGGGATGCGTTTAATTAGTTGGCTGCGTGTTTGTGGCCGTTATTAATAGCGGGGCCGGCTTTGGCGGGGGCCAACCGCTGGAATTAATATTTGCAAGATGTTGGAGCTTGCAGGGCGGCAGCGCTGTTATTGTCCGGAGTGGCTGGTGCGGTTTTAAACGGATTTGCTTTGTAACGCGACACACAAAAGGCGGCGGTGGGCGGTAATTGGGGATGTATCGTTAATTAAATATTGCCGACTTAATTATTAATTATCTCATGACTTTTCAATGAATCATATGACACAAAATATGTTGTTTTTTTTAGTTTAACTAACAATATGGCTCTAAATTGCAAAAAAGAGCAAACCAAGTTCTTAAGGTCGTTTTAGACAAGACAATTTCTTGATTCAAACGTTAGTCAAGATGACAATCTAAATTGTCTTGTATCATACAGCAAATTATTTGAAATATTGAATTGTATGGTAGATCGAATGAAAAAATATAACGCGTTCTATTTGTCAAGGACAAATTGTATGGGAGGAGGATATATGAATTCATTTCTTGAACAACTTTTGAGATAAGAAATTGTCTTGTCTAAAACGACCTTTAGTTTTTTAAGCGGATCCGTCTTCTTCCTGTAATTTCAGCTAAAGCATGTTTTATATCTATCGAAACTCTCTTATCTTTATTGTTTTGAGTATTTCTGTTTCTTTACGAAATCTTCAATACTTAAACAACCTCATCCAAACATCTCATAAATATTCTACGTGCCCCCAAAAAAACCAAACCAATGACAACTTTATTAATATTCCGGTTGGCTCCATACCGGGCGCGCCGCCAAAGTGCTCACCGCTGCGAGGGATTAAATAAAAAATGCGTATATTGAATGACTCCCCTTAACCCCCAAACGGCCCGGTGATATCGCATATGAATCGCGCCATACCACCCCCGGCTTTTTATTGAATGGCATGTGGCACGCCGCAAAGTGCTGCCTTTCACCGACTCGATTAATCAGAAGCCTCGTGGGGGCGGCGCGCGAAGCATTTCGCTTACTTTTTCATTGTTTACGCATGAACGGCGCAAGGTGTTTGAACGATGTCTAAGGTGGGGGAGCGAAGAATTAATAGAATTTTGAAATCGATTTTCATTTACACCACAATATGGAATCTCGAAACTTCTAAACCACCCCATAGTTTATTTGGTGTGTTCACAACAAAACTGCCACCCCCGCTCAATGCTGCTGTATTTGTTTGTGCGGACGTTAAAACTTTGAATCGCGCCCCAATTTGTCAACCGAGCGCGGCGAAACTTTCGGCGCGTGCCCCCGCCATTTCCGCGGATGCACCCCGGCGGTAAACAAGTCGATAAATTGCAACCCCCACGCTGCACTGGTGGCTCGGTATAAATCGTGTGCAGTGCGAAACAGGGATGCACTTGTTATTGGAGTGGTTATTTATTAGGGGGGTTGGCTTGTTGAGTTATCGCGAATATCGTGTAGGGGGGAAACTCAATAAAGCTATTTTCTGGGGAATCCAGAGCTTTTGGACCTAAATAAAAAAAATTATAATTCAAATCAATTTAACAATAGTGTTTTTTTAACAATTCTAAATGTAAACATGTTTTGAAGTTAAAAATTAGATTTGAATTTTTTTCGAAAAAAAAAATATATATAATGCAATTCAATTCAATAAAATAATGTTTTTTTTTAAGAATTCTAAATGCAAACATATTTTGAAATTAAAATTACATTTGAATTTTTTTCGAACCTAAATATACATCACATATAAAAAGTGGCTTGTTACAATAAAGCAGAGAGGGTGAACTACTCTCTGTTCCATTCTCCCATTGTCATCCTCACCCCTAACATGATTCCTCCCCCCATCCTCGCTACTTTTTTTGCACCTTGCATTAGCCAGTCCCACCCTATCGACATGCAGTTTTCTACCTGTCCCCACTCCGCTTCTGTCATTCCCACTAAGTCCTTTGAGACCATCCACTCCTCTAGTTCTTTTCCCCACACTCATCTTAAAGATAAGTATTCTCACTTTGAATACCGTTTGAATATAGGTAAGTAAAATATATCCCACGACAGTAAACGAGTAAACGAGTAAAATGTTTATTAAACGTAATTTTTACGATATTATTATTCCATAACTCATCCATACTAAAAATATTTTCGCTCTGGCCATCCCCCCCAATCTACTTATCATACGATTTATAGTCTTGTTTTCGTCGCGGCATGGCATGGCGGCGGCTAGCAATCAACAAGTCCCCGCTGCCGCAGACGTTCGCAGAAAACTTTAAATAGCGCAAGATTGGCATCGTCCGAACTCGCTACCAAAGTGCCAACTGAATTTTATAAAATGTAAATCCTCCACCGCCAGCCCTTAAAACAGTTTTTGTGTGTTTATTTGTTATAGGCATCACCGCAATCAGTGCGATTGATGAATTCGACGCCCTGTTGGGGTATATATCGATAAAGTGTTGGCGGCGGCGGCGGCTGCCGCGTCATGGTAACGTCAATTAACGCCGGGTGGCGGTTGGATCACATGCCAACGGCGAAATGTAATAATAATAAATTAATATAGCCAGTTTGATTCGAACAAACAGCTCAATTTGTTGTTTGATTGAATTATAACCGAATTGATCAGTATAGGGAGTAAAGTGGGAATACAAATCTGAATTAAATTTATAAATTAAATATCTATGTAACCGCACTGAGTGGCCTAGTCACTAGAGATGTCGTGTGAAGTGTGAAGTGAATCACCTTTCATAGTTTTCAGAGGTTTTCTGTGAAGTTAAGGTGATTAAAGTTCTGTGAGCTTTTCTCTTTACCGGCTTTGCATCGCGAGCAGAAAGAGCCTACCTTTGACCAAACGAATGACCCTCGACGACACTGCCATACAAATGATGGGAGACGAGCACACGATATAAGTACCAGCAAACTACACTGCAGGCCGCAAGGAAGGCAGCCAGTACGTAAGCAGCCCTGGCAATGCTTCTACCAAATATAGCTGGCCCGGATGTAAGAAGCGGGAGGTACTGGGGGACTGTGTCGCGTGCCCAACAGTATGCAGCGCCTACCACCGGCGTGAAGTTATCCTCTAAGATCCCAGCCTCTATACCGCACGGCTCCGCGAGGCCGCGCGCACGGTGGATTGTTTGCGGGTCTGTACTGACCAATTGGGGGGACCAATAAAATCCAAATTTTGAGGATTCTTATGTTTATGTCTTGCGGACCATCATATATAGTTATATATTCTTATTCATAATTTTTATAGGCGTTGTTGTATAATATATGTTGTAACGTATTTTTTTTCTTTGATCATGCCTCCGTCATACAATTGATTTGAAAAAATGACACAATGTTTATAACAAAATGACAATAGAAAATGGAAAGTCTCAATCGTAAAAAATTGTTCCTTCTATTAATTTTTTATTTTTAACGTACGCTTCTGTCTCGATTTTAGTGGCTGGGTCGATAAAAAAATTATGCAACATATTTTGCTTATTTTTTTTACTGATCTTAGTGCAGAACATATCAGTGCACCAGATGTCCGAAGAAAATTGGCAAGTATTTTTTTTTTGCGATAAAAAAAAGTATGCAATATGTTTTGTTTCATGTTCTTACTGATCCTTATTCATAACATATCAGGTACCGAAAGGAAATTGGAAAATTTATAGAAAAATAAATAGAAGGAACAATTTTCTACGATTGAGACTTTCAATTTTCCATTATCATTTTGTTATAAACATTGTGTCATTTTTTCAAATAAATTGTATGACGGAGACATGGTAAAAAATAATAATAATGAAATATGTTTGGCTTGGTCGCCGAAAAAAAAATACTTATAATCAAAATTTTCCAATTTCCTACGGACATCTGGTGCACTGATATGTTCTGCACTAAGATCGGTAAAAAAATTAAACAAAATACGTTAGCATAATTTTTTTATCTACCCAGCCTCTAACATCGGCATAACTAGATAGGAGCAAAAAAGTTAAAAATTAAAAATAAATAGAAGGAACAATTTTATATGATTGAGACTTTCAATTTTCCATTGTCATTTTGTTATAAACATTGTGTCATTTTTTCAAATAAATTGTATGACGGAGACATGGTAAAAAATAATAATAATGAAATATGTTTGGCTTGGTCGCCGAAAAAAAAAATACTTATAATCAAAATTTTCTAATGTCCTTCGGGCATCTAGTGCCCGGATATGTTCAGCACTAAGATCACTAAAAAAATTATAGAAAATATGTTGTATAATTTTATTATCCACAAAACCTCTAAAATCGGTATATCCAGATAGGAGCGTAAAAGTTAAAAACATTGTGTCATTTTTTTCAAATCAATTGTATGACGGAGGCATGATTAAAAATAATAATTTACGTTACAACATATATTATACAACAACGCCTATACAAATTATTAATAAAAATATGTAATTATATATTATGGTCTGCAAGACATAAACAAAAGAAGCCTCAAAATTTGGATTTTATTGGTCACCCCATTTGGTCAGACCCGCAAACAATCCGCCGTGCGTGGGGTTTAAAGGCTGGGATCTTAGAGGATAACTTCACACCGGTGCATCTACCTGGGTCTGGGAAATAGCAACGCAGATAAGTTATGGGGGATCAAGAGGGGAGCTAGGGTCTGATCAGGCAAAGAACGAGGCTAGACAAGACACATTGAGAAAATGAGAAGAGTCCTCAAATGCGGAATGGACGATACATATTATCCCACGGATAGAGCTGTGGGTGGACCGAGGACATGGTGAGCTGGATTACCGGACCACACATGCCCTGTCCGGACACGTTATCCACTCGTACCTGCTCCGGATAGGAAAGGCAAGACGGCAACATGCCGATACTGCTGTGGGAGAGATGATCCAGCCCACACTCTAGACTGATGTCACCAATGGACACACGAACGAGCCACTCCTAGAGAGATCGGAGCCCAGATGGCAAAACCAAGTGGGAGGCAATGACTAGGCTCTCTCAAACAGTGATTAAGCAGAAATACCAGGAAGATCTACAACAGTGACGTCGCTCGACCAGAAACAATGTAGACTCTAAACAATGCAGGAACTAAACTAGACCTACAGCAGAGACACAGATAAAAAAACCAGGACAAGGCAAAAGACAAAATAGACTAAATTACATGAGGCGGCACTTAGACAAAGTAGTGTCTATACCGCAATCATTGTTTCTGTTATTTATTCTCAGTAAATAAATAGCAACCCTTGTATGTAAACCACAAAACTTGAACTAATGTGCTTGCTGTACTATGAGACTAAGATTCCGTTTTCCACCCCTCCAGACACATATAAATTTCATTTCCATCAGCGAAATTGTAAATTTCATATCTTCGCCCCGGTGCGCGCACACCGACGACAATGGCAATTCATCGAGCAACCCCATCATCGCCGCCGCCGGCGGAATATCGCGCCCGGTCATTTGGGGCCGCTCGTAAAATACACAATGTAATGCGCGGGAGGAGTGTGGGGGTGTGGAGGCGGTTGAGAGACGCACTGAAAAAAGGGCATAACGCGGAAACCAATATAAAAATATGACACCTCCCGGTCGGCGGCAGCGGGGGTGGCGTCGCGCGATGTAGACATCAGCATCAGAGTCGCCTTATTAAACCCCCCACCCAAAAGACTTTGTTGTCGTACCATATTACACAAAAGAAGATGTTGTGCGGATGGCGTTGACCTTTCGCGTTTTAGCAGAACGAACTTTAGAACATTATACTTGCAGTCTTTTGTTGCTTGGACACGACCCACTTGCGGAGTTAGCCATTAGAGACGCCGTGTTCCGACTGACCGACACGGCCGGGGAGACCAGAAGATACAAGTATATTGAGATTAAATGTTAATTCTTCTGTCTTTATATCGACCATAGGACAAACGCACGCATACCTTGTCTGCAGTGTCCGCGGAAACGAGGGTGCAGACAGTGTGAACAGAATTGAGAAAACAAACGACGGGTAGCTGCGTCTTGTTGGTGAAGGGCAGCAAGGCGGAGGTATAAAGAATCCTGAGGTTTCTAAGTAGGCGTAGAGGCGCGGATGATACGAAGACTGGGAGTAACCCTCCATCTGAGAGGGCTATATATATATTATGAAGAATTTAAACCAGCCGAACGCGCCAAGACTGGAACCTCCATTTTGACTCAGTCAGAGAAATGATGAATCCTGAAGAATATGAAAAGTTAAGAAGACCCTCTGACTCTGTTTTAACAGATTTGCGTCACGTTAAGCAGGCAACAGAAGTTGCCGATGTCTTCATAGTACAAACGACCATCTCACAATCTGGGGACTTTGATAGTGTTATTATAACGAAAGAAGATGCCGATTTATTGGTTTTGCTGACAGCGTTGGCCTCTACAAAAATAAATTTACCACCCGAAGAGTGGAAGAGGTAATATTCTCAGTGCTTTATATTCAATCCTCAAGACATTCTCTTCATGCATGCAATCAGTGGATGTGACACAGCATCAGCTCCCGTCGGCATTGAGAAGAAGAAAGCTATGCAGGTGTATGATAAACTAAAGTGCAAGCATTGTACCGGTACTGCTTGTGAGAATTCGACCGACGCACTCTTCAACGAGGACGATAAGGACGAAGAATGTAAGGACCAGCCCACCCTATTTAAATAAATAAGTGCCCAGGAGGATGGAAGCAATGATGACGACAGCGATGACGATTTACCACTTGCTCCAAGGCAGACGAAGACCTAATGTTATGTGCAATGTATTTTAAAAAACAACTCAACTGGTAGGGACGTCTAATTAGGATGGAAAACACGTATACCTGCAAGGGGAGGAAAGGGACGTGACTTGGTATGGGGGAGAGGTTGGGAGTGGTATAGATTGTCTGTATAAGATACATAGATATGTCGAAAAATAAAACTTAAGAAGCAGAAATATTTTAGTATTTTTCACAAGTTGAGAAACTTGCCCATCTTTGAACAGCTGTACCTCGGTAAGAATTGAATAAAAATATAACGTTGACGAATGAAAATTGAAGAAAATTTAATGGTCTACAACTTTGTGTATAAACATTTTCCTCGGAACCCCCATGGTTTAGAAGATATAAGCAAAAAACGGAAAGAAAAACAGAAAATTTCGAGGTTTTTTGCCTCCCCCAATTTTCCACAAGTCCCTCGAGGTTGAAAACTCAGATTCCATACCCCACACCAACCCCGAACAATATCCTAAAATTTCATTAACTTCGGAATTTTGTCCACGTAGAATGTACTTGCCGAGTGGACGACTAGTAAGGAAGCTCGGCAGAAAGAGGTAGAATTAAGGGTCATTCGGATGAGTGATGGATATGGCTGGAGAATTGCCAGATAAAATGTGAGGATAAGGCTCGACGGGCATACCTCTATGCTTCAAGCAGAAATTATCGCAATTCAATGCTGCGTTAAAACTGTATTGGAAAGAAACTGTAGAAAGAATGAAAACAATATTCTAACAGACAGTCAGGCAGTGCTCTCGACTCCAGCATGAATAACTCTAGAGTTGTTATAGAATGCATCGAAGACTTGATGATACTGAGAGCCCGAAACAAAGTAATACTTGTGTGGGCACCGGGACATCAGGGCATCAAAGGCAACCAAAAAGCGGACACATTGGAAAAAGAGGCTAGCGAATTATAATTCATTGGCCCCGAATATGCGGGAAACCATATAGGATCGCAATCAATACGTTGAGAGAGCATCAAAGAAACTGCCACAGCCGGTACTGGGAAGCCCAAACAGGAATAAAACACTCGAAGAGGTTCATTAAGGCTCCCAGTATGGAGGCGACGGAAGAAATCCTAAAACTACATAGGAACCAATTAAGAAATGTCGTAGGAGTCCTAACAGGGAGATAGATACGTCCCCAACGTCTCTGCACGTTGTGGGGAAGAAGAAGAACCCCACTACATGTAATCACTAGGCATTCAACTCATGCAGAAAAAAACTCTTTTATTCAACGCGAATGAAACTAAAAGAGACCCAAGCTCTCCCATTCATGAAACATCTAGACTTCATTGAAGATACAGAGCTGATGAATGAGGAATATGTTATGGAGGAGCATAATAGGTCAACCGTGGCCTCAGTGCAATGGGATGCTACAGCAACACCAGACCCCAGTAAGGGACAAAAAGGTATAGATGCCCTCTTAGCCCTCTAGTGTATAAACTGTACACACGTGAATTGCAGAAGATATTAAGAGGGAGGCAAGCGGCATGAGTTGTGGTAGGAAGGATCCAGACATGTATGTTAGCATATGCGGATCATGCAGTGCTTATGGCCAAGAGAGTGGGAGACATACAATTATTGTTGGGGAATATGGGTAGGTATCTTGATATGAGGGGGTTAGTAGTGATTAGTGAATGTGAAAAACTATAATTAATGATGTTTAGAAATCTAGAAGGCTAAACTGGGTAGAACGAATTGAAATAGAAGGGAAGTATGATTGAGAGAGTGAATTGCTTTAAGTATACTAAACGAATCGGATGACCATGATGTGGGAGTCGTGTAGAAGAGTAGTGAAGTTTGAGGAAACATTACAGCAGTTGAGGAAATAAATACTGGTACGGGAGGTGTGGATGAGATATAAGAGTAGAGTAGATAGCAGATGGAGAACAGATAGAGGAAGAATGTATGAAAAAGTGAGCATATCTGAGGTGTGAGTGAAAGAAAAATTTTATGTATTTTTTTTAAACAGACCGACCATCAATTTTACTCTAATCTTAAATGCTAACATGATTAATTACTTAATTTATTTAATTTATTTAACTAGTTTTTAAGTGTAATTGTACATTTTTTGTTTGTCCATTGTCGCACGCTATATGTATTGTCACTTATGTATCTCATTTTTATTCAAGGTGTTTGCCGTAAATAAAGATTATTATTATTATTATTATTATTATGAAGGTGATTGGGTTCATCCAGTGATGCCACAAGCTTATATATAATTTAAAATAAATATACTCCTACACTATCCCACTCGCGCACTTTTACTCTGTTTCAGGAAAAGTTGAGAGGAAAACATCTAAGAATTGAAATCAGGAAAAGGATGTGGGTTACTGAGTGACAAAAAAGACAGTGATAGCTCATGCAACTCTGGTTATGAGTAGTGGCAAGTGCAGAGAAATCCCCGTGCTACATAAAAAGGGATGAGTGGAGCAGGGAGAACAAAGTATGAATCGCAATAGCAAGATGTGGTTGGAAAGAGAGATGAAGAAGTGTGTGGATAAGGCAAAGATAGCCCACGCGTGTACTGTGTAGTAAGGGGAGTCACACGTGATGGCATCTAAGCAACGAATGTGCTGGTGTGAAGGAAAAATAGGGGATTGCAGGTTGCAGGTCAATAGTTAACCCTTAATTAGTCGCACTGGGGTATAGCGTACCCCATCGGTATATTTTTGTAAAGGTAAAGGACCCAACTGATTTAAAGGACTTAGGGCCGGTTCTACAATTGATATTTAACTGGAGAATAAGGCTATTCGTGGAATAAGTTTGACACATTGGCGTTAATATCTCAAACTTATTCCACGAATAGCCTTATTCTCCAGTTCTGCAGCCGCCTCTCAATTCTCAAGTTAACTATTAGTACTAAGTTCTTTCAATCAGATCAGCAGATTGGCTCGTCTGGTCGTGTATCGTCCATATGTTGTGTTGGATGTATTTTATATGAGTATGGATATGACCAATAAAGGTTCTTTTTTGCTTATTATGCTTGAATAATACAAATCATAGGGCTTGCCAGCCAAGAAGGGCAAGGTGAAGTACTTATGTGTGAAAGGATGAAATATGAGCCCTTCAAGTGAATGAAGACGTCGAAATTGTACCGTGCTAAGAATACAGATACGTGGGTATGCCAAATATAAGTTTTTTTGTTGCTTATTATGCTGGAATAATACAAATCATGGTGTCTGGCAGTCAAGAAGGACAAGACGAAGTATTTATGTGTGAAAGGATGAAATGTCAGCCCTCCAAATGAATGAAGACGTTGAAATTGCACCGTGCTAAGAATACAGATACTTGGGTATGCTAAATATAAGTTTTTTATGCTTGAATAATACAAATCACGGTGCCTGACAGTTAAGAAGGACAAGGCAAAGTACTTATGTGTAAAAGGATGAAATGTCAACCCTCCTAATGAATGAAGAAGTTGAAATTGCATCGTGCTAAGAATACAGAAACTTTGATATACAAAATATAAGTTTTTTTGTTGCTTATTATGCTTGAATAATACAAATCATGGGGCCTGACAATCAAGAAGCATAAGACGAAGTACTTATGTGTAAAAGGATGAATTGTCAGCCCTCCAAATGAATGAAGAAGTTGAAATTGCACCGTGCTAAGAATACAGATACTTGGGTATGCCAAATATAAGTTTTTTGTTGCTTATTATGCTTGAATAATACAAATCATGGGGCCTGACAGTCAAGAAGGACAAGACGAAGTACTTATGTGTAAAAGGATGAATTGTCAGCCCTCCAAATGAATGAAGACGTTGAAATTGCACTGTGCTAAGAATACAGATACTTGGATATGCTAAATATAAGTTTTGTTGTTGCTGATTATGCTTGAATAATACAAATCATGGGGTCTGACAATCAAGAAGGACAAGACGAAGTACTTATGTGTGAAAGGATGAAATGTCAGCCCTCCAAATGAATGAAGCAGTTGAAATTGCATCGTGCTAAGAATACAGATACTTGGATATGCCAAATAAAAGGTTTTTTGTTGCTGATTATGCTTGAATAATACAAATCATGGGGCCTGACAGCCAAGAAGAACAAGACGAAGTACTTATGTGTAAAAGGATGAAATGTCAGCCCTACAAATGAATAAAGACGTTGAAATTGCACCGTGCTAAGAATACAGATACTTGAGTATGCCAAATATAAGTTTTTTGTTGCTTATTATGCTTGAATAATACAAATCATGGGACCTGACAGTCAAGCAGGACAAGACGAAGTACTTATGTGTGAAAGGATGAAATGTCAGCCCTCCCAGTGAATGAAGACGTCGAAGACGTGCTGAGAAATACACATAATTGGGTACAAAAATAACAAGTAGTGAATGGACAGAACCAGATATAAAACAATGGTTTGTCGAAGATAAGAAAATCGTGGGCCGCCTAAGCCGTTTACGTTTATCACTCTGGGCTGGTACGGGCTTAATATATCTAGTTCTATTAGCCGCTTCCGATGCGCACAATTCTACCTACGCCCTTACAACCGGCGACGCACGACCTAAGACCTGAGCGATACAGCACACCACGGGGGCGACTAGCAATGCTAAACCGTGCTAAGCTAAAGCGCCTCTAAACTTAATCCTATGGGTCAAAAACATCCTCATCAATTCTATTCTCCAAAGCTTTGTGCTATATGCGAAACGTGGCAAATGATCAAAAAAATAGAACAGAAACTGCCAGTATTAGAAATCGATTTCAGGCTGGGAAATTACGACTAGACAAATTTTCAACTAAGTCTATAAAAGATAGAATGGAAGTCGATACTGATATAATTCACGAAATAGAAAGGAAGCAGAAGCCTTTCCATACGGCCGTATCACTCGACCATGTGGAAAGGATGAGTGAGGAGTGGCCTCCAAAACGAATTTTTATTTTTTATAAGAAAATTCGTTTTATTTATTTTACACTTTTTACACTTTTACACCTTTACATGTACAATAAATATATACATATACACATACATACAAACATGTACTTATGTATCTAAAAGGGAAATTAAAAAAAAAAACATGGGATTTGTGGGTCTTGTCCCATCCCGGGCTATCGGTATCGAGGGATGTATGTTGTTTGTCCATTTGTTTAAGCTATTTTACTTTATGTTGTCCATTATTAGCATGTTTTTGATTTTTAGCTTAAAAGGGATGTATTTTAATGTCTGTATGTGTTCGTTTAAGGTGTTGTATTGTTTGATTGTTTCTGTCGTTAGAGTGTGTGTGTAGTTTGCTTTTTTTAATTAAAAACTTATAGAAAACAGAAAGAAAGGTAGTCCAAAAGCAACGTGGATAGATAGGGATTTGAAAGTGCATGTCAGCAAGAAACCTGAACCATGATGACTAGAAGAACAGAGACGACTGGAGATAAGTGACCAATTGTACAACGCTAACTTAATATTCAATCTTCATCATCATCATCATCATTAATCATTTTGCATGTTAATGATGATGATGAAGATTGAACATTAAGTTACGTGTACAGACTATATTAAAGTGAAAACAACTTTATATATAGTTTTTTAGTTCCGAATTGTAAATTATTGATTAAATCGCCAATTAGACTACGGCAGCTTTTTTTTACCGTTACCGTTTTGTTCTGCAATTTGGTGCGAACAAAAAGCGCCTAATGGAATAGGCACAAACTTCGAGATTGCGCCCCATTCCCGTCTTTTGTTCGGTTTTAATTGGTCCGAGAAAAGTTGCGGCGGCCCTAACTGTTGTTGATTGCTCCATTCCGGATCGGGTTTAATCGAAACTGCACCCACCCCCGGCCGGAGGCAAACTTCTAAACTTCGTTTCTCCGCGGCGGGGCGCGAACTACGCGCATCGCGGTAATTGCTCGAGCTAGAGAAGCCGGAGGGGGAAAAATAGAGCACCGGAAAATATGCAGCGCGCGCGAACTTGAAGCTTAATCAACTCGACGGCAATGTGAAGTGGGCTTGTTTATAAGAGACGGTTGGATGCGGTAAATTATGGCAAACATTTGTAAAATATAACAGCAGATTACAATTAGATATGAGCCTGTGAGAATGAAAGTGGTGTAAGTCACATTTGTATTGTTTTGAAAATGAGAAGAGTTTGCGTTTGGTATTTATGTATATCGCAGTCAATTTATTCATAAATAAAAATCAAACTTAAACTTAAACTTAAATTTATCGTATGATTTATTTATGTATCTGTCTCCTGTGGTGTCCTTTTGAATTTTATATTTCTAATTGTATTTTAAAGTGTATTTGAAAATTTGTGTATATTTCAATTTATAATTTTTTGTTATTTAAATGTGACTTGTGTAAATAACAATTGATTAGCACTAATAAATTATGAATTATGAATTAACTGTGTGCGTTGATTTACATAAATACCAAACGCAAAATCTATTCAAAACAATTCAAAAGTGACTTACAAAACTTTCATTCACACAAGCTCAATTATATATAATTAACGTCAAATGATAAAAAGTTCAAGCAAACGCTCAGTTCCACCAAATAATTATGTAGTTAATTATGTTTTTAAATCAGGGTACACGTTTTTTGTTCGTTTGAGGCTAATATATCCTGTTGATCCAAACTTTAGTAGAGCCTCGATTCTTTGAACTACTTTAAATGGATGCCCAATTAAAGGGCGCTAACTAAGCCCTTTAATTGTACCTAATGGGGGTGACTATTAACTCATGAAATCCCACTCGCAAACATTCTGTAGTTTATATGTCTAACATGAAAGTATATGAACTACAAACGTTTTGAAAGTGATATTTCATGATTTTCTCTTTAAATTTATATATTTTTTCGTTTTTACATTAGCACGTGATCCCCAACACTTACTAAATTCTCCACCAATCTCCTACACATATTAAATTCCCCACCAATCTCCTACACATACTAAATTCCCCACCAATCTCCTACACATACCAAATTCCCCACCAGTTCAGTCATTGTTTCACTTTATTTTTAAAGGCAGTAATAAGCCGGCATAGTCGCGCTTTAATTGCACCCTTCGCGAACGTAATTGGAACGCAAACGCGCCAGCGTGACGTGCACTTAACTTTACCTCGCTCGAAATCCATCGGGGACACGCGGGGTGGGGAAAGGCTGCTGTTGAGGGGGGGTTGGGGCGGGTGTTGATTACAATTCAAACTGACACGTCGCAACAGCTCGCATTTCGCGAATTAATAGCCGTCCCCCCGGCTCCCATTATGCTGACTAAGTCAGGTGGTTTAATTAGAACGGGCGTGGGCGCGCAGCCAGCGCGGGGATGAACTTGCGACGGGGGGCGCCACAGCATCTTCATTATCGGGGGATAACAAAACAAATTAATATTCCCGTCGCGCCAGTTTGCGGGGCACGGCTAATAAATAAAGGCGACCTGTGTGTGTTGAGATTAAATTTTCAGCTGGCGGGGGCGGCGGGGGTGGTGTTGTATATGATTCTAATGAAGCTGCCCGAAATTCAATTTACATCCAAGCTATTCAAGGAAGAATTTAGTTATTTGTCCAAGCTTGATATAGTTGGATCTCTATTTTTCAAACGAATAATGTATACAATTTTTTGCAATTGTTTTTACAAATGAAATTTCAGTTTCAAATTTTTGGAAGAACAAAATTTACTTTGACGAAAGACAGCAAAAAGACGAAAACACCTTATACGAGGGTTACTATTTATGTATTGAGAATTGGCAACACTGGTGTTGCTAGAACCGACCCGACTGCGCCATCGCAAATATTGACATTATTGACAGTATACGTAATCAGAATCTTTTGTTATACAGTGAACTGAAAATTTTAACTCGACATGGAAATGAAATTGAAACTTTTTCGAGCGATGATTTTCTACGATTACTACGATTAACCAACGACTTTTGGTGATAGAGCACCATTCAAGGCCATCATTTATTGATGGTTAAGTGAATTCAAAGGTAGCCAATTACCATGGTTTAAGTTTCTAAAATATGCTTGATTTAACTAGTAAAATAGACGGGGAACTCAATTTTGATGATTTTAATGCGATAACTTCATTCTCTTCAGAAATAAGATCGAGTTACTATTCAAAATAGATGTTTTACTTAATTTCTACAGAATTAAGCAATTTACCATGATACCAGTTTATAAAGTGTGCTTGAATCTAGCAGGAAAAAGAAAGGGAAACTCAAATTTGATAATCCTAAAGAGATATCTTCATTGTCTTCAAAGATATGACCGACTTACTATGGAAATAATTATTTTACTTGATTACTTCATATATTTTTATATTTATTCTATTCTTAATCAATTTAAGTTTATAAAATGTGCTAGATTCTAGTAGGAAAATGAATGGGGAACTCAATCTTGATAATACCAAAGAGATACCTATATTATCTTCAAAGATATGACCGAGTTACTATGGAAATAGATATTTTACTTGATTATTTCATACATTTTTATATTTACTTTATTATTAATCAATTTAAGTTTATAAAATGTGCTTGATTCTAGTAGGAAAATGAATGGGTAACTCAATATTGATAGTCTTAAAGAGATATCTATATTATCTTCAAAGATATGATTGAGTTAGTATGGAAATAGATATTTTACTTGATTATTTCATACATTTTTATATTTACTTTATTATTAATCAATTTAAGTTTATAAAATGTGCTAGATTCTAGTAGGAAAATGAATGGGGAACTCAATCTTGATAATACCAAAGAGATATCGATATTATCTTCAAAGATATGACCGAGTTACTATGGAAATAGATATTTTACTTCATTACTTCATACATGGTATATTTATTTTATTCTTAATAAATTTACCATGGTTGATGTGTATAAAACGTGCTTAATTGTAGTAGAAAAACGAAATAAGAAACTCAAATTTGAAGACCCTATAGCGAAAGCAAGTAAAATTATCCTAGGTATCTACACAAATGTTTCTACATGAACGTTCATGAGACCTATGAAAAATATAACGTATCAAAGATGAGAAATAAATCTTTCACAATGTCACATTTTTTTTAATTCAATTCATTATATGATTATCTATAATGAATTGATTTAAAAAAAATGTGACATTGTGAAAGATTTATTTCTCATCTTTGATACGTTATATTTTTCATAGGTCTCATGAACGTTCATGTAGAAACATTTGTGTAGATACCTAGGATAATTTTACTTGCTTTCGCTATAGGGTCTTCAAATTTGAGTTTCTTATTTCGTATATATAAAATTTAGTAAAATCAACCAAAAATCTAGATGAATGTTCATGAGATCAACCCAATTTTAATAAAAATGTCTTAGGTGTGTTTAGAATCACATCCCCTTGCATGATTAATCGCCGTCTCCGCCCGTACCAATTCAACACGATATTGTTGTTATTATCGGCGTCGATCAATCACACACACACACACAACTGCCGCCTCCCTCAACCCCTTAGTCGGTTGAGGCGCAGGTGGCCGACCTCGTTAGCGTCCTCCAAGTCACTTGAGGCGCGTCATTAATTTTTATTGCCTTATTGAATCCGCCGGCAGGCCCTTTATGTGCGACGACGCGGGAGGCGGCGGCGGCGGCGGCGGCAGCGGTGATGTGTCACTGCCGAAAGTATTAAAGTTTTACAGTCGCCGGGTGGCGGTGATTTATCGCCGCGGACACGGGGGCCACCTCGTAAGGTGTCCCGAGACAAAGCGCTTGATCCACCCCGGGATTCACTTTATTGCCGCCGCCGGCGGCGGGCAGACTTTCCGACTTTGTTGGCTCTTGTTTATTTTTTATATCAAACACAAAGAGTTGCAATTAAGCGACAGAATCGAGCAGATAAATATAAAATCGATTGAGCTCTACAAAGCTGTGTTGAAATATAAAGAGGAAAACAAAAAATTATATAAGCATGGATGAATTTGGTATAGTAATTAAAAAAATCATGTATTTATTACTTTATATTTAACAATGACTGAATATTATCTTTTACTGAACCTATAACTTGTTTCCGCTTGCTAGTTTATCCATGAGAAGATTATTCAAAATAATACAGTATGGGCAAAAAGACCGCGGGTCACTATCCCTTTACAACTATCATAATTAATTAATATTATATTATCAAATATATTGTTACAATACAAAAATATGTAATAATGATAATTCTGAAGATAATGAAGTTATCTCATTGGATTCATCAAAATTGAGTTCTCATCCATTTTCTAGATGAATAAAACATATTTTAGAAACTTAAACCATGATAGATTTCTTTTAGTCCAGAGAAATTAAGTAAAATATATATCTCCATAGTAATTCGGTCATAACTTTTAAGATAATGAAGATATATCTTTGGGATTATCAAGATTGAGTTCCCCCTTCATTTTTCTGCTAGAATGAAGCACACTTCATAAAGTTAACTACCTACCTTAAAGGTAAATTACTTTTATTCAGAAAAAATTAAGTAAAACATCTATTTTTAATAGTAACTCGATCTTATTTCTGAAGATAATGAAGATATCTCGTTGGGAAAATCAAAATTATGTTCCCCATCCATTTTTCTAGTTGAATCAAGCATATTTTAGAAACTTAAACTATGGTAAATTGCTTTTATTCCGGAGAAATGAAATAAATTATCTATTTCCATAGTAACTCCGTCATATCTTTGTAGATAATGAAGATATCTCTTTGGTATTATCAAGATTGATTTCTCCATTCATTTTCTTGCTAGAATCAAGCACACTTTATAAAGTGAAGTCATGGTAAATTGAATTTATTCAGAAGAAATGAAATAAAGTATCTATTTTTAATAGTAACTCGATCTTATTTCTGAAGATAATGAGGATATCTCGTTGGGAAAATTAAAATTAAGTTCTTATTCATTTTTCTCGTTGAATCAAGCATATTTTAGAAACTTAAAGTTGGTAAATTGCTTTTATTTCGGAGAAATAAAGTAAAATATCTATTTCCATAGTAATCAGTCATATCTTAGAAGATAATGAAGATATCTCTTCGCATTATATCAAGATTAAGTTCCCCGTTCACTTTCCTACTAGAATCATTTATGACGTTAAGTCATGGTAAATTGCTTTTATCTCATTCCAGAGAAATTAAATAAAATATCTATTTTTATTAGTAACTCAATCTTATTTCTGAAAATAATGAAGATATCTCATTAGGATCATCAAAAGTGAGTTTCCCATCTATTTTTCTAGTTAAAACAAGCATATTTTAGAAACTTAAACCATGGTAAATTGATTCTATTCCAAAGAAATGAAGTAGAATATCTATTTCCATAGTAACTCGGTCATATCTTTGAAGTTAATAAAGATATCTCTTTGGGATTATCAACATTGAGTTGTCCATTAATTTTCCTGCTAGAACCAAGCACATTTTATAAATTTAAATAATGGTAAATTGTTTTATTCCGGAGAAATGAAGTAAAATATCAATTTCCATGGTAACTCAGTCATATCTTTCACGATAACGAAGATATCTCTTTGCAATTATCAAGAATGAATTCCCCATTAATTTTCCTACTGGAATCAAGCACAATTTATGAAGTTAAGTCATGGTAAATAGCTTATTCATGAGAAATAAAATAAAATATCTATGTTTCATAGAAATTCGACGTTATTTCTGAAGATAATGAAGATATCTCGCTGGAATCATCAAAATAGAACCCATTAATGTTTCTAGTTAAATCAAGCATATTTTAGAAACTTAAATCATGGAAAATAGATTCTATTCTAAAGAAATGAAGTAAAATATCTATTTCCATAGTACCTCGGTCATATCTTTGAAGATAATGGAGATATCTCTTTGGTTTTATCAAGATTGCATTCTCCATAATTTTTCTACTTGAATCAAACAAACTTTATAAAGTTAAGTCATGGTAAATTGCTATTATTCCGGAGAAATAAAATAAAACTCCATCTTTCTGAAGATAATCAAGATATCTCGTTGGAATCATCAAAAATAAAAGTCCCCATACATTTTTCTAGTTAAATCAGGCATCTTTTAGAAACTTAAACCATGGTAAATTGCTCCTATTTCAAAGAAATGAAGTAAAATATCTATACTACTATAGAACCACCGTCATATCTTTAAAGATAATGGAGATATCTCTTTGGTTATATCAAGATTAAGTTCCCCATTCACTTTTCTACCAGAATCAAGCACACTTTATAAAGTTAAGTCATGGTAAATTGCTTTTATTCAGGAGAAATGAAAGAAAATATCTATTTTTAATAGTAACTTGATCTTATTTCTGAAGATAATAAAGATATCTCATTGGGAACATAAAAAGTGAGTTGCCCATCAATTTTTCTAGTTGAAACACGCATATTTTAGAAAGTTAATTCATGGTAAATATCTTTCATTCGGATAAAAATGAAGCAATATATCTATTTCCATTGTAGGTTGACCAAATCTTTGAAGACAAAAAAGACATCTCCTTGGAATTATCGAAATAGAATTCCCCATTCAGCTTCCTGCTAGAGCCCAGCACACTTTATATAAATTATGGTAAATTGATTATATTCTTGAGAAATTAAGTAGAATATCTATTTTTAATAGTAACTCTACCTTATTTCTGAAGATAATGAAGATATCTCGTTGTGAAAATAAAAATTGAGTTCCCTGTCTAGTTTTCTAGTTGAATCATGCATATTTTAGGAACTTAAACCATGGTAAATTGCTTTTATTCCGAAGAAATTAAGTAGAATATCTATTTCTATAGTAACTCAGTCATATCTTTGAAGATAATGAAGATATCTCTTTGCAATTATCAAGATTCTGTTCCTGAATTTCCAATTCCTTCAAATCCTTCAGTCAAGCACACTTTATAAAGTGAAGTCATAGTAAATTGCTTTTATTCGGGAGATATGAAATAAAACATGTACTTTTAATAGTAACTCAATCTTTTTTCTGAAGATAATGGAGATATATCATTGGGATTATCAAAAGTAAGTTCCCCATCCAGTTTTCAAGTTGAAACAAGCATATTTTAGAAAGTTAAACCATGGTAAATTTCTTTTAATCTAAAAAATTAAGTAAAATATCATATCCATAGTAAATCGGTCATATCTTTGAAGACAATAAAGTTATCTCTTCGGAATTATCAAAATTGTGTTGCCCATTGATTTTCTTACTAGAACGAATCTCATTTTATAAACCTAAATCAAGGTAAATTCCTCTAAAATGGAGAAATGAAGTAAAACATATATTTTTAATAGTGACTCGATCTTATTTCTGAAGATAATCAAGATATCTCATCTGGAAAATCAAAATTGACTGCCGCAATAATTTTCCTATCCCTTTTTCTAGTTGAATCGTGCATATTTTAGAAACTTAAATAATGGTAAATTGCTTTTATTCCGGAGAAATGGAATAAAATTTCTATTTCCATAGTAACTCAGTCATATCTTCGAAGATAATGAAGATATCTCTTTGCGATTATCAAGCTTGAATTTCCCAATAATTTTTCTACTAGAGTCAAGCACTCTTTATAAAGTTAAGTCATGGTAAGTTGATTATTTTCATTTATAAAGGAGAAATTAAGTAAAATATCTATTTTTAATAGTAACTCGGTCTTATTTATAAAGATCATGAAGATATCTCATCGGTAAAATCAAAATTGTCTTCCATATCCATTTTAACCATAGTAAATTACATTTATTCCGGAGAAATGAAGTAAAATATCTATTTCCACAGTAACTCAGTCATATCGTTGAAGATAATGAAGATATCTCTTTGCGATTATCAAGATTGAGTTCCCCATTAAGTTTCCCGCTAGAATTATGCACACTTTACAATGCTAAGTCATGGTAAATTGCTTTTAGTAATTTATTCAGGAGAAATTAATTACCAAATCTATTTTTTAAAGTAACTCGACCTTATTTCTGAAGGTCATGAAGATATCTCGACGGGAAAATAAATATTGACTTCCCTATTCATTTGTCTAGTTGAATCAAGCATATTTTAGAAACTTAAACCATAGTAAATTGCTTTTATTTCGGAAAAATTAAGTAAAATATCAATTTCCATAGTAAGTCAGTCATATCTTCGAAGATTATGAAGATATCTCTTTGCGATTATCAAAATTGAGTTCCCCCTTCATTTTCCTACTAGAATCAAGCACAATTTATTAAGTTAAGTTATGGAAAATTGCTTTTATTCAGGAGAAGCGAAATAAAATATACATTTTTAATATTAACTCGATTTTATTTCTGACGATAATGAAGATATCTCATTGGGATCATCAAAAGTTGGTTTCCTATCCATTTTTCTTGTTGAAACCGGCATATTTTAGAAAGTTAAGCAATTCTATTTTTTTTTTCTTCGGAAAAATAAAGTAAAATATCTATTTCCATTGTAAGTCGGTCATATTTTTGAAGAGAATGAAGATATCTCTTTGGGATTATCAAAATTGAGTTGCCCATTAAATTTTCTACTAGAATCAAGCACATTTTATAAACTTAAATCATGGTAAATTGCAATTAATTCTGGAGAAATTAAGTAACATATATTTTTAATAGTTACTCGATCTTATATCTGAAGATAATGAAGATATCTCGGTGAAATCATCAAATTTAAATTCCCCATCCGTCTTTCGAGTTGAATCAATTAAATTTTAGAAACATAAGCCATGGTAAATTCATTATATTCCAATGAAATTATGTAAAATATCTATTTCCATAGTAACTCGGTCATATCTTTGAAGATAATAAAAATATCTCTTTTTTTTTATATTTTAAGAAATTAAACAAAATATATATTTTTAATAGTTGCTCGATCTTATTCCTGAAGATAATGAAGATATCTAGTTGGAATCATCAAAATTACATTCCCCGTCCAGTTTTCTAGTTGAATCAATCAAATTTTAGAAACATAAGTTATGGTAAAGTGATTATATTCCAATGAAATATTATGTAACATATTATTTCCATAGTAACTCGGTCATATCTTGGAAGATAATGAAAATATGTCTTTGGAATTATCAAAATTGAGTTGCCTATTCATTTTCCTACTAGAACCAAGCATATTTTAGAAACTTAAATCATGGTAAATTGTTTTTATTCTGGAGAAATTAAGTAGAATATCAATTGTTAATAATAACTACCTTATTTCTGACGATAATGAAGATTTCTGGTATGGAAAATTAAAATTGAGTTCCCTATCCATTTTTCACGCATATTTTAGAAACTTAAAGCATAGTAAATTGTCTTTATTCTGGAGAAATGAAATAAAATATCTATTTGTATAATAACTCAGTCATATCTTTGAAGATAATGAAGATATCTTTGCGATTATCAAGAGTAAGTTCCCTATTCATTTTCCTAATAGAATCAAGCATAATTTATAACTTATTACTCGTGGTAAATTGCTTTTAGTCATTTATTCATGAGAAATTAAGTAAAATATCTATTTTTAATAGTATCTCGACCTAATTTCTGAAGATAATGAAGATACCTTTGTTGAAGTCATCAAAATTCAATTCCCCAGTGGAATCAATCACATTTTAGAAACTTAAACCATGGTAAATTGATTATATTCCAATGAAATACAGTAAAATATTTATTTCCATAAACTCGGTCATATCTTTGAAGAAAATGAAGATATCTCTTTGGTTTTATCAAGATTGAGTTCCCCATTCATTTTTCTACTAGAATTTATAAAATTACGTCATCGTAAATTGCTTTTATTCAGGAGAAATTAAGTAAAATATTTATTTCTATAGTGACTCGGTCATATCTTTCAAGATAATGAAGATATCTCTTTGGTTTTATCAAGATTGAGTTCCCCATTCATTTTCCTAGTAGAATCAAGCACACTTTATGAAGTTAAGTCATGCGAAATTGCTTTTATTCAGAATAAATAAAGTATCTATTTTTAATAGTAACTCGATCTTATTTCTGAAGATAATGAAGATATCTCGTTGAGAATATCAAAATTGAGTTCTTTATCCATTTTTGTAGTTGAACATGTATATTTTACAAACTTGAACCATGGTAAATTGCCTTTATTCCGGAGAAAAATATCTATTTACATAGTAACTCAGTCGTATCTTTGAAGATAATGAAGATATCTCGTATTAATCTTCAAAATTGAGTTCTCTGTCGGTTTTTCTAGTTGAATCATGCATATTTTAGAAACTAAAATCATGGTACATTGCTTTTATTCCGGAGAAATGAAGTAAAAATATCTATTTCCATAATAACTATCATATCTTTGAATATAATGAAGATATCTCATTAGTATTCTCAAAATTGAGTTCCCCATTAATTTTCCTACTAGAATCAAGCACACTTTATAAAGTAGTGTAAATATCTTGAATCTGAATAAAGAATCACCAGGCATATATGTTAATGAATAATTTCTCAAAAATTTCACTCTCCCGACGATGGTGGCCGGAGACGTGAATTTTTTTTATAATTATATATATACATATATATATATATATATTATATTATATATATATATATATATATATTATATTATATATATATATATATATATATATATATATATATATATATTGTTGATAACATAATATTTGTTGAGAAATAAAGCTTTACTATTATTATAACATTTTCAAATATTTACCAGGCCTTATATTCCTTTTTATTGAAAATGTTAAAGTTAAATAATAATAAATATAAAAACCAAAACAGTAATTTTCAGCTAGTTTTCTAATATGAAAATGATTCAAGTTATAATGACAGTAGTGTACGCTTTAATGCAACATGAAATTTTTTCACTTGCATTAACTTTTGCATGTCCTTTCCGTGCCGTTCCGCCGCCACGGCTAGTTAAAATAGTAAAACAACACCACACACTCTATCTCTCTCTCTTTCTCTCTCTCTTGCTCTACGTCTCTTCAGAGCTATTGTAAAGACCGCAACGGTGTTAATATCTCCATTGTCTAGCCCCTTTTGCTCGCGGCGCTAATACGCGTATAATGTTGCCGCAAAACAGAAGAGCCCGTTCCGCTCCGGCCCGTTTTTTGCGCTCGCATGGCGCTTTTGTGTAAATATCCGGCCGCGCGAGGGGGGCGGCGAGTGAGTGGTAACGGGCTCCGCAATGCTCGGACGTCGCCGTATTTCGCCCCCCGTAATGGGCGCATTGGATTTTACGTGGGGAAACGGTACGAGTCTCTGAATTTGTGTTACGGCGGGGCGGTTATTAAAATGCACAGCGGCGGCAACACACTCTCCGGGGGGCGTAATATCTTGGGTGATTTAATAATATTCAATGTCGTTGGGTGTAACTTATACGAGATTGCTTGGTAGTTTTGAGGAAGGAAAGGGGTATACGACACATTCAATTTTAATGTTATCACGGACATAAGAGACGAAATTTTGGTCCTGCACGGATGTAATCGTGAAAATGAGTATATATTTTTCATTATTACAAACAGTTGCATGTTCTGGATTTAGGGAATTAATGAAAAATGCGATAATTGGACAAAGATAATGTGATAAATAATAATCAAAAAATGTTTGAATATAAGAACAAATATTTGACTGAGTTTATGGTCAAATCATTCATTTATCATTCAATCTGATCATACATTTAATAATTTATTTTATACTCTATCATACATTTTATGATACATTTGATTATATAATCTATCAATCTATCACACATTTAGTCAAACATTTGATCATACATTTTATGAATTATTTGATCATACATATCAAATAATTCATAAAATGTATGATTAATTGTATGACTAATAGTGTGATATATTATATAATCAAATGTATCATAAAATGTATGATAGAGTATAAAATAAATGATTAAATGATAACATGAATTATAAAATATATGAAAAAAATATAATACTGTATGATAAATGATCATACATACATATATATATATATATATATATATATATATTATATATATATATATATATATATATATATATATATATATATAGAATTCAATAAATAACACTAAGTCCTAAAATCCCGCAGAGATAATGTAAGGTGTTTAAGTTTCATATATAAGATTAAATTAAATCTAATGTGTAAAGGGGGACATTAAAATTAATTTAGCCCTTATGCCCGAACTATTCTTTTCCCCCAAACAAGATTCTTACACGGTAATTACGGCGTTTTTTCCGGCAGCTTAATGAGCGGTCGTTTACGGTCGCCGCGGCGAAATTGCGCGTTTTGTCACACGTAACGGATGGCGGCCGGGGGCGGCTTGCTGTCCGTGACGCGGGCGAGCTGTGTGCAGGGTCGTTAACGGAGCCGCAAGTCTGTGGTCCCGCTTTTGTAAGTTGGTGACATCTTAAAGCATCTAATCAGTTTAAACTGCAAATTGCCGCTGCCGTAGTAATTTAAACCGCACCGCAGGGATGGTGGAGGCGCCGGGCGCATGCATTTTTGCGGGCAACTTTGACTGGGGTGGACTTATGTGTGGTTGCAAGTTTATAGATTATGCTAAGAGGATTATTAATTTGAACGATTAGGTGGGGTTTATAACAGTTTTCCTAAAACTGCCGGAAGATCGAATGGCAAAATGAATTCACGCTTATATGAGTCTGTGAGAATGAAAGTGGTGTAAGTCATATTTGAAAATGAGAATATTTTTCGTTTGGTATTTATGTAAATCGATGTGCGCAGTTACTGACTTCAATATGAAATTGATATCAATTTATTCTTAAATACAAATGTAAAATTTACAGAAATATTAAACGCAAAATATTCTCCATTTCAAATCGACATATCTCTATAATTTTCACTATCATTTAATTATAAATATTTTTTTTTTGGAATGCAATTCTTCAATAAATGAAATATATTCCAAACTACATATGTTAGATACATTCTCATTACTTAAAAAATATATAAAGCTGTTGAATCGATTGTTAATACAAATAAATCTCACTATAATTTGATAATAATCCTGTGTGGATTGTGTTAAATCCTCGCAATCGTCCCCGATCTCTTAAAAAACAGATCGCAACTCATTAGAAATTATAAAAGCATACCAAACAATTCTTGGGCTCTGTGCAAATTTGTCACAGGAAGCGTCACGGGAAAAAGCGAGCAAACTTTCGGCGCTTAATTTTCCCCGGGGGGGTTTGAATTACGGCGGCGGCGGGCGACAAACATAAATATTTGAAAAACGTGCGATCGCATCGTGCGCCGCTGCCGCCGCCTCTTTAATTGCTCTCTTATAAATTCAGCCGCACGCTTACGAAGGGCACACGGGGCGGCGGTTGGTACTTACTTGTTTTAATTCGCTGCGAGAGGTAGAATGAAAAGCCAAGTGGCGCTTACCTGTAACAGAAAAAAAAAATTAATTAGTTGTGAAATGAGGGGAGGTTTTTAGCTGAGACATTTAGGGTTTGTTTAGTTAGTGTTGGGGGATTATACGTTCTTATCTGTGATAAATCTGTAACACGTTTAAAAGTAACTAAAATTTCAAAAAAGGTACTTTAAAGACACTTTAGAAATCTTGGGGACGTTTTTCTGAAGTAGCAAGTCCTGACACACATACATATACACTAACACACGGAGGAAATGTCCCTGATGATTGATGGCTAGTTAAAAATTGTAACAAATACAGTAACTATTACTAAATTTATTATTATTATTATTACCCTATCATGTAAAATAAAAATAAAACATACTTAAAACTATATAGTGACTAAATAAGACTATTTGTGAAAATAGTCAGAGTAATTTTATAAAATTTTGAAAACTACAATCAGAGTTATAGCAGTTTTGGTCCTCAGACTATTGTCACATTTGTAATTTTTGAGTTTAACAACCGTAAAGGGATATAACTAGTTGAGGTATATACTTAAATCTGTATAGTGACTTAATATGAATATTTGTGAAAATAGTCAAAGTAATTTTATAAAATTTTGAAAACTACAATCAGAGTTATAGCATTTTTGGTCCCCAGACAATTGTCACATTTATAATGTTTGAGTTTAACAACCGTAAAGGGATAGAACTAGTTGAGGTATATACTTAAAACTTTATAGTGACTTAATATGACTATTTGTGAAAATAGTCAGTCATTTTATAAAATTTTGAAAACTAAAATCAGAGTTATAGCATTTTTGGTCCTTAGACTATTGTCAGATTTGTAATTTTTGAGTTTAACAACCGTAAAGGGATAGAACTAGTTGAGGTATATACTTAAAACTTTATAGTGACTTAATATGACTATTTGTGAAAATAGTCAGAGTAATTTTATAAAATTTTGAAAACTACAATCAGAGTTATAGCATTTTTCGTCGCCAGACTATTGTCAGATTTGTAATTTTTGAGTTTAAAAACCGTAAAGGGATAGATCTAGTTGAGGTATATACTTAAAACTTTATAGTGTCTTAATATGACTATTTGTGAAAATAGTCAAAGTAATATTATAAGATTTTGAAAACTATAATCAGAGTTATAGCATTTTTGGTCCCCAGACTATTGTCAGATTTGTAATTTTTGAGTTTAATAACCGTAAAGGGATAGAACTAGTTGAGGTATATACTTTAAACCGTATAGTGACTTAATATGACTATTTGTGAAAATAGTTAGAGTAATTTTATAACATTTTGAAAACTACAATCAGAGTTATAGCATTTTTGGTCCCCAGATTATTGTCAGATATGTAATTTTTCAGTTTAAAAACCGTAAAGGGATTGAACCAGTTGAGGTATATACTTAAAACTTTATAGTGACTTAATATGACTATTTGTGAAAATAGTCAGAGTAATTTTATAAAATTTTGAAAACTACAATCAGAGTTATAGAATTTTTCGTCGCCAGACTATTGTCAGATTTGTAATTTTTGAGTTTAAAAACCGTAAAGGGATAGAACTAGTTGAGGTATATACTTAAAACTTTATAGTGACTTAATATGACTATTTGTGAAAATAGCCAGAGTAATTTTATAAAATTTTGAAAACTACAATCAGAGTTATAGCATTCTTGGCCCCAGACTATTGTCAGATATGTAATTTTTCAGTTTAAAAACCGTAAAGGGATTGAACCAGTTGAGGTATATACTTAAAACTTTATAGTGAGTTAATATGACTATTTGTGAAAATAGTCAGAGTAATTTTATAAAATTTTGAAAACTACAATCAGAGTTATAGCATTTTTCGTCACCAGACTATTGTCAGATTTGTAATTTTTGAGTTTAAAAACCGTAAAGGGATAGAATTAGTTGAGGTATATACTTAAAACTGTATAAGGACTTAAAATGACTATTTGTGAAAATAGTCAGAGTAATTTTATAAAATTTTGAAAACTGCTATCAGAGTTATAGTATTTTTGGTCCCCAGACTATGGTCAGTTTTGTAATTTTTGAGTTTAACAACCGTAAAGGGATAGAACTAGTTGAGATATATACTTAAAACTTAATAGTAACTTAATATGACTGTGAAAATAGTCAAAATAATTTTATAAAATTTTGAAAACTACAATCAGAGTTATAGCATTTTTGGTCCCTAGACTATTGTCAGATTTGTAATTTTTGAGTTTAACAACCGCAAAGGGATAGAACTAGTTGAGGTATATACTTAAAACTTTATAGTGACTTAATATGACTATTTGTGAAAATAGTCAGAGTAATTTTATAACATATTGAAAACTATAAGCAGAGTTATAGCATTTTTGGTCCCCAGACTATTGTCAGATTTGTACTTTACTTTACTTTACTTTACTAACCCAATGAGCTGAGACTTGGTCACATTTATCAGAAGCTTTACACTGTGCAGATGATATATTAAACATTTATTTCCACGACTCTGAATTAATACCTTCAAATATTTCTATAAAAATCTTGCAAACTCAGCAAATTTCCACTCGGCAGAGTGAATTCAAAAAATCCTCTTACAAATTTACTTAATCGGAAATTTAATCAGCCATTTATTAATTTTTATTATAGCAAAACCCGGCGAGGCGAGAGTCGCGCAGCGCAATCAAACGAGCGGTAATCGAATCAGCCCCAAAAGTCAAAGCTTATTTGCGTCCGGTCTTCCGCGCAAATAAATAACTGTCGCATTGAGGGGTGGTAATTAAATTTACCAAAGCACCGCCCGCAGGATTATCAAAAGCGGCGATAATTCTACGATTTATTTAATTAGTCGACTCGAGTTCTTTCCGCTTAGCGCAGCCGAGCGTTAAGGCGTTATGCAAATTGATAAACGAGAGCCAGAAACGGGAAGTGAAAATATTATGTAATCGAATTTAAATAAATTGGCGTACCGTGCGATTCTTTAAATTTCAATTAGTTTTAGCAGTGTGCGAAAGTTATGTTTATTCTTACGCTTTACCGGCAAATATCAATTGTAGACAATCAAATTTCGTTGTCACCATGTGGTAATTGTATCCCAACAACAAATGGCATGTAGTTAGGATAGCTTGTAGTGACGGACATTCATATTTCCATTTCTTCCTGTATTACGTAATTAACACAAGAATAAAGAATTCTAAGTCTAATGATACGTGACGTGGCATAACATATACAAGTTATTCGTAAAAATAAGCCTGTAAGATTTAGGCCTGTTTGTATGAATCAGACTAATCTCACTTCTGACAACTTTGACATATAATGCGATGTTGCCATATATAAACAGAGGTACATAAGGTTATGAAATTGCAAGTTAACAACAATGTATGCAACCTCTAACAATATAATCACCACCTCACCTTTATGCAACCGAGCCTTAAAGATTTACGTGTTAACCCTAGAAATGCGACTACTATTAATTAATTATTAAGAATATTATCATAAGCTTTAAAACCTGCTAGTTGATCGTTAAATCCTGCTGCCAGCCGCACTTAAGAATCTATTATTAAAATTGCCGCCGGCGGTGGGGCGAAAGTTTTTCGTGCTCGCGGCATTTTCCATTTAAGTTGGGCTTCCAATATATATTTTTTACTAGCAAGGCCTGTATTTGTCCGGCGGCCGCCCGTCGCCGCCGGGATCTCATTAATTTCTTCGGGAAATCAATTAAAACTTTTCGGGGGAGGGCTCGGCCGCTCGATAATCAGTCAAAGATCGTCGGCGGCGGCGGGACTGCGAAAGAATCATAAAGCGGTTAATAAGTAAAGCAGCTACCGCATGGTTGCACGGATTGGAGGGAGAGTATATGTGCAAAAAATATCACATAGCAATTTTATGGCTTTTTTGAGCACCACACCACGATTTTTATGATTTTAACGTCACATATTTCTTTTATGTTTATTTAAATAAATCTGGTAATCCAGAGAGCGGTATACTTCAAAGTATTGAGAAAATATCATGAATTATACGGGAAGCTGGCGAGTTATTCAATTACATGTATCTTGTAATGTGTAAATGATGTCAAAAACGGTCGTATCTATCGACACCGCTTGCTAGGAAACCAGGACTTAAGCGACCGCTCTCCTAGGAAACCACTGCTTTAGTGTGTATACAAATATTTCAGTTGTTTTAGTTTATCATTATTGTCTTATATTGTCTCTTGTTCTATTTGTGGCTCCCGATGCGCACAATTCCATCTCGTTCCCTTACCACCGGTTCACGACCGCAACACTTGGAGCGATGTAACATGCCACGGAGCGGTTAAACGAAAGCACCTAATATTAAAATGTAAACTTTCAAAATTACAATCTTTTTTAATTCCACTCGCCGTTTATAATTTATGAAAACTTGTTTATATTTCCACTGGGATGCCGACAATTCCGCCGGCGTCGATCCCAATTATCGCGGCCGCCGTTTTAATTAGGCCCGCGGGGGGATGCGGGGAGGGGGAGATGGTGCGGCGGTCGCAACTTTATTAATAAGTTCGTTAAAATCGCAAAGGGCCGGCCCACCGATGCAACTTTTCCCATTACGGCCGCCACCGGCCCACCCTCGGCGGAGCGCGATAACCAGTTCTCAAGCTAACCCACGCAGCCAGTCGCCGCCCCGCACTTCGTAAAAAATGAACAACGAGCCGAGAATGCTCAATTAAAAATTGTTTTCACTTAGGGGAGGAAAAGCAACTTTCAAATTAAAGTTATAACAGAATTCGAGGGGATTTACTAATATAGCATTATCCAACAAGTGGTGTCATTTATTATATGTATATATATATATATATATATATATATATATATATATATATATATATATATATATATATATATATAATAAATTTCTATAAATTACATGGATGTCCCATTAATTTCCATTACTTTTTATGGAGATTTACCATAAATTTTAATTAATTACCATTAATTTCCTTTAATTTTTATTGACTTATTATTATTTATATATTATATATTATCTCAATTAAATTTACATGAATTTCCATTAATTTCCATAAATTTCTATAAATATCTATAAATTACATAAATTTCCCATTATTTCCATTAATTTCTATGGAGATTTACTTTAAACTTCCATTATATCTAATTAATATCCAATTAATTTCCATTAATTTCCATGAATTTCCATGAATATCCATAAATTTCCATAAATTTCCATACATTTCCATAAATGTTTATAAATTTCTATAAATTTCCCATAAATTTCCCATAAATTTCTCATAAATTTCCCATAAATTTCCAAACATTGTTATGGAGATTTAGCATAAATGTCTATAAATATAAATTACATAAATTTCCCATTAATTTCCATTACTTTTTATGGAGATTTATTATAAATTTCCATTAATTTCCAATTAATTTCCATGAATTACCATGAATTTGCATAAATTTCCAATAATTTCCATAATTTTCCATAAATTTTCATAAATTTCCATAAATTTCTATAAATTTCTATAAATTACATACATTTCCCATAAATTTCCATAAATTTTTATGCAGATTTACTATAAATTTTCCAATAATTTCCATTAATTTCTTTTAATTTCCATCAATTCCCATTAATTTCCATTAATTTCCATTAATTTCCATTAATTTCCATTATTTACCATAAATTTCCAAAAATGTCTGTAAATTACATACCTTTCCTTTTAATTTCCAATAATTTCCACTAGTTATTATGGCGATTTACCATAAATTTCCATCATTTTTTATGGAGATTTACTTTAAATTTCCATTAATTTCCATTAATTTCCATTAATTTCCATTAATTTCCATTAATTTCCATTAATTTCCATTAATTTCCATTAATTTCCATTAATTTCCATTAATTTCCATTAATTTCCATTAATTTCCATTAATTTCCATTAATTTCCATTAATTTCCATTAATTTCCATTAATTTCCATTAATTTATATAAATATCTATAAATTTGGGAAATTTATGTAGTTCCCATTAATTTCCATTACTTTTTATGGAGATTTACTTTAAATTTCCATTAAGTTTTTCCATAAATTTCAAAAAATTTCTATTAATTAAATACATTTCCCATTAATGTCCAAAAATTTCCTTTATTTTTATGGAGATTTACCATTAATTTCCAATTAATTTCCATTAATTTAAAATAATTTCCATTAATTTCCATTAATTTCTATTAATTTCCATTAATTTCCATTAATTTCTATTAATTGCCATTAATTTCCATTAATTTCTATAAATATCTATAAATTACATAAATTTTCCTTTCATTTCCATTCATTTTTATGGAGATTTACGATAAATTACCATGAATTTCCATACATTTCCAATAATTTCCATTATTCTCCATAACTTTTCATAAATTTCTATAAATTTCCATAAAATTTTATGGAGATTTACCATAAATTTCCATAAATTTCCAATTAATTTCCATAATTTTTTATGGATATTTACCATACATTTCCAATTAATTTCCATTAATTTCCTTTAATTTCCATTAGTTTCCATTAATATCCATTAATTCCCATTAACTTCCATTAATTTCTATAAATATCTATAAATTACATAAATTTCCCATTAATTTCTATTAATTTTAATGTAGATTTACTTTAAATTTCCATGAATTTCCAATTAATTTCCAAGAATATCCATGAATTTCCAAGAAGAATTTTCATTAATTTCCATTAATTTTTCATAAATTCCTATAAATTTCCAATAATTTTCATTATTTTCCTTAACTTTTCATAAATTCCTATAAATCTCCTTAAAAAATTATGAAAATTAATTGGAAATTTATGGAAATTTATAGTAAATCTCCATAAATTTCCAATTAATTTCCATAATTTTTTATAGAGATTTACCATAAATTTCCAATTAATTTCCATTAATTTCCATTAATTTAAATTAATTTCAAATAATTTCTATAAATTCTATAATTCTTTATGGAGATTTACCATAAATTTCAATAAATTTTCAATTAATTTCCATTAAGTTCCATTAATTTCCATGAATTTCCATTAATTTCCATAAATTAAAAAAAAATTCTATAAATTACATACATTTTTCATTAATTTCCAATGATTTCCATTAATTTTTATGGAGATTTATCATAAATTTCTAATTAATTTCCATTAAGTTCCATAAATTTCTAATTAATTACCATTAAGTTCCATTAATTTCCATTAATTTCCATTAATATCCATTAATTTCCATTAATTTCCATTAATTTCCATTAATTTCCATTAATTTCCATTGATTTCCATAAATTTCAAAAAATGTCTGTAAATTATATAAATTTTCACTAATTTCTATTAATTTTTATGGAGATTTACCATAAGTTTCCAAGTAATTTCCATTAATTTCCATTAATTTAAATTAATTTCCATTAATTTAAATTAATTTCCATTAATTTTCATTAATTTCTATTAATTTCTATTAATTCTTATTAATTTCCATTAATTTCTATAAATATCTATAAATTACAAAAATTTCCCATTCATTTCCATTTATTTTTATGGAGATTTACTTTAAATTACCATGAATTTCCATGAATTTTCATAAATTTCCAATTAATTTCCATAATTTTTTATGGAGATTTACCATAAATTTCCAATTAATTTCCATTAATTTCCTTTAATTTCCTTTAGTTTCCATTAATTTCCATTAATTCCCTTATATTTCCATTAATTTCCATTAATTTCTATAAATATCTATAAATTACATAAACGTCCCATTAATTTCCATTAATTTTAAGAAGATTTACTTTAAATTTCCATTAATTTCAAACTATTTTCCAAGAATTTCCATGAATTTCCATGAATTTCCAAGAAGAATTTCCATTAATTTCTATCAATTTCCATAAATATCTATCAGTTTCTATAAATTACATAAATTTCCCATTAATTTCCATTAATCTTTATGGAGATTTACCATAAATTTCCATAAGTTTCCAATTAATTACTATAAATTTAAAATTAATTTCCATTAGTTTCTATTAGTTTCCATTAATTTCCATTAATTTCATAAATTTGTATAAATCTTCATAAATTTCTATAAATTTCCATTAATTAATGAGATGCTTTATTATTAATTTGTAATTGTAATACATTTATGTAACAGAAAATGCGGTAATTTGAAGTTAATGGAGAACCATGGAACCAACAATATTTAAAGTAGAACTCAAAGACTACCTCACTACATCGTCCAGGAATTCAGTCTTGAATTTCCCTTTGAACTTAAGATTTATTTTGAGATTACCTACAAACATGTATATATTTTTATTTTTATTTTATATATTCTATGCGTTGTTTTCATTTTGATACAATAAACATGTTATTGTTATTATTATTATTATTATAATTTGTTTCCATATAGACATACTCCCTTCCCCGCAACAAGTTTAATACTGTTTAACACTTTTCACATGAATTTGCCTCCTTTGACGTGGGGGACTACATATGTAATATGTAAAATTCGACGAGTCGGCGCTCTAAATGTTCGAGTGGGCTGCGATACCCGCCGCAAAACGTCCGCACGCGTTCGATGTAATCGCCGCATAAATCAAGATTAGCCGCCCCCGCAACGCGGCACTAGTTGTAACTGCACGATTATTAATCCGCGGGATTACCCCACAATAACATTCTCGCGGGGCAACTCGTGTCGAATTGGCCCTCGTCGCGTTCGTAAAACGCCCGCCAATTAGCACGGCGCGAGGGGGCGGCGGAGGCGAGACGTGCGATTACAGCGCCGGGGAAGTGCATTAGGAGCGATGAAATAATCCGCTCCAGGTGGCGACTGGGGGGTTTACTGCGAAGTGTTATAGAGATGTTAAGTGGATGAGGATGTACAAGCACGCTTCTTGTTCGATAAGTTTCATCATACATTGTATGGGAGCGATTGAAGGATTTACAAGTGAATGAACTTGGTGGGTGTTAGAGTTTAGGGATATAAGGATATTAAATTTGTGTATGTCAAATTTATAATAGCATTCAATTAAAATTTTATATTTTTTTCAGCGGTAGGACCCGAAGGATGATAGCCTGTTACGAATTGAAACAAATACAAAGTTCTGCAACTATGGTGTTGCTGTTAGTCCCAGCTAGTTAGTTGTGTGTCTGTTGGAGATGCTAGTCTTGAATATTAGAACTTTGTTTTCATGTTCTATAACTAGGGGCTTACCCGCCTTTCAGGTATTTTGAGCCCCTAGAACCTTCTCAAGTCGCTCTGTCATTCCTGTCTCTTGTGCTGTCGTGGTTGTCAATTATTGTCCGTCCTGCAGGTCGTTCTGTAACTATTGAATTGCTGTTGGTCCCAGTTAGTTGTATATGTGGTGGAGTTGCTAGTCTTGTATATTAGGACTTTGTTTTCATGTTCTATAGCTAAGGGCTTACCCGCCTTTGAGGTATTCTAAGCCCCTAGAACCTTCTCATGTCGCTCTGTCATTCCTCTCTCTTATGCTGTCGTGGTTGTCGGTTATTGTCCGTCCTACAGGTCGATCTCGTACTTCTGCTTCCTCACTAGTTTGGCAATTTAGCGAAGGCGCCCCATGTTGCCTCCATATTTAGCATCAGTTTGTCCTATCTCCTTTCTCAGCTCCTACCGTATGGTGGCTTGTTCCCCGAGCTATCTGGCACAGTTGTGTATTGTGTGTGCTGACTCGTCCGTCCGATTGCAGTGGCGCCACTTGGGGTAAACCGCTTTGCTGATGCGGTACAGGTAGGACTGGAAGACGCCGTGCCTCGTGAGCACCTACGTCAACCAGTGGACCACCTACCAGTGGCTCCACTTGGGTTGACGTGTCCCATCTGTCTTGTCACCTTTTTCATATCTGGGTCCTAGCCGTTTTTGTTTCTACCCCCTCCTTCTGGAGTAAATGAGTGCCTGTTCCTACCAGGAGATACGCCGGTGTTGGTTAGGACAGTGCCGCGACTGAGAAGACGGTACGGTATGTGCAGATGATTCACAGGACACTTGTATTTAGCGTCCTCCTTAGCCTCTTATAGTTTAGACTCTTTTTCGTGGCGGTTTTCCATGCCGAGAACACGTACAGTAGCTGGGCCATCGCTACTGTAGCCAGCAGATTTCTCTTCATTTACCCCGGGCCATCAATGTTGGGAAGAATTCTGGCCAGGGCCGCATCGGTTTTCGCCGCTTTCTTGGTCGCCTACAGCACGTGAGTCGTATGGTTTCGATTTGACTCTAGAATTATGCCAAGGTACTTTTGTAGCCTCGTGTTCGTGAAGCGCTTCCCTAGCATACGGACGTCGGTGACAGCCTGTACGCCTGTTCTCTTGAACGAGAGGAGGCGACTTTTGTTTTGGATGGCGCGATAGCGAGTCCATTGTCAGTCATTCAGACTGCCACCCATTCTGTGGCTGCTGTCGTTTTCGTCAAGGTCTCAGCCAAGTTCCTTCCGCGGACAACTAGTGCCAAGTCGTCCGCGAAGGCTATGTCCGTTGCGCTTTCCCGCAGTGGTATCCAGGGAAACGTGGCACGTTCCACAGGAGGGGTTCTAGGGAAGATTCCTGTGGGACCCCTCCTGGCATCTTATGCCTCACATATCCGTCGGCCCCAGCATAGGTCACCACCCTATTACTGACGTAGTCTCCAATTAGTCCGATGAGGGCTCTTTCTAGCCCTTTCCTCCTCAACGCCCGATATTTTTACGTCGTTATATATATATATATATATATATATATATATATATATATATATATATATATATTATTGAGGTAAAGTATCGTAAGATACTAAATACCGATATATAGATCGATTTATGTTAAACTACAAAGGTCAACTATATTATTTTAAATAACAAAGTTAGCCGTAAAGGAATTAGTAGAAGATACAAATAAAAAGCGATAAAAACCATAAACGAACAGTTTCCCCATTTACTCGATGAGCGTTCATGAACAAGCCATGCATACAACACATTACATCCAACCACCCCACTAGTTTTCATTTTACTTCCGCAATATGATCGATCCAACGCGGGGGTAGTCTTCCCTGTAGCAAATGTAATGCGCGGTTGTAACGAGCAAAACAACAAAAGAGCTCGCGGGAATCTCAGTAAACAAATGTCGGCACCAAACGTGAGCACATTATAAACCCATTACGTCCCATCCAGCATTTCTTTTTTTGGGCGTAGATAAAGCCGTCCCGGCGCCGCCACCAACAATCTCCAACGGCAAATTCAATCGCAAAAATATTCCCACCTCTTATCACCCCAGCTCAATCAAATGGAATCAAAATAACTGCCTTAATATTAATGTTATCTTTATGCAAATCGCGCTGGCTGCGTTTAAATTAAATTGCAATCCGGGATTTAACAAATCCCTAAGGGACAGTCCTGAATAAACGGACAAGTCGAATTGGCATTAACCCGTCCGCGTAAGACACGAAGCCTGCGATAACAGGTGTGATTCGATAATAACTAATGAACCGAAATAGCTACACGCATACATGTACGTGAGGGGTGGATGGAAATTGAATTGCGGGCGAGGTTCTTAAACAACGCGAAACAGAAAAAAAAAGTGGAGTTTGGGCCGTAATTGCTTTTATGTTAAAAGAACGGAATCGGAGAGTCTGCTTAATGGAAGTAGTTGGAGTAGTTACAGCTGCTGCTACGCGGAACTGTTTGCGATGATGGGGATGGCGGTCTACTGGGACGGGGAAGTTTTAAATTGCTAGTTTTGCTACATATTGGTCGTAATATTAAACATTTGTAATCTGTTGAGTGCGGTGTCTGTGTGCCTTGCACTACCGCCCCATGACTGCTCTCGTATAAAACCTTTGAAAGAAGTATAAAAATTATAAATATCATCTATAATTTTCGTATGGTTTGAAGTTTTATAATTCTCATTTCACCTGTATAGGCCGAACAATATGGGGCCCGCACAAACTTTGAACCGATGCGGCTTGTGATTTAGTTTTAATAAGGATTATATATTGCCGAAGTTGCGTCGGGGCAGACGAAGCGGGGGAGCGGTTGCCTTTATATTAATAGTTGTCACGCACAGGTTGAGGGCTGCTACCTGAGCGGCCACTTGTAAATCCCCCCATTGTCCTCCACCCCGCACAGCAAAGTTCGAATACTTCCAACGATAATTATAACTTCCAGTCCGCCTCCACGCCGCCGCCGCCGCTTGTTATAATCGAATCAGCGATCGCGACTCGATCGGCCGAAACTAATTGCAGTTATTTCTTATAATAGCAAGTTAATTAATCAACTGAGGTGGGGGAAGGCAGCTATTTTTATAATACAAAACTTTCCGGGTTTGAGCGAAACATCGCAGCGAGTTATTCAAATTAGTGGAGGGGTGGCGCGTATTTGCATATTGCTGTGTTGATTATTCATCCGTTTCTAGGGCGAGTTAAAACAACAACTTTTGTTTTTCATAATTGCTTTAATCTTTACCATATATAAAAACAATATATGGATAAATTCCAATATTGCAGCTACGTGTGAAGATATAAATGTTAAACTTGGCACTCGTAACGAATAATATGTCATTATTATTATATGAAGATATAAAATGTCGGCTCGAGAATATACAAATTAATTACCTTTCCTAACAGTACCAGTTAAGTTGTGATATTTCAAACATGCATACAGATAATAACGTCAAAATTGCTATGTTAAAGAAAAATATGTTGTATGTAAGATATAGTATATGTAACCCAAAGTGCCTTTCGTTTATCGGCGCACGACCACAAGACCTGTGCGATACTGCACGCCACGGGGGCGACTAGCAATGATAAACCATGCTAAACGAAAGCACCTCTAAAATGGGTGATGAATGAATTGGAAAGGGCCATTCATTCATCTCCCATACCACTATTTCGCAATCTTCCTCTGCCATCTCGCATTCTTCACCCTTTATTTGGCATAACACCTCCACAAATACTAAAATATCCCAATAAACAATGCTCATAACAGCATTGAACATAAAAAAATACATACAAATAAAAATAAACAGTATCAATCAGCAAAAATACAAATTAACAAATACTGAGGTAATTTCCCTTAATTCAGTAGAAGAGGGAGTTAGAGAGAACCTGCAAGATCAAAAAGTATAGGAGTTGCAGAAGGTAGAAAAGAGGTCATGGAATTATGTATCGGTGAAAGGGCTGTGGGATATCCTGAAGAGTAGGAAGAAGGGCAAACTTAACATAGAACTGGCAGAGTGGGGAACGAACAGGTGGTAGGGTTGGAGGAGCACCCGCAGAATCCGTGCCAGGTGGTAGGAAGGAAGACGTTCTCTCGAAATAAAGTAAAAGTGGCTCTGGGACAGTTGAAACAGGCAAAGACGGCGGATAAAGATGACTTAAAGACAGAAGCGTTAGAAAGACTATGTTAGCGAGACCCGGCGTAGATGGGCTGGAAGGTGAAGGAAGCTGCAGTATGTTAAGGTCAGCTCTTCATAAGACAGGCACGACGAGTGTTATAAACCGTCAGCCAACCTTAAGGGGAAGATTGGATGTACTCGAAACGGTTCTCTGGAATCGTGATCAGCCACTGAATTGTGGTCAGGGAAAACCCTCAGAAGAATTATCAGCGTATGCCGATAGCTGTTAGGAAATACATCGAATCTCTTAGTGTTAGTGAGGAATATTCTATTTAACAAGAGTAAAATGTAAATTATCGGTTTAAAAACGACAGTCAGTAAGGTGAATTAGTCCTCTGAGACTTGGTGAGGGAGAACCGACTGCCGTTTAGAGGTGTGTGCACTTATTTATAGAGGGCCTTCTACTCTTAGCATCCGCTGAAGAAGCGTACGCAGCGCGGTTTTTCCCAGCCTACTGACCGTAAATCTCTACCTCTATAAACAAAACGTTCAGCAAGAAACGTAACAAATTTTAGTGGAAGGAAAGTTGCTGCAGGTGATAAATAGGGTGCGGAGTGGAGAGGAATGGGTGCCTGAATAGTAGAGGTACTGGTCCCGGTTCATAAAGGAAACGTGAAGAACTTTAGGGGGATCAATGTGATGAGTGCAATATATAAGGTTATGAAGACAATGGTGAAGAACATATTGGATATTGAAGTGGATAGAAAAGGACGGCTTCCGGATTTCCAGGGTGGGTTCAGAAGAAGAAGAAGAAGGACATTAGTGGGACTGATACAGGAAGCGCTGTTATGCAAAGGGTGATTGTATACGATGCTTGTAGATCTGAAAGTAACATAAGACTCTACTTACTACTGGGATACTTGTGGATCATATGGATAGGGTGTAAATTTGGGGGATGTGTTATTTTTTTAGCGGTATGCCACATAAAGGTCTTTTTTATATATGGATAGGGTGGGTATGGAAGAGGAAAGTGGTTGAGAAGGACATATACAAAGAGTCGGCGGCAAGAGCAAGAGTGAATGGAGAACTTTTTCATAAATCTAGGGTGAAAATGGGGGTAAGGTAAGAGTGCCCGATAAGCCCCTTCCTGTTCGACCTGTATATAAGCCAATTGGAAGAGGTGCTGACAAGAGCACAGGCGGGAGTTGTCGTGATGAGTAGAACCAAGGTAATGATGTTGGTATAAGCAAATAACGTAGTGCTGATGGCCAAGGCAATGGAAGAGATACAAGAGATGCTAGAAAGAATGACAAGGTACCTGGATAGCAGCTAGTGGTGAATATGGAAAAGACCAAATTGATGATGTTTAGTAATAAAGGCAGGAGGGGTAGAGCCAAACAGCTGAAATAGAAGGGAAGAATGATTGATACAGTGAACGGCTTTAAATATTTGGACTTTTGGTTTGACTGTGGAGGATTAGGATACACGTGAAGCGTATACAGACAAAAGCGAGAATAGGATAGAGAAGAGTAAATGACAGAGTTCATGTGGCGATAACCTTGTAATGACGTGCAAGATCTGAGATACTTTTATAAAACCAATATTTTTCTATGAAGTGGAAGTGTGGTATTAGGGATTGCGAGAGTTGGAGGTCATAGAAAGGGAGCAAGGATGGTTCCTGAAGAGTCTACTAGGTCTCGAAAAATCTACACCGAGGACGATGCTGTTACAAGAGGCGAACAGCATATAGTGAATCGTGTCTGACGGTTGTGAAGTTTGAAGAAATATACAGGATAGGTCAGGAAAGATTAGTGTAGGAGGTATGAATAAAGTGTAGGAGTTGGTCGGAGAGTGTATAAAGGAAGGATAGAGGGAGGATGTATGAAAGAGTGGATATGTCTGAGGTGTGGGTAGAGGAGAAGCTGTGAGAAATCCTAGGAACTGAGGTAAGGGAGAGATTGAGGCGTGTTGAGTCGCAGGAAAGGCAGGTAAGAATGAATGAGCTCTTACAACCCTGGCTACGTAGAGTGACATGTACTTGGGAAAAGTGGGTTTGTCTGAGGTGTGGCTTAAGGCACAGTTGGGAGAAAGAGGTAACCTAGAAGGGGGCGACCAAGTCGAAAGTATTTAATTTTTCTTTCTACCTGTTTCAACATCGACATTGATTTAAAAAATAATACACAATATTTACATAAATATAACAATTGAAAATCAAAAGTCTCTATATCTACATTTTTTTTTCTATTTATTTTTTATTTTTAAATTTTACGTTCATATCTCGATATTTTAGAGGCTGGGGCGATAAAAAAAATATGCAACATATTTTGTTTTAATTGTTTTACTGATTCTTATTCAAAAAATATTAGTACCTAGAGTCGTGCGCCGCCGTTTGTAAGGGCCGAGGTAGAATTATGCGCATCGGAAGCGACAAATAGAACAAGAAACAATAGCCCGTACCAGCCCAAAGTGATAAAGGAAAGGCACGTTTGTTACCTCTTTTACTCAACTTTTTATTGAGTGGCAAAAAAGGCAGGTACGAATGGCCTAATTAAAGATATTTCTTGTTTTTAAATAACAAGCGATACTAAATGACTCTTTGATAGTAACGTAAGTTAAATGAAAACATTTTTCGAGGCAATATCGTTAAATTCAGTTTTATCGAGCTCGCCCCTTCAGCCGTCTTTCTCTATCGCCTCGCGATCGCTCTCAATAATTGCGTCTCGTCTCGTTTTTATATTTATAATAAAATTGAAGCAGACGGCGCGCTGCTCCCCTTCAATTTATCATCATGTTGCAATTAAATCCCGCGCGTCCGCGTCTGTTTTCTTAATATTTTTTTTTAATACGAAAACATTATTTTTGTTTGGCATGAACATCGTTCGCCTGCGCTAATTAAGTAAATGGAAAGCGCTCGGGGTAATTGAAAACGGCTCACTCGGTGCTGATTAAAAATTCATCTTGGCTCAATTATTTGTCGTCGTCACACTGAATTTGTTTAGAGTGAATTGCATCGCAAACGGTAGTCGCGTAAATGCTGCTAAGAAGTTTGCAAGTAGGGGATGAGTCAATTAATGGATGGTGAGAGAGTGCAATAATGCAACGTATGTTTTTATGATACTACTGTAACATATTTTCTTTATTTGGTAGAATTACTTGTAGAATTTAAGTGTTTCATAAAAAAAACCTTTATTGGGCATAACGAAAATCCCTCCAATAATAATGCCATCAAATAAAAAAAAAACTATACAGATAAAAATACAAAATAAAAAATATATACTTTTCCACACGGGACTATTGTGGAAAGACTGACTTAGACTGTCCTAGCTAATTACCTCTCCCCCATCAGCCTTGTATGAGCTCTCAGCCATTCGTACCTGCCTTTCGTGCCACTCAATATCCCTCATTCTCTCCCTTGTCTCAGTGCCTAGGCTATCCCTTTCTCTCAAATTTTTCTCAACATAGCCAGGTTAGTATGAGCTCTCAGCCATTCTTACCTGCCTTTCTTGCCACTCCATATCCCTTATTCTTTCTCTTTTCTCAGTACCTAGGCTATCTCATTCTCTCAACTTTTTCTCAACTTTCTCTCAACATTTACCTCAGACATACCCTTCCTTTCATACATCCTTTCTCTACGGAGAGTAGATGCTCCATCCTACTCCTAAACCTCATCTCTCCTCTCCCAATTCCTGCAATCTCTTTTCAAACTTTCTTCAAACTTTTTTTAAACTTTCTTCAAACTTTCTTCAAACTTTCTTCAAACTTTCTTCAAACTTTCTTCAAACTTTCTTCAAACTTTCTTCAAAGAAATTAGAACACTAAGAAGAAGATCATCACCAACACCTTTCTTAATATTGTCACCAATCCACTGTGACCTAGACAGTCAGTGAATTGGTGACAATATTAAGAAAGAGCAAGTCAAGTTCTATATAAATATCTATATTACAGTTAAACCTGTTCTTTGCAATTGAAAGCAATTAGTAAGTATGAGTAGGAGTTGTAAAATAGAAAGAGATGTTTTTATCTGTCAAAACTGTGTGAGCAGGAGTAAACTAAAACTCACTTTTTCTTCCCCCCAAATTTATACTAAAGAAATTTGTTGCAAAATTTTTCCAGATGTGATGTAGGAAACTAATTTATTTGCATAAGCGCTCCGACTGACGGGAGATTCCATTCGGCGCGCTCCACTGCATACCGCACACGTCTAACATCCCCTTACCCGCGCGCGGAATTTTTCATATCCCACACCGCCTCCGCGGCGGCCACATGGAAATATATGAATATTCTCGCTCCGATCGGCACATGAAATTCGCCGCACACGGTCCACCAGCGTTTGTGGCGCACCCCAACTTATCTCACCTGAAAGAGTAGCTAGCGCACCCCCGCACCCTGCAAGACGATCCGGCATCAAAGGGCGGTTCAATTAGACGCCTGGCTGCCCACCCGCGATTATCTAATGAACCGAGGGACTTTACTATAATAGCGTTAACATTATGGCGATAAGTTGTTTTAGTAATTTATTAATACTAACAAGAAAAGTCCTTTGTAACTCGAGTTGTCGTTATCAGATTCCTTAAGAATCAGAAAAAAATATTCATAACATATATACTCATGTATTCTCCCCTATATTCAATTATATCCCTGTTGTACCCGGCGCATTCACCATAATTTTTAGTTGCAAATCAAAAATTCAAATATCAAGTCAATTTACGCAAGCATTAGGAAGTAAGTGTCTTATTAGCAATTCATACAATATTTTGTGGTGATCATCCACCCACAATTATAGCTATAACAGTTTTATAAAAACAAGGTTTAATAGATATTAAGAATGGTTGATAAGAATTATTTACCAGTTTCTTGTATAAAAGGTCAGATTTCAAAAAAAATTAAATAAAGAGACAATATTTAATTATATTAATTTTAATAAGAGTAAAGTGTTTAGCTTCTTATATAGAAGGAAAGATATCAAAAAAAAAAAATACTACCCAGCCCTATAGCTGTATAGAAGTAAAAAAAACTTCTATCTATAGGGCTAGGTAGTAAAATTGATTTGTTGAGATCTCACCTGCTATACAAGAAGCTAGAAAATAATTCTTATCAACCATTCTTAAAAATCCCTGTATACACGAAAAATAGTTTGAATTAAAAGTCGGCCACAGCTGTTCGTACCGCTGCGAATTCGTCAGTCAAATCCATTTCCGTTTTATTATAACAAACGAATCTCCGTCCGAAATCGAATACAGAAAAATAATCCGGCGCTCGTTTCCAATAACGCGCCCCGGGAGCCCTTTTACCCTCCCGCATTTTCCTTTTATAAGCCCGATATCGCTTCCACCCCACTTTGCCCCACGATGGCGCGCGGCCCCGGCCGTTTCGACTTACGATCCCAACCCCCGTTTCCCCCTCGAGCGGGGCTTTATTGTCGCCGCCGCGGAAATTTGAATATGAAAGTGGACGCGCGCGCCACTCGAAAGTCGATCACCCGATAGGGATCGACTCGATTTACCCCCAAAGTGCAACCGGCTTTAAATGTGGGGGAGGCGCTGCGTGCGCCCAGAATACGAAATTTCGCGATGCAGGACCATTCAGGCAATCAACCACTTAAATGCATATGAATTTATATTGTGGAATCTGGAAAAATATGCAACTTTGAGTATTGAATAGTAAACCAACCTGTATAACATCAAAATCTTACGTCTTATAGTAAAAAAAGACCTTTATTTGGCATACTGCTCAAAATATACACTCCTCCCCCAATACACAATCCTCATACATCTAGAGCAAGAAACAAAAAAATATATAGTAACACTCCTTACAATACAAATTAAGAGAATTAAGGTCTAATAGTATGCAGGCTTCAATTTTGCAGTGGTAGGTAACATGTTAGCGAAAGGCAGTATATACACGCAGAAATTATAAAAGTCTCAAAACGACTGCAGTTGGTGCCCAAATTGCCTTGTCTTAAGCCACCTCTCTACGCACTGTGTAAGTAAAAGGTATTTCATTTCGAGGGATAGAACTTTTAATTTAAATAAAACACAGACAAATAATTTTATGCCCACAAATGAGAGTTTTTTTGAATGATAATTAGATGCCATTAATGTTTAAATATGATTTCGGACATGTGGCCGCCGAGCCCTGCGCGTAGATGGCGTAATCCAAAAGGGCCAATTTGCGATCACTATTCGCAGCATTTCTGGGTGTATATCGGCAATTACGCGAAACCTTTCATATCCAATGACAAGCTAATGAAGATGACACCACTAGTGATAAGAATTATCTCACGTTCATGATTAACTTCCAGACCAAATGGCACTATTGCCTATTTGAAATGTATATGTATATATATTGGCAACCAAATATATTTTTTATTTGTTAACCCTTATGGTATATGTCTTCTGTGGTCGGAGGTTTTAGCTTGCTTTTAATACTCTGTCTTCATCAGGATTTCTGGATAGTTGGCTGGAGGGTAGCAAAGCTACAAACACTTAGGCCTCAAAATGGGCCCATTGTAAAACCTGTAAGGCTGTTCACTCGCCCCACCAGTCAATTTTGCGTGCAAGCAGTTTTGCAACTCTGGCGGGTGAGGAGTTGCCAATGCTGGTCATACAGGCCAGCACTCCCCTAGTATTAGATGCCTTCATCAGGATTTAGATGAAGCTCTGAATCAAAGAACGAAATATAGATATTAAAGAGTAGGAGTTTCTTTTGTTGAAATTCAGGAAGAGGGCAAACAAAGGAAGAGAGAAAGAAAGGGGTAGAAGCAAGGATAGGCTACAGAAAAATAAAGGTTGCGGAGGTGGTGGATATGGCCCTCCCCCTGCTATATCCACCAGCCTGTGCGTGATAAAAAAGCTAACTAAAGGCATCGACGATAGTGAGGCAGGAGGCAGGGATAGCTAAAAGAGAGGACGACGAGTCCATGCTGGGAGTTTGATACATAGCTGGTGACAAAATTAAATGTTAGCGGAAATGTAGGGGAAAAAGAGCTAGAAGAGTGCATAGACACGAAGGTCATGGTGGGTTTGCTTCAGACTTGGGTGACATAAGAGGTGCAAGTGAACAGCAGGATGGGACTGGGCGATGCAGGCGAAGAAAGAAGCAAGAATAAGTCACGGGAAGAACTGTGGCGGGAGTGAGAAAGACGAAAAGTGGTCGGGGGAAACTACGGGGCTGGTAGTAGAGAAAGTAGAAATATGTAGGAAGATTATGGGGGTGGGGACTGTTTACTGCAAGAAAAACCTACAGGAACTGAGAAAGATGCTGGACCATCTGGAAACAGATAGAGAGAAATTGGTCATCCGGGGGACTGGAATGTGAGGGTGCGAATGTTGGAAGGGTGAAGAGTGGAGAGAAAAACTCTGTCAGGTCAAATTTATAAATCAAGAAGAAAAAGAGTAGGTGGAATGGGTGAGAAAGGCGGAATGGGATGAATGGAATGTGAGGGTGCGAATGTTGGTAGGGCGAAAAGTTGAGAGAAAAACTCTCTCAGGTCACAGGTCAAATTTATAAATCATTCGACGCGTAATTGCCGAAATACACCCAGAAATGCTGCAAATTTATAAATCAAGAAGGAAGAGAGTGGGTGCAATGGGTGAGAAAGCCGGGATGGGATGATCCGAATGAATATACAGAAGGGGATTGGAACGGAAAGAGGATGTTCTGCGGCTACGGAGGCGGTTCGGTGAGAGACTACGTATTACTCAAAACCATCAGACGGGATGAGCTTGTATATTTTAGAGTAGAAAACGAGGGGGAAGTGGTGAGGGGGCAGGAAAGTAAGAAGAGTGATGAGAAGAAGGGGCAACAGGAAAAACCTGAAATAACATTTCAAGGTTTTCCTATTGCCCCTTCCTGTCATCACTCTTCTCACTTTCCTGCCCCCTCATCACTTCCCCCTCGTTTTCTGAGAAAAAGTCAAAAGTCGTGAAGTAGGAGGAGCTGCACTCTGTAGCAGCTGAATGAGTAGTTGCATTGGTGAGAAAAGAAAGCAGCAGTCAGAGATTTAGCTGGTTTGATGAGGAGTGTATGAAGAAGAAAGCGATTTGATGGGACGAGATGGCGGAATGGAAATATGAGAGACGTAAGTTTGATAGGGAAACCCAGGTGACGAGGGATTCTGATAGTATGAGCGAAAGAAAAAAGTGGAAGAGATTGAAAAGGTGGAAAAGACGCTAAAGGTATATGTGTCGGAGATGGGCCTCTAGGAAATTTTGAAGGAAAGTGAACGAAGAGTAGAATAAAAGCAGATCCGGCTGAGTGGGAGAGGAGTTGTGAAGATTGAAGAGGAAGTAGGGAGTCCTATATAGGTGGTAGAACGTGAGGGTTGAAAGTGGCGCTGGGTCAGATGAAATTTTCAAACGCGACGGTAGAAAATGGGTCGATGGCAGAAGCATGAGGTTCATCGGTTGCCGTTGGAGAAAGGGAGAAACTGTTACAGTGCATCAATAGGGTGTGAAGTGAAGTCAAAGAGGTGTCGGAAGAGTGACACATGGGTATGATTGTTCCATGCATAAAGGGGGACTGAAATATTATAGGAGTATCAGGGGTATGGATGTTAGCATATGCGGATGATGTAATGCTTGTCGCTAAGAGAGTGGAAGAGATGCAAGAGATGTTGGAAATAATGGGACGGTATCTTGAGAAGAGAGGGTTAGTAGTGAACGTGAAAACAAAACAAATAGATGATGTTTAAAAATATGGAGAGGGTGGGTAGATCAAAAGAGTTAAAGTGGAAGGGAAGAATGATTTAGAATATGATTGTTGACTACACCGGTAATGGGATGATCCGAGTGGAAATACAGAGGGGAACTGGAACGAGAAGTGAATAGTCTGTGGCTACGGATGCGATTCGGTGAGAGACTACGTATTAGTCAAAGCCATCAGACGAGATGAGCTAGTACATTTCAGAGTAAAAAACGAGGGGGAAGTGGTGAGGGGGCAGGAAAGTAAGAACAGTGATGGGAGGAAGGGGCAACAGGAAAAAACCTGAAATTACTAATATTTCAGATTTTTGCTGTTGCCCCTTCCACCCATCGTTCTTCTTACTTTCCTGCCGCCTCATCACTTCCCCCTCGTTTTCTGAGAAAAAGTCAAAGGTCGTGAAGTAGGAGAAACTGCATTCTGCAGCAGCTGAAGGAGTGGCTACGTTGGTGAGGAATGAGAGAGCAGCCAGAGGGTTAGCTGGTTTGATGAGGAGTGCATGAAGAAGAAGGCGATATGACGGGACGAGAAATATGGGGGATGTAAGTTCGAGCGGGAACTTCAAGCGAAGAGGAATTCTGATAGTGTGTGCGAAAGGAAAAAAGTGAAGAAGATTGAAAAGGTGGAAAAGAATATGTGTCGGAGAGGGGGTTTTAGAACATTTTGAAAGGAAAGGAAACGAATGGTTGAATAAAAGTAGATCCGGCTGAGTGGGAGAGGACTGAAGAGGAACTAGAGAGTCCTATATATGTGGTAGAACGTGAGGAATTGAAAGTGGCAGTGGGTCAGATGAAATTTTAAAAGGCGGCGGTAGAAGATGGATCAACGACAGAAGCAGGAATATACTAATATATTATATTTAAAACAGCATAGTAAGACTTCGGAGAAATACTTGAAAGCAATACTTTAGAGAAACTCTTGAGAGCAATTCTTTAGAGTACCACTTGAGAGTGAGACTAAGAGTTTTCTTGAGAGGCTTAAGATCAGACTATACGGGCAGACTGTAGGGGCAGACCTTAGAGAAATACGTCAGATACAAATATCAGATTAAGACTTACGAGCAACATGTTAGACTTGAGTGTAAGATTTAAGTATGTGCTTGAGAGGAGAACTTGAAAAGTAGACTTTAGAGTGACACTGGAGAGTTAACTTGAGAGGAGAAGACTATAGGGGTAGACTTCAGAGAAATACTTCAGAGGCAAATCTGAGGAAAAGACTGATGAGCGACATTAACCAATAAGACTCAAAAAAAACTTCAGAAGAAAGATATGGGGGGTCAGAATTGAGAGTAGATTTGAGGGTAATACTTGACAGGAAGACTTACGACTAAGCCCTAATAATACTTGAGAGGAAGACGAGCGAATAAGACCTGAGCGGAAGACTTGAGAAAAGAATGAAGGGGAAGTCTTGGGAGAACAACCGGAAAGAAAAGATTGTGAGGCAAATTTCAGATTCAGACGTCTGAGTAAGACTTGAGCGTAACACATAAGACTAAGACTTGAAAGTATGTAGCAAACTGAAGAAGAAAATACAAAATCTAAAATGTGTTCTTTCCTAATGCGTATTTATTTTCAACAATAGTTTTTCTTTTATTCGTCTTAAAAAAAGTGGAAGCGGAAGTCAAACGCGAGAGAGAAGTTTTGAAGAAACTTAGAACGAATGTGGGAGTAAATCAAGAATGATGCCCTCTAAGCTTCTCCTGTTCAATCTGTACACGCGTAAGAGCAACATTAACCAATAAGACTTAAGAAAAAGACTTGAGAAGAAAGATTTGGGGGGTCAGAATTGAGAATAGCTTTGAGGGTAATATTTGATAGGAAGACTTAAGACTAAGCCCTAATAATACTTGAGAGGAAGACGTGCGAATAAGACCTGAGCGGAAGACTTGAGAAAAGAATGAAGGGCAAGTCTTGAGAGAACAACCGGAAAGGAAAGATTGTGAGTCAAACTTCAGAGTCAGACGTCAGAGTAAGACTTCAGAGTAGTCTTACTCTGAAGTCTTACTCTGACAGACTTAAAATTAAGACTACAGAGCAACATTTGAAAAGAGAGTAAGACATGAGAGTAAAACGTGAGAGTAAGACATGAGAATAAGAATTGAGAGTAAGACTTCGGAGGAAGACATGAGAATAAGAATTGAGAGTAAGACATAAGAGTAAGACTCCAGAGTAAGATATGACAGTAAGACTCGAGAGTAATACATGAGAGTATGACGTGAGTGTAAGACTTGAGCGTAACACATAAGTAAGACTTGAAAGTATGTAGCAAACTGAAGAAGAAGATACAAAATTGAAACTTTGTTCTTTCCTTATGCGTAGTTATTTTCAACAATAGTTTTTTCCTTTATTCGTGTTAAAAAAAAAGTGGAAATGGAAGTCAAACGCGAGAGAGAAGTTTTGAAGAAATTTAGAACGAATGTGGGAGTAAAGCAGCGATGCCCTCTAAGCTTCTCCTGTTCAATCTGTACACGCGTAAGTTCGAGGAGGCGTTAAGGAGAAGCCAAGTGGGAGGTGTGATGGTAGGTAGAACTAAGGTATGGATGTTAGCATATGCGGATGATGTAGTGCTTGTCGCTAAGAGAATGGAAAAGATGTTGTAATGTAATAATGGAACGGCATCGTGAGAAGAAAGGGTTAATAGTAAACGTGAAAAAAAATAGATGATGTTTAAAAATAAGGATAGGGTGGGTAGATCAAAAGAGTTGAAGAGAAAGGAAAGAATGATTTAGAGGGTGAATTGTTTAAGCAGTTTCTCCTGTTCAATCTGTACACGCATAAGTTGGAGGAGGCGTTAAGGAGAAGCCAAGTGGGAGGGGTAGTGGTAGGTAGAACTAAGGTATGGATGTTAGCATTATCGCCTTAGAATGGAAGAAATGTTGGAAATAATGGGACGATATCTTGAGAAGAAAGGGTTAGTAGTGAACGTGAAAAAAAATAGATTATGTTTAAAAATAAGGATACGGAAGGTAGATCAAAAGAGTTGGAAGTGGAAGGGAAGAATTATTGAAAGGGTTAATTGTTTAAGCATTTAGGCTTTATGGCTAGATTGGTTTTGCTTTGTGGGATACCGAATAGAAAATGGAAGATGTGGTGGGATGGTAACGTAGTAACATCGTTTAAGATCTGGGATGCTTATGTGAAGCCCATATGCTTGTATGGAGTGGAAGTATGGGGATTGCGAGAGTGGGATATAATTGAAAGGGAGCAAGGCTTGTGTTGAAGAGTCTGGTAGGGTTCGAAACATCGATGCCTACGTGGGTGCTCCTGCAGGAAACGAATCGTATCAGCACACCACATGCTTATCCGATACGTTTGTTGCAGGAGCACCGACGTACAGACTCGTGTTGAAGGGTAATGAAATTCGAAGAAGGTTTACAGGAATTGGCAAAAGAGAAGTAATATGCACAAAATACGACAGGTCCTAGTATGAAGTTATCTCATCTGGCAGGTGTCACCTTACCTGGCTAGGATTGGATGTCCTTAAAAAAGCGCCAAGCTACATAAAAAGTCTCTAGGACCCAAAACACCTGTAAAAATCCTTAAAAAAACTTAAGAGTTACCCACTTTATGTTACTTTATGTTACTAGGTTTTTAAGGGTGTTATTAGGGATGTTATTAGGGATGGTTCTTTAAAGGATTTATGAGAAATGGTGAAATTGGAATGGTTGTATAGTTAAGGATCGATTCGTAAGATTTGACATATATCGAAATGAACCGACAAAAAAATTTAAAGCTTTCCTCTTTAACCATATTATGTACAATAATATCTGAGTAATAAGCAATGTCTAAAAATAGAATAAAATAAATAAATAAAAAAATAAATATTTCTTGATGTTCTTTATAGGACTTCGGGCCCTAGAGCCCTATAAGATGACACCTGCCAGAGGATATAAAAAAGCCTCTATCTTAGGAATATCAGCCGCGAGACTGTGAAAGTTGATTCGCGTAATTTTGCCCACAACGGGGTTGGAACTCTCGTTCCCAAATGCTAGTACGAGACGGCCAAGGGAGAAGCTCATAGGAGTTGAATCACCCTTTACTTCACAGAAAACCGCTGAAAAACTGTGAAAGGTGATCGAACTCAGACTCCCCAATGCGCTCATAGGAGTTTAATCACCCTTAACTTCACAGAAAACCTCTGAAAAACTGTGAAAGGTGATCGAACTCTGGCTCCCCAATGATTAGTACGAAACGGATGATGCCTCTATCCACTCGGCCACTGAGCTGGGTCCAGACGATATAATAAAACTATAATACACCTTTCCATATACGGTCAGTTTTTTTAACTTTCCAAGCATCCTTATAACAATTTTCCATAATTGAAACTAACAGGTGCTAAACATAAAACAACATTTCACAGTGCAACCCGCAGCTGCTCTTTCATGCTTAAAACTCGCGCATAAATGTAAAAGCAACAGCGTTCATGTTATATTGATGTTTGGGAAATTTTTCGCCCCTCAAAGGGGATGCCGAGTTAATTGAATCCACCGCACGGCCTGCGAGGCGCACGTTCCCTGTCAAAGACAAACCGCAGGAGTTCATATCGCGCTGGGGCGACCTTCGTTACATTTCCAAATAACAACCACCATCGACGGCGTGGGGTGTGGGGGGTGGCGGGTGTGTGATCGATTCGGCGGCAATAACAAGACGATTTATCGCTCGGATGTGAAATTCCGGGGGGGATTCGGGGAGTCGGATTGAATTTGTGCGGGATGGTACGATATGGATTTATTCAATTTTAATTTTTACTTCCTTTATGGATACACATATTATCTATTTCTATCACATTTACCCTTTCGGCTGTCATAATTAGTTTATTACTGTTGTATGTTCTTTGTCTATTGGTTTTTTACTCGCTGTTATAACACCTGCATTTGTATATAATGGACATCATTCTTTGCCACAATGACACCACTACTACCGTCACACAGAAACTTTTCGTCTAGCAAGATTTGAAAAAATTAATGAGCATGACAATTTTAGTTAATTTTCAAGCACTATCAACTCGAGTTGGAGGAAAATCTATAGGACTATCATCCGTGAAGCGTATCCGCCAGTCAAGGGAGAAGCTGATAGGAGTTTAATCACACGGCATTTACTTTAATTTTACAGAAACCCACTGAAAACTGTGATAGATTATTCGCGAAAATTCGGCTCGATGGGGTTCGAACTCAGACTGCCCAATGTTCAGTACGAGACAGACGGCGCCTCTAACCACTCGGCCACTGAGATGGGCATAGGCCACCTGGCGGCACCACATTAATTAGCAATACACACCCATATGATAATAACCGTCAACATGCTAATGCCATCAGGATCACCGGGTAGTTCCCTCTATGAAATAATACTATTTTACGACTGACTGATGGTTACTTGCACATTTATTGATAAATAGAGAAATGATACAACTAACCCCCTATGAGGAAAGTTAAATGCACACGCACATGATAATAACCGTCAACATGCTAATGCCATCAGAATCACCGGGTAGTGCCCTCTATGAAATAATATTCCAACAGAGTGCTGGAGATATCAGCACAAGGTCAATCTTATAAAATATATATGTGTGGATCCACTTGATGAGATCTAATAAGATCGAATTCTACACATGTCGATTGCTCAGAGGTGGATTCACACTTATATGTTTGATAAATAGAAACTATAGAGTTTCTATTTATCAAACATATATATATATATATATATATATATATATATATATATATATACATCTTATTATTAGATCTCATCAAGTGGATTCACACTTATATATGTTTTATAAGATTGGCCTTGTGCTGATATCTCAAGCACTCTGTTGGGATATTATTCCATAGAAAGCACTACCCGGTGATCCTGATGGCATTAGCATGTTGACGGTTATTATCATATGCGTGTGCATTGCTAATTGATGTGGTGCCGCCAGATGGCGTTTAACTTTCCTCTTAGGGGGTTAGTTGTATCATTTCTCTATTTATCAATAAATGTGCAAGTAACCATCAGTCAGTCGTAAAAACTAGTCCCTAATAACTCCAGATTCCTCAACGCGATTAGCTGCAACGTGTAATTTCCACCGACCACATTTTTATTTTAGCTACCGGATTACTCACAACCCCCGAGACCTGTGATTCCCTCCGTCTGCAATCGATAGGGGTGGCGGGATTTCTGGTAATCCGCACGTACGGACGTCGACGCGACTGATATATAAACTTTTTAAGGACTTTCCGGCATACACCGCAAGTCGCGCGTTATTGAAAAAGAATCCCCCGCCACCCCCACAACAATAACAACAACAACAACAACAACAGCTTGGTTGCAGCGGACTGCAGTCGATGTCAGTCGACTTGCGATACACTTTAATTATGCACTGGTCCCTCGGGCGGACGGGATTAAAACGTCTGATTCCGGCGATGCGGAATTCCAAACCGCCGCAGCCGCCCCCGCCCCGAATTCGGCGCGCTGTCACAACAACGGCGGATTGGAGCTGAAAGCCGGGAATTATTTATTCAGCGCGCTCGTTATTCCCCATTCATCGGCACACATACACACATTGCGTCACAAATAAACAAACGAGATTTACATGGAGTTGTTACATCGTGCGGAAAGCGCATTTCCATCTATAAGTAGAAAAAGAAAGTCGCGAAGTTTTTTGTATGAGACGAACAAAGTGTTGCATCTAATGTATGGAATTACTTACATAAAACGCTTAATGATATAGTAATAGATATAAAGTATAGGAAATTGTAAGGAAATGTGTTATATTTCATTAATAAAAAAAAATCTGAAATTTTTTATGAACTAATTTATTTAAACCCCTACAACTCGAGTTATAGTGCTTAAAAATTAACTATAATTTACATGCACATTAAAAATAAGTTAGTTAACTGCTATAGGTAATTTGAAATTGCTAGTAAACAAATTAATTTTTTTACGGATTTTTAAAGTGCGACTTAATTGATTTTATGAACGAATTTATTTAAAACCCTCCAACTCGAGTTATATTGCTTGAAAATTAACTAAAATTGACATACACATTAAAAATAAGTTAGTTAACTACTATAGTTAATTTGAAATGACTAGTAAACAAATTAATTTTTTTACGGATTTTTAAAGTGCGACTTCATTGATTTTGATTTAATTTATTTATAACCCTCTAACTCGAGTTATAGTACTTGAAAATTAACTAAAAATTACATGCACATTAAAGATAAGTTATTTAACTACTGTAAGTAATTTGAAATTACTGGTAAACAAATTAATTTTTTTACGGATTTTTAAAGTGTGACTTAATTGATTTTATGAACTAATTTATTTAAAACCCTCCAACTCGAGTTATAGTACTTGAAAATTAACTAAAATTGACACGCACATTAAAAATAAGTTAGTTAACTACTACAGGTAATTTGAAATTGCTAGTAAACAAATTAATTTTTTTACGGATTTTTAAAGTGCGACTTAATTGATTTTATGAACTAATTTATTTAAAACCCTCCAACTCGAGTTATAGTTCTTGAAAATTAACTAAAATTGACAAGCACATTAAAAATAAGTTAGTTAACTACTATAGGTAATTTAAAATTGCTAGTAAACAAATTATTTTTTTTACGGATTTTTAAATTGCGACTTAATTTATTTTATGAACGAATTTATTTAAAACCCTCCAACTCGAGTTATAATGCTTGAAATTTAACTAAAATTGACATACACATTAAAAATAAGTTAGTTAACTACTATAGGTAATTTGAAATTGCTAGTAAACAAATTAATTTTTTTACGGATTTTTAAAGTGTGACTTAATTGATTTTATGAACTAATTTATTTAAAACCCTCCAACTCGAGTTATAGTACTTGAAAATTAACTAAAAATTACATGCACATTAAAAATAAGTTAGTTAACTACTGTAAGTAATTTTAAATTGCTAGTAGACAAATTATTTTTTTTGTGGATTTTTAAAGTGCCACTTAATTGATTTTATCAACTAATTTATTTAAAACCCTCCAACTCGAGTTATAGTGCTTGAAATTTAAATAAAATTGACGTGCACATAAAAATAAGTTAGTTAACTATTGTAAGTAATTTGAAATTACTAATAAACAAATTAATTTTTTACGGATTTTTAAAGTGCGACTGAATTGATTTTATGAACGAATTTACTACAACTAATTTATTTAAAACCCTCCAACTCGAGTTATAGTGCTTGAAAATTAACTAAAATTGACATGCACATTAAAAAATAAGTTAGTTAACTACTGTAGGTAATTTGAAATTACTAGTAAACAAATTAATTTTTTTACGGATTTTTAAAGTGCGACTTCATTGATTTTATCAATTAATTTGTTTAAAACCCTCCAACTCGAGTTATAGTGCTTGAAAATTAACTAAAATTGACATGCACATTAAAAATAAGTTAGTTAACTACTATAGGTAATTTGAAATTTCTAGTAAACAAATTAGTTTTTTTACGGATTTTTAAATTGCGACTTAATTGATTTTATGAACTAATTTATTTAGAACCCAACAACTAGAGTTATAGTGCTTGAAAATTAACTAAAATTAACATACATATTAAAAATAAGTTAGTTAACTACTGTAAGTAATTTGAAATTACTAGTAAACAAATTAATTTTTTTTACGGATTTTTAAAGTGCGACTTAATTGATTTTATCAATTAATTTGTTTATAACCCTCCAACTCGAGTTATAGTGCTTGAAAATTAACTAAAATTACCATGCACATTAAAAATAAGTTAGTTAACTACTGTAGTGTACTGTTTGAAATTACTAGTAAACAAACTAATTTATTTACGGAGTTTTAAAGTGCGACTTAATTGATTTTATGAACTAATTTACTTAAAACACTCTAACTCGAGTTGTAGTGCTTGAAAATTAACTAAAAGTGACATTCGCATTAAAAATAAGTTAGTTAACTACTGTAGTTAATTTGAAATTACTAGTAAATAAATTAATTTTGTTGCGGATTTTTAAAGTGCGACTTAATTGATTTTATGAACTAATTTATTTAAAACCCTCCAACTCGAGTTATAGTGCTTGAAATTTAACTAAAATTGACGTGCGCATTAAAAATAAGTTAGTTAACTACTGTAGGTAATTTCAAATTGCTAGTAAAGAAATTATTTTTTTTACGCATTTTTAAAGTGCGACTTAATTGATTTTATGAACGAATTTATTTAGAACCCTCCAACTCGAGTTATAGTGCTTGAAAATTAACTAAAATTGACATGCACATTAAAAATAAGTTAGTTAACTACTGTAGGTAATTTGAAATTACTAGTAAACAAATTAATTTTTTTATGGATTTTTAAAGTACGACTTAATTGATTTTATGAACTAATTTATTTAAAACCCTTCAACTCGAGTTGTAGTGCTTGAAAATTAACTAAAATTGACATGCACATTAAAAATAAGTTAGTTAACTACTGTAGGTAATTTGAAATTACTAGTAAACAAATTAATTTTTTTATGGATTTTTAAAGTACGACTTAATTGATTTTATGAACTAATTTATTTAAAACCCTTCAACTCGAGTTGTAGTGCTTGAAAATTAACTAAAATTGACATGCACATTAAAAATAAGTTAGTTAACTACTATGGGTAATTTGAAATGGCTAGTAAAATTAATTACCCTTTATTCACCTTAATTGCACAAAAAGTTGATTCGCGAAAATTTGCCTCGATAGGATTCATGCTCCTCATTGCATATTTTGAGACGGACTAAGCCTCTAATCACTAGGCCACTGAACTGAGTTGTGTTACAAATATATAACAATGACTATAACTCGAGTTTTAGATTTTACAAAATTATTCAAAATTATTCTAAATAAATGTATTTATTACAATAAATAAATTTAAAACTATAATTCCAAAATGTATTGTATTTTATTGATATATTGATTTCATTTTGCTATAAAGAACATTGTCAATCGATAAATTCTTGCTTTTCCATTTGTTTCATTCAATTCAAAGAAACTTGCAGGTTTGTAGATCAAAGGGTAGTAACATCATAAAATGAATACCATAACAACCCCCTTGTATAATACTAATGAACACGTTTAATTGATAAAACAATGTGCGAGTAATGAGCGTCGATGTAACATTAATGCGGAACAACCCACGGATACAAATGTAAACGCGATGTTTTGCGGGCGATTTAGAGCTGTCGGCGGCGGCGTGGGGTATCCACCCCCCAGTCTGTACTATGAATAATTGCAGGCCGCCGCCTTAGACCCGTTCGGAAATTAATTAGTACACGTTCTATCCTTCTCTCTCAGTCTAATTACGCGAACAAAACACCCCGGCCCTCCCAAAACACACATCCCTTAGTAGACAAAAAGCCACCGCGAGCAAGCCGTTACCAACAACCAAGCCCGTTTACCCGTGTGCCCTGCTCAAACCGATTCGAAATTTCGTCCCTTTTTATAGTCGGAATCTTACAAAGTGACTTCCCGTGTTTCTCGGGCGCGGTAACCCTATATAAATAGGTCAATATTGAGACGTAAAGTGGGGAAGGTGGAAGAATCTAATAAAACGGATCACATTTAAACGCACCACCCCCTCAGGAATAAACCCTGGCCGGCCACCCCTCGGAAACTTTTACAAATCGCGCGGACGATAAAGCAAATTGGCCTGTTTACTCACAAACAGCCGCCTTCTTGTAATGTCGCCCACCTCCCTGAACAGATGTGTTATAAAGTGGGGTCGGCGCCGAGGGGACGGCAAATACCTTTCCCGGATTCCAATTCCGCCACCCCATTGCCAATGCGACGTGCATGTTTAACTCGAATCAATCCAGCGAGTGTCTTAAGAGAATAAGGACGCGTTCTATAATAGATATTTAATCGGAGAATAAGGATATTCGTGGAATAAGTTTGAGATTATACCACGAATAGCCTTATTCTCCAGTTAAACGTCAATTGTAGAACCGGACGTAAGTCAACTTGTGATGGATTAGTCAAATAAAATCAATAAGACTGCAACATTATAGAATTATTATGAAAAAAATTAAATAAAACAACCGACTTTACAATCACTTACATGAAATTAAAAGATATACATGAGATTACAAGACGTTAAAAATAATATAAGAGATTACAAAACGTTAGAAAGAATAAAAAATTAAAAGAGTTTACAAGAGATTACAAGAGGTTACAAGAGATTACAAGAGGTTGCAAGAGATGCCAAGAGGTTAGGAAGAATGCAAACTAATCTTGTAAGATGTTGGTAAAAATTCAAAAAAATTAAAGTTGATATAACAAGTCATACGAGGTTACAAGTGATTGCATGAGGATAGTTATGCAATAGGAGTTCGGCGCCAAAATCGCATAGGAATTTACATACGGAAATAAAAGTACTTATGTCCATCATCATGTCGAAACAGGGCTATATACCGGTGGTTTCGGACCGTCACTTAATGATGGACAAAAGTTACCCGCTGTGTAAATCCTTATGGGTTGCAGGACGCGCATAGCATAACCACACAAGAGATTTGCAAAATAAAAGACATAATTTAAAAAGGAATATCAAACAGTAACATCGATGAGGATAATCCTATGGTCAGATAAATGACCACACCTAATTTCCAAGCTGAATTAGTGATTAATGTTGTTACATCTTCACTTACTTGTAAACACAAGAAGCTGATTAATAACAATTTCAACTACGAACACACAATATGTTTCATTTTTTAAAAAAACCTCTCTTGTGTTACATATGCCACATTTATTATCGTCTTTGATGTTATCTCCTGTCACAACCGTCTCGGAAATCCATAACAAACCCTTCCGCTGGGCGCTCGTTTATCAAACGCGTCCAAAAAATTGGGCCATCTCGGTCCGGCAAAGATTAATCATCTTATATTTGCCGTATGCTGGTCGCCGCCGCCAACGTCGGGATTCGTAAAGACCGTAATCCCCGCGAACTCACCGAATTATTCAAATTACTTCCACTGCGCGGCACACCCCAGTTTCGTTCGGGCGGAAGATCACGCCGGGGAGAACGTTGCTACTTTCTTATTCTTTAAAAAAAACTTTTTTTTATGTGAGTGAATAGGGGCAATATTTTAATTAATTCAAGGAAAGTTTCTAGCATTAGGTACGGATTGAATTTCATATTAAAATTATATTAAATGATGAAGGAGGATAGTTTTTTCAATTAGTTACAAGTGAAAAAGCATACTCAGCATACCCGAAAATAAAGGACTAAGAAGGATTTCCGGATCTTGCCCATCAAAGAGTATAGTATAGTAGTATAGTAGTATAGTAGTATAGTAGTATAGTAGTATAGTAGTATAGTAGTATAGTAGCATAGTAGTATAGTAGTATAGTAGTATAGTAGTATAGTAGTATAGTAGTATAGTAGTATAGTAGTATAGTAGTATAGTAGTATAGTAGTATAGTAGTATAGTAGTATAGTAGTATAGTAGTATAGTAGTATAGTAGTATAGTAGTATAGTAGTATAGTAGTATAGTAGTATAGTAGTATAGTAGTATAGTAGTATAGTAGTATAGTAGTATAGTAGTATAGTAGTATAGTAGTATAGTAGTATAGTAGTATAGTAGTATAGTAGTATAGTAGTATAGTAGTATAGTAGTATAGTAGTATAGTAGTATAGTAGTATAGTAGTATAGTAGTATAGTAGTATAGTAGTATAGTAGTATAGTAGTATAGTAGTATAGTAGTATAGTAGTATAGTAGTATAGTAGTATAGTAGTATAGTAGTATAGTAGTATAGTAGTATAGTAGTATAGTAGTATAGTAGTATAGTAGTATAGTAGTATAGTAGTATAGTAGTATAGTAGTATAGTAGTATAGTAGTATAGTAGTATAGTAGTATAGTAGTATAGTAGTATAGTAGTATAATATAGTAGTATAGTGTAGTAGTATAGTATAGTAGTATAGTATAGTTGGTATAGTAGTATAGTATAGTAGTATAGTATCCTTCTTATTGATTTCCTTTCGAATATTTTGAGTATATTTTTTTAATTTGTAGCGAATTTCAACAATCTAGATATTTATATGTTACTCATTTTATAAATACATATAATTCGTTCATATAAGAACATTGTTACCTGCATAAAAAAATCAAAAAGTATTAATTGATTGAATGTTGGATATTTTTTAAATACTTATAGGTTATCCATATATCTATGTTTATAAAAACATATAATTTATTAAACTACCTCAATTATTGAGGCTACAGTCGATAACAGTTCATATTAGAATACTGTTACCTACATAAAAAATTCAAAAAAAGTATTAAAAGATTTCTATTTCTATTTGTATTTTTATTTTTGTATATTTTTGTTGTGGTTGGTGATGTGGAAGGGAAGTGAGGGAAATGCCAATAAAGGTCTTTTTTTATTCTTTTTTTATTAAAAGATTGGATTTGGAATATTTTTGAGATATTTATATATTACCCACATATCTATATTTATAGATAAAGATATTTAATTAGTTAAAATACCTCAATTATTAGGCTACAGTCGATAAAAGTTCATATACCTATTGTAACATGCATACAAAATTCAAAAAAGTATTATATGATTGGATTTTGAATATTTATGAGAAACTTATACGTTATCCATATATCTATGTTTCTAAAGACATATAATTTGTTAAATCACCTCAATTATTGAGGCTACAGTCGATATTAGTTCATATAAGAATAATCTTACCTGCAACTGGGCAGAAAGGCCACTGGCCAATAGCCTAATAAAGATTGTTCTCTCTCTCTTACCTGCAAAGAAAATTCAAAAAAATATTATATGATTTGATTTTGGATATTTTTAAGACAATTATATGTTACCCATTTACATATGTTTATAAAGACATATAACTAGTTAAATTATCTCTATTATTGAGGCTACAGTCCATAAAAACTCATTTAAGAATTTTGTTACCTACATAAAAATCTAATAAATAAATATTAAATAATTGTATTTTAGATATTTTTGAGACATTTATATGTTGCCCATTTATTTATGTTTATAAGGACATATAATCCGTCAAATTACCTCAATTATTGAGGCTACAGTCGACAAAAGTTCATATAAGAATACAGTTACCTGCATACAAATATCAAAATAGTATTAAATGATTGAATTTTGGATATTTTTGAGATATTTATATATTATCCATATATCTATGTTTATAAAGACATATAATGCATTAAATTACCTCAACTATTGAGGCTACATTCGACAAAAGCTCATATAAGAATAATGTTACCTACATAAAAAAACTCAAAAAAGTATAATATGTATCTATATTTATAAATATATTCAATTTGTTAAGTTACCTCAATTATTGAGGCTACAATCGATAAAAGTTTATATAAGAACAGTTACCTGCATAAATTTAAAAAAAAAAGTATTAATTGATTGAATTTTGCATATTTTTCAGACATTTATATGTTATACTTATATTTATGTTTAGAAAAATATATAATTCTTTAAATTACCTCAACTATTGAGGCTACAGTCGATAAAATCTCATATAAAAATAGTGTTACATATATACATAAAATCAAATAGATAATAATTAATTGGATTTTGAATATAAGTCATACAATCTGTTAAGTTGCCTCAATTATTGAGGCTACAGTCAATAAAAGCTCATATCAGAAAAGTGTTACTCACATCAAAAACTCAAAAAAGTATTAAATGATTGGATTTTGAATATTTTAGAGAAATTTAAATGTTACCCATATATCTATGTTTATAAAGACATATAATTTGTTAAACTACCTCAATTATTGAGGCTACAGTCGAGAAAAGTTTATATAAGTATACTGTTAACTACATAAAAAAATCAAAACCGTATTATATGATTGGATTTTGGATATTTTTGAGATAATTATATATTACTCATTTAATCCATGTTTATAAAGACAAATAACTCGTTGAATTACCTCAATTATTAAGGCTACAGTCGATAAAAGCTCATATAAGAATAGTGTTGCCTAAATAAAAAAATCAAAAAGATATTAAATAATTGGATCTTGAATATTTTTTAGACATTTTTATGTCACCCATTTATCTATGTTTATAGAGACATATAATTCATTAAATTACCTCTATTATTGATGCTACAGTCGATAAAATTTCATATAAGAATAGTGTTACTTCAAAATTCAAAAAAATATTAAATGATTGGATTTTGATTATTCTTAAGACATTTATATGTTGTCGATACATCTATGTTTATAAAGATATACAATTCGTTAAATTACCTCAACTATTAAGGCTACAGTCGATAAACAATCATATAGGATTAGTGTTACCTACATAAAAATTCAAAAAATTATTAAATAATTGGATTTTGAATATTTTTGAGACATTCTTATGTTACCCATTTATCTGTGTTTATACAGACATATAATTCTTTAAATTACCTCAATTATTGAGGTTACAGTTGATCAAAAGTTCTTATAAGAATACAGTTATCTTCATAAAAAAATCAAAAAAAGTATTAAATGATTAGATTATAAATAGTCATAGTTAGACTCTACAAAGTATGAAATATGTATATCAACTATTTGTAGTTTTTTTGGGTTGTAAAACTCGAAATTGCAAATCTGACATTAGTCAGCGGGTAAAAAATACTATAACTTGAATATATTTACAAATAGTCATACTTAGCTACTACAAAGTGTGAAATATATATCTAACCTATTCTTAGCCTTTTTGAATTGTTAAACTCAAAAATTACAATTCTGACATTACTTAAGGGACAACATTTTATAAAATTTCGCCGAATATATTTACAAATGGGTATACTTAGACCTTACGAAGTATGAAATGTATTTCAAAATTTTATAAAATTACGGTGAATATATTTACAAATAGTGATACTTAGTCTATACAAAGTATGATATATATTTCTAACCTATTATTAGCTTTTTTGAATTATTAAACTCAATAATTACAATTTTGACATTAACATTGAACAAAAAGTACCATAACTCTGTTAATAATATTCAAAATTTTATAAAATTTCGGTTAATATATTTACAAATTGTTATACTTAGCCCCTACGAAGTATGAAATGTTTACCTCAACTATTCCTAGTTTTTTTGGGTTGTTAAACTCAAAATTACTGATCTAAGATTAATCAGCTGGAAAAAAGTACCATAACTCTGTTTATAATTTTAAAATTTTTATAAATTTACGTTAAGTATATTTACAAGTAGTCATACTTAGACCCTTCAAAGTATGAAATGTGTATCTCAACTAATCGTTGTTTTTTTGGGTTGTTAAACTCAAAATTACAAATCTGACATTAGACAGCGGGTAAAAAGTAACATAACTCTATTTATAATTTCCAAAATTTTATAAAATTACGTTGAATATATTTACAAATAGTCTAGCTACTACAAATTATGAAATATATATCTAACCTATTCTTAGACTTTTTGGATTGTTAAACTCAAAAATTACAATTCTGACATTACTTAAGGAACAAAATTTTATAAAATTTCGCCGAATATATTTACAAATGGTTATACTTAGACCTTACGAAGTATGAAATGTATATCGTAAATTTGTAGTTTATTTGGGATGTTAAACTCAAAAATTATAAATCTAACATTAATCAGTGGGTAAAAATAACAATGTTTCTGCTTGTATTTCTCAAAATTTTATAAAATTAGGCTAAATATATTTATAAATGGTCATACTTAGCCCTTACAAAGTATGAGTGTCTATCTCAACTATTTATTGTTTTTGTGGATTGTTAAACTCAAAAATTACAATTTCGACATTAGTTAAGGGATAAAAAGTACCATAACTCTGTTTTTAATTTTCAAAATTCTATAAAATTTGCCTAATATATTTACAAATGGTTATACTTAGAACTTACGATGCACGAAATATATATCTCAATTATTCGTAGTTTTTTTGGGTTCTTAAACACAAAATTACAAATCTGACATTACTCAGCGGGTCAAAAGTACTATAACTCTATTTATAATTTTCAAAATTTTATAAAATTACGTTGAATATATTTACAAATAGTCATACTTAGTCCCTACAAAGTATGATATATATTTCTAACCTATTCTTTGCCTTTTTGGATTATTAAACTCAGTAATTCCAATTTTGACATTAGTTAAGGAACAAAAAGTACCATAACTCTGTTAATAGTATTATAATTTTTAAAATTTAGCTTAATATATTTACAAATTGTTATACTTAGCCACTACGAAGTATGTAATCTTTATCTCAACTACTCGTTGTTTTTTTGGGTTATTAAACTCAAAATTACAAATCTAACATTAATCAGCGGGTAAAAAGTACTATAACTCTGTTTATAATTTTCAATATTTTATAAAATTACGTTAAATATATTTAAAAATAGTCATACTTAAAATCTTCAAAGTATGAAATGTGTATCTCAACTATTTATGATTTTTTTATTGTTAAAATCAAAAATGACAATCATATATTAGTCAGTGGATAAAACTACTATAACTACGTTTATAATTTTCAAAATTTTATTAAATTACGTAGAATCTTTTTTTAAATAGTCATAATTAGACCCTTCAAAGTATAAAATGTGTATCTCAACTATTTGTGGCTTTTTTTGGGTTGTTAAACTAAAAAATACAAATCATATATTAGTCAGTGAATAAAGGGTACTATAACTACTTTAATAATTCTAATTATATTATAAAATTACACTCAATACATATACAAATAGTCATAGTTAGACTCTACAAAGTATGAAATATGTATCTCAACTATTCGTAGTTTTTTTGGGTTGTTAAACTCAAAATTACAAATCAGCAACATTAGTCAGCGAGTGAAAAGTACTATAACTCTGTTTATAGTTTTCAAAATTTTATAAAACTACATTGAATATATTTACAAATTATCATACTTAGCTACAACAAAGTATGAAATATATATCTTACCTATTCATAGCCTTTTTGGATTGTTAAACTCAAAAATTACAATTCTGACATTAGTTACGGACAAAAACTACCATAACTCTGTTAGTAGTATTCAAATTTTTTTTAAATTTGCCGAATATATTTACAAATGGTTATACTTAGCCCCTACAAAGTATGAAATGTTTACCTCAACTATTCGTAGTTTTTTTTGGGTTGTTAAACTCAAAATTACAAATCTAACATTAGTCAGCGGCTAAAAAGTACCATAACTCTGTTTATAATTTTAAAATTTTTATAAAATTACGTTGAATATATTTACAAATAGTCATACTTAGTCCCTACAAAGTATCATATATATTTCTAACCTATTCTTAGCTTTTTGGATTATTAAACTCAAAAATTACAATTCTGTCATTAGTTAAGCGACAAAAAGTACCATAACTCTCTCTAGTATTCAAAATTTTATAAAATTTCGCCGAATATATTTACAAATGGTTATACTTAGACCCTACGAAGTATGAAATGTATATCGTAACTGTTCGTAGTTGTTTTGGGTTGTTAAACTCAAAAATTATAAATCTAACATTAATCAGTGGGTAAAAATCACTATCTTTCTGTTTGTATTTTTCAAAATTTTATAAAATTTGGCTAAATATATTTACAAATGGTCATACTTAGCCCTTACAAAGTTTGAAGTGTGTGTTTCAACTATTTATTGTTTTTTTGCACTGCTAAACTAAAAAAATACAATTTTGACATTAGTTAAGGGATAAAAAGTACCATAACTATGTTTATAATTTTCAAAATTCTATAAAATTTCGCTTAATATATTTACAAATGGTTATACTTAGCCCCTACGAAGTATGAAATGTTTACCTCAACTATTCGTACTTTTCTTGGGTTGTTAAACTAAAAATTACATTCATCAGCGGGTAAAAACTACCATAACTCTGTTTATAATCTTCAAAATTTTATAAAATTACGTTAAATATATTTATAGTCATACCTACATCCTTTAAAATATGAAATGTGTATCCCAACTATTTATAGTTTTTTTGGATTGTTAAACTCAAAAAATACAATCATACATTAGTCAGTGGATAAAAACTACTATAACTACGTTTATACTTTTCAAAATTTTATAAAATTACATTGAATATTTTTTAAAATAGTCATAATTAGACCCTTCAAAGTATGAAATATGTATCTCAACTATTTGTGGTTTATTTTGGGTTGTTAAACTCAAAAATTACAAATCATACATTAGTCAGTGGATAAAGGGTACTATAACTACTCTAAATTATACTGAATACATTTACAAATGGTCATAGTTAGACTTTACAAAGTATGAAATATGTATCTCAACTATTCGTAGTTTTTTTGGGTTGTTAAACTCAAAATTACAAATCTGACATTAGTCAGCGGGTAAAAAATGTCATCAAAAACTCAAAAAAGTATTAAATGATTAGATTTTGAATATTTTTGAGAAATTTAGTATATCTATGTTTATGAAGACATATAATTTATTAAACTACATTATTGAGGCTACAGTCGATAAATATTTATATCGCTTTACGTTGTTCTGGCTATGCTTTATAAAATAGCTACATATTTAAATAAATTCAGGGTTCATTTATCTTGCATACTTTATTTCGGTAAGGCCGTGAGAAAACCATTGCTAATTACATTATGGAGCGTTTATTATTTCGAGTGAATTAGTTCACATAAAGTTTAGCACCTTTGTTCCGGTTTGCCGGCTAACGGGACAGTCGTGTTCAAGAACGCGCGCGACAGCCGGAGCCGAGAATCCGGAGCAATGACATTCGGCCATTAGGTGTTTACGACCGCACAGAATTTCTCCGAATCAAACAACTTCCGAATGAATTAATCAATCGACCGCTTCAACTCAATACATATGCATCCAGGTAACTTTCCAGACTGACATTAATCGCAATGTTTGAATGCACTAGAAGTTTTTTTAAATTTTATTCCGTTTTTTAAGAAATTATATAGTGGATATTTTGATTTTCAAGAGACTGGAAATCAAAATATACACATTTATTTTGATTTCCAATATCCTGAAAATCAAAATATACACTATATAAAAAATAAACCGTGAGGCTTTTCCACCGGTCAAGGGAGAAGCTCAGAGGAGTTTAATCACCCGGTATTTACGTAATATTCACAGAAAACCTCTGAAAAACTGTGAAAGGTGATTCGCGGAAATTCGCTCCCCGCTGGGGATCGAACTCAGACTCCCCAATGCACAGTACGAGACGGACGACGCCTCTAACCATTCGGCCACTGAGCTGGGTTACGCTATATAATTTCTTAAAAAACGGAGTAAATAAAAAACTTCTATTTTTTATAAGGTTATCAGTTGTGAGTCTTTTCTGCGTGTAAAAAGAGAAGCCCAGAGAAGTTTAATCTTCATTAACTTCACAGAAAAACTATGAAAGGCGTTTTGCGAAAATTCGCCCCGATGGGGTTCGAATTCACGTTCCTCAATGCTCAATACGAGAGGGACGACGACTGTAACCATTCTCTACACTCAGCTGGGTGTAATGAAATATATTTCCGTAAATCATTGGATATACTATTTTATTCCGAAACGGTTCACTACATCTAGTCGCTACCTTCTCTCCACAGGATAACGACCGCATAACTCATCTCGCCGTTATTATTATTGCGGACGCATTATTAGATAAGGTCAGATAAATTGACCCGTGGCGAGCGCGTTTCATTATCCCAAAACCCCAGGTGCGCATGTAACTGTATATCCTGGGCTGCTACGTGTGCGGCGATAAAAGACCGGGACCAGATTCGCGTTGTAATTGTTGGACGTGCGCGAAAACGCGAGCAAGGATTAATGCCGCGAATATATATATATAGATATTGGAAGAATGGCAGCGACACGCTGTTGGAGATCAGTCCATTGTTTCTTCGCCAAGGCCGGCACTATCGATTTGATACCATTCCGAACAAGTCGTTAAGTTTCAATGAGTATAATGCGTTTTGTATTGATACTCGCGGGCTGTATTGTGCTTCTCGGTTTGCTTTTAATGCACAGGACTATTTTTGTGCATTGTGGGATGTGCATGTTTTATTCCAGAAGCTATCCAGAAACTTTTTAGCTGTACGACGATTTGAACCCATTATTATTTTCTTGATATAAAAATCATTTAATGAGCATAAAGGCTAAAATGATTTTTATATCAATAACCTGCAAAAACATAATAATGCTAATAAGATGGACTTCTTATTATTACGTTTTGGCAGCTTATAGGCAAAACCAGGTTCAAATCCTGATAGGGATTACAGTTCACGTCCAAATTTGCAAAAAACTAGTGACAATCGAACTAAACATAAAACAAATTTTATATGTATATAAATTATTAACAAATGTTTTTTTTTTGGTGGAACCCTGCATAAAATAATACCCGTGAGATGTGAAACAATCCTTTATTATTCATTCTGGCGTCACATAACGGTCCCACGGTTTTACTGTTAACTCAAATAGACGGATCGCGCGCGCTTAACATCTGCAACATTTTTCACCACATGCCTACTTTTAAATAATTGAATACCGCGCATTATTAACATCTCTCTAATGCACCTAATAACCACCCCCACCTAGCGAATTATTTATTCCCCTAATCCCCGTGTCCGCGCATACAGGTGCTGCAGCGTTCTAAATCGGATCAATCGGGGCACACAATAAACTCGCGGCCGTTTGAATATAAAGAAACATCCCACTACCTCCACACCCCCGCAGCGCAGCGCGCATTGTTTCACGGTGGTTGTAAAATCCGGGGGATTATTATGTTTAAGGTAGTGGGCGGAATGCACACGGCAGTAACGTAATTTCCCCCTGAAACTGAAAACAAACGCCAGCGGCAGTTTCTTCGGTTTATCCCGCACCGCCCGTGTTTTCCGGCTTACGAGCCATAAATTGTGCTGGCGTGCGAAATATTTTAGTCTTGGGGCTTGGAGAATTTAAAAGTGGACCCCCACAAACACACGCGACTCGGCATAACAGTCATTTACAGCGGGACAACTTTAATCACTGAAATAATCGGATTTCGTAGAAAAATGGTTTAGTGGAGAAATTAAATTCAGAATTATTGCACGGGGGCACGCAAGGGCGGCTTATTCAAGGTCGAAGGGTGTGACGACCCCGCGTACCCTAGTTAATCGAGAAATTATTTTAGTGAAGTATTATTTACCACTCTTATGTTAACTTCACGGTTAGTTCTATAATAATATCCCGTTCACGGTTTGAACGGATCGCGCTCTTCATGCTCACTGCCGCTATCCATGTTATTCCGTCTAGACAAAAGCGCCTAGAAAACCGATGTCTATTTTCTGCCACACTGGTTTTGTTGCAGTTTTTGAGCAGCAAAAAGTGTATCCATTTTCTCGATGATTTTCTTTTTAGTTTTTAAATTTATTTAGTGTGAAAATCATCGAGAAAATGCATACACTTTTTGCTGCTCAAAAACTGCAACAAAACCACTATCGCAGTAAATAGACACCGGTTTCCTAGGCGCTTTTGTCTGAACGGAATAACTTGGATAGCGGCAGTGAGCATAAAGAGCGCGATCCGTTCAAACCGCGAACGGGATTTTAAAAAAGGCAGAGCCTGACGTCGGAGCAGGTCCAGCATAGGGGTGTGGGTGCCCTTAAAATAATGTGGGAGGTTGTTTAGAACCTGGAAAAGGAGGTGATGAAAAAACAGATAGCAAAGGCTGAGTTAACATGGATAGCGGCAGTGAGCATGGAGAGCGCGATCCATTCAAACCGCGAACGAGATATTAAAAAAGAGAGAGACTGACGTCGGAGCAGGTCCAGATATGAGGGCCCTAAAAACAATGTGGCAGGTTGAAACGAACCTGGAAAAGGAGGCGATGAAGAAAAACAGATAGTAAATACAGAGTTAACATGGATAGCGGCAATGAGCATGAAGAGCGCGATCCGTTCAAACCGCGAACGCGAATTAAAAAAGAGAGAGGCTGACGTCGGAGCACGTCCAGAAAAGAGGTATGGGGGCTCTAAAAACAATGTGGGAGGTTGTTTAGAACCTGGAAAAGGAGGTGATAAAAAAAAACAAATAGTAAAGGCAGAGTTAACATGGATAGCGACAGCGAGCATGGAGAGCGCGATCCGTTCAAACCGCGAACGGGATATTAAAAAAGAGATAGGCTGACGTCGGAGCAGGTCCAGCAAAGGGGTATGGGGGCTCTAAAAACTATGTGGGAGGTTGTAGACAACCTGCAAAAGGAGGTGATGAAGAAAACAGACAGTAAAGGCAGAGTTAACGCGGATATGGGCAATGAGCATGAAGAGCGATCCTTTCAAACTACAAACAGGATATTAAAAAAGGGAGAGGCTGACGTCGGCACAGGTACAGGTAAGGGGTATGGGGGCCCTAAAAACAAGGTGGAAGGTTGTAGAAAACCTGGAAAACGAGGTGAAGAAAAACAGATAGTAAAGGCAGAGTTGGGAGGAAATATTATGATCAGAAACACCAGGGGATGGGTGAAGGGAGAGGCATAGTGAAAGGAGATGAAGAAAGAAAAAAAGAAAGGAGTGGATACAGATAATGAATGGGTCGAGGGAGAAGCAGAGTGAAAGGAGATGAAGAATGAAACAAAGAAAGAAAGTAGTGGATTCAGTTAATGGATGGGTGAAGGGAGAGGCAGAGTGAAAGGAGATGAGGAAAGAAAGAAAGGAGTGGATACAGATAATGGACGGGTGGAGGGAGAAGCAGAGTGAAAGGAGATGAAGAAAGAAACAAAGAAAGAAAGGAGTGGATTCAGTTAATGGATGGGCGAAGGGAGAGGCAGAGTGAAAGGAGATGAGGAAAGAAAGGAGTGGATACAGATAATGGATGGGTGGAGGGAGATTCTGAGCGAATGAAAGAGGGAGAGAACGAAGGTCATCTCATATCTGCTAGTGAAGTTGGGGGAGAAAAGGCAAAAACTAAAGGAGAAAGTCGCAGCGAAGTGTGTGGTGCGGGTAGTAGACAAATAAGGTGAAGTTAGAAAATATATATATATATATATATATATATATATATATATATATATATATATATTGACGACCTGACCATACGAGAATGCTGCTCCTCCCTCTCGTCTATGGTCAGGTTAGGAAACTTATAAAAAGGGCACAGGAAGAGAGGTAGAGAGGGGTAAACGCCAAAAAGTAAAAGTGTGGGTTCCCGAAAAATAATGATTGCGGCCGAGTAGTGGATGTGACTACCTGATAAAAAAAAGGACCGAAGGGGCCGAAGACGGTGTAACAGGGGGCAGAGGTGGCTAAAAGAAGGTAGGAACAGTTCGGAGAATTCAAGGTAGAATTTTGGAATATAACTGGACTGAGAAAAAAATGAAGGAAATGTGGGGAAAAGAGCTGGAGGTGTGGATAGACACAAATGATATAGTGGGCGACAGAAGGCAAGTGGATGGAAGTAAGAAGCAATATACCAGCAGGATGGGACTGGGTGATGAAGGGGACGAAGAAAGATGCAAGGGAAGGGCCAAAGGAGGTATTGTAAAGGGAGTAAGAAAGATAGAGGAAGGATGAAAAAAGGAGTCGCTGAGGAGTTGGTACTAGATAAAATAGAAATGGGTACAATGATAGACTTGGGTGACAGAAGGCAAGTGGATGGAAGTGAGAAGCAATATGACAGCAGAATGGGACTGGGCGATGCAAAGGGCGAAGAAAGAAGCCAGGGATAGGCCAAAGGAGGAATTGTAATGGGAGTGAAGAATATAGAGGGAACATGGAAAAGAAGTTGCTGAGGAGTTGGTAATAGCGAAAATAGAAATAGGCAGAAGGATTAGACTTGGACGACAGAAAACAAGTGGATGGAAGTGAGAAGCAATATGCCGGCAGGTTGGGACTGGGTGATGCAGGGGGCGAAGAAAGAAGTGAGGGAAGAGCTAAAGGAGGAGGAGAAATTGTAACGGGAGTGAGGAATACAAATGAAGAGTTGGTAGTAGAGAAAATAGAAATGGGTAGAAAGATTAGACTTGTCTTCTGCCATGCAAGTCTAATCCAGGATGGAACTGGGAGATGCAGGGGACGAAGAAAGAAGCGAGGAAATTGCCAAAGGAGGAATTGTAACGGGATTGTGGAAGATAAAGGGAGGATGTGAAAGGGGGACGCTAAGGAGTTGGTAATAGAGAAAATAGAGTTGGGTAGAAAGATTAGACTTGGATGACAGAAGACAAGTAGATGCAAGTGAGAAGCAATATGTCGGCAGGATGGGACTGAGTGATGCAGGGGGCCAAGAAAGAAGCGAGGGAAGGGCCAAGGGATAAATTGTAATGGAAGTGATGAAGATAAAGAGACGATGGAAAAAGGAGTCGCTGAGGAGTTGGTAGTAGATAAAATAGAAATGGACAGAAGGATTAGACTTGGATGACAGAATACAAGTGGATGGAAGTGAGAAGCAGTATGCAGATAGGATAGGACTGGGAGATGCAGGGGGAAGATCCAAAGAAGTAATTGTAACGGGAGTGAGGAAACATGAGTCGTTGAGGAGTTGGTAATAGCGAAAATATAATAGGTAGAAGGATTAGACTTGGATGACAGAAAACAAGTGGATAGAAGTGCCGGTAGAGTGGGAATGGGAGATGCAGGGGGCGAAGAAAGAAGCGAGGGAAGACCCAAAGAAGAAATTGTAAAAGGAGTGAGGAAGATAGAGGAAGGATGAAAAAGGGTGTTGGTAGTAGAGAAAATAGAAATGGATAGAAGGATTATGTGGGTAGCTACAGTCTATTGCAACGAAAACCTGAAGAAGCGTAGAGAGGTGCTGAACAAGTTGGAAACGGACGAAAAATGGGTCATGAAGGGAGGACGGAGCCGTAATATGAGGCTCGAGGAATTGAAAGGAGAAATCAGATAAAGGACGAAGAGTGAGGAGGAAGATGGTCTCATGAAAAGTGTATAAATCAAGAAGGAAGATAGTGAATGCAATGGATGAGAAAGTCGAGGTGGAATATTCTGAATGGATGTAGTGTAGGGTACTGGGTAGAGAAAAAGACGTTCTGCGGCCAGGGAGGCAGTTCAGTGATAGACTACGTATTAGTTAAAGCGTTAGGAAACCATAAGCTAATATATTTCAGAAGAAAACGAGGGTGGTCAGTCCATGTGCCAGTGAATGTGAGAGGAAAGAAGAGGAAGAATAATGAGGAAAAGAAGGGGCGGCAGATGACATGATGGAGTAAAGTAAAGTGTAAACCCACCTCTTGGCAATCTACATATCTAGATTTCGATCTTATTAGATCTAGATATGTAGATTGCTAAGAGGTGGGTTCACACTTATATATGTTTTACACGATTGGCCTTGTGCTGATATCTCAAGCACTCTGTTGGAATATTTTTTCCCTAGAGGGCACTACTCGGTGATCCTGATGGCATGAACATGTTGACGGTTATTACCATATGGGTTAACTGATGTGGTACTGCCAGAAGGTGTTTAACTTTCCTCCAAGGGGGCAAGTTGTACTATTTTTGTATACGAGAAGAGTATACATCGCCTGTAGGTCTATTATGGACATGGGTTGCATCTGGCGTGTGTTAGAGCTACCCTCTTGCTGTATGTATGGTTTATCGCGGAGCTCAGCTCTACACATATCGACAGATATCGACACAAGAACATCGCCTGCAGGTCCGCTATGGACATAGGTTACACCTGTCGGCTCTCAGAGCTAGAGAATATTCTGAAAAGCTAAAGGACATGAAGTGGAAGGAGGTGCACTCAATATAGCAGCTGGAGAGGGTGATGATGGCTGCATTAGTGAGGAAGTAGAGCGGCAGCCAGAGTGATATCTGGTTTAATAATGTGTGTATTTCTACACTTATCATCAAACCAGGTAGGCAACAAGGCGATATGGCAGAAGAGATGGATGAATGGAAATATGAAAGACGTGAGACGAAGAGAGCAAAATTTGACGAAGGAGAATTTTGATAATGCATGGGGTAAGAAAAAAGTGGAGAAGATTCAGAAGGTGAAAAAGAGGCTAAAGGAATGTGTCTCAGAGCAGGAGTTATCGGGAATTTTTAAGGAAAGAGTAACGAAGGGCAGAATAAATGATGATCTCTGCCAGTGGGAGAGTAGCTACAGAGAGATGGTGGGGACTCAAAAAGAACTGGAAAGTCCGAAACAGGTGGTAGAACATGACTCTTGGAATGATCTGGAAGTGGCGATATGTAAAATGAAATTGGAAGGAATTGAATTGATGCGGAGAAGTGGACTGTAGAGGGTTTTTGTCAGAAATTCAAAGTGGGTTTACAAAGGGAACAGGGAGCAGATTTTCACACGAGCGAGTGATTTGTGGATCTGAAAGTAGCATATGACTCAGTTCGTAGGGGTAAGCTCATGTAGTATACGGAAGGTTTAGGTATGGAAGAGGAAGCAAATTCCACAGCTTACTCGTCCATACCTAAACTTTCCATATACTACATTAGCTTACCCCTAGTAGTGGACAGCTTCCTCTTCCATACCTAAACCTTCCATATACTACATTAGCTTACGACTAGAAGTGACAAGAATGTACAAAAAATTATGTGTAATAGCGAGAGTGAATGAAAAAGTTCAGTGAAATTTATAATGAATGTGGGAGTATAGCAGGGATGCCCTCTATCCCTACTCTACGCCCAGGTAGGATAGGAAAACCGTGCATGCGCATATTAAGTGGATGCTAAAAGTAGGAGTTTGTTCACCCCCTACAATGCAACATGCACCTGCCCCTAAATGGCAGCCTCACAAGACTCAAAGGAATCGATTCACTTTTCACTCTTTGGCGACTCCTCATCTACCAGTGCCCTGGCCTACTCGTAGGGGTCACTCCTCTTAAATAGGCCCCGTATCGTCTATACAGCCGTAACTTTATTCTCCACCTCGTCAACACGGAGTGTTCGATAAGAATTTGCTGTCCAAAAAGTAGGACAATTTATATTTGAAAATATAACAAACTATACGTCATCTGAGACAACCTGGTGAAGACCAGATGCACCCCGGAGCAGAAGCCTCGCCACCAATCTGTGAGCCCGCAGATACGTAGATAGGAGCTCACCACTACTAATTATCTGATGACGACATCGTGGAATATCTCATAGGATGTAGAAGAATACGCCACTACATGCTTGGATCTGGGGTGGGATTTTTAAAACCACTCGTTTCTAATGTAATCATTTAACTGTTAAAGTCGCTAGGTACAATACGGGTATCCTCAGGGATGGAGGAAGGCAGGGACAACGGAAGCGCCAATCTTCCAAATGCTCCGGAACATTGGCGCCCCCAGAAAGGTCAAGAGGTAACTACTAGCTACAGTCTCGTGATTGAAGCTACTCTACGCAGCGTCCTTCTGGGCCAGCGGGCCACACACAGTCTACACACAGCCCTCCGTACTTGAGCAATCAGGACGTACTGCGCATATAGGATGGTAGCTGACGTAGTGGAAGTTGTTGCTGCAGCAATGGCCGTCGTACCTCCAAGCGGAGGTGAGGTGGACCTCCTACTTAAGAAAGAAGGAATGATAACCAGGGATTCGAAGGACCAGGCGAAAGAGATAGCGATGCGAAAGTGGGAGAGATAATGAGACTCCGAGAGGTATGTGGACAAGCCGGCTAATCCTTAGCATTCAGCCGTGGGTAGACCGGAAACACGGGGAGGTCGACCATTAAACAACTCAGATACTAACCAGACACGGGTATTTCCAACAATACCTGGCGCATAGGAAAGGCGACCAACGGAGTGTGCGAGATCTGCTGCAGATGGCACAGGGAGAGGCAGGAACTGGAGGACGCGTGTGGGGAGAAGCCCACGGCAGACAGGCTAGCCGAGGTCATGCTGCAAATACTGGAGAAATGGGACGCAGTTGCCCACTTCGCCAGGACAGTAATAGGGACAAGCACCAAGACAGGATTGCCGTATATTTATAATATTTAGTTATTAGTCATGCAAAAGAAGAAAAAGTTGCGAGCTTGATGGTGTTTAGAAATGAACATGTTTCGTTAGTCAGACTGTTCTTGATTGAGAACCGCAATGTATATTGGCTTATATCCTATTAAATCAACATACTCTTACATCTTCATTTGACTAATCATAATGTTTAAATCACCGTAGACCGATGGATGTATGTAAGGCGCTTTCGTTTAGCATGGTTTATCATTGACAAGTCGTCCCCGTGGCGTGCAGTATGGCTCAGGTCTTACGGTCGTGCGCCGCCGGTTGTAAGGGCCGAGGTAGAATTATGCGCACCGGAAGCGGCAAATAGAACAAGAAACAATAAGCCCGTATCAGCCCAGAGTGGTAAACGAAAGGCACTTCCGAAGATCAAATTAGTATGAGCGGCGGACCATCAGACTTTAGTACAGCCAGTACAGCGTTCATTTTCCTCGTATGCCACCGTTTGTAACACGGGTCAATAAGTCCACTCATAAATCCTCAAAGTGTTAATTGACATACAAGAGTCCAACAAATAAGATCTACAACAAACCAAGCACCCTCCGCCCCGCTCTGCATCCTTAAAATCAGATTTCGCACTCGCTGCGAGCCCTTCAGCGGGGAAGTGTTTTGTGCGGGCGCGCTCAACAAGTCGCGCCCCAAATAAAAACACATTCATCCCTCGTTATCCGTCGAGAGGCCGCCGTAGCCGCCGCCGCCCGACACACTATCTACCTCCTTATATATATATACACACCCCAAGAGCGCGCGCGAGCTTGGAATTCCTTTCACAGGAGTGTTAATTATTTTTAATGAGCAAGTCCCCTGGGAAGGGTGGGTGTAGCTCTATATTCGCACACCCAACACGCGCCAGTACCGTTGGACTATGTAATCTGTGTGTATGTATGTATCTATGTATGTAGTTTTTTTAAATTTCCTTTATCCATGCATATACAGTATAATAATATTTATATAATTGTAAAAATTAAAATAAATTGCATGTATGTATGTATGTATGTATGTATGTATGTATGTATGTATGTATGTATATATGTATATATGTATATATGTATGTATGTATGTATGTATGTGTGTATGTATGTAAGTGTATACGTATCTATGTTTGTATGTATGTTAGTATGCACGTATGTATGCATGTATGTATGTGTGTTCTAGTGCATGTTTGTATATCTGCGTTTAATTAGCGATAAAAATTAGCACCCCCGACACTTTTAATTAAAGCGACGCTACAGTTCACGCCGACATACCCTACGGAGACGAATGTGTGTGTTAATTAGATAATATACTAATTATGTACTCATATACGAATAGCTGAGAGAAGAAGAGATATTTATTGTAACATACATACATACAAGATATACAAACATGTACAAGAGGCCATCGACCGTGGTCTTTCAGCCGAATAGCTGAGAATAAAACGAATATCGTAAAAGTTTACAATATTTACATTTTTTCAACTGTATCAGAAAAAAAAAGTAATGACCATTAATAACACGGAAGCCCTACTGCGCGCTGTTAATTGGCAGCCCGAAAAGGGCGCGCCAGTTATTGGAAATATTCACTTGCCCTGCTACGCGCGCAATTTAATGCCCCCCGGTTCGCTTTTGTTTCCGATTTAATTGCGCATTGTCGAAAAATCTATTTTCCATGAGGTGGCTCGAGGGGGTGGTCACACACACACACAAACACAATAGACTGCACGTAATAATATTGTACACATATATACATATTATTAAATAACGAAATAACGTATACGCGCGCTTCGTTGGCGGCAGCGGCCTTTTGTTGTTGCTGGGGGCAAACATGTTTAGCCATAAATGATATAATGTGGAGCTCTAAAAAATGTAACACGATGAAAAATGACGGTGGAAAGTTTGAGCGTACAAGTTTGGGAGACAAACGTATTCATTCGCCTGAAAATTAATTTTTTTAGAAATAAAGTTGCATATTTTGAGGTCTATCAGTTTTTGCGTAACGGTTCCAGCGCAGCATTAGGGTTCCAGGTCTTCTTAATTAACTTATCCTTCGATTGGTGTGTGAGTGAAGTTTGTGCGATCACAATTAAGAAAGATATCTTCAAGAAACTTGTATCATGTATCTGTTTTTACAAGTAAAGCATAGTTATCAACACAATTAACTACAAAACACATTACAAAATGATAGTTTCTGAAAGATAATGAAAGTATCTTTCGATTAAAGTGTGAATGAAATTTGTGCGATCACAATTAAGAGAGATATCCTCAAAAAAGTTGTATCATCTAAATGTGTTTCTAAGTAAATACATAGTTATCAACTGAATTAACTAAAACTCATATTACAAAATGATGTTTTCTGAAATATAATTAAGGTATCTTTCGATTGATGTATGAATGAAGTTTGTGCAATCACAATTAAGAGAGATATCTTCAAAAAAGTTGTATCATCTATATGTTTTTAGAAGTAAATGCATGTGTATCAACCGAATTAACTACTTAACTTAACTCATATTACAAAATGATGTTTCCAGAAAGATAATTACAGTATTTTTGGATTGATGAGTGAAAGAAGATTGTGCGATCACAATTAAGAAAGATATCTTCAAAAAGTTGCATTATACATCTATTTTTACAAGCAATGCATAGTTTTCATACGAATTAACTACAAATCATATTACAAAATAATGATAATTAGAGTATCTTTCGATTGATTTGTAAATGAAAATTCTGCGATCACAATAAAGAAAGATATCTTCAAAAAAGTTGCATCATGTTGTTTTTACAAGTAAATGTATGTTATCAACCGAATAAAGTATAACTCATATTACAAATTGATACTTTCTAAAAGATAATTAAAGTATCTTTCGATTAATATATGAATGAAGTTTGTGCGATCACAATTAAGATAGATATCTTCAAAAAAGTTGCAGAATTCATCTGTTTTTACAAGTAATGCATAGTTTTCAAACGAATTTACTAGAAATCATATTACAAAATGATGTTTTATGAAAGATAATTAAAGTAACTTTCGATTTATGCATGAATAAATATGGTGCGATCACAATTAAGAAAGATATCTAAAAAAAAAGTTGCATCATGTATCTGTTTTTACAGGTAAATGCATGTTATCAACCGAATTAAGTATAACTCGTATTAAGAAATGATACTTTCTGAAAGACAATTTAATTGTCTTTCGATTGATGTGTAATTAAAGTTTGTGTGATCACAATTAAGATAGATATCTTCAAACAAGATGTGTCATGTTTCTGTTTTTACAAATAATTCATAGTTATCAATCGAATTAACAACTACTCACATTGAAAAATGATGTTTTCTGAAAGTTAATTAAAGTATATTTATTGATTGATGTGTGAAAGAAGTTTGTGCGATAACAATTAATAAAGATATCATCAAAAAAGTTGTATCATCTATATGTTTTTCGAAGTAAATGGATAGTTATCAACCGAATTAACTACAACTCATATTACAAAATGATGTTTTCTGAAAAATAATTAAAGTATCTTTCAAAAAGTTGCATTATGTATTTGTTTTTACAAGTAATTGCATGTTATCAACCGAATTAAGTATAACTCATATTACAAAAAAATATTTTCTGAAAGACAATTTAATTATCTGTCGATTGATGTATAATTGAAGTTTGTGTGATCACAATTAAGATAGATATCTTCAAAAAAGTTCCGTCATGTTTCTGTTTCTACAAGTAATTCATAGTCATTTATCGAATTAATTACAACTCATATTACAAAATGATGTTTTCTAAAAGATAATTAAAATATCTTTCGATTGATATGTGAATGAAGTTTGTGCGATCACAATTAAGATAGATATCTTCAAAAAAGTTGCATCATGTATCTGTTTTTACAAGTAATTGCATGTTATCAACCGATTTAAGTATAACTCATATTACAAAATAAAATTTTCTGAAAGACAATTTAATTATCTTTCGATTGATGTGTGATTGAAGTTTGTGTGATCACAATTAAGATAGATATCTTCAAAAGAGTTGCGTCATGTATCTGTTTTTGCAAATAATTCACTTAACTTATATTACAAAATCAAGTTTTCTCTAAGTTAATTAAAGTATCTTTCGATTGATATGTAAATGAAGATTGTGTGATCATAAATAAGAAAGATATCTTCAAAAAAGTTGCATCATGTATCTGCGTTTACAAGTAAATGTATGTTATCAACTGAATAAAGTATAACTCATATTACAAAATGATATTTTCTAAAAGATAATTACAGTATCTTTCGATTGATATGTGAATGAAGTTTGTGCGATCACAATTAAGATAGATATCTTCAAAAAAGTTGCGTCATGTTTCTGTTTCTACAAGTAATTCATAGTTATTAATCGAATTAATTACAACTCATATTGCAAAATGATGTTTTCTGAAAGATAATTAAAGTATCTTTCGATTGATTTGTGAATGAAGAGTGTGCAATCACAATTAAGATAGATATCTTCAAAAAAGATACGTCATGTTTCTGTCTTTATAAATAATTCATAGTTATCAATCGAATTAACAACAACTCATATTGCAAAATGATGTCTTCTGAAAGTTAATTAAAGTAATTCAATTGATGTATGAAAGAAGATTGTACGATCACAATTAAGAAAGATATCTTCAAAAAAGTTGCGTCATGTTTCTGTTTTTACAAATAATTCATTGTTATCAATCTAATTAACAACTTATATTACAAAATCAAGTTTTCTTGAAAGGTAATTAAAGTATCTTTCGATTCATATGTGAATGAAGTTTGTGCGATCACAATTAACATATATATCTTCAAACAAGTTGCGTTATGTTTCTGTTTCTACAAGTAATTCATAGTTATTAATCGAATTAATTACAACTCATATTGTAAAATGATGTTTTCTGAAAGATAATTAAACTATCTTTCGATTTATCTGTGAAAGAATATTGTGCGATCACAATTAAGAAAGATATCTTCAAAAAAGTTGGATCATGTATCTGGTTTTACAAGTAATTGCATGTTATCAACCGAATTAAGTGTAACTCATATTACAAAATAATATTTTCTGAAAGACAATTTAATTATTTTTCGATTGATGTGTGATTGAAGTTTGTGTGATCACAATTAAGATAGATATCTTCAAAAGAGTTGCGTCATGTTTCTGTTTTTACAAATAATTCATTGTAATCAATCGAATTAACAACTTATATTACAAAATTAAGTTTTCTGAAAGGTAATTAAAGTATCTTTCGATTGATATGTAAATGAAGATTGTGTGATCATAAATAAGAAAGATATCTTCAAAAAAGTTGCGTCATGTTTCTGTCTTTATAAATAATTCATAGTTATCAATCGAATTAACAATAACTCATAATGTAAAATGATGTATTCTGAAAGTTAATTAAAGTATCTTTCTATTGATGTATGAAAGAAGATTGTGCGAGCACAATTAAGAAAAATATCTTCAAAAAAGTTAAATTATGCATTTGTTTTCACAAATAATGCATAGTTATCAAACGAATTAAGTAAACATCATATTACAAACTGATGTTTTCTGAAAGATAATTAAAGTATCTTTTGATTGATGTATGAATGAAGATTGTACGATCACAATTAAGAAAGATATCTTCAAAAAAGTTGCGTCATGTTTCTGTTTTTACAAATAATTCATTGTTATCAATCGAATTAACAACTTATATTACAAAATCAAGTTTTCTGAAAGGTAATTAAAGTATCCTTCGATTGATGTATAAATGAAGACTGTGTGATCACAATTAAGAAAGATATCTTCAAAAAAGTTGCATCATGTATCTGTTTTTACAAGTAAGTGTATATCATCAACCGAATAAAGTATAACTCATATTACAAAATGATATTTTCTGCAAGATAATTAAAGTATCTTTAGATTGATATGTGAATGAAGTTTGTGCGATCACAATTAAGATAGATATCTAAAAGTTGCGTCATGTTTCTATTTCTACAAGTAATTCATAGTTATTAATCGAATTAATTACAACTCATGTTACAAAATGATGTTTTCTGAAAGATAATTAAAGTATCTTTCGATTTATACATGAGTAAAGATTGTGCGATCGCAATTAAGAAAGATATCTTCAAAAAAGTTGCATCACGTATCTGTTTTTACAAGTAAATGCATAGTTATCAACCAAATAAAGTATAACTCATATTACAAAATGATATTTCCTAAAAGACAATTAAATTATCTTTCTATTGATGTGTGAATCAAGTTTTTGCTACCACAATTATGAAAGATATCTTTAAAAAAGTTGCATCATGTATCTGTTTTAACTAGTGAATGCATAGTTATCAACCTAATAAAGTATAACTCATATTACAAAATGATATTGTCTGAAAGACAATTAAATTATCTTTCAATTGGTGTGTGAATGAAGTTTGTGCGATCACATTTAAGAAAGATATCTTCAAAAAAGTTGTGTCATGTTTCTGTGTTTGTAATTCATAGATATCAACCGATATAATTACAACTAATATTACAAAATGATGTTTTCCGAAAGATAATTACAACATCTTTCGATTGATGTGTGAAAGAAGATTGTGCGATCACAATTAAGATAGATATCTTTAAAAAAAGTAGCAATATTCTTTTGGTTTTATTAGTAATGCATAGTTTTCAAACGAATTAACTACAAATCATATTACAATCTGATGTTTTCTGAAAGATAAATAAAGTATCCTTCGAAGTATGTATAAATGAAGGATGTGCGATCACAATTAAGAGAGATATCTTTAAAAAAGTTGCATCATGTATCTGTTTTTTACAATTAATGCACAGTTACTGTATTGCGGCCTCTTGTCTGATATTTAGCAATTGGAAACGAATGATTTTTTAAAAAGTATATTTTATTTTTTGATCTTTTTTTTTTTTTTTCATACATACATAGGTTTAATATAAATAACATATAACATATTAATTTCAGAAAATTATGCTCCCTCTCAGTGCTGTCACCAATCCACTGATCTGGACAACCTGGTGTGAAGGAGTTCTTGTTGTTTTTGTTTTTGTTATTGTTGATCATAACACTCTTTGTATTTGTACACTTACAGCGAACTATAAGTGTACAACAGTTGTTTTTAGTGCCTTTAGTTTTATTTAATTAAAACTAGTTTTAATCGTAATTTATTTAATATTTCTTTTAAAGCATCAACTTTTTTAGTGCCCTTATGTTTACTACCACCGGTTTGTTGCTCCTACAAGAAAATATCGTCAGTATCGCGCTATATATACTAAGAGCGCAACTATAACTCTGGTGCTGTACGTGAGGAAAATGTCAAGCGGCCAAATTCATCCCCCTGCGGGGTAAGGACGCGCGCGAGGCAAGCCGCCCCGCGTGCAGATTAGGGGCGGAGAGCGCGCGCCAATTTATTCGATGGCCCATTCCGGCTAACGAAGCTGATCCCTCCGGAGCTTCGACGCGGAGCTGATTGAAATAATTGCGAATTAAAACGGCAAGAGTATCGTTATTTCTCGCAATCTTATAAATGAAATGATGCTGAATGGAGGAGTTCTATTGATCCTATTGCATAATATGGATGAAATCTGCACGTGTAAGGCATGAAATCAAAAAAAATTAACATAACTATTATTGATTCCGGATATTTCTCAAATTATTGTTGCTTTAACTAGAAAAGTTGTAATGCCATTATAAATATCTTTACAGATTTAGGGGTAGCATTCAATTTTCTTCAAGAAACATACAGACTTCCAAAAACAAACTGGCTTACATCGTTGATTGAAGTATTTATACAGATAGGCAACCTTACGGGTGAAAACGACCCTCTCCAGGTACGGAGAGACGTAGATGGTGGGCTTGATCTCGGTCCCCGAGATTATATTTGAGATGTACAGGTCGCCTAGAGTGTAGTATCTGCTACATTCCGCTTGATGGCGTAACGGTCTAGCTCATTAAAGTCTGTAAAACGTTAGCGCGGCAGTTTGTTCTTGTGCTTCAACGAGAATTATACAACATTCAAAATGGGAAAAAAGTGCGCATACAAAAATTGTGAGCATACGCCAAAAAAATGTGGTGATATAAGTTTCTTTCAATTTCCATGGAAAGACAATAAAAGGTGTAAGGAGTGGATTAACAATTGTGGTAATTTGGAATTATTAAACAAAGATCAGGCCAAGCTTAAATATTCCATAATATGTGAAAAACATTTCACAACTGCTTCTTACCGTACAAGTGGACAGCGAAAATTATTATTTAATAATGCCATGCCGATATATTATAAAGGTAAGTGATACCAGGGATATGAGATGGCCCAAATGCGCGCACTACTTTTCAAATATTATCATTTGGTTAATTATATATATATATATATATATATATATATATATATATATATATTTTATTTTAAAAACTGTACTAGTTTACCAATTTTTATGGCAGGAATTTTTAAGAATTCGTATACTGAAATTCGGAAAAACCGTTTTATGTTAAAAATGTTCGTTCACAATTTAAATTCTATTGGTGCAATAAATGTGTAACTCCATTCCGTCACAACAGGGGGGATGAGAGTTGTGTGCAATATATATTCTCTTTAATATTTTTGTCGGTAGAAAACATGTGTTTTGGTGCACATGTTTTAGTTGCAAGAACACAACCACTCTATTCTTAGAATTAAATAAATGTGAAATCTGTAATATTTAAAAAACAATATGGTCAGACATACCAGTTAGACATTTTCCAGAGACAAAATATACCAAACCATTGTTTCTGCATGTTTACAATACTGTTGATTGAAGTATTTAAACTTCAATCAACGACAATACTTATTAGGTATGATAAATTTGTTCGTACTTTGTGTAACATAACAATACAACAAAGTTTGTAGTTATTTTGATTTTTATTTTTATACAGATTCTACTACTAAACCCGATTATACGAATCAACCATCAACTTCTCGATCTAGTCCGGACGAAGCAATGGTTAATATGAAAGTCAAGACACCAACGAAAACCTATTCACGGTTGACTAAAATTGTAAATATCGGCAGGGAATTATCAAATGACAGTAATAATGTTATGAACTTACAAAGTGATTCATCAAAATCGTCGGTCAATTCTAAAATAATAGATATGTCACCATCTACAAATCAAATAGTTCATACTCCTAAATGCAGTAAACTATTGTTTCGTATAAATAAATTGAAATTTTCAATTAATAAAAAAAAGTGTCAAAACTATAGGTTGAATAGAAAAGCTTTATCGTTTTCTACGAAAAGAATAATAGAATCGTTACTACAAAATAAGTCTCCTTATCTAAAAACGTTGGTATTCATGCAATTGTTTCATAAAAATAGAACTAGATGGACATATTCTGAGAAACAATTAGCTCTCTCATTGTATTATAAATCCCCAACTGCTTATAAATTTCTGTATAGTAAATTCAAATTTGTATTACCATCAGTCCGAACAATCTCATCATGGCTAAAAATATATAATTTAAGACCCGGTGTAAATACTACATTAATTAAAAAATTAAGTTTAAAAGTCAGTGCCATGGAAGAAACAGAAAAACAATGTGTAGTGTTATGTGATGAAATGGTAATCAGGAAATCTTTAGATTATAATAGATCACAAGATACTATTGAAGGTTTTGCAGATTTTGGCCATTTGGGACGACAAAGCACACTAGCAAGTAGTGTCGTCGTATTTTACATCAGGGGTTTATTACACAACTGGAAAATGCCCTTCTGCTATTTTGCATCTTCTGGGAGCGTAAAGGGAACAATTTTAAAGAAATTAATCACATCTGTTTTTGAAAAATTATTTTGTATTGGTCTTAAGCCTAGGGCATTTGTTTGTGATCAAGGATCAAACAATAGAAATGCTCTCACTGAATTGGGATGCAATAAAGATAATACCATATTTGATATTGACGGTAATAAAATATATACATGTTATGATGTTCCACATTTATTAAAGAGTCTTCGTAATAATTTTATGAATCCAAAATTAAAAATTATGGTAGAAGATAAAGAAGTTAAATGGGATGATTTAGAACAAACATATAAAGTTGACCAGTCATCAGTTCTTTCTAGGTCAATGCTAAAAATTACAGACAAACACATATACCCTAACACATTTGATAAAATGAGAGTAAAGTATGCTACACAAGTATTTAGCCACTCTGTTTTTTCAGGCATATTAACAGCATTTGCTATGAAACAAATTAATAGTGAAACAGCTCCAAATACAGCTATTTTCATACGACAGATAAATGATATATTTGATAGCCTTAATAGCGAGACAGTCAACAATTCCAATCCCTTTAAATCAGCCTTATCTGTACTTAACATAACACCTCAACAGACATTAGAGCAAGCACTTGTATATTTTAAAAACATAAAATTTTATGAAAATGGAAGAGAGAGAAAAAACATTTATTGTTTGGATGGCTTTCAACATACCATCAAATCAGTGCTAATGTTGTGGACAGATTTACAGAATGAAGGATTTAAATATTTTTTAACATCAAGGTTAAATCAAGATCCCATTGAAAATTTTTTTTCAGTTGTTCGTAATAGAGGTGGCTACAATCCGACACCCTCAGTGAAAGATTTCAGGATAGCGTTACAGCATAATATGCATATAAGATTGCAAATGAATGTAGACAGTTCCAATTGTAATGTAGACAATGACAGGCTTATTGAATTTGAGGAAGAAGTTAAGAAAACTACAAATGAACTTACAGAAGATTGTTCCTCTGCCGTTAATCAAACACATATAGAACCAATTTATTCATCTGAAAGCGATAGTGATTCCGCATCTGTTAATGTAGAGGAAACCTTAGAAAGTTACTTCAATCAACGCTTACATGTAGATTTTCGACATTATTCTTACAGAACTACGGTATTTTAGATATAAATCGACTTTGTGAGACTATATCTATGAAACTGTGCTAGCTATGGGATTAATTGCCTGCAACTTTCTGCAGAAAGACTTCGAATTAAGCCCATAGCTAACACAGTTTCATAGATATAGTCTCACAAATCTGGACTTCTACAGCTTTATAGTTATGTTTGTGTGTACTCAGCGATTCTTATTCATATTTATCAGTGTGGTTTATATACAAAGTAACAACTTTCTCTCTGAGAGTAAATTTAACACCGTCTAGCAGCAACCACATAATTTAACAAAACATACCCATATGGAATGTTATTCCAATGGAGAGCACTGCTCGGTAATCCTGATGGCATTGGTAAGTTGGAGGTTATTACCATAACACACCCATATGGTAATAACCTCCAACTTAACTTATGAACGTCTTTGCCGCCAGATGGCGTGAAACTTTCTCTTGGCGCACAAAAGAAACGCCTCTGTCAATTGCTTTATAGATTTAGATTGAGCATTCAATGTCCTTCATTGGCCGTCTTCGCTTTATATAAGAATGAATCTATTTCATAAACTAGCGTTAATATAATAGACTATTTTTAGATAAAATTGTGTAGCTAAAGTAATTACTTATATAACACCTCACTAAAGTGGTGAGTGTATGATTGAACATGCAACCCTTCATCACCTCCATTAGATCATCCACCCTTTTAGAACACATAGAAACATTAACTCAAACTTCGACAGCGCACATTCTGAAGTAGCTACGCAATTTGTTAACATCCGCAACTCCCCACCTTTCTTTTCCCATTTACTTAGACGAGTTTGAAACTTGAAACTCATCCTCGCGCCGACGTTCCATATTTCATCCTGCCGCCTGAGCCCCCGTGCCATCTCTCTCCCACTCGTACACACCCTTCGCCACATATTTCGCCCCCAATTAGACAAACTTGCCGGCCGCCCGTTTGTGCATTAATTGCGTCGCGTGCGATTCATTAAACATAAACACACTCGTGCTTGCATCGCAATAATAAGTTCCCATGCATTTATAACGGCCGCCTCCATTAGGTGGGCATTCATAATTCAAAGTGTAATTGCGCGGGGCTTAGAGGAGCACCGGATTTGTGTCATCGCGACGAGAGAGCGAGCGCACGGGGACGGCGACTAATTGGATTTTGCCCGCGATATTTAGGTCGAGTGCCTGGAGAGTTTTTAACAGACTATGCGAGATGAGGCGGGGAAAACTAGAACCGATTATGAAACTATAATTACATAATACTGGTTCAGTTGTAATAGTTTTACAGATTTTTTTTGTTCGTGTAACTTGTGTTGTACTGTACCAAGTATGTTAGAAGAGCTATTTTATACTCACTCAAGGCTAGAGAGAGATATGAGGCTTCCACGTACCTGTAACAAAAAAATATTCATTAGTATTTATAGTAGTAAAACCTTTTATTGGCATTCAAAAAATACAATATATATAAAAAAAACGCTATTTTTTTACATGGATAGCGGCGACAAGCATGCAAAGCGCGATCCGTTGCAACCGCGGGCTGGAAAGTGCACGTGCACGCCAGAAATGAAAAAAAAAGTGCTATTTTTATGGGGATACCACTAAGCTGAGCTTCTGAAACAACCCCGTGCAAACCTACTTCAGTTGAATAATATTATTCGGCAGGAAATCCCAGTAGTCATGTGCTATGAATAGATCGAAAGATCAGAAATTGGTTGCTTAATTACAACCACACAATTACGTTTCCACACTATTTACTCTTACATTACATGAACATTTACTTGAGTATAAAATGAGGCATTTGTTCTCAATACCTCATTTTATATGGTTGTGTGTTATGTCATATTTTTGTCTCAAATACGACGTAAGATATGAAATGTATGGCATTTCTAAATACATAATAATAAAAAGATTCGAACAATCAACTTCAACTTCAATAGAACCAGAGAGTATCCTCAATGTTCTGAAGATCTGTACGCCTTCTCCACATTTCCTCATACACTGCCTCCATGAATTGCGCGATCCGTTCAAGTCACGGGCGGGAAAGTGCACGCGGAGGCCCGAAAAGAAAGAAAAAGTCTATTCGAGAGCCTGATGCTGGAACAGATGTTAAAGGGGAAGACGCTAAAAAATTTAGGGATGGTAAATGGTAGAAGAAGGAACAGCAGGCAAAGAAAACCAGAAAGTAGAGGCAGACTTGGGTGAAAATATTGAGATCAGAAAAAGACTAATCTATAAGAGAGCGAGAGGAGATGCAGGAAGAGACAAAGGCGTGGATACAGATGATGGATGGATAGAAGGAGATGCAAATCGAATAGAAGGGGGAGAGAAATGAAATGATGGACATATTGGACCAGCTAGTGTATTTGGAGGAGAATAGGGAAGTAGAAAAATGGAGCAATAGAAATGAGAAATGAGAGAGGAGGACAGACAGGGGCCAGAAAGAAAGAACAGAGCGGCAATGTCCGGAATTGGAAAAGACGTGATACCGATGAAGCAGAGGCTAAACTTACAGATCCAGTAGAGAAGGGCAGTTGAACTAGGGAAGCGGGGCGATTAAGTCCAACTGGTGTTAGCGAGCTGAGAAGAAAAGAGGAGTTTGATACAAGCAACGATAAACTTAAGAAACACTACAATACGATTTAACCATAAAGGAGAGAGAGGTATAGAGAAAACTCAGAGAAAGGGCAAAGGAAGAGATGCAAAAAGTTCTAGAACCACGCGTGGACTCTACCGAAAAATGAAGATTGCGGATACCTGATCAAAAAATGACTGAACGGGTCCTGGACGTTGAGGCAGGAGGTCGAGGTGAGAAGCGCAGTTGAACTAGGGAACCGGGGCGATCAAGTCCAGCTGGAGTTAGCGAGCTGGGAAGAAAAGAGGAGATTGACACAAGCAAAGATAAACTGAAGGGACAATGCCATACGACTTGACCATAGAGGAGAGAGAGGTATAGAGGAAAATCAGAGAAAGGGCAAAGGAAGAGAGGCAGAAAAGGCTAGCACCACGCTTGGGCTCGACCGAAAAATAAAGATTGCGGATGCCTCATCAAAAAATAACTGAAGGGGTCTTAAACGATGAGGAAGGGGTCTTGGGCGGTGAGGCAGGAGATAGAGGTGGCTAGAACTGAGAAGAAGGAGCACGATAAATTCAGGATGCGATTTTGAAAGATAGCTGGATTGAAAAAATGTTGGGGGGAATGTGGGGAATAAAATTGGAAGAATGGATAGAGATAGTAGATTTGTGCTATAGAAGAGGAGTGACAGCAAGTGAGAAGCAATGTACCGGATAAGACTTGGAGATATAGGGGGCGAAGAAAGAAGCAAGAACCAACTGAGGAATTGTGATAGGAGTGAGGAAAATAGCGGAAGGCTATAACAGAGAGTCGTTATGGGAAACTACGAGGTAGGTAGTAGAGACAGTAGAAGTGGATAGAATGTGGGCGGGAACAGTATATTGCAATAAAACCTGTAAGAGCTAAGATAGGTCCTGGACGAGTCGGAGACGAATCGAGATGAATTGATGACCTGGGAAGACTGGCATATCAGGAAGGGGAAGTTTGAAGGAATAATCACATAGGGCGGAGAGTAGAGATGAAGCCGATCTCAGGCCAAATTTATCAATCAAAAAGAAAGTGAGTGGATGCAGGATTGTGTGGGTGGGGGCAGTCTATTGCAACTAAACCCTAAAGGAGATAGACGAGTGGAAAACGGATCGAGAGTAATAGGACTAGAATGTGGGGTGGGGGAATTTTAAGAATGTATCAAAAAAGACCGAGAGTGGAGAGGAATACGCTCGCTCGTTTATAAATCAAGAAGGAAGGTACTGGATGCAATAGGTGAGAAACACCCGTCTTTCTCACCCATTGCATCCACTATCTTTCTTCTTGATTTATAAACGAGCGAGCGTATTCCTCTCCACTCTCGGCCTTCTCCACCCCACCCGTGTTTCTCGCCTTCTGAATGCATCTACAGAGGGGGACTTGGAAGAGCAAAAACATTATGTGGTTCCAGGGAGAGTGTTCAAAGTGATCGGAATAGATATGCCAGTACTCTGTGCCGGTGGAAGTGGTGGTGAGTGAGAAGTATAAGAAGAGGAAGGTGCAGCAGTGGTTTGGATGCAGTGAACTGGAAATATGAAAAAGCTAAAGGACGAAAAATGTGAGGTACAGTCGATGTAACAGATGGAGAGGGTGATGGGAGCTGCTTTGGCAAAAAAGCTAAAGGAGGAGAACTGGGAGGTACAGATAATACAACAGATGGAGAGGGTGATGGGAGCTAATTTGACAAAGGACAAGAACTCTGAGGTACAGTCGATACAACAGATGGAGATTGTGATGGGAGCTGAATTGGCTAAAAAGCTAAAGCACGAGAACTGTGAGGTACAGTCGATACAAAAGAAAGAGAGGTTGATGGGAGCTGATTTGGCGAAAAAACTAAAGGACAAGAACTTTGAGGTACAGTAGATACAACCGAAGGAGAGGATGATGGGAGCTGAATTGGCGAAAAAGCTAAAGGACGAGAACCGTGAGGTATAGTCGATACAACAGATGGAGAGGGTGATGGGAGCTGAATTGGCAAAAAAAGAAATCTAAGGGCGAGAACTGTGAGCTACTGATTTGGCGAAGAAGTATGGCCGGTGGAAGTGGATAGGGTTTAGCTGATGTCATGAGGAGTATAGGCAGAAGAAGGCGATATGAGGAAAAGTTGGAGAGGGCCAACCAGGAGAAGAAATATTTTCGGAGTGTGTATGAAAGAAGCTAAAGGACTGAGTTTCAGACAAGGGGTTGTGGGAAATTTTGAAAAGAATGTGTAAAATAAACAGATATCCTACCACCTGTCTCAGACACCCCAGTTTCTGTTCAGTCCCCACCATATCAATACAACTCTTCTCCCACTCTGTAAGATCTATGTTTATTTTACCCTTCTCTTCAAACGCGCAAACGCGAGGAGTGTAGGAAGAAGAAGGTGATATGAGGAAAAGTTGGCATGGGCCAACCAGGAGAAGAAATATTTTCAGAGTATGTGTGAAAGAAGCTAAAGGACTGAGTTTCAGACAAGGTATTGTGGAAAATTTTGAAAAGAATTGGTAAAATAAACAGGTATCCTACAATCTGTCTCAGACTCCCCAGTTCCTGTTCAGTCCCTACCATCTCTACAACTCTTCTCCCACTCTGTACGATCTATGTTTATTTTACCCTACTCTTCAAACGCGAGGAGAGTAGGAAGAAGAAGGCGATATGAGGCAAAGAGCACACTGAAGGACGAGAACTGTGAGGTACAGACGATACAACAGATGAAGAAGGTGATGGGAGCTGATTTGGCGAAGAAGTATGGTCAGTGGAAGTGGTGGGGTTTAGCTGGGTGATGAGAAGTGTAGGCAGAAGAACGCGATATGAGGAAAATTTGTAGAGGGCCAACCAGAAGCAGAAATATTTTCAGAGTGTGTGTGAAAGAAGCTAAAAAACTGTTTCAGTTTCAGACAAGGGGTTGTGGGAAATTTTGAAATGAATGGGTAAAATAAACAGGTAACCTACCACCTGTCTCAGACAGTTTCTGTTTAGTCCCCGCCATCTCTCTACCACTCTTTTCTCACTCTGCAAGATCTATGTTTATTTTACCCTTCAAACGCTACGAATGGAGGACGAATAAAGTGATATGAAGCAAAGTTCGTGAGGGCCAACCAGGAGAAGAAATATTTTCAGAGTGTGTGTGTGAAAGAAGCTAAAGGACTGAGTTTCTGACAAGGGGTTGTGGTAAAATAAACAGATACCTACCACCTGTCTCAGACTCCCCAGTTCCTGTTCAGTCCCCACGATCTGTCTAAAACTCTTCTTCCACTCTGTAAGTTCTATGTTTATTTTACCCTTCTTTTCAAAAGTTCTTTTGGAATGAGCTAGAAATGCCGAGTCAGTTGAAATTGGGAGAGGAGGCGGGAGAAGACGGAATGAAGGCTGAAGCATACAAAAGGTTGCCGGTCAAGGGAGGGAAGAAACTGCTGCAGTGCGTCAGTAGGGTGTAGAGCACTGGTGGTGCCAGAAAATTATTTAAAAAGGGAAGAAAGGCGAGGGAGCAAATTTTCACGCTAGGGTGAATAGTAGAAGAAGTATTGGAGTGCAAAGGGTGAATGTATGCGGTATTTTTAGATCTGAAAGCAGTAACATATTTTACCCTTCTCTTCAAAAGCGAGGGGTTCTTTCAGAATGAGCTAGAACTGGCGCTGAGTCAGTTAGAATTGGGAGAGGAGGCGGGAGAAGATTGGATGAAGGTTGAAAGAAACAAGAGTTTGCCGGTAGAGGGACGGAAGAAACTGCTATAATACATCAGTAGGGTGTAGAGCGCTAGAGGTGCCAGAAAATTGTTTAAAAAGAGAAGAAGAGCGAGGGAGCAGATTTCCACGGTAGGGTGAATGTTAGAAGAAGTATTGGAGTGAAAAGGGTGGGATGCCCTCTAAACCATCTCCTATTTAATATGTACACGCGTAAGCAGGAGGGCGTGTTTATACTAGTAAAATTAATGGAAAGATTAGGAATGGAAAGATATACAAAGAGATATGGGCAAAAACGGGAGTGAATTGTAAAATTTCCGGAATATGTAGAAAGAATGTGGTGAAATTTAGAGTATGGCAGAGATACCTTCTAAGCCATCTCCTCTCTAATCTGCACAAATGTGAGTAGGAGGGCGTGTTAAAGAGAGAGAGCTAGCGGGAGGGGTTGCGATAAGAAGAAACAATGTATGAATTTTAGCATATGCAGATGGTGCAGTGCTTGTGGCCAAGAGACTGGAAGAGTAACATGTGATATAGGAAAGAATGAAAAGGTATCTTGATAAGTAGTGAATGTGAAAAAAAATCAAATTCATCAATCAGTGTCCATTACAAATAAGAATAGCTTGCATCTACTCCAATATTTCCTAAACCCACGTTTGCAGTTTCAAATGTTCCGATGCACCCAGTATCGGAACATTTGAAATACAAGCGAAGAATAATTGCTTTAAGTAGCAGGTGGGTTTAGAAAATATTGGAGTGGGTGCAAGATTTGACGAGAATAGCTTAGATAATGACGAAAAGAAAATGGGAGAGATGGTGAAATTGTAATCTTGTAATAGCGTGTAAGATTTGAAGCCAAAATTGTGGTATGCAGTGAAAGTGTAGGGATTTCGAGAGTGGGATATAATCGAAGGGAAGCAAGGCTGGTTTGTGAAGAATCTGCTAGCCCTCGAAAGATCGACGCCTATCACGGTGCTCCTGCAGGAAACTAATTGTATGACTATGTGGTGGGAGTCGTGTGGGAGGGTAGCGAATTTCGAGGAAAGACTACAGATTGGGGAAGACAGACTGGTATGGAAGTTTGCATTAGATGTAAGAATAAGGCAGAAAGCGGATGGAGAAAGTACAGACGAAGGATGTGTGAAATAGTGGTTGTGTCTGAGTATCTGATATGTAGGTGGATAGAAAACTGAGAGGAATGGGAAGCCTGGCAACTGAAGTCAGGTAGAGAATGATGACTTACATCATCAGTTATCATTCTCTCCCTGACTTCAGTTGCCAGGCTTCCCATTCCTCTCAGTTTTTCATCCACCCACACATTCAGACATGCCCACTATTTCACACATCCTTCGCCTGTACTTTCTCCATCCGCTTTCTACTCTATTCTTACATTTAATCCACATCTCCATCTGCATATCTAATTTACTATTCTTTTTTGTATTATATTGATATGCCAAAATTAACGTCATGGTTTTTTATTAGTCAGAAACGAGTATTTTCTGTGTTTATATACCTTAATCTTTGGAAGGACTGTAACTTTCCTCACTCTTCGTTATATCAACCAAATAACAATATTCAGCACGTTATATAATATTGTGCAATTATATAACGACTTATATAAATTTAATAAGGCAGAATATTAGTTTATTAATATTGATTTGTGTGTAGATAGATAAAATAATATCAGAATGCTAATAATGGTATATTATAATAAATTGCAGCACAAATGTCACGTTTACCAACGTTACTATCCACCACGACTTCGATGAGTCACGGAAATGCGTAGTTTAACATTAATTGCAAAATTACTCACAACCAGTCGGCCCAATTAACTGCCAATCAACGCGGAAACCGCTTAATGATTTTCGAATATTTTTTTTTTGCAATTCACAAGTGCCCCCTCGAATGAAACGCACGGTTTACTGCTGCGCTCGCACACTCCACATCGATATGCCGCTCTCGCGTTTAATTAACGTCAAAAATTGCAATTAATTAATACGTTTTAATTAGTCATTTCGAGCAGCGCACGGCAGCGCGCCCAATTCGTTTGCACATACGCGATATTAATGCGCCACCCGGAATATTAATGTTGTCGATATTAATTTGCGCTTATTTATCGGCAGTTGCAATAATGCACAACCCTGCCCGCCCATGTCGCAGTTTTCAGTTATGCAGCTGTCAGCGGAGTGGAACAAATAAAACAGTCGCACTTTTCAAGCCTGGAAAATGCAATCAATGTATATTCGCTCGAATTAATAACATTAATTACTAGTAATGGATGAAATACTCTATACGTCCAACAACTCCGAGCGAAATCACAATGCTCTGAAATCAATTTCTATTCTGATACTTAGCATCACTGTTATTTTATCACGATCAATCGTAGCTGCTTTTTAAAACAATCTATTTCACACATATTTATTAATTACTACATAATTGACAGCAAAAATTGTATACCACGACTATTATTTTATTGACACGTGAACATTCTTTTAAACCATTAAATTTAAAGTACGCGGCCCCTTATATAATATAATAATAAATAATATTATATTGTAAGCCAAGGTAATGTTAATATTGTATAGTTATAGATCAGAACATTTCTTCATACTACAAATGCATACGAATACAATTACTTACGAGAAACAAAAATGGGATAATATCGACTACAGTCTAATTAAAAAATCTATAGGTTTATTATTAGAGTAAGGCATCTATCATATGCCTAATTAATGTAACTATGATACCAAACCAGATTGTTGAATATATCTGTAGTATCTTTAAAGATACATTTATTTAACCGAGAAAAGAACGATTGGATTACAAAGATATGCCTTCGTTACTGACTAATAAATAAATATATCAGTTCAGTATTAGAGTAAGGCATGCATCATATGCCTAATTTATGTTACTATAATACCAAATCAGATTTTTGAAGATATCTTTAATATCTTTAAAGATACATTTATCTAACCGAGAAAACAACGATTGGATTACTAAGATATGCCTTGGTTAATGTCTAATAAATAAATATATCAGTTCAGTATTAGTGTAAGGCATCTATCATATGCCTAATTAATCTAGCTATGATGATCATCAGATTTTTGAAGATATACTTAGTATCTTTAAAGATACATTTATTTAACCAAGAAAAGAACGACTGGATTATTAAGATATGCCTTCGTTACTGTCTAATAAATAAATATATCAGTTCAGTATTAGAGTAAGGCATCTATCATATGCCTAATTAATGTAACTATGATACCAAATCAGATTTTTGAAGATATCTTTAATATCTTTGAAGATACATTTATTTAACCGAGATAAGAACGATTGGATTACTAAGATATGCCTTCGTTACTGTCTAATAAATTAATATATATATATATATATATATATATATATATATATATATATATATATATATCAGTTCAGTATTAGAGTAAGGCATCTATCATATACCTAATTAATGTAGCTATGATACCAAATCAAATTTTTGAAGATATCTTTAATATCTTAAAAGATACATTTATTTAACCGAGAAAAGAACGATTGGATTACTAAGATAATGCCTTCGATACTGTCTAATAAATAAATATATTAGTTCAGTATTAGAGTAAGGCATCTATCATATGCCTAATTAATGTAACTATGTACCAAATCAGATTTTTGAAGATATCTTTAATATCTTTAAAGATACATTTATTTAACCGAGAAAAGAACGATTGGATTACTAAGATATGCCTTCGATACTGTCTCATAAATTAATATATATATATATATATATATATATATATATATATATATATATCAGTTCAGTATTAGAGTAAGGCACCTATCATATGCCTAATTAATGTAACTATGATACCAAATCAGATTTTTGAAGATATCCTTAATATCTTTGAAGATACATTTATTTAACCGAGAAAAGAACATTTGGATTACTAAGATATGCCTTCGTTACTGTCTAATAAATAAATATATCATTTCAGTATTAGAGTAAGGCATCTACCATATGCCTAATTAATGTAACTATGATACCAAATCAGATTTTTGAAGATATCTTTAATATCTTTAAAGATAACGTTAATTTAACCGAGAAAAGAACGATTGGATTACTGAGATATGCCTTCGTTACTGTCTAATAAATAAATATATCAGTTCAGTATTAGAGTAAGGCATCTATCATATGCCTAATTAATGTAAATATGATACCAAATGAGATTTTTGAAGATATCTTTAATATCTTTAAAGATACATTTACTTAACCGAGAAAAGAACGATTGGATTAGTAAGATATGCCTTCGTTACTGTCTAATAAATAAATATATCAGTTCAGTATTAGAGTAAGACATCTATCATATATCTAATTAATGTAACTATGATACCAAATCAGATTTTTGAAGATATATTTAATATCTTTGAAGATACATTTATTTAACCGAGAAAAAGAACGATTGGATTACTAATATATGCCTTCGTTACAGACTGATTAATAAATATATCAGTTCAGTATTAAAATAAGGCATCTATCATATACCTAATTAATATAACTATGACACAGAATAAGATTTTTGAAGATATCTTCAATATTTTTAAAGATACATTCATTTCAACTTGAATTGAAGGTTTGGATTAATAAAATAATATCGACAAATATATTTTGAGGTAAAGGCTAAAAAAATTCCCTGACCATTGATGTAGATGTACATCTACATCTACACGTAACTCAAAGCCTGCACTTACCAATTCCGTATTTTTATAACTAATAATACATTAAAAATAATAAAACAAGAAGAATTTAATACATTAATATCGGTGACCACTTCAACAAAAATCTTGATTTTGAACTGCATCCCTCATTGAGTTGAAGTGGTCTCAATTAGATGTGATACGTAAATATATATGTAACACTCAATTATAAACACATGTCCGTCAGGTCCTTATCTTATCGTCTAATGTAATTGTTGTAGCGTCATTTCCGGCAACGTCCGTTACATGCATATATTTCTTGGTGTCAGCGTAAATTTCGCGAGGGCACGATTAGAACGCGCGGTGCGGCGCTCGCGCTGCGGATTTACGTCCCTCTTTGTGCCGCCGCCGAGATAACCGGAGCAGATCGCGCATAAATTTCGAAACGCGGCGGCGGCGGCAGTGGGTGCATATATAAACCGAACCTATGGCGGGGTGGGGGTGATAACGCGCTCACACACGCCGGTGTACGAGATAATTACTCGTTATGGATTTTTAATGCACATTCGAAAGTCGAGTTTAGAGAGAAGTGCTTTATTATAAACCATCTACGATACAGAGCAAGACTCTTTAAGATATCTTCAATATCTTTAAAGATATATTCATTTAAACTTGAAAAAAAAAACGGTTGGATTAATAAGATAAGCCTTCACTACTGTCTAATCTATATATATAGTATTAGAGTAAGGAATCTATCATATGCCTAATTAATGTAAACTACGATACTGAATAAGATTTTTTAAGATATCTTCAATGTCTTTAAAGATACATTCATTTAAACATGAAAAAAACGATTGAATTAACTAGATAAGCCTTCAATACTGTCTAATTCTAACAAAACTATAGGTTTAGTATTATCGTAAGGCATCTATCATATGCCTAGTTAATGTAACTATGACAGAAAATCAGATATTTGAAGATATCTTCAATATTTTTAAAGATACATTCATTTAAACGTGGCAAAAAAGATTGGATTAATAAGTTAAGCGTTTACTACTGTCTAATTAACAAATCTATAGGTTCAATATTAGAGTAAGGCATTTATCATATGTCTAATTAATGTAACTATGACACAAAATAAGATGTTTGAAGATATCTTCAATATTTTTAAAGATAGATTAATTTAAACGTAAAAAAATAATAGGATTAATAAAATAGGCCTTCGTTACTGTTTAATTAATAAATCTATAAGTTGAGTATTAGATTACGGCATCTATCATATGCCTAGTTAATGTAACTACGACACAGAATAAGATTTTTGAAAATATCTTCAACATTTTTAAAGATTCATTTAAACGTGAAAAGAACGATTGGAATAATGAAATAATCATTCACTACTATCTAATTAGTAAATCTATAGATTTGATATTAGGATAAGGCATCTATCATAAGCCTAGTTAATGTAGCTACGACACAAACTAAGATTTTTGAACATATCTTCAATAATTTTAAAGATACATTCAATTAACCGTGAAAAGAACGATTGGACTAACAACATTAACATTAAGTATTAGAGTAAGGCATCTGATGTACGCTTATTTAATGTAACTATGACACAATATAAGAATTTTGAAGATATCTTCAATATTTTTAAATTTATTTAAAGGTGAAAAAAAATTATTAGATAAACAAGATAAGCCTTCGCTACTGTCTAATTATCAAATATATAGATTGAGTATTAGAGTAAGGCATCTATCATATGCATAGTTAACATAGCTATGACACAAAATAATACTTTTGAAGATATCTTCAATATTTTTAAAGATACATTCATTAAAACATGAAAAGATCGATTGGAAGAATAAGATAAACCTTCACTACTGTCTAATTAACAAATCTATAGGTATAATATTAGAGTAAGGTATATATCGTATGCGTAGTTAATGTAGCTATAACACAAAATATGATTTTTGAAGATATCTTTAATATTTTTAAAGATAGATTCATTTAAACGTAAAAAGAACGATAGGATTAATAAAATAGGCCTTCTATACTGTCTAATTAATAAATCTATAGGTTTACTGTTAGAGTACGGCATCAATCATATGCCTAGTTAAGGTAGCTATGACACAAAATAAGATTTTTGAAGATATCTTCAAGAGTTATAAAGACACATTCATTTAAACGAGAAAATATCAATCGGATCAATACGATAAGCCTTCTCTACTGTTTAATTAACAAATATATAGGTTTAGTATTAAAGTAAGGCATCTATCATAAGCATAGTTAATGTAGCTATGACACAAAATAAGATTTCTAAAGATATCTTCAATAATTTGAAAGATACATTCAATTAAACGTGAAAAGAACGATTGGATTAATAACAATAGCATTATATACTGTCTAAGAACAAATATAGGTTTAGTATTACAGTAAGGCATCTGTGGTATGCTTAACTAATGTACACAAATTAAGAATTTTTAAGCTATCTTCAATATTTTTGAAGATACATTCATTTAAAGGTGAAAAGAATGATTAGATTAATAAGATAAGCTTTCGATACTGTCTAATTATCAAATCTATAGGTTGAGTATTAGAGCAAGGCATCTATCATATCCCTAGTTTATATAACTATTACACAAAATAAAATAATTTCTAAAGATATCTTCAATATGTTTAAAGATATATTCATTTAAACGTGAAAAGAACGATAGGATTAATAAGAACAGCTTCACTACTGTACTACTAACAAATCTATAGGTTTAGTATTAGAGTAGAACATCTATCATATGCCTAATTAATGTAACTAGGACACAGAATAAGATTTTTGAGGATACCTTCAATATCATTAAAGATACATTCGTTTAAACGTGAAAAGAACGATAAGATTAATAAGATAAGACTTCGCTACTGTCTAATTAACAAATCCATAAGTTTAATATTAGAGTAAGGCATATATCATATTCGTAGTTAATGTGACTCTAACACAAAATAAGATTATTGAAGATATCTTCAAATTTTTTAAAGATACATTCATTTAAACGTCAAAAGAACAATCGGATTAATACGATAAGCCTTCCCTACTGTCTAATTAACAAACGAAAAGGTTTAGTATTAGAGTAAGGCATTTATCATATGCTTCATTAATGTAAATATTACATAAAATAAGAATTTTGAAGATATCTTCAATATCCTTAAAGATACATTAATTTAAACGTGAAATAACGATAGGATTAATAAGATAAGCCTTCGCTACTGTCTAGTTAACAAATATGTAGGTTTAGTATTAAAGTAAGGCATCTATCATATGCCTAATTAATGTAATCATGATACAGAATAAGAGTTTTGAAGATATCTTCAATATCTTTAAAGATACATGGATTTAGACGTGAAAAGAATGATAGGATTAATAAGATAAGCATTCTCTACTGTCTAATTAATAAATCTATAGGTTTAATATTAGAGTACGGCATCTATTATATACCTAGTTGATGTAGCTATGACACAAAATAATACTTTTGAAGATATCTTCAATATTTTTAAAGATACATTCATTTAAACGTGAAAAGAACGATAGGATTAATAAGATGAGCCTTCGCTACTGTCTAGTTAACAAATATGTAGGTTTAGTTTTAAAGTAAGGCATCTATCATATGCCTAATTAATGTAATCATAATACAGAATAAGATTTTTGAAGATATCTTCAATATCTTTAAAGATACATGGATTTAGACGTGAAAAGAATGATAGGATTAATAAGATAAGCATTCTCTACTGTCTAATTAATAAATCTATAGGTTTAATATTAGAGTACGGCATCTATTATATACCTAGTTGATGTAGCTATGACACAAAATAATACTTTTGAAGATATCTTCAATATTTTTAAAGATACATTCATTTAAACGTGAAAAGAACGATAGGATTAATAAGATGAGCCTTCGCTACTGTCTAGTTAACAAATATGTAGGTTTAGTTTTAAAGTAAGGCAACTATCATATGCCTAATTAATGTAGTCATGATACAGAATAAGATTTTTTGAAGATATCTTCAATATCTTTAAAGATACATGAATTTAAACGCGAAAAGAATGATAGGATTAATAAGATAAGCATTCTCTACTGTCTAATTAATAAATCTATAGATTTAATATTAGAGTACGGCATCTATTATATGGCTAGTTGATGTAGCTATGACACAAAATATAACTTTTGAAGATATCTTCAATATTTTTAAAGATACATTCATTTAAACGTGAAAAGAACTATAGGATTAATAAGATAAACCTTCGCTACTGTCTAGTTAACAAATATGTAAGTTTAGTATTAAAGTAAGGCATCTATCATATGCCTAATTAATGTAATCATGATACAGAATAAGATTTTTTGAAGATATCTTCAATATCTTTAAAGATACATGCATTTAAACGCGAAAAGAATGATAGAATTAATAAGATAAGCATTCTCTACTGTCTAATTAATAAATCTATAGATTTAATATTAGAGTACGGCATCAATTATATGCCTAGTTGATGTAGCTATGAGACAAAATAATACTTTTGAAGATATCTTCAATATTTTTAAAGATACATTCATTTAAATGTGAAAAGAACGATAGGATTAATAAGATGAGCCTTCGCTACTGTCTAGTTAACAAATATGTAGGTTTAGTTTTAAAGTAAGGCAACTATCATATGCCTAATTAATGTAGTCATGATACAGAATAAGATTTTTGAAGATATCTTCAATATCTTTAAAGATACATGCATTTAAACGTGAAAATAATGATAGGATTAAGAAGATAAGCATTTGCAACAGTCTTATTAATAAATCTATAGGTTTAATATTAGAGTACGGCCTCTATTATATGCATAGTTGATGTAGCTACTACACAAAATAATACTTTTGAAGATATTTTCAATATTATTAAAGATACATTCATTTAAACATGAAAAGAACGATAGGATTAATAAGATGAGTCTTCGCTACTGTCTAGTTAACAAATATGTAGGTTTAGTATTAAAGATAGACTATCATATGCCTAATTAATGTAATCATGATACAGAATAAGATTTTTGAAGATATCTTCAATATCTTTAAAGATACATGCATTTAAACGTGAAAATAATGATAGGATTAAAAAGATAAGCATTCGTAACTGTCTAATTAATAAATCTATAGGTTTAGTATTAGAGTACGGAATCTATTATATGCCTAATTGATGTAGCTATTACACAAAATAATACTTTTGAAGATATCTTCAATATTTTTAAAGATACATTCATTTAAACGTAAAAAGAACGATAGGATTAATAAGATAAGCCTTCGCTACTGTCTATTTAACAAATCTATAGGTTTAGTCTTAGAATAAGGCATCTATTTATACATAATTAATGTCACTATGATACTGAATAAGATTTTTTAAGATATCTCCAACATTTTTAAAGATACATTCGTTTAAACGCGTAAAGAAAGGCTGGATTACTAAGAAAAAGTCTTCACTACTGTCTAATTAATAATTCTATACATTTTGTATTACAGTAAGTCATCTAATTGGTTTTCAGGTTATCAAAAAAGTCTGGATTATTAATGAATGTCTTCACTAATGTCTAATTAATAAATCTATAGATTTAGTATTGCAGTAAGGCGTCTAATTAGTTTTGAGATTATCAAAAAGGGTTACGAGATAAAATAGTACGTTCCAGGAGTGGCTCGCATGAAAAATCGAACACGTGACAACCCGGCTGGAGTAGATAGAGCAAACTAAAGTCGCTATAGATATCTATATATCTATAGCGGCTTTAGTTTGCTCTATCTACTAATAAGTATCTATCTATTAATAAGTAATAATAACTACTAATTGGTTTGATAGGTGGTGGTGTTAATTAACTTTTGATTTCTAACGAATTTACATTTGTTGGCACACACAAATTTTTCGCAAGTGCCAATAAATGCAAATTCGTTAGAAATCAAAAGTTAATTAACACCAGCACCTATCAGAACAATTAATTACACAATCGCGCTCCTCTTGCGAGAATTATCATGGTATTGCATGCCGTAAGTGATTAGGGCTGCCCATTGTTTGCATGGAAAACTGTTGGATACCGCTGTTGGTCGGTTTATTCGTGCATGACTACGCGAGCGCGGGGAATGAATTCACGGTTCGATGGTCGCATCAGGTTGCCGGCACCGTTGCACTCTCATCGCAGCGTGGGGGATGTTCTTTTTGTTTCGGTTAACCTCACGCGCCGCTGCTGTCCTACACGCCCCGTCATTTTTCACGTTCCGTTTCATCCGCGCGACCAACCACCTGGGGGAAATGAAGAGATGCAGTTTGAAAGTTTTACTGGATTACTTTTCGAAATCTGCACTGATTGGATGAATATAATAGAAAATTTAAAGGATTTCCGGTGTTATAATTTTATTTATAAAATGAATACAAAAATAAATAGTTGAATATGATTAATCTCCAACCCATGTTGATGACTATGTGACTCTTCTAATCTCTCAGGTAGTATTCTGAATTTATCTTTAAACAAAAACCTTCCCAACCCATCTCTGTTGTACCCCCCAATATTACTCTACATGAGTTATTAGATCGAAACACAGAACCTTTTTTAGCACCACACACACATATGTTGTACAAACAGCGCTTGACCCTCGTGAGAACGTCCAGGACGTGCGGGCGGTTCATTAATTCGCGTCCCCTTTCATCCGTGATGTGGGTCGCGCTGGGTGATAAACGCACGCCGGGTCGCCGGTGCCGTGGAAAAGGTCCGACGAAATTCGGGAGAGCGCGCGGTGATTAATCGCGGACGCGGCTTTCCGGGCAAGCGGGGCCGGCCCGGAGGCGGCGGTAAAAGTAAACTCCGCGCGCACGATCTCACCTCGGCGACCTCGAGCATCGCGCGTAAATTAAATGCCGGGCTGTGTGATGTAATCCGGCCCCGGCGCGGACACGGATTCCGCACAGGTCGCACACGCGACTTCGCAACAAAAACCGCGCGGCACGGTGACACGTTTAGGGGGTTCGACGTTTTTATGTTTTTGCGCAACGAGCACAAGAGAATGTTAACAGTTGCAGTGGATTGCATGTGTTGGTAGTGTAACACTATTCTTCTTGAAGCCTCATTAATGTACTGTACATTCTTATCGTACCAGAAATTAATTACTAGAGATTTCATATTATTTTGTGATTGTGTTTCTCTATGGCATAGATATTACTATAGAGAAACAGACATAGAGATGAGCAATACTCGGATCTTATGATGATATAAAAAATTCTAGAAGTAGTGAAAAAACTCAAGAGTCTAAATGATTCTGAAAGTCTCAGAGAGTCAGCTAGTGTCATTTTGTTAGTTCTTTTGAGTTTCTCTCAATTTCTCCAAAGGTTCTCTCTGTTCTTGTCAGTTCGTTTAGTTTGAGATAATTCTAGAGAGAACAGAGAGTACTTTAGACAAATTGTGAGAAATTTAGAAGAACTAATAAAAAGTGAGAACAACTGACTCACTGAGACTTCTCAAAATGTTTCGGACTCTCTTGAATCAGCTCATATTGCAGAATTCCTCATATACTCTTAGAGAACATTGGGAGTATCTGAGAAAATAGTAGCTTAAATTAGTTCCTTGGGCAAACTGCGAGAAACTTTGGAGAGTCTGAGCAAATTTCTGAGAGAACAGAGTGGATCTTCGACAAATAGAGAGGTACAAATATAAACTGAAAACAACTGTCTCACTCAGACTCGAACTGAGAGCAACTGACTCTGACTGAATCTTTGAAACGCTCTTGCATTCGCTTATATTACAGAACTTATCATAACCTCATAGAACAATTTTGGAAAATCTGAGATTTTTTTTTAGAGAACAGATTGACAAATTGAGAGACACTAATAAAAACCGAGAGAAACAGACTCACTAAGACTCCCAGGATCAGAAAAAACTCTCTTGAATTCGCTCATATTACGGCATACCCACATCCTCATAGAGCAGTTTTTGCAGAGTCTGAGAAGGTTTTAGAAAGAACAGAGAAGATATTAGACAAATTCAGAGAAATTGCGAAAAGCTTGTAAAATCAAAGCTTATGACTCACTGAGATTCTCAAAATCTTTCAAACTCTCTTGAATTGGCTCATATTGCAGAATTTCTCATATTCTCATACAGAACTTTTAGAGAGTCTGATAAAGTTTTAGTGAGACCGAAGAGAACAAGAGAAATTGAGACGAACTAATCAAAACTTAGTGAAATGGACTCACTAAGACTCGTTCAGAATCGCTCTTATATCCTTATGGAGCAGTTATGGAGAGTCTGAGAAAATTTTACAAAGAAAAGGATCAATGATGAATAGCGAGAAACTGAGACGAAAAACATATACAAACTTAAACTCTTAGCCAAAATCTCTTGGGTAGTTGGTTAGTTGGCTGAAGGGTAGCATAGGTACAAACACTTAGGCCTCAAAATGGGCCCATTGTGTAACCTCCCCTAAAGCTACTCACTCATCCCACCAGTCAATTCTGCGTGCAAGGTGCAGGACCCTAGATGAGGATGAGGAGGTGCCAGAATCCTTAAGTCTGCTTTAAATCCTATCAAAACCTATGTTCTCAACATCTCTCAAAAATATATAATATCAATTTTACTTTCTTAAATCAAATCCGACTTTTTGGGACTCTGAGGCCCAATTCACACATAAGCGGCGTCGGGCACAGGCGCGGTCTAAGCGAGGCACAGGCGCGACGTCGCACAGGCGATTGTGATGTCTATATGCAGTGAAGGGGTGGACATTGCACCCTATGTTTACATCGACGCGGCGTGGAAGAGTTATGACTCTCGCCTCTTCGCCTACCGTGTCTCAGGTGAAGAGGCGAAGACGCGGTGCCGGCGCTGCGAGAGGCACGACACTTCAAGTCCCCTCTATATAAACATGTGGTGCAATGCTTACTTAGGTGACGAGGCGCGGGCGTATGCCTCGTGCCTCTCGCCGCGCCGGCACCGCGTCTTCGCCTCTTCGCCTACGAGACGGTAGGCGTAGAGACGAAACTCTTCCACGCCGCATCCATGTATACATAAGGTGCAATGTCCACCCCTTCACTGCATATGGACATCACAATCGCCTGTGCGACGTCGCGCCTGCGCCTCGCCTGCACCGCGCCTACGCTCGACGCCGCTTTGGTGTGAATTGGGCCTTAGACATCGTTTCTCAACATGGGAAAGTTTTCTCTAGCTTTATAATATCTTCAGCGAGTTAGTGAGAGATTAGTAAAGACTCCTAAAAGAATCTGGCTTCGTTTGAGAAGGTCTAACAGTGTATGAAAAAGTTTAAGACTATATGAGAAATTTAAAAGTAAAGCTATTTTCGTTTATCACTGTGTGCTACTCCGAACTTATTGTCTCCTGTTTTTGTCATGCAACATGCGCACCTTGTTCCTCACAACCGGTGCACGACCACAAAACTTGGAGCCATACAGCACGCCACCGGGCGACTAGTAATATTAAATGAAAGCACCTTATATATGAAAGAGTCAAGCAGAGTTGTAACAAGTTGAAAAATTTAGCATGGGTTTGAAAGAGTCTGAGAGTACATGAGCAAGTTTTAGAGATGTTAAATGTTTCTAAGAAATTTGTATCTAGCTTTATGATATCTTCAGCGAGTTAGTGAGAGTAGTAAATACTCCTAAAAGAATCTGACTTGGTTTAATAGGGTCTAACAGTGTATGAGAAAGCTTAAGAATATCTGAGAGACTTTGAAAGAAAAGCTGTTTTCGTTTATGACTGCGTGCTATTTCGAACTTATTGTCTCTTGTTTTTTTTTGTCGTGCCCGATGCGCGCTTCATCCCTTACAACCGGTGCATGACCATAAAACTTGGAGCCATACAGCACGCCACGGGGCGACTAGAAATGTTAAACGAAAGCATCCTATATATGAAAGATTCATGCAGAGTTGTAAAAAGTCCTGATAATATTAGCATGGGTTTGAAAGACTCTGAGAGTATATGAGCAAGTTTTAGAGATGTTAAATGTTTCGAAGAGAGTTAGAAAAGTATTTTAAAATATTTTTTGCTATGTTTTGTGTAAATATAACAAAATCTGAGATAATCTGAGAACATCTATGGTAGTCTGAGAAAGTCTGAGGGATGTTTTCAGTAATCTAAGATAGCCTGAAAAACTATGAGAGTTTGAGAACGTCTGTAAGACGTCTATGACGATCAGCGAAAGTCGAAGTCAGCGAAATTATACAGGAATTTGAGAGTCTGAAAAAACGTATGAGTATCTGAGACAGTCTGTAAGAGTCTATGATAATCTGCAGAAGTCTTCGTGTAAATATAAGAAAGTCTGGGAGAATCTGACAACGTCCATAGGAGTCTGAGAACGTCTGTGGGATTTTTCAGTAGTCTTAGATAGTTTGAGAATATATGAGAGTTTGAGAATCTATGAGAGTTTGAGTATCTATGAGAGTTTGAGAATCTATGAGAGTTTGAGAAACTATGAGAGTTTGAAAATCTATGGGAGTTTGAGAATCTATGAGACTTTGAGAATCTATGAGAGTTTGAGAATCTATGCAAATTTGAGAATCTATGAGCGTTTGAAAATGACTCTATGAGAGTTTGAGAATCTATGAGAGTTTTAGAATCTATGAGAGTTTGAGTAACTATGAGAGTTTGAGAATCTATGAGAGTTTGAGAATCTATGATAGTTTGAGAATCTATAAGAGTTTGAGAATCTATGCGAGTTTGAGAATCTATGAGAGTTTGAGAATGAATCTATGAGAGTTTGAGAATCTATAAGAATTTGGGAATCTATGACAGTTTGAGAAACTATGAGAGTTTGAGAATCTATGAGAGTTTTAGAATCTATGAAAGTTTGAGAATCTATAAGAGTTTGAGAATCTATGCGAGTTTGAGAATCTATGAGAGTTTGAGAATGAATCTATGAGAGTTTGAGAATCTATAAGAATTTGGGAATCTATGACAGTTTGAGAAACTATGAGAGTTTGAAAATCTATGAGAGTTTGTGAATCTATGAGTGCTTGAGAATCTATGAGAGTTTGAGAATCTATAAGAGTTTGAGAATCTATGAGAGTTTGAGTATCTATGAGAGTTTGAGAATCTATGAGAGTTTGAGAAACTATGAGAGTTTGAAAATCTATGGGAGTTTGAGAATCTATGAAACTTTGAGAATCTATGAGAGTTTGAGAATCTATGCGAATTTGAGAATCTATGAGAGTTTGAAAATGAATCTATGAGAGTTTTAGAATAAATGAGAGTTTGAGTAACTATGAGAGTTTGAGAATCTATGATAGTTTGAGAATCTATAAGAGTTTGAGAATCTATGCGAGTTTGAGAATCTATGAGAGTTTGAGAATGAATCTATGAGAGTTCGAGAATCTATAAGAATTTGGGAATCTATGACAGTTTGAGAAACTATGAGAGTTTGAGAATCTATGAGAGTTTTAGAATCAGAAACAACAACAAAAAAACATAAGAAAATAATGAAGATATTTCATAGCAGTTTTTTATTTGTATTCCTTACACATTTTTAATTAAATCCACCTAGGTTACTTGAAATTATACAAATCTAAAATGTTTCACATAATAAATCTGCATTGAGAAACTTTTTAAACGAAAAGAGATATATTTTTGAAAATAATGAATATATATTGTAACAGTTTTTTGATTTGTAATCCTCATACATTTTTGAAATTAAACCCACCTAGGTTTCTTAAAATCGTACAAATGTAAAATGTTTTAAATGAAAAAATCTGATATGTTAACCTTTTCAAACCAAGAGAGACATATCTTTGAAAATAATGAAGATATCTCATAGCGGTTTTCTGATATCTATTTCTCATACATTTGTGAAATTAAAACCATCTAGGTTCCTTAAAATTTTGCAAATCTAAAAGGTTAGAAATGCAAAATATCTTAAATGCAAACTTTTTCAAACAAACAGATATATCTTTGAGAATAATGAAGATCTCTCATAGCAGTTTTCTGATATCTATTCCTTATACATTTATGAAATTAAAACCATCTAGGTTCCTTAAAATTTTACAAATCTAAAAGTTTATAAATGCAAAATATCTTAAATGGAAACAATTTCAACAAACAGAGATATATCTTTGAAAATAATGAAGATAGCGTAGCGGTTTTCCGATATGTATTCCTCATACATTTAGGAAATTAAAACCACCTAGATTCCTTAAAATTTTGCAAATCTAAAAGGTTACAAATGCAAAATATCTGAAATGGAAACGATTTCAAATAAACAGAGATATATATATATATATATTTGAAAATAATAAAGATATCTCGTAGCCGTTTTCTGATATGTATTCCTCATATATTGTGGAAATACAGACCACCTAGGTTCCTTAAAATCTTGCAAATATAAAAGGTTAGAAATGGAAAATATCTAAAATTCAAACTTTTTCAAACAAACAGAGATATATCTTTGAAAATAATGAAGATATCTCATATGCCGTTTTCTGATATCTATTCCTCATACATTTATGAAATTAAAACCATCTAGATTCCTTAAAATTGTACAAATCTAAAAGGTTACAAATGCAAAATATTTGAAATGGAAACATTTTCAAACAAACAGAGATATATCTTTGAAAATAATGAAGATATCTCGTAGCGGTTTTCTGATATGTATTCCTCATACATTTTGGAAATCAAATCACTTAGGTTTTTCAAAATTGTACAAATCTAAAAGGTAACAAATACAAAAAAACTGCAATGGAAACCTTTTCAAAGAAACAGTGATATATCTTTGAAAATAATGAAGATATCTCGTAGCGGTTTTCTGATATGTATTCCCCATATATTTAGAAAATTAAAACCACCTAGGTTCCTTAAAATTTTGCAAATCTAATACGTTACAAATGCAAAATATCGGAAATGGAAACGTTTTCAAATAACCAGAGATATATCTTTGCAAATAATGAAGATACTTCGTAGCAGTTTTCTGATTTGTATTCCTCATACATTTTTCAAATTAATACCACCTAGGTTTCCTCAATTTGATTCCTAGAGTTAACAGAGAGCACCTATATTGTATTATTAGTTATCATTTTATATATTAGAATGTATCACCTTGAATTTAATTTGATTGATAAAACTTAAATTGTAAGTTCAAAAAAGTCTTTCAATTTGTATTGCTGATACAAGTGTGATAAACTATAGCTAACTATTTACTAAACGAAATTATTTTTATTGCTACATTCAATCCAAAAACTAACCAATATCTCAATTTTTTCAACAAATCTTATCCTATTTGGATTCGTTCCTTATTTTATTTATGGCATTTTTTTATTGGTTGTCAATAAAGTACCTTTGTTTTTCCATTTGCACTCGATCATACGGAGGAGAGGTGGTAGGAAATGAAATATGACTCCAACCGGCCCTCCGCCCAGGCCGTTTTCACATGTTGAGTCGTCGTAAAACTCGAGGCGGACGTCGTTTTCTTATTTATAACAGCGCCAGGACGCGCGACTAGCCCGTAAAAACAGGAAAACGGTAATATTAAATGAAGGCGACACACCTCGATGCCCGACAGCATAAAGCGAAAACAATATCGAATTAGCTAACGATGGGATCTGGAGGAATAGTGGCGGTGTTAAAAGTTTTTATGAGATATCGAGGAAATGGGCGGCATAAACTGGGAATAAGAGTTGAAATTAAATTGCCATGAACTATGTGTTAGGTCGCTCGTGTGTAATGTGTATACAAAAAAAAACTGTATGAATCTACATACGTTCAACTAAACCAAATGAAAAGGCTATATTTTCTAGAAAATACGGTGGTAGTTAATATCAAACTATAACTCTGCAAACATTAAAAAAAAATTATAACATTTGGTGATGTAATCGAAGATTTCTCAGTTTCGTTCGAAGATATGAAATTGAAATTGTATTCGCCTAAGTGCGTAGTTCAAGACCAACCAAACTATAGTCGATCACAAAGGTCCTGTGCATATCCTTCTCACTGATTTTCTGTAGTCAGAAGGATAAGCACAGGGACAGAACTTATCCTGTTATGTTCCTGTGCTTATCCTTCTCACTACAAGAAATCAGTGAGAAGGATAAGCACAGGATCTTTGTGATCGACTATAGTTTGGTTGGTCTTGAACTACGCACTTAGGTGAATACAACACACAGGACCTTATTTTTTTTAAACCGAAGAAGATATAACGTACATAAAAGCAGTGAGAAGACAGAGGAGCCAACGAATCTTGCCTCTACCTATCACAAACACGGACATGATTAGTTTTTCAAAAAGGTTCGTGAAATTTAAAAAAATCAAATATATGATGATGACTAACTATTAGCCATTAGCCATTCAAATCGATATATACAGCATCATATCCATATATCTCTAAATAAACTCGTTGAAATTGTATGATATGTAATCGTGAAGAGATTTTACAGCTAGATCGAAGCTCGCTACGAAAGCTGCAACGTATAATTATTGCTTCCATTCTTCACGCCCGATCGCGTGTAAAAGATGAACGCGTTCACGCTCGCTCAACGGCACAACAATAAAACCGTCGACTTTCACGCCGGAAGATTCAATTGACCCGACGAAAAATCCCATCGGTGTGCGCCACTTTTTCACGCCGTTTTTTTGTTGTTGTTTTGTTTGTTAGGTGTTTGTTTTAACGCCCGAAATCCCGGGAAATCGAAGCGGATCGGGGCGCCACGGTCCGGCGGAGGTTAACGCCGTGTCAATTGCACAATTTGGCTATTGAGCCCGCATCCACGGTGAATTGCTGGCCGCGTTTCAATTGCCGCCCCCTACAACACACACATATCACACGCGTGAGTTCTGTAATTGAGGCCGGTTCAAGGCCGGCATGGATCACAGCGAGAAGATTAAATCAATTTCGAGATTTTTATTTTAATAATAGAATGATAATGCGGAAAGAGATAATTGTTATAATATAATACAAATTATTTATTTATCGTCTTATTTGTATGTAAGGAATGCGCAATTGTAGGCGTAGAGAAACTAATGAACAGGGAGAGGAGAGAACAGAAAAGAGTAGAAAGAAGACATTCTAAAGCAAATCTAGTTTATATTGATGCTAATTTCATATAATGCTCTAAATTTGTTGAGACATTAATTTCTTAAACTACAACTCGTAATTTACAAGCATTTTGATGATTCTGGATAGATTAAAAAATACTTAGGATTCCTTGGTATCCTTGATTTTTATACCAATAGCATAATCCTATAGCATACTACACGCGTCAACATTAATACGATTAGCTTTAAATTTGTTGAGATATTAATTTTTTGAACTACAACTCTTAATTTACAAGCAATCTGATGATTCTGGAAGGATTTAAAAATACTTGGCAGTATTCTTTGTGTCCTTAATTTATATACCGATAACCTAATCCTTCAAGATGATACACGCGTCAACACTAATGCGAATAGCTTTAAATTTGTCGAGATATTAATTTCTTAAACTACAACTCGTAATTTACAAGCATTTAGATGATTCTGGATGGATTTAAAAATACTTGGCAGGATTCCTTGGCATCCTTGGTTTTTGTACCAATAGCCTAATCCTTTAGGATAATATACGCGTCAACATTAATACGATTAGCTTCAAATTTGATGAGATATTAATTTTTTAAACTACAACTCATAATTTACAAGCATTTTGATGATTCGGGAAGGATTTAAAAATACTTGGCAGGACTCCTTGATGTCCTTAATTTTCATACCAATAGCCTAATCCTATAGGATAATACAGGCGTCAACATTAATACAATTAGCTCTAAATTTGATGAGATATTAATTTTTTAAACTACAAATCGTAATTTACAAGCGTTCTGATGATTCTGGAAGGATTTAAAAATACTTCGCAGGATTACTTCGTGTCCTTAATTTTTATACCAATAACCTAATCTTTCAGGATAATATACGTGTCAACACTAATGCTATTAGCGTTAAATTTGTCAAGATATTAATTTCTTTAACTACGACTCGTCATTTACAAGCATACTGATGATTCTGGAAGGATTTAAAAATACTTGGCAGGATACTTTGGTGTCCCTAATTTTTATATCGATAACCGAATCCTTCAGGATAATACACACGTCAACACTAATACAATTAGCTTTAAATATGTCGAGATATTAATTTCTAAAACTACAACTCGTAATTTACAAGTATATTGATGATTCTGGATGGCGTGAAAAATTCGTAGCAGGATTCCTTCGTTGATTTTTATACCAATCTCCTAATCCTTTAAGATAATACATGCGATAACAGTAATACAATTAGCTTTAAATTTGATGAGATATTAATTTTTAAACTACAACTCGTAATTTACAAGCATACTGATGATTCTGGAAGGATTTAAAAATACTTAACAGGATTCCTTGGTGTCCTTAATTTGTATACCACTAACCTAATCCTTAGATAATATACGCGTCAACACTAATACTATTAGCTTTAAATATGTCGAGATATTAATTTCTTAAGCTACAACTCGTAATTTACAAGTATTTTGATGATTCTGGATGAATTGAAAAATACTAAGCAGGATTTCTTGGTATCCTTGATTTTTATACCAATAGCCTAATCCTTTATGATAATACACACGTTAACATTAATACGATTAGCTTTAAATTTGTTGGTATATTAATTTTTTGAACCACAACTTGTAATTTACAAGCATTCTGATGATTCTGGGAGGATTTAAAAATACTTGGCAGGATTCCTTGGTGTCCTTAATTTTTATACCAATAACCCAATCCTTCAGAATAATACACGGGTACACTAATGCAATTAGCTTTAAATTTGTTGAGATATTAATTTCCAAAACTACAACTCGTAATATATAAGCATTTTTATTATTCTGGATGGCTTGAAAAATACTTAGCAGAATACATTGGTATCCTTGATTTTTATACCAATAACCTAATCCTTTAGGATAATACACGCATCAACATTAATACGATTAGCCTTAAATTTGATGACATATTATTTTTTTAAACTGCAACTCGTAATTTACAAGCATTCTGATGATTCTGGAAGGATTTAAAAATACTTATCACGATTCCTTGGTTTCCTTAATTTTTATACCAATAACCTAATCCTCTAATTAATCTTAATCTTAATTTTTGAAACTACAACACGTAATTTACAAGCTTTCTGATGATTCTGGAAGAATTTAAAAATACTTGGCAAGATTCCTTGGTGTCCTTAATTTTTATACCAATAACCTAATCCTTCAGGATAATACACGCGTTAATACTAATGCAATTAGGTTTAAATTTGTTGATATATTAATTTCTTAATCTAAAACTCATAATTTACAAGCATTATGATGATTCTGGATAGATTTAAAAATATTTAGCAGGATTCCTTGATGTCCCTGATTTTTATACCAATAACCTAATGCTTTAAGATAATACATTCGTCAACATTAATACGATTAGCTTTAAATTTGTTGAGATATTAATTTTTGAAACTACAACACGTAATTTACAAGCTTTCTGATGATTCTGGAAGAATTTAAAAATACTTGGCAAGATTCCTTGGTGTCCTTAATTTTTATACCAATAACCTAATCCTTCAGAATAATACACGCGTTAATACTAATGCAATTAGCTTTAAATGTGTTGAGATATTAATTTCTTAATCTAAAACTCATAATTTACAAGCATTATGATGATTCTGGATAGATTTAAAAATAGTTAGCAGGATTCCTTGATGGCTCTGATTTTTATACCAATAACCTAATCCTTTAAGATAATACATTCGTCAACATTAATACGATTAGCTTTAAATTTGTTGAGATATTAATTTTTGAAACTACAACACGTAATTTACAAGCATTCTGATGATTCTGGAAGGATTTAAAAATACTTAGCACGATTCCTTGGTGTCCTTAATTTGTATACCAATAACCTAATCCTTTAGGATAATACACGCGTTAATACTAATGCAATAAGCTTTAAATTTGTTGAGATATTAATTTTTTAATCAAAAACTCATAATTTACCAGCATTATGATGATTCTGTATAGATTTAAAAATATTTAGCAGCATTCCTTGATGTCCTTGATTTTTATACCGATAAACTAATCCTTTAGGATAATACGCGCGTCAACACGAATACGATTAGCTTTAAATTTGTTGAGATATTAATTTTTTAAACTGCAACTCATAATTTACAAGCATCATGATGATTCTGGAAGGATTTAAAAATACTTAGCAGGATTCCTTGGTGTCCTTAATTTTTATACCACTAACCTAATCCTTCAGTATAATACATGCGTCAACACTAATGCTATTAGCTTTAAATTTGTTGAGATATTAATTTCTTAAACTACAACTCGTAATTTACAAGCATTTTGGTGATTCTGGATGGATTAAAAAATACTTAGCAGGATTCCTTGGCATCCATACCAATAGCCTAATCCTTTAGGATAATACACGGGTCAACATTAATACGATTATCTTTAAATTTGATGAGATTTTAATTTTTTTAAACTACAACTCGTAATTTACAGGCATTCTGATGATTCTGGAAGGATTTAAAAATACTTGGCAGAACTCCTTGGTGTCCTTAATTTTTTTACCGATAACCTAATCCTTTAAGATAAAATACGCTTCAACACGAATGCTAGAAGCTTTAAATTTGTTGAGATATTAATTTCTTGGCCACTACTCGTAATTTACAAACATTTTGATGTTTCTGGATGAAATCTCTGATGTCAACAAATTTAAAATGAAGAGGACATACAGCAGTGGGTGAATAGAGGAAAAAAAGCAGTAGATATGACAAAGGATATAATTCAGGAGTAGGAAGACAAATCAAGAGGAGGAAAGAGGAAAGTGCAGTCTCCACTCTCCTCCATTAAACTACCTCTGCGTTAGCTCTTCATTCCGATCAGCTGTTTTTTTCCTCCCTCTGCTTTAGCCCTCATCAGTAAGTTATAATTTACTCAGAAGTGTGATGCATATCTTTGAATTAATTTACAATAGAAACCCATACTACTTAACTTGTACTACGGGGGGCGGTGCACGTAATCCGGACCGCAGTCGTTGTTTTTATTTACCGCACCCAGCCACTAGGAGCGGGACGCGGCGGTTCTATTAGATTTATAGGGGGCCCGTCTGAACACATGCTACCCTGCGCTCGCGGTTTTTGTCGCCTATGTTGTAACACGCCGGAGGGAGCCTGCTGCAGCTCTTGGTTTGAAATTATTGTCTCTATATAGAAGTTTTAGCTTTCATTACGCTGGCATTCTTATATAGCCATCCAAATAAGTTCATGTGCCATATAGTATGTTTTCAAATCTCGCGCAGGTTTATAATTGGAACGAAAGGAACAGTGAGGATACAATAGATAAGGAAAGCTTTAAGAAGCAAGAGATGATGAGAAACAATAAAGGCTGAAATGAAAGAAGAGAACCATATTATTTATACACCTTGAGAACTGTTGATTAAATTTGCAAGGAAATCGCACTGCAATCAAACAATTACCAATTAAAGGAAGAGGGTTGAGGGTGGAGCAGCGCACGGGCATCCTAACCGAATTACCACCGCCGCCCCTCGCGCCCGCTGTGCTAAAGCAGAGCAGGAGCAATTACCGAATTAATTCCATCACATGCGACGACAAACAGCAAACGAACTCGACGACGTCACAGAATTCGTGCTGCAATTGTGTGCTTCTGGTAAATTAACCGCGATGCTCACGTGCGTTATATCGCGCACACACGGGGCATTATAATAAAACAAAAACATGTGTACATATAAAGAACAGTTGTAGCTGCACGGGCGCTGCAAAGAAAACGGGAGTGGGGATGTGACTGACGTTAATTATTTGTGCTGCAGGAAGCTTCCCGGATTTGTTTTATTCGCAACGAGAGTACAAGGGGATTTGTACGGAATTGAAATGTCATGTGCATTTTTCTGCAATGAGAAGCTTCTGTAAGTTACTTACTTCAAGTAAATTAGTATTTTGCCATATTCTAAGGGAGATTTTTTTCATGCTGCGACTTATTTCTTCGTTAGTTTTATTACTACGAGTAAATGTATATTGGAACGTTGATTTTTATATACATATACATTTTTTGTACTAGGCAGAATCAATTACAAATGAGTAAACAGGAATGGTAAGTAGTTGCAATGAGTATAATCCAATGGAATCTAGTAGAAACGAAAATTAAACTTAACAAGAGTTGAAATCAGTAGAAGCGGCTAGAATTGACAAGACTTGAGGTGACTACAAACCAGTTAATACAAGATGAGAAGACCCAAGAAGGCCATAGAGGAGACATAAACGAGTAAAGAAGAACTGGGATTATATACAGGAGAATTAAAAAAAGTAGAGAAGATCAAAGAAAGGTTAGGAGAAACATAGGTGAGCAGAAAACTACCGGAAAAAACATTGATTAATAGAGAAGTTCTAAGAAGAAAAGTTAGGAGTGTAAGGAAGAGCTGGAAAGATCATAGAGGAGTAAAGAAGAGTTAGCAAAAGCATAGAGCAGTAGAGAAACGTTGACAGAAATATAGAGAAGATCTAGGAGGAGCATAAAAGGGTGAGAATTAAGAGAAGTAGAAACGAGTTGGAGTGTACTGAATAGTGCAGAGAACTGCTGGGAGGATCATTGAAGTGTATAAATGCGCTGGGAGGAAAATTGAAGTGTATAGAAGCGCTGGGAGAAGAACAGACGGGTAGAGAATGATTGGGAGGTGGCAGAAATATAGAAAATTACAGAGAAGATCTAGAAAAAGCGAAAGGGGGCAGAGAAGGGTGGGAAAAGGATACAGTAGAATATAGAAGCGTTAGTAATATTTTAAAGAGTATAGACAACATAGAGAACTGGAAATAAGCTGGGAATGTCATACAGGGGTACATAAAAACATTGAAAGAAGCATATAATTGTAAAAAACAGTTGGAATGAGCATCGAAGAGTGGATAAGAGTTGGAGGGAGCCTTCAGGGCTAAAGAAGTGTATTGAGGAGTGTAGAGAACAGCTGAGAAGAATATAGATGTGCATCGAAACGCTAGAAGAAGCATAGAGGAGTATAGAAGAATTGCGAGGAGCATAGACGATAAGAAAAAAGTTGGCAGGAATATATAGAAGTATAGAGAAGATCATGGTGGAGCGTAGAGGGGCCAAGAAGAGTTGGAGGGCCTATTAAGGAGTAGATAAGAGTTGGAAGGAGTACTAAGGAGTGGAGAAGAGTTATAAATGTATTCAGGAGTGTAGAGAACAGTTGGGAGGAACATATAGGACTAGAAAAGAGCTGGGAACACCGTATAGGGGTAAAGAAACACAGGGTGGTGCATACAATGGTAAAGAAGAGCTGCGAGGAGTTTCAAGAAGTGGAAACCTGAGGAGCCATTTAGGATTAAAGAAGAATTGGAAGTGTAGAGAACAGCTGAGAGGAACATAGTAGAATTGAGATACACTAGGAGGAGCATAGAGGGTAGAGAAGAGCTGGCTAAAGCATAAAAGAGAAGAGATAAGTTTCCATAAATATAAAGAAGTATCTGGGTTGTGCGTAGAGGGGTGTAGTAGAGTTGGAGAGAGCACTAAGGCGTAGATAAGAGTTGGAAGTGTATTGAGGAGTCTAGTAGAGCTATAAACGCCATGAAGCGATAAAGAATCCCGGGGACTAGCATAGAACGGTGAAGATAAGTTTGGAGGAGCATAGCAGGGTGGAGAAGACTTGGAGGGGGCATTAAGGAGTAGAAATGATTTGGAAGTATATTGAGAAGTGTAGAGAACAGCAGAGAAGAACATATAGGCGTAGAGCAGTGCTGAAAGGAGAATAGAAGAATAGAGAAGAGTTGGAAAAAGCGTAAAGGAGAAGAGATAAGTTTGCAGAAACATAAAGAAGTATATAGAAGATCAGGGTTGTGCGTTGAGGGTTGTAGCAGAGTTGGAGGGAGAATTAAGCTGTAGAGAAGAGTTGGAAGTGTATTGAGCAGTATAGGGGACAGCTGGAAGGAACATAAAGGACTAAAAAAGAGCTGCAAACGCCATGACGGGGTAAAAAATCACGGGGTCTAGCATAGGACAGTGAAAGTTGGGAGAAGCATATCAGGGTGGAGAAGACTTGGAGAGGGCATTAAGGAGTAGAAAAGAATTGGAGGTGTATTAAGAAGTGTACAAACCATCTGAGAGACACATACAGGAGTAGTGCAGTGCTGGGAGAAGAATAGAAAAGTAGAGAAGAGTTGGAAAATGAGTAGAAGAGAAGAGATAAGTTTGCAGAAATATAAAGAAGTATATAGAAGATCAGGGTTTTGCGTTGAGGGTTGTAGCAGAGTTGGAAGGAGCATTAAGGCGTAGAGAAGAGTTGGAAGGGTATTGAGGAGTGTAGAGAACAGCCGGGAAAGAAATAGAGGACTAAAATAGAGCTGTAAACGCAATGAAGGGATAAAGAAACACTGGGACAAGCATAAAACGGTGAAGAAAAGTTTGGAGGAGCATATCAGGATGGAGAAGACTTGGAGGCGGCATTCGTGTATGGCCCAATATAAATAACATTTTCCTACCATTTGCTATTCGTCTATGGTTTTTCCAACTCTTCCCTGCCTCTGGGTGCTACTTACAGCTCTTCTTAGCTCTTCTCTATTGCACCAAGCTCCTCCCAGCTTTTCTCGGTACACCTATATTCTTTTCAACTCTTTTCTTCTCGTGTATGGCCTTCCCAGGTTTAATTTTCTTCTTCTATGGTCTTCCCACATTTTTTTACACACCTCTATAATCTTGCCTACATATTTGTACTCCTCTATATACCTTGCCTCTGTATGCTTTTACCAGCTCTTCTCTGTTCTTGTATGGCCTTCCCAGTTTATTTCTATCCCTCTATGCTCTACTCGCACTTTTCTATACTCCACTATAATCCTCCCTACTCTTTTCTACTACCCTATGCTTCTTATAATTCTTCCCTGTCTCAGCTCTTCCTCATTCCACCATGCTCCTTCCAGCTTTCATCTGTACACCTATGTTCTGCTTCACTCTTCTTTTGTAGTGTATGGCTTTCCTAAGCTTATTTCAATTCTTCTATGCTCTTCTCACATTTTTCTCCACTCCACTATAACATTTTCCTACTATTTTCTACTCGTCTATGGTTTTTCTCCGCTTTCGTTTATCGTTCATGAGCTGTTCCGGGCTAGCTAAGATCAGTCCAGAACGGCTCCAGAACTATAAACGAAAGCGGCTATTACCACTACTACTATGTCATGTATGGTCCGATCGGAACGATTTTAGTAGTCAACGCAATTTCTTGTTCTGATTCTGATTACGCTTGCTTGATTAAAATTGCACTATATATAAAAAAAACCATGCCAACCTAGTTAAACAAACAATTTCTGGTCTAAAATTGCCGCTATAATCGTCCACAAGAAACCGCATATAATAGCTGTATTATAAAACCATTTTCTCGCGCGGCGAACGGAGAAAGTTGTCACAGGATCTCCCGTTTACATGAAACCGAAGACGAGCAAAATTAATTACGATAGGTCTTCGCGTATCGAGTGACGCTACAAATTAAACCCACCCCCTCGGCGCGTGCAAATCTTGCCGCGCCCCCGACGGCCGTGTCAGCACGACGCAAACACAAAAATCGCGCGTTCGTTTCCAATTAACCGCCGCGCCGCGCTGTTGTTCCAGCAAGATTGAATTAATTTCGCATTAAGGGGGCCCGATGGAAAGTAAACAGAGAATAATTAGGCGCACGCGGGGGGGTTGGGAGGGGGATTGAGGCGGTGGACAATGTTCGCATTTTTTCCCACGCGTGCGTTGCTCCCCGCGCGCGGGTAATTTTTCTCCAGCGCCCACGTAATGAGAAAATAAAGCGCGCGCGTAATTGAACAAACATTAATTTCAAAAATGAATTCACAAGACTGCAATAATAAGAAATATTGTAGGACAGTTGGTATATAAGAAGTGTGTGTTACAAGAGGGATTTTATAATTTCACGGGTTTTAAATGTTCATGGAATTGTAGAAAATCGTTTTCTTTTCTATCCCTCTAGGAGCATACATGGAGATTTGTTCTATACTACTGCTACTACTACTGCTCTTTGTTTTGGGCACATCTACCTCTATATTCCAGGAAACTCTTCTCTAGTCTTCGATACTCTAACTCTTACCTACCCCTTTATCATCCTTCCAGAACATCTCTTACTCCTGTTCTCTACTACTCTATGTTCCTCACAGCTGTTGTTTACACGCCTCAATATATTGCTATCTCTTCTCTACTCCTCTATGCTCTTCCCAAGTCTTCTCTACTCATATATGCTTCTTTCCGCGTTTCTCGACTCCTCCCTTCTGTACTCTACGCTCCTATATACACAACTAACTCTTCTAATCTCCTGTATATTCCTCCCAATTCTTCTCTGCCTTTATATGGTTTTCCCAGATCGTCCCTATATTTCTGCCAACTTTTCTCGTCTCCTCTATCCTTTTCCCAACTCTTTTCTACCCTTTGATGTATAGAACACCGGGGTTTCGCTGCGACTACCTCAAGATTAAGGAAAATTTGGACTTGGAAAAATGTTTAATGTATAAAGGTTAACAACTATTTAAAGTGAGAGCTAGTTCCTGTAGGTCGGCATTTTTGAGTGTCTGTAGCTAAGCTACCCTCCAGTTATCCAGACTATCCTGTAGCTCGGCAATGTTGGCTGATTCTGATGTCTTTGTAGAGTCAATGTGGAATGAATTTTGTAGGTAGAAATGAATATGATTATCCTGATCTGCGAGTACGGCGTCCTATTCGAGGGCGATAATGGGTTCGGGTAAAACTCTTATTAACGTAATGCCCGTCCGCTAATGGGGTTGTAAATACACGAGTAGAGAAGAGTGAAGAAGAACATAGGTGTACAGATGAAAGCTGGAAGGAGCATGGTGGAATGGAAAAGAGCTGATATAGGTATAGAGGAGAAATGGGAGGACCATACAGAGAAAGGGAAAAAAATATAAGAAGCATAGGGTAGTAGAGCATAGAGGGATACAAATAAACTGGGAAGGCCATACAAGAACAGAGAAGAGATAGGAAGAGCATACAGAGGCAAGAATTGTAAGGAATATAGAGGAGTAAAAATATGTAGGCAAGGTTATAGAGGGGTGTAGAGAAATGTGGGAAGAAAATAGAAGTATAAAAATGAGCCTGGGTAGGCCATACACGAGAAGAGAATAGTTGAGAAGAATATAGGTGTACCAAGAAACTCTGGGAGGAGCTTGATGGTATAGAGAAGAGCTGAGAAGATCTGTAAGTAGCACGCAGAGGCAGGGAAGAGTTGGAAAAACCATAGACGAGTAGAAAATAGTAGGAAAATATTATAGTGGATTGAACAAAAATGTGGGAAGAGCTAGAAGAATAAAGATAAGCTTATGAGAGCCATACATGAGAAGAGAAGAGTAAAGAAGAATATAGGTGTACAGAGAAAAGCTGGAAGGAGCATGGTGGAATGGAAAAGAGCTGATATAGGTATAGAGAAGAACTGGGAGGACCGTACAAAGACATGGAAGAATTGTAAGAAACACAGGGAAGTGGGGAGGATTATAGTGGAGTGTAGAAAAGTGTGAGTAGAGCACATAGGGATAGAAATAAACTGGGAAGGCCATACAAGAACAGAGAAGAGATAGAAAGAGCATACAGAGGCAAAAATGGTAAGGAATATAGAGGAGTAAAAATATGTAGGCAAGGTTATAGGGGAGCGTAGAAAAATGTGGGAAGACCATAGAAGAATAAAAATAAGCCTGGGTAGGCCACACGCGAGAAGAAAATAGTTGAGAAGAATATAGGTGTACCAAGAAACGCTGGGAGGAGCTTGGTGGTATGGAGAAGAGCTGAAAAGAACTGTAATTAGCACGCAGAAGCACGGAAGAGTTGGAAAAACCATAGAAGAATAGAAAATAGTAGGAAAATGTTATAGTGGAGTAGAGAAAAATGTGAGAAAAGCATAGAAGAATATAAATAAGCATAGGAAGGCCATACACGAGTAGAGAAGAGTGAAGAAGAACCATAGGTGTACAGATGAAAGCTGGAAGGAGCATGGTGGAATGAGGAAGAGCTGATATAGGTGTAGAGAGGACCATACAGAGGCAGGGAAAAATTATAAGAAGCATAAGGTAGTAGAAAAGAGTAGGGAGGATTATAGTGGAGTGTAGAAAAGTATGAGTAGAGCATAGAGGGATAGAAATAAACTGGTATGGAGAAGAACAGAGAAGAGCTGGTAAAAGCATACAGAGGCAAGAATTGTAAGGAATATAGAGGAGTACAAATATGTAGGCAAGGTTGTAGAGGTGTGTAAAAAATGTGAGAAGACCATAGAAGAATAAAAATAAACCTGGGAAGGCCATACACGAGAAGAGAAGAGTTGAGAATAATATAGGTGTACCGAGAGAAGCTGGAAGGAGCTTGGTGGAATAGAGAAGAGCTAAGAAGAGCTGTAAGTAGCACGCAGAGGCAGGGAAGAGCTGGAAAAACCATAGACGAATAGAAAATAGTAGGAAAATGTTATAGTGGAGTGGAGAAAGATGTGGGAAGAGCATAGAAGAATAGAAATAAGCGTAGGAAAGCCATACACGAGAAGAGAAGAGTAAAAATGAATATTGGTGTACAGAAAAACGCTGGGAAGAGCATAGTAGAAGGGAGAAGAGCTGAGAAGAGCTGTAAGCACCACATATAGGACGGGAAGAGTTGGAAAAAGCATAGAGGAGTAGAAAATAGTAGGAAAGGTTATAGTTGTTTTGTATAAAAAATATGTGAACAACATAGACGGATAGAAATCATCTAGAAAGGCCATACTGGAGTAGAGAAGAGTTGTGAAGGGTATAGAACAGCTGAAAAATACATTGGGAGATAGGAAGAACATGAACGAGTTGAGAAGAACTAGGAGATAAACAAGAGAAGACGATTCGAAACTAACATATAATTGTCCTCGCAAGAGGATTTTGCATGAATTTGAAATGGTCATTAGTGGCCTTCTCGATTTATTTACGAACCCCCTATTACATCTCATAAAAGAGCTCGAGAACAATTACAGCAACAGAAAAGAGTAATCATCGAATCATATTGTCACAGGCCACTTGTTACCCATTTCCCATTTTCTTTATTGTTTGCACTGGCTCTTGGAGCGCGAACCGGCGGTTTGTACGAAGGGCACGAATTATTAACGTCTGCTGGATAAGGCAGGAGCGCGCGCGAGCCGCCCCCGCGCTTAATACTTTTGCGCTCTCGCGTATGTGTTTGCCTCGCAGCAGCGCATCGTTTGTGCAAACAGACAAACAGTGCACGAGGGGAGAGGGGGGCTCAAAGGCTGCTGGCCCAGTCCCCCAACCACCCCCAAAAGCCATGTCCCGGATGATTGCCGCAGCGCTCCAAACAATGCCAGGCCAGCGAAAAGAAAGGGCGCGCTTTTATCCGCCCGGCGTTAGGCGGATTAGAGCGAAAAGAAGAAAGCAGCAAGTTTTGTAGCTAAAAGTAATATGGAATCATATCTTTAAATAAAAGACTGATGAAGTGACAGCTGTGTTTAATCTTTAAGGTTGAGAATAGTAGTAGTATTACTATTTGTAACTGGCTATCGACCTTCGAGTCCTCTTAGCAATCTACATATCTAGATTTCGATCTTATTAGATCTCATCAGTGTAGCTCAGCTAGTGAGGATGAATTCACACAATATCTCGAGTAGTTATACACAAAAATCATACAACTAACCCCCTAGGAGGAAGGTTAAACGCCATCTAGCGGCACTACATCAATTAGCAATGCACACCCATTTGGTAATAACCGTCAACATGCTCATGCTATCAGGATCACCGGTGGCTTTGTACTGATATCTCAAGCACTCTGTTGGAATATTATTCCATAGAGGGCACTACCCGGTGATCTTGATGGCATGAACAAGTTGACGGTTATTACCATATGGGTGTGCATTGCTAATTGATGTGGTGCCGCTAGAAGGTGTTTAACTTTCCTACTAGGTGGTTAGTTGTATAATTTTTTTAACAGATGATAAATGTTGAAAACAATACTTGGGTAGTAGAAAATAATTTCCAGCTGCACATATATTGTTTTAGGTCTGGCAACAGAATAGTTCGAGAATCACCTTTCACAGTTTTTCAGACGTTTTCTGTGAAGTTAAGATAAATATCGGGTGATTAAACTCCTCAAAGCTGCTTCCTTCTCCCTATATACCTAATACATTTAGCTTTCAATTTGAGCTAAAGGTAATATGTATATAGGAGCCGCTCGGGAGCGGTTCTGGGCTGGTCTTAGTTGGCTTAGAACAGCCCGGAACAGCACCCGAACGATAAACGAAAGCGGCTAGGGAGAAGCTCAGAGGAGTTTAATCAGTCGGTATTTACCTTAACTGAACAGAAAACGTCTGAAAAGCTGTGAAAGGTAATTCGCGAACTATTGGCCCCGTAGAGGTTCGAACTCAGGCTCCCCAACTGCGGGACGACGCGTTTATGTTTTATTAAACAAAATTCTTGTATTTTGTTTTTGTTTGTAATGAATGGAATATCAAAAACAAAAATGTTGATTAATTTTGACTACACAAGGCACAATCTCTCAGTTATTATACTCAATATAATTCGTTTTTAATTAAAAATTTTAATATTGTACAGCAAACCCTGCCACCCTTCGAGTCGAAACGACTTGTTGCTCGGTTTGCATTTATGAAAAACGCACCCTCCCCACTCCCCCAACGCAAACAAACAGGACACACAAAGAGAGTGTTTCGAGGGGGTGGTGCTGGTGGGTTCGCTGAACATATCTGCTGCGATAAATTAAAGTGCGCCGCGCGCGTCTTTTGCGATTTTCCGCGCGCCCCGGCACAAAGGAAAAATGTATTAATAACAGCTTTCCCATTGAAGCCCTAAATTATCGTTCTGTTTCCATTATAGGGGAGGCTTCCGATTGTGTGCGGACACACAATGCACTCGGGGAATACACAGAAGTGGCGCGCAATCAGGACGAAAGGAATTGCAAGGGCCGCGTTTATTTCACAATCGCGTGCCGCCGCCAGCCTGCGGGATATTAATGGGACTTGAACCGGGGTGTTATTGCATTATTAAAAGGGGTAATGAATTTGTATGAGCGTTATTAGTTGTCGTCATATTTGCATGACGAGCTATTATTAAAACAGAAACAGTTGTTAAAGTTTCAAGGCGCTCTTGCAAGGGGTTAAATTCAACTTTATATGTACAAATTTAAAATTGATCTTATATAAATAATAATAATAATTTCGGCAGAAAGGCGTCCAAATAAACACTTACAAATATTATAAGCTATATCTACAATTGTCGTTTTCAAAAACTTCCTGTAATTTGAATTTTAAAGTTATCATTACATAACATTGCGTTTTTGTTTGACTTTTGTTATTATATGTCTATCTGTATGTAGTCATGTAACAAACAATAAATGTATTTTTTTAACATTACAAATCAAATTTCTCCGGAATTAATAGATTATTATCGGTGCCGAATTTGAGTCTATTAATCCGTGGGTGGGGTGTCTGTCCATATTGGCTACGTGGGGATAGATGGAGTAATATACTTAAATAATATAAATTATAATAATACATAGTTGATGACAGATAATCATTAGATTAAGGTTAAAAAATCAAACATATAAAAACATCAAATTTCTTCACACAAAATCATAATTTATTTGTTATGTACAAATTAATTACATTTTTCATTCGTTAAATATAAAAAAATTCTATCTTTATAGGGCTATCAGCCATGAGGCTTTTCCGGCGGTCAAGGGAGAAGCTCAGAGGAGTTTAATCACCCAGTATTTACCTTAACTTCACAGAAAATCTTTAAATATAATTTTTCAAACATTGTGATTCCATAATCGTTGTCACAGACTGTTTAAAAGCGTGACGTAACAAAGCCTGGCAACATGTGCGCCTTTTGCTTTCTGGCTCTTGTCGTTCTTTTTTCTGTGTCCTCCGCCCCCACCTGTCGGTTCTGGGCAGCACACATACAGACGGAATGACACATGAATGTGACGTGGATTGAAAGGCCCCACCGCTAGCGGTTTTTTATGGCTCGTTGGCGGCCAGAAAGAGAGAACGAATGAACGGCGCGCAGCGAGAACAGGTTTTGAATATTCAGATGGTAACGCCGCAGGAATGTAATTGTTATGCCGGCCCCGCGGTTTATTACCTTTTACTGCCGCGTCGACGAGAAACACGAAGAGAAAAAAACACCGGGCGCGATTTTCGACGCTAATCTAATCTAGTGGGTGGGTCTGGAACGTGTTGTATATACAAATGTTTGCTGTTTTGATTATTTACGGTAATGTTTTGTTTTACAGATAGTTTATTTAGTTCACAATTTTGCAGAAGCCAAAAATTTCCATAATATTACGACACAGCTACTTTAGGAAATGATTAGTATAGAAGGACATGGTGGATTTGCAGGCGGCTCGAGTAACAGAAAAGGAGTAGGGCAAGTGAAAAGCAGGGAATGGGTAATGCAGAGGGCGATGAAAGAAACGAGGATGGAAAAGGTCCAAAGAATAATTGTGATGTCATTCAGGAAGATAGTGGGAGGATTGAACAGAGAGTCGTGGATGGGATTAGTAATAGAAAAGTAGAAATGGATAGAAGGACTATTGGGTGGTACAGTATACTGCAATAAAAAAAACTTGAAGGAGCTGAAAAAACGTGCAGAACAAGTTCGAGACGGATGGAGAGGAAGAGATCGTAGGAGGGACTGGAATCCGCGGGTGTGGGACTTTTTTTTTACGGTGAATACAGTCCCCGCCTCACACAAAGTTGGCCTAAAGTTCAACTACGCTAAAACACAAATTATGACCAACCTGGTATTGAATGAAACTATTTCAGTGGATAATGTAAAAATAGAGCAGACTCCCTCATGCAAATATCTTGGACACGAGATTCGAATTGGTAGATAAAACCAAACAAATGAACTCTACAGGCGAGTAGGACTAACCTCGGCCGCTTTTAGCAAGCTGCGACACGTACTGAAAGCTGATATACCCATGTACCTAAAAAGAAAGGTGTACGACCAATGCGTATTACCTGTCCTAACGTACGGAGCTTACACGCTTACACTGAAAAAAATCTATAAACAAAATCAAGGTAATACAGCGAGCTATGGAGAGGTCCATGTTAGGCCCAATTCACACATAAGCGGCGTCGGGCCCGGCGCGGTGTATGCGAGGCGCAGGCACGACGTCGCACAGGCGATTGTGATGTCCATATGCAGTGAAGAGGTGGACATTGCACCTTATGTTTACATAGAGGCGGCGTGGAAGAGTTTCGCCTCTTCGCCTACCGTGTCTTAGGCGAAGAGGCGAAGACGCGGTGCCGCCGCAGCGAGAGGCACGAGGCAAATGCCCGCGCCTCGTCACCTAAGTGAGCATTGCACCACATGTTTATATAGAGGGGGCTTGAAGCTCGTGCCTCTCGCAGCGCTGGCACCGCGTCTTCGCCTCTTCGCCTAAGACACGGTAGGCGAAGAGGCGAAAGGCATAACTCTTGAACGCCGCCTCTATATAAACATTAGGTGCAATGTCCACCCCTTTACTGCATATGGACATCACAATCGCTTGTGCGACGTCGCACCTGCGCCTCACCTACACCGCGCCCGCGCTCGACGTCGCTTATGTGTGAATTGGGCCTTAGGAATAACACTACGAGACAAAATTCCACACACAATAATACGACAGAGAACTGGAGTCGCAGATACTGTAGAGAGGATTGCCTGCCTGAAGTGGAATTGGGCAGGCCACGTAGCACGAATGACGGATGAAAGGTGGACAAAACGAAATGTGGAATGGAGGCCTATAAAAGCAGAGGCCGACCTCCTACGAGATGGAGCGACGATTTAAAACGTATCAAATACAACTGGATACAATCAGCACAACAACGGGAAGAGTGGAAGAAACTAAGGGGGGCTTATGTCCAATAGTAGACGCTACAGGCTGCTTGATTATGATGATGATGATGATGATGACAGTCCCCGCTCCTGGGCCACTGAGGCCCTTCACGGACCTATTGTGCCTCATACAACATCCATGATATGCTAGTCAGGTAAATTCTTTGTGGAAAAATTTCCCGGCTAACGGCGGATACGAACCACCAACGTTCCGTACGCAATATCTTCAGACCATCGCCTTAGACCACTGCGCCATGGACCGCCGCAGATGGGAGACTTGGATGGAAGTTCAAGATAAGAGGGTAAAATCCGGACACCGCCGCAACTGCGGTGGTCTTCGCCATCCAAACCATATCTCCATGCTAGAGGATTCAATGGAACTCAAACGCTTATGCAGAAAAGAAAACTCTTTTCAGATCTCCCGATGGGGTATGCAAGCCTGACTTATTTAGATTGATACATACTGATGCATAATAGACAAAGAACAATCATAAGCCATACAGATCATCGCCAGTAATGGTTGGTGTATATAGAAACCAGAGGATGTGTGAAACTATGTGCCAGTCGTAGTGACGACAGGAAGGTGGAGAGAGAAGGTTTCGGTTTAGATGGAGTGAACCGGAAATGTTTGTAGTTAGTATATGAGAAACAACAAAGGCAGTAGAGGAGATTTATTTTAAAGTGGCGGGTCCAAAGATCAACTTTATGCGCAAAGGCGCAGCACTAAATAAGAAGGTCAAACCTAAAAACATCACCTGGGTCTTGGGGTGGCTCAGGCGACACCATGTTACGCCGTTCATGCGCAAAGAGCAACTGAAACTCGCCGGATGTTGGAGCGCCGTGGTTTGGCTATGTGTTTAGGATGAATAGTCATTCACAAACGCGACTCTTTTTCACGTTCTGCGCACAGCCACTTCAAAATGAATCTACTCTAAAGTGGGAGGAGGCGTGCTCGATACAGTAGTTGGAGAGGGTGATGGGGGCTGCGGTGGTGAGGTAAAAGCACGACATCTGGATGGTTGGCTGTTTTGATGACAATGAGTGTAGGAATAAACTGGAGGAGAATTCATTTGAAGACGATCAACCAGGCATAAATGAATTTTGAGGGTGTGTGTGAAAGGAAAAAAGTGGAGGAGATTCAGGCTTGTAGACAGCAGACACTTTGTAATATATATATATATATATATATATATGGCCGCAAATTTTATAATTTCGGATTTCTGGACTTATTCTCCTCTATCGATTGATATATGAACCATTTTTGTAGCTCTTCTACCAAGGGAGCTACAATTTTTGAACTCGTCAGTCGGTCAGTGCGAGTTTTTCCCGCGTATCGCAAAAACAGCAATATATTTCGAAAATTGTATATGCTCGATATGTTGGCATAGGCCTCCTCTATCGACTGTTATAAGTACCACTTTTGTATCTCTTCAAATATGGCCGTTACAGTATATATAGTTCTCCTCCATTATCTTCCTACACTCATTATCATGAGAGATTTTGCATAGAAAGGTAAAATAAATATAGATCTGACAGAGTAGGAGAAGACTGACAAAGAGATATGGCAGAGTCTAAAGAACTGGGGAGCCCAAAACAGGTAGTAGGACGTGTGGAGTTCTCTTGGAATGAGCCGGAAGTGGTGCTAGGTCAATTGAAATTGGAAAAGGCGACGGGTGAAGACGGGATGAAAGCTGAATCATAACAGAGGTTGCCAGTGAAGGAAAGGGAGAAGCTGCTACAATGCATCAATAGGATGTGGAGTGGAGTGGTGGAGGTGTCCGTTATGAACATGGATTGCACCTGGCTGGTGCCAGAGATACCTACTGACGTAAGACGGTACTAGGGGCTTAAAGTGCCTCTAAGTCGTGCAAGACCGTAGTCACAGAACGTGAGGATGGTTTTAGTCGGTAGGCGCCCCGTAGTAAATCGCGGGGTGAATCCGACACCACCCCTGCCTCTAACACCAGGAGGTGATAGTGAGACATGGGTGTCTTTAAAAGATTTCCTCTTCACAGGACAAAAAAAGAACTACCTACCCATTCGCTATATGTATGGTGCTTTACACTAAAGAAAGCTGAACACCAAAGAAATCAGACATTGATAGGCTAGAGGCTTTCGAGTTATGGATGTATAGAAGAATATTACAAACACCATGGACGGACTGGGTAAGCAATATAGAAGTAGTAGATGAATGAAAAAAGAAAAAGATATCCTAAATAACACCAAAACACGAAAACTATGGCACATCACAAAAAGAGAAAAATACCACCCACCTCAAATAATTATACAGGGTGAAAGCAGTATTGAATGAAAACGCCACTCATGGTCAAAAAAAACCTGGGGGAATGGTTCAATGGTTCAAATACAAACTTTTCAGAGCATCTCAAAATTCTGCATAGCGGCGATGCTCGGCAACCTCCGGAGTGGAGTAAAAAGATGGATTTTACTTTTTAGGGGCATCCCTAAACAAAGGGGCATCGTCAAACCAATGAAGGGGCATCCCTAAAGAGTAAGAACCATGTTCTTACTCTTTAGGGGCATTCTCCACTCCGGAGGTTGGCGATACAGTGCTGAGATCGGTACATATCGCGTAGGTGTGATTGTTCCAGTGCATAAAATGTGAGTAGCCTCGGAGCTGAAAACCTATAGATGATTCGCATTAATGAGTGCTAACGATGACAATGGCGAAAACTAAACTGGAAGGTGAAGTGGAGAGAAAAACCCTCGTCTCTCCTTCTGCCGGAACGTTACGGTTTGAAACGAGAAGAGGGAATAAGAAAAAGGATATGTTAGGGACGGTGAGAAAGTTTTACAAAAGCAGAATGTTAGAGGTAAATGTAAGTATAACCCAAATAGTTATTTTTAATATAAAAAAAGGTAGAATAGTCAGTCTTCATATAGGAAGACAAAAAGCTGATGATGTGTAGAACACCGGGGGTTCGCTGCAACCACCTCAGGATTGAGTAAAACTCGTACAAGTTTACAAATGTTTAATGTATAACGGTTAACAACAATTTAAAGTGAAAGCTAGCTCCTGTAGCTCAGTGATGTTGGCTGGTTCTGATGTTTTCGGATAGTCGGTGTGGAATCAATGTTGTAGATAGAGTGAACATGATTATCCTGATCTGCGAGTACGGTGTTCTATAATATTGGTCTTATTCAAGGCCGATAATGGGTTCAGGTAGAACTCTTCTAATAGGGTTGTTAACGTAATGTCCGTCCCGCTAAAGGGGTTGTAAATATGCGCTGGCTTCTTCATAGGTGCATCATTAGCTTAAGTCGGCTTGTTGTTACTTCACAACATCAACCGACTATCCACAGGGATAATTGGACGCCAATACAACACTGAACACAAAACTTTAAGCATCTGGGCTTATTTGAAAGTGGTGGAGCAATGAATGAGGCCAAATCTGAGGTAGCGGCAGAAATACTGTATATAAGGTATATGAGGTGAGAGAATCTTTTATATAATGAAGTGAACGCTATGGAAGGTATGTGTAAAAAGTATTGTTGTATCCTGAAAATCTCTAAACGTCGACACCTAGTCGCAGTGCTATTGCAGGAGACGAATCGGATGAGCATGTGGTGGGAGCCGTGTGTGAGACGTTGGTTGTGAAGTTTGAAGAAATATTGCAGTATTTGGGTAAGACTGGTACGGGAGGTATGGATGAGGTGTAGAAGTTATATATTTTTAGTTCTGTAGTATTCTAAGATATTTTTTATGTAGGGAATATCTCGAATAAAGGTTCTTTTTACTGAAAAGTATTTGCTAGAGCAGTGACAGCAACAAATCATATTAAACGTTATGTTTTTTGAACCTTGCTTCCTACTATAAAAACAGTTTTAAGTCTGCTATTATATAAAGTATCTGAAATGTATATTCATCTCGCTGTTCATACACGAACAGAAACGACACATAAGTCATTTCCACGAATAATCCTCAATTATGTAACTCTCTACAGTATTTAATGAACTCCGGAATGATCTAACTGCTGCAGAGCGCATTTCGCAATCTCAGGGGAGGCGAGCTCTTGGAACTGTTGTGCGCCGATTAAAACCGCCCCCCTGTCGCAATCGTAAAATTAGACATTAAATGACATTAGGTGTGCGCCTGGAGGCGGCCGTAAATTCCCGGATTGTCGACTTAGTGAAAGAGCGCGCTTCGCAGATATTTTTTAATTATCTCCACTTGTCGCGCTATTTTTACGATCCCGCCGCCACACCTGTGCGCGAAATTCCCACGAATTCTCCACATCCGACCGTTCGAAACTAAAGTGTCGTTTATTACTTTCAAGAGGACATTTAGAGTTGAGATTAGATTTACAGACAGAAAGTGACTTTTCTTTAAATTTTTACATATTTGCAAGTATAAAAACTAAATGAAATAAGTAAATTATGATTTAATATAAAAATTGTTTTTGATTGAATCATTTATTCATCTGTTCATCTGTTCATCTGTTCATCTGTTCATCTGTTCATCTGTTCATCTGTTCATCTGTTCATCTGTTCATCTGTTCATCTGTTCATCTGTTCATCTGTTCATCTGTTCATCTGTTCATCTGTTCATCTGTTCATTTATTCATTTATTCATCTGTTCATCTGTTCATCTGTTCATCTGTTCATCTGTTCATCTGTTCATCTGTTCATCTGTTCATCTGTTCATCTGTTCATCTGTTCATTTATTCATCTGTTCATCTGTTCATTTATTCATTTATTCATTTATTCATTTATTCATTTATTCATTTATTCATCTGTTCATCTGTTCATTTATTCATTTATTCATTTATTCATTTATTCTTTTATTCATTTATTCATTTATTCATTTATTCATTTATTCATTTATTCATTTATTCATTTATTCATCTGTTCATCTGTTCATCTGTTCATTTATTCATTTATTCATTTATTCATTTATTCATTTATTCATTTATTCATTTATTCATTTATTCATTTATTCATTTATTCATTTATTCATTTATTCATTTATTCATTTATTCATTTATTCATTTATTCATTTATTCATTTATTCATTTATTCATTTATTCATTTATTCATTTATTCATTTATTCATTTATTCATTTATTCATTTATTCATTTATTCATTTATTCATTTATTCATTTATTCATTTATTCATTTATTCATTTATTCATTTATTCATTTATTCATTTATTCATTTATTCATTTATTCATTTATTCATTTATTCATTTATTCATTTATTCATTTATTCATTTATTCATTTATTCATTTATTCATTTATTCATTTATTCATTTATTCATTTATTCATTTATTCATTTATTCATTTATTCATTTATTCATTTATTCATTTATTCATTTATTCATTTATTCATTTATTCATTTATTCATTTATTCATTTATTCATTTATTCATTTATTCATTTATTCATTTATTCATTTATTCATTTATTCATTTATTCATTTATTCATTTATTCATTTATTCATTTATTCATTTATTCATTTATTCATTTATTCATTTATTCATTTATTCATTTATTCATTTATTCATTTATTCATTTATTCATTTATTCATTTATTCATTTATTCATTTATTCATTTATTCATTTATTCATTTATTCATTTATTCATTTATTCATTTATTCATTTATTCATTTATTCATTTATTCATTTATTCATTTATTCATTTATTCATTTATTCATTTATTCATTTATTCATTTATTCATTTATTCATTTATTCATTTATTCATTTATTCATTTATTCATTTATTCATTTATTCATTTATTCATTTATTCATTTATTCATTTATTCATTTATTCATTTATTCATTTATTCATTTATTCATTTATTCATTTATTCATTTATTCATTTATTCATTTATTCATTTATTCATTTATTCATTTATTCATTTATTCATTTATTCATTTATTCATTTATTCATTTATTCATTTATTCATTTATTCATTTATTCATTTATTCATTTATTCATTTATTCATTTATTCATTTATTCATTTATTCATTTATTCATTTATTCATTTATTCATTTATTCATTTATTCATTTATTCATTTATTCATTTATTCATTTATTCATTTATTCATTTATTCATTTATTCATTTATTCATTTATTCATTTATTCATTTATTCATTTATTCATTTATTCATTTATTCATTTATTCATTTATTCATTTATTCATTTATTCATTTATTCATTTATTCATTTATTCATTTATTCATTTATTCATTTATTCATTTATTCATTTATTCATTTATTCATTTATTCATTTATTCATTTATTCATTTATTCATTTATTCATTTATTCATTTATTCATTTATTCATTTATTCATTTATTCATTTATTCATTTATTCATTTATTCATTTATTCATTTATTCATTTATTCATTTATTCATTTATTCATTTATTCATTTATTCATTTATTCATTTATTCATTTATTCATTTATTCATTTATTCATTTATTCATTTATTCATTTATTCATTTATTCATTTATTCATTTATTCATTTATTCATTTATTCATTTATTCATTTATTCATTTATTCATTTATTCATTTATTCATTTATTCATTTATTCATTTATTCATTTATTCATTTATTCATTTATTCATTTATTCATTTATTCATTTATTCATTTATTCATTTATTCATTTATTCATTTATTCATTTATTCATTTATTCATTTATTCATTTATTCATTTATTCATTTATTCATTTATTCATTTATTCATTTATTCATTTATTCATTTATTCATTTATTCATTTATTCATTTATTCATTTATTCATTTATTCATTTATTCATTTATTCATTTATTCATTTATTCATTTATTCATTTATTCATTTATTCATTTATTCATTTATTCATTTATTCATTTATTCATTTATTCATTTATTCATTTATTCATTTATTCATTTATTCATTTATTCATTTATTCATTTATTCATTTATTCATTTATTCATTTATTCATTTATTCATTTATTCATTTATTCATTTATTCATTTATTCATTTATTCATTTATTCATTTATTCATTTATTCATTTATTCATTTATTCATTTATTCATTTATTCATTTATTCATTTATTCATTTATTCATTTATTCATTTATTCATTTATTCATTTATTCATTTATTCATTTATTCATTTATTCATTTATTCATTTATTCATTTATTCATTTATTCATTTATTCATTTATTCATTTATTCATTTATTCATTTATTCATTTATTCATTTATTCATTTATTCATTTATTCATTTATTCATTTATTCATTTATTCATTTATTCATTTATTCATTTATTCATTTATTCATTTATTCATTTATTCATTTATTCATTTATTCATTTATTCATTTATTCATTTATTCATTTATTCATTTATTCATTTATTCATTTATTCATTTATTCATTTATTCATTTATTCATTTATTCATTTATTCATTTATTCATTTATTCATTTATTCATTTATTCATTTATTCATTTATTCATTTATTCATTTATTCATTTATTCATTTATTCATTTATTCATTTATTCATTTATTCATTTATTCATTTATTCATTTATTCATTTATTCATTTATTCATTTATTCATTTATTCATTTATTCATTTATTCATTTATTCATTTATTCATTTATTCATTTATTCATTTATTCATTTATTCATTTATTCATTTATTCATTTATTCATTTATTCATTTATTCATTTATTCATTTATTCATTTATTCATTTATTCATTTATTCATTTATTCATTTATTCATTTATTCATTTATTCATTTATTCATTTATTCATTTATTCATTTATTCATTTATTCATTTATTCATTTATTCATTTATTCATTTATTCATTTATTCATTTATTCATTTATTCATTTATTCATTTATTCATTTATTCATTTATTCATTTATTCATTTATTCATTTATTCATTTATTCATTTATTCATTTATTCATTTATTCATTTATTCATTTATTCATTTATTCATTTATTCATTTATTCATTTATTCATTTATTCATTTATTCATTTATTCATTTATTCATTTATTCATTTATTCATTTATTCATTTATTCATTTATTCATTTATTCATTTATTCATTTATTCATTTATTCATTTATTCATTTATTCATTTATTCATTTATTCATTTATTCATTTATTCATTTATTCATTTATTCATTTATTCATTTATTCATTTATTCATTTATTCATTTATTCATTTATTCATTTATTCATTTATTCATTTATTCATTTATTCATCTGTTCATCTGTTCATCTGTTCATTTATTCATTTATTCATTTATTCATTTATTCATTTATTCATTTATTCATTTATTCATTTATTCATTTATTCATTTATTCATTTATTCATTTATTCATTTATTCATTTATTCATTTATTCATTTATTCATTTATTCATTTATTCATTTATTCATTTATTCATTTATTCATTTATTCATTTATTCATTTATTCATTTATTCATTTATTCATTTATTCATTTATTCATTTATTCATTTATTCATTTATTCATTTATTCATTTATTCATTTATTCATTTATTCATTTATTCATTTATTCATTTATTCATTTATTCATTTATTCATTTATTCATTTATTCATTTATTCATTTATTCATTTATTCATTTATTCATTTATTCATTTATTCATTTATTCATTTATTCATTTATTCATTTATTCATTTATTCATTTATTCATTTATTCATTTATTCATTTATTCATTTATTCATTTATTCATTTATTCATTTATTCATTTATTCATTTATTCATTTATTCATTTATTCATTTATTCATTTATTCATTTATTCATTTATTCATTTATTCATTTATTCATTTATTCATTTATTCATTTATTCATTTATTCATTTATTCATTTATTCATTTATTCATTTATTCATTTATTCATTTATTCATTTATTCATTTATTCATTTATTCATTTATTCATTTATTCATTTATTCATTTATTCATTTATTCATTTATTCATTTATTCATTTATTCATTTATTCATTTATTCATTTATTCATTTATTCATTTATTCATTTATTCATTTATTCATTTATTCATTTATTCATTTATTCATTTATTCATTTATTCATTTATTCATTTATTCATTTATTCATTTATTCATTTATTCATTTATTCATTTATTCATTTATTCATTTATTCATTTATTCATTTATTCATTTATTCATTTATTCATTTATTCATTTATTCATTTATTCATTTATTCATTTATTCATTTATTCATTTAAAAAAACTTTGGAAATCATTGTAGCTGTTTTAAAAATATAAATATCTATTGGTGTTTAAGTGTGAACGCGTGTATTTCGGATTACACGAGAATTTCGAGGATAGGGGGCGGCTAGTAGGTGGTACATAGTTTCGCGAACAAGCACACAAGAAACAAGTAATTAATATAGCGAGAGAAACTGTTAATAATCCCCGCGAAGCGTGTGCAGCGATATTCCGCGCGTCCTACTAATCCCGGCGGCGATTTAATTACATTTGAAAAGGGCGGCTGCTCGCGTCACCCGGCGCCCCCCAGGAGAGGATCAAAACTTTAAGTCCTCCACGCGCGCTCTTATCGTCCGATCCTCCGGGGCCGGGGGGTGAAAATGGTTTCTTTTGGGAATTGAATTTAAATTGTTGCTCGGTTCGTTGCGACGCTGGGCACGTACGCGAAAACATCCGGGCCCACTTTGGCGGTCCGAAAAAGTTGGCTTGAACAATATTAGTTTGCAGTGCGGCGCCGGGATTTGATATACCACACAAAAAGTGTTTTATTAATACGAAGAAAATATAAAATGCATAAAGGTTAAGAGCACGAATGAAATACGTGGATTGTAGGGATACAACGTTTTCCACTTTTCCACATTTTATTAAAACTTTATTATGAATTTAGAACGTTGTTTAAATCTCTACGCGCCCATAAATGTAATTAATTTTTTTCAACCACTTCCCCAGTGAGAAGCTACTTCAAAAGATTATAGATATTTATTGCTAACTTAAAAAAAGTTTATAAAAACATATTAACCCCTTCCTTCTGGGGCACAGCCCTGTATATACTTAATGTAAATGCAAATATTGTTATTTTAAAATAGGTCTACTTTGTTGTGTTACGTTTCTAACAATGGAGCGATATAGTGAGACCTGCAGGGTTGTAATTTATTTTAATTTTAAATTTTATGTCTAATTTTTTTCGGCAAACAGAATGTGGTCGCCATTAATTATTATTGATTCTCGACAATTCAGACTATTCCGACTATTTACATATCTATCATTGAAACACTCGACAAAAACAGAATTTAGGATATGTCAAGAGCTACACAATGTTGAGCACACAAACTATTCAACAATGTAAAACTAGCCTTTTATATAATTCAACGCATTAAATTTCGCTTTTGCCATGCAACACAAAATCCACTTAAATGTAAAACATTTGAATTTGTAGGCTAAACAATGATTAACATTAAAATATATACGCGCCGTGCTGCGCCATGTAATCCCCTCAGGTTACATAAAGTGCACTTACAAGTTTTTAGTTGCGCTCGACCGCCCCCCGCGCCGTCGAATTAAATTAATCCTGCGTGCCGTAATCCCCGCGCATCATTATTAACGCCGCAGCGAAAATAAATAAGCCCGCATAAATTTCACACTTTTCCGGGCAACTTTCATGCAAAACCCACTCTCCATTTCTCATTTTTCTCCCATTAACAACGCCGCCCCGACTAACGACTAATTACATGTAATTCCGGGCGGCGATTCGAAAATAATTTGTCTGCGGACGAGAATGGTAATCCGGACGTCATTATTTACACGTGAGGGGGGGTGGGGCTGATAATAGGGGTTGAACAGGTGGTTGTGTCCCTCGTCTTTTCGTGTACCTGTCTAGGATGAATTAGTTAGTCCGCGTGCGTCCTTTTTTCGTGGGTAGTCAAGCAACCACAAGGCAGGTGGAATGTTCAACTTTACATTTTAATTAGTGAAGACTCAGACAGTTTTTATTTATAAAACACCAATTTAATGTTTTTTTTTTACTTTTACTTAAGGGAGACAATTAATTTAGAATACATCTTAATATGAATGCAATATCTATGGGAATACTGTACAATATTTCAAAATGCATCAGGAAGAATACAATTATAAAATTATTTTGTAATTAATAATATAATTATATATATTTTTAATAATATTTCATAATTAATGAATGTGTCAAAATATTTATATATAATCAATTCTAGTCTTGTATGTAGATATCTAGGGTTCTATTCTATAAATTCAGAACGATCAGACGCCATGGCAACTAGTGATTATTAATATCTGAAGATATGATATATGTAGCATACAGTTTTTGAAATATATTGGCATTCGAATATGAAAATTATTTTATCAACTATATAGGTCACGTTAGAAGATAAATGTGCGATGTTTCAGCTACGCATTAAGATACAAATGTCAAAATAGGCAAGATTAAAGACTAATATGTTATTATTATTACCTGAAGATATGATATGTGTAGCATAAAAATTGCTGAATATATGAATAAGCGAATATAGAAATTGTTTAATCAACTACATCCCTCACGTTAGAAGATAAAAGTGCGATATTTCAGCTACTCATTAAGATACAAATGTCAAAATAGGCACGATTAAAGACTAATATGCTATTATTATTACCTGAACATATGATATATGTAGCATAAAAATTGCTACAGATATGGGTATGCGAATATAGAAATTGTTTGATCAACTACAGCCCTCATGTTAGAAGGTAAAAGTGCGATATTTCAGCTACGTATTAAGATACAAATGTCAAAATAGGCAAGATTAAAGACTAATATGTTATTATTATTACCTGAAGATATGATATATGTAACATAAAAATTGCTAAAGATATGGGTATGCGAATATAGAAATTGTTTAATCAACTACAGCCCTCACGTTAGAAGATAAAAGTGCGATATATCAGCTATGCATTAAGATACAAATGTCAAAATAGGCAAGATTAAAGACTAATATGTTATTATTATTACCTGAAGATATGATATATGTAACATAAAAATTGCTAAAGATATGGGTATGCGAATATAGAAATTGTTTAATCAACTACAGCCCTCACGTTAGAAGATAAAAGTGCGATATATCAGCTACGCATTACGATACAAATGTTAAAATAGGCACGATTAAAGACTAATATGTTATTATTATTACCTGAAGATATGATATATGTAGCATAAAAATTGCTAAAGATATGGGTATGCGAATATAGAAATTGTTTAATCAACTACAGCCCTCACGTTAGAAGATAAAAGTGCGATATATCAGCTACGCATTAAGATACAAATGTCAAAATAGGCACACTTAAAGATTAATATGTTATTATTATTACCTGAAGATATGACATATGTAGCATAAAAATTGCTAAAGATATCTGCATGCGAATATAAAAATTCTACTAATATACTAATGTTATAAAATTCTTCATTATCTTATTATGATTGTTTTTTAAATTCCAACCCTATTGTATCATATAATTCATTCCATCATTAAAATAATGTCGAAAAATTACAACCAACCCTCCCTCCCCCTGACAGCATAATCACCCCATCGCATTCTTCCCAGCCCTTGTTCCGGCCATCACGATAAAACCACATGAATACAGAAAAGAAAAAACACGCCAAAGCGCTAATCTCCCCCAAATTAGCAGCCATAAACGTGAATTAAAGGCTGAACTTTCGGCATTATGCGTCGCGTGGGACGGGGGCGGCCGCGCGCACAGTTTTTCCGGGCTCTCACACAGTTTTAATTACTTAATTAATTAATGCTACTTCCCAGGGGTGCCGTTACGAGATGAGAATATATATAAAAAAAGCCGAATAAACGTGCCGGCCACCCTTTAATCATGATGATTAATTCGGCGGTCGCGGGGAAAAACTTGCGTTTTTTTTTCGGTGGTAACGGAAGGAACGCCTGTCGGGGTTGCATTTTAATTTCGTAGAAAGCGTGGGGGAATTGCTCTTTCATCGCACGAAGGGTAGGAAGTGTTTTTTTTTTCTTTCATAGAGAGATCTTTGATTTGAACATCTACTTTGATTTGAACATCTATTTAGAGTTGTTTTAAAGCATATATTTTAATGAAAATTAAGAAGAACTTCTATGTTTATAGGGCTTTCCTGCCAATCACCCCTATTAACTTTGTCTTAACTTCACAGGGTTTGATTATTATAAATGGTCAATAAGTACCCTTTCTAATTTCAATTTAGTAACAAGTACCAAGTAATGAGTCATCCTAACATATCTATGTCTATCTCTATCTCTATCTCTATCTCTATCTCTATCTCTATCTCTATCTCTATCTCTATCTCTATCTCTATCTCTATCTCTATCTCTATCTCTATCTCTATCTCTATCTCTATCTCTATCTCTATCTCTATCTCTATCTCTATCTCTATCTCTATCTCTATCTCTATCTCTATCTCTATCTCTATCTCTATCTCTATCTCTATCTCTATCTCTATCTCTATCTCTATCTCTATCTCTATCTCTATCTCTATCTCTATCTCTATCTCTATCTCTATGTCTATGTCTATGTCTATGTCTATGTCTATGTCTATGTCTATGTCTATGTCTATGTCTATGTCTATGTCTATGTCTATGTCTATGTCTATGTCTATGTCTATGTCTATGTCTATGTCTATGTCTATGTCTATGTCTATGTCTATGTCTATGTCTATGTCTATGTCTATGTCTATGTCTATGTCTATGTCTATGTCTATGTCTATGTCTATGTCTATGTCTATGTCTATGTCTATGTCTATGTCTATGTCTATGTCTATGTCTATGTCTATGTCTATGTCTATGTCTATGTCTATGTCTATGTCTATGTCTATGTCTATGTCTATGTCTATGTCTATGTCTATGTCTATGTCTATGTCTATGTCTATGTCTATGTCTATGTCTATGTCTATGTCTATGTCTATGTCTATGTCTATGTCTATGTCTATGTCTATGTCTATGTCTATGTCTATGTCTATGTCTATGTCTATGTCTATGTCTATGTCTATGTCTATGTCTATGTCTATGTCTATGTCTATGTCTATGTCTATGTCTATGTCTATGTCTATGTCTATGTCTATGTCTATGTCTATGTCTATGTCTATGTCTATGTCTATGTCTATGTCTATGTCTATGTCTATGTCTATGTCTATGTCTATGTCTATGTCTATGTCTATGTCTATGTCTATGTCTATGTCTATGCTTTTATTTGTTTTTCTATCAGCACATCTTATGATTTGCGACTGCTACCTAGGTTCACTTGCAGGTATTTTATCATTACTGGGCCTAGCTCAGTACGTTCTGGTACGCCGTGCATGTTATACTGCCCAGAATCTGCTGAGCAGCCTCTGTATGTCAAAAAACGTATTCAAAAATTAAGGCTACACAATCTTCGCTCCTGGCTGTTTCTCTACATTAAATTAAATCCTCTGCCACATCAAATAAGCCACAAAAAAAAATATGAATGTCCGTCTCCTATTAGAGGATTTAAATCCACATCAGTATTTCCATTGTGCCCGAATTTCGGCTGTCAGTTCTTTATATCGTTTTTTTTTTCTTTTTCTTTTCTAGTGTGTCTGGAGGAACAAACGCGCGCGTGGGCTTGCAGCAACGAGTCAGCCGGGGTCAAAAAACTTGAACAGGTAACTCGGCACCGTCACCTTGGTTTCGAAACGGTTGGTTGGGCCGCGCGGGGTGGCGGCGGCAACAAGCAGCATGTCTCCGGCTGGTGCAGGTACCACACCGCTAACCCAGAGGTTTCCTGTCTAATGAAAGCGAAACAACCACGGCGTTTATGAATACAAATGTAAATCATCAAAATTCATCAATAACTAAGAATATTTTGATACAATTTAACTGAAATAATACATATCATTCAAATTCATAACTTGAGTTAGATAATTTGCCAAAATATTCCTGAAATATACTACATACACTAATAATTCAATTTGATGAATAATTAATTTCAAGTTCGCTTCAAAAAATGTTTAATGTAATTTCAATCACCTAAGCAACTTTTATCAAACACTTTTAGTTATCTAAATCACCATAACTTGAGTTGTAGTGAAGATAATTTGCCAAAATATTCCTAAATATACTACATACTCTACTAATTCGATTTGATGAGTAATTGGTCTTAAGTTCGCTTCAACAAAATGTTTAATGTAATTTCAATCACCTTAAGCAACTTTTATCAAACACTTTTAGTTATCTAAATCACCATAACTTGAGTTATAGTGAAGATAATTTACTAAAATATTCCTGAAATATACTACATACTCTAATAATTCGATTTGGTGAGTAATTAGTTTCAAGTTCGCTTCAAAAAATGTTTAATGTAATTTCAATCACCTTAAGCAACTTTTATCAAACACTTTCAGTTATCTAAATCACCATAACTTGAATTATAGTGAAGATAATTTGCTAAAATATTTTTGAAATATACTACATACTCTACTAATTCGATTTGATGAGTAATTAGTTTCAAGTTGGTTCAATCACTTTAAGGAAGTTTTACAAATTCTAGTTATATAAATCATTTTAACTCGTTTTAGTTTACAGCAAAATGCTAAATTTTGCTTGAAATATCGTATACAATCTTAATAATTCGAGTAATTAGGTTACAGTTCCCAACAAAAACGATTCCCAAGCAGTTAAACCACATTAATCATCGTAATTGCGTAAGCAGCGATCATCGCTATCGGTAACGCAGGTCGTGACTCACTCGCCGTGCCGCACCGTTAATTTCCAGCAACTTAAACAACGCAATTGCGACGACGTGCAACGTTTTTTTATGCCCGCGCACAAACGGAATTGCTAAACAGGGGCGCGAATTCCGCGGGATCAGCGCCCCGCGCTCCTCACTGACCGCGCCGCACGATTAACACACATCGCCTTAATTGGGGGACTCGCGCGGAAGCCATAAATAAACGTGATTTTGTCAAAACGAAACGATTTAATCGTAACGCGACATGGTTTTCCCAGGAATTGTTTCTTATATCCGAAAGAATTTGTCGAGTTGGTTGTTATGTAGGGATTTTGATTATACAACAAAATGCTGATGTTAATTTAAAATGTAAACAGAAAGATGTAATTTGTTGCAAGTATATGTATTGCTAGTATCAATAATAATTTTAGAATTGAATTAAATTGTGGGTAGTAATATCGAATAATTATATAAGTGAACCATGATATTTGCTTGAAACATTATATATATATATATATATATATATACATATATATATATATATATATATATATATATATATATATATATATGAAGGAGGGCAATAGGGAGTCCCTAATAAAGATGAATGAAGTGATGGATTAGCTGGAGATGGAGGTTAAGAAAACAAGAGAGGAGAGGCAGTAATGAATGGAAACCCTAAAAGCGGAAAGGGAAGAGATAATAAAGAGAGAGAGGGAGGAGATGAAGAAAGAGAGGAAGGAGTGGATGCGGATGATGGATGGGTGGAGGGAAATGCAATGCGAGTGGCTGAAAGAGAGGAAGGAGATGATGGAGAAACTAGACAAGCTGGTAAAACTAGGGGGGACAAGCGACGAGCAAGGGGAAAGAACGGCACCGGAGTGGGTCCGGGTGGTTGAAAAAAAGGTCGATACAATCGAGAAGCGGGAGGAAGCCAGGCAGAGGATGGAGAGGAAAAATAACGTGGTGGTGTCGGGTATAGGAGGAGAAGGGGTAGCTGCAATGCTGGAGAAGCTGAGTATCTCAGTGCCAATACGCAAGGTAGTAGAGCTAGGGAAAAGAGGTGACCGAGTCCTGATAGAATTAACCAACTGGGACGACAAAATGGACATAATGCGATCAAAACATAGTAAAGGGCACGAACATATACATTGATGACGATCTAACCGTAGAGGAGAGGGAAGTACAAAGAAAAAATATAGAAAGAGCTAAGGAAGAAAGAGCCAAAGGATTGGAAGCTAGGGTGGGATATCGAAAACTGAAGATTGCGGACGTCTGGTGGGTCTGGCAGGTGGACTCCTTGTCAAAAAAAGCATGAAGGGGGAGAGATCGACGAGGCGGGAGTATGAGTGGAGCAAGTGCAGGGTGGGTTTTTGGAACGTTGCGGGTCTAAGGAAAAAAGTGCTAGGGGGAGTGTGGGAAAAGGAACTGGAGAAGTGGTTCATCTCAAAGAACATAGTGCGGCTACTGGAGACGTGGATGACAGAAGAGGAGTGGAGGCAGGTAGAAATCTGCATGCCGACAGGGTGGGACTGGGTAATGCAAGGTGCAACGAAAGAAGCGAGGATGGGGGGAACCAAAGGAGGAATCTTGTTAGGAGTGAGGAAGTCAGTGGGATAATGGATCAGAGAGTCTTCGAGGGAAGCGGCGAGATTGTTAATAGGGAAGGTGGAAATGGATAGAAAGTCGGTGTGGGTAGGGGCCGTGTACTGTAACAAAAACCGTTTAGAACTAACAGAGATACTGGATGGGATCGAGACGGAGGCAGATGAATGGATAGTCGGGGGTGACTGGAATGTGAGGGTGGAGGAGCTGGAAGGAGGAATCGGAGAGCGAGGGGAATGGAGAAAGACGATCGCAGGATAAAGTGACCAACCAGGAGGGTAGAGAATGGATCTAATAGGTGAGAAAGTCGGGGTGGGATGTACTGAATGGCTGCTGCGAAGGGGACTGGAAAGGGAAGAAGACGTTCTGTGGACACGGAGGAGGTTCGGTTTTGGACTATGTGGTGGTCAAAGGTATCGGAAGGGAGGAGTTGGAGTTCTTCAAGGTGGAAAATGTGGGGGGGTCGGACCATGTGCCGGTGGAAGTGTTCTTGAGAAGGACAAAAGGTTTGAAGAGGGAGGAGAAAAAGGGGCAGCAAGGGTTTGGATGAAGCGAAGTAGAAATTGCGGTGTATGAGAAAAACCTAACGGGCGTGAAGTGGGAGGAAGTACAGTCGATTTTACAGTTGGAGTGATGGCGGCTGCGTTGGTGGTGAGAAAGAAGAGTGGACGCCAGAGGGAATGTTGGTTCTACGAGGAGTGTAAGATAAAGAAGACGAGGTGGCGAAGGGAAATGGCGAATTGGAGGTACGGCAGATGTGCAGTCGAAAGGGTTAATCAGGCGAAAAGGGAGTTCGAGAATACGTGCGAGAGGAAAAAAATAGAGGAGTTGCAGAAAGTGGAAAAGAGGTTGAGGGAGTGTGTGGTGGAGAAACGGATGTGGGAGATCTTAAAGGGAAAGGTGAATCAGGGTAAAGTGAACATAGAGCTAGCAGAGTGGGAGAGGAGTCTGAGGTGGAGCTGGGCAGTTCGAGTACGAGACAGGTGGTACGAAGGGAGGCGTTTTCGCAGAAAGAGGTGGAGGAGGCCCTGGCACAGTAAAAACTAGGAAAGGCAGCGGGGGAAGATGGGCTGAAGGCAGAAGCTTTCAAAAAGTTACCGGAGGAAGGAAGGGAGAAGGTGCGGCAGAGCAGCGCCAAGGTGTGGAGTGGAGAGGAGGAAGTGCCGAAAAAGTGGCGTGTGGGGGTGGTGGTCCCGGTGCACAAAGGAGGAGAGGCCTCGGACGTAAAAAACTATAGGGGGATCACCATTATGAGTGCCGGTTATAAATTGATGATGACTATGGTGAAAAATAGAATGGATAGGGAAGTGGAACAAAAAGGGCTGCTGCCGGAATGCCAGGGTGGGTTCAGAAGGGGAAGAGGGACGAGGGAACAGATTTTCACGCTGGCGAGAATGGTGGAGGAAGCGCTGGAATGCAAAGGGAGAGTGTATGCGGTGTTTGTGGATTTAAAAGCTGCGTATGACTCAGTTCCTAGGGGGAAGCTAGTGGAATGTATGGATAGATTGGGTATGGAAGAGGAAGGAGTGGAGTGGGTGAGAAGGGTGTATAAAGAGTCATGGGCGAAAGCAAGAGTGAATGGAGAAATATCTGAGAAATTTAGGGTGAATGTGGGAGTACGGCAGGGGTGCCCGCTGAGCCCCCTCCTGTTTAATCTGTACACGAGCGAGTTGGGTTGGTCGTGCTGGGTAGATCCAAAGTGTGGATGTTAGCGTATGCAGATGACGTGGTACTGGTGGCCAAGAGAGTGGAAGAGATGCAAGAGATGTTGGATAGAATGGGTAGATACCTGGATAAGAGGGGGCTAGTGGTGAATGTGGAAAAGACCAAATGGATGTTGTTTAGGAATAGGGGCAGGAGGGGTAAGGACGAAGGGCTGAAATGGAAGGAAAGGCTGATTGAGAGAGTGAATGGCTTTAAATATATATATATATATTGGTTTGACTGTGGAGGAGAGCTTAGGATGCATGTGGAGTGTATGCAGGCAAAAACAAGAATGGCTTGGGGATTGCGTGCAGAAAATGGGGGAGTTTGTGGGGTGGTAACCTCGTAATGGCGTGCAAGATATGAGATGCGTGTGTAAAACCTATATTGTTATATGGAGTGGAAGTGTGGGGATTGTGTGAATGGGAGGTAATAGAAAGGGACCAAGGTTGGTTTCTGAAGAATCTGCTAGGGCTCGAAAGGTGGACACCGAGGGCAGTGCTGTTGCAGGAGACAAATCGTATGAGTATGTGGTGGGAGTCGTGTGTGAGTGTTGTGAAGTTTGAGGAAAGATTGCAGATTTTGGGCGAGGAAAGACTGGTACGGGAGGTATGGATGAGGTGTAAGAGTAGAACAGAGAGTAGATGGAGGAAGGATAGAGAAAGGATGTATGAAAGAGTGGGTAGAGGAGAAGCTGAGAGAAAGGGGCTAGCCTAGGAACTGAGATAAGGGAGAGATTGAGGGATATTGAGAGGCAAGAAAGGCAAGTGAGAATGGCTGAGAGTTCATACAACCCTGGCTACGTAGAGTGGCAAGTGCAGGGGAAACTCCCGAGCTAATTATCCAGGGGAGAGTGGAGCAGAGAGGACAAAGTATGCATGGCAAGAGCGAGGTGTGCTTCAGAAGAGCGAGGAAGAAAAGTGTGGATGGGGCTGGGGTACGCCGCGTGTGCGCTGCGTAGGAAGGGGAGTGACACGTGGTGGCACCTTAGCAAAGATTGTGAGGGAGTGAAAGAAGAGTGGGTTGGAGTGTGCAGAAAGCTGAACGAATGGTTAGGAAAGGATGGGAAAGGTGTGAAAATCTGCAGGAGGCTGACGTGGGCAAGGAAATTGGCGTTTATTTTAATGCATAGAAAAATGTATTATGTCAGAATTTTTTAGTTTTTCTAAAGACTTTTAGATTATGTCAAACCCTCTTACATTCTCAGACTAATAATACATTGCACCTTATTATCAAACTAAAACAAATAGGAATATTAAGCATTCCAATACACCACAAGGATTTCTAAACCGATGGTGTTACGACTATCATAATTTTTTAGTTTTTGTGATTGCAAGCCTCCCAATTCGCGTATAAATCACCACATGGCTTCCGTTATGTGTCCATAAACCGATCCGTTTATAAAATCCGTATTTTTTCCCCCCATTTTGGGCACTGTTAATTCAAACTAATGGCTTCACGCACGGGTAGGGGTGAAGCCTCTAGCGAAAAAATCGTTTATTTGCGAATTCGGTTTGTGCAAACATGTAGCGTTCTATTTACCTGCATTGCGTTCCGCACGCCGGTCATCCGGAAGCCGCATTAAAATGCATTATGGCGCGCCGCAATCGTGTCCAATTATTATGAATATTTACACAATTAGCGGTTAACGATTGGACCGAATGCGCTGGCGCTGGCGATTTTTCCACGGGCTCAATTAAATTTAAAAGCAATTTGCTGATTAAAACCGTTGCCACTCGCTAACACTGAGGGGGTTTATTGGTATTGTCACCTGTGATTTTGTATATTTGATACTTATATTATTTGAGCGAATAACATCATAATTAAAGGAAGAACTTGGGATAACAATGGAAACAGGCAAGAAGAAGCTAGGAAATTCATACAGCAAAAGCTGGGAGTAGAAACGAAAGTAAAAATGGTAAGAACGATAAAACAAAGTAATGGAAATACTATAAACATTGTGGAAATGGAATCATTTGAAGATAAAATGAAAATAATGTCTTAGAGGACAACAAATATACATAGAAGATGACCTTACCCAAAAAATTCTGAATGCCAAGAAAGTGCTTTTCGTTATATTCAAAAACTATAACTACGGCAATGAATTATTCTATTAGAAGATATCAAGATTTGATATTCATCAATATTTCGGAGCTTTAGGGATTTTATAAATCTTATATTTTACCTCTTTAAACATGTATTAGTAGTACATCTGAGGAAATATATTTGTATAAAGATATAAATATGACTATGACTATGACTATTTTTGAATCTAACTAATAATTTCTTGCTAACATTGTACTATTGTAGATTATCCTGATGATGCTCAAAATTAAACGAGCGAAATATTGATATGTTGTAAAAGGAGTTTCACTGCCCTCGCTTTTTCCCAAAGATAACTTAACATTTTTTACATATGTAGAAATATCGCGCATTCTTAAGTGTTTCCTGATATTGCTTTGGTTTTTCTTATTTTTATTCTAGAATATTTCCAGAACTGAATAATTTCTCCACTATAATGACTAAACAGTTTTCAACGTACATTTTACAGCCACAATAATCGTTTTATAATAGCCCCCCCCTTAAACTGTCCATCAGTTACTTGCAGTATATCACAATCTGATATCATAAGCAGCATAAAATCGAATGGTGCACAAAATCAGGCTCAATGAGTCAGAATTGAATTATGCAAGGCCAGTCGTGAGAGACAGAAAGGTCGGCGCACGCTCTCCGTGAGTGTGTGAGAACGCAACATATTAGCAGGGATTGAAAATGTTATTAATAACAATTAAGTCATGATTTCGCTGGCCGACTTTCACCCAGTCCAGTCCGTTTGGCGGGATTTGAATTTCCACTTAGATAAATTTCGCGTGGTGAATTATCATATGGGGGAGGCGGTCGCGCTCAAACTCGCATTAGAGCCGTACGTTACCGCCGCCACACCCGCGACAGCTCAATTCGGATTTGATATACTCGGAGGTTTTTGGGGCCTCGAAAGCGGGAAAATGTAGATTGAATTACGGGCTTTTTTAAATATATTAGGCCTTTTGTCAGTAAAACTAGATGAAAAACTAAAGTTTTTACTGTTACTACAATTTATTAATATAGTCTGACACTATTTCCCGATGTTATGCCTCACTTGAGGCAGGGAACAAACCACAGCACCCCTCGATACCGTTAGCCCGAGATGGGAAAATCACCCATAAATCCCGCGGCGAGGACATAGGGAATAAACATCAAATCATATCCAAACAACTTCACATGTTTTATATTTTTATATTTATATAGAATATGTAACTTTGTTGTTTAAATAAATGCAAATTTATAACTTGTACGTCTTGTAAACGATTCATTGGGAATTAAGATTATTATTACTATTCTGTATATTCTCCTTGGTGGGTTCTACATGTTTCATTCGGTATATTGTACAAGAATGACACAGTTAATTTTGTTGTTGTATAGACGACAGGTTCCATTTTATCATTTTTTGTTTAGTACTTTTCTGACAATATTGCACGAACCCAGTACTACAGTTTTCTTTATTGTTATTATTATTACTATTATTATTATTAAGTAGAACGAGTTATAGACATTTTTTTCTTGAAACTAAATTGTTTTCAAGAAAAAAATGTCTATAACTCGTTGCACTTAATAATAATAATAATAATGTGATTATATGATACATTTTCTTTTGAAAACGGATATATAAGGTTCTTCATATGAGAATCAATCGAAATTTTTAAAGAACTTATTATTGAAAAATTAACCCAGGTCACAGCCCTGGGTTAATTTTCAACAGCAGAATAACGAATAAATTGATTGGTTGTGGCGTGGTAATTAATTTTCAATTAAGGATATGAATAAAACTACTATATTTTTTACCACTTATTTAAACTAAACTAACTAAAATAAATAAGTACTAAAAAAAAACATAGTAATTTTATTCATCTCCTTCATTTAACAGTTGCTTTGATAAATAATTCAGTATCAGATTAATATACACGCAACGTTATAAAAATGCACAAAAAAAAAGTTTGTTTTAACATATGTACGTTACATCCAGCTGTCAAAAAAAAATGCGGTATAAAACCTACAGCCGCACTGTATACGTAGCTTATGAATATTAAAGCAGCCATTTCTACCGGTCAGAGGAGAATGGAACAGACTAACATGTACAACAACAAAAAAAAACGAAAAGTAATACACGCATTAATGAGTGCACTCGTTTAGACTAATGGCAAAAAAGTTGGCCTCTAATGCGCGTTTGCTTTATTTATTTATATACGCCTGCATTCGTTGCGATTTCTATTTAAATGCAGTACCATAAATAACGCTGTGCTGATAAACAAAAACCGGCTTGGCAAAATAAATATATAAATGTGCAGAAAAAGTGCATTCCAATGTTTGTGAAGAGTTCGGATTCACAAGAATTTATACAATTGTATAAAACTTCATAGGTAATGGCTAGATAATATTCAATATAGTCTAAACATGGTATATGTGTGAAATATCATATTTTGATATATTTTTTTCAAAAATGTGTTAATTAAAAAAGTCTAAAAATAAGTCATAATAGCCAAGGACCGATAGTAACGATAGATAAAATGTGAAATGATGAAATTTCATGTGTTTTTCTCCCAATTTGAATTGAAACTGTAGAATTTTTCCAGCCCTATATAATGACCATAGAAGCTTTTCTCTAGCTCTGGCTGTTTTCGCGTTGTAGCGGTGAGAAAATGTGTACATGACGAAATTTCATGTTTACCCGATTTTAACTCTGTAGCGTCTCTATTTCGAATGCTAGAGAGATGCTTTGTATTTGAAAATGTAGAGCATTTCTAGCCGTACAGAATGAAGATAGACGCTTTACTCTAGCTCTTACCCTTTTCCCATTGTAGCGGTGAGAAGATGTGTATATTATGAAATTTCATGTTTTTCCCGCGTTTTAACTCCGTAGCGTCTCTATTTCGAATTCTAGAAAGATGGTTCAAATGTCAAAATGTAGTGTATTTCTAGCCTTGTTCTGTAGCTATTACCGTTTTCGCGCTATAGCGGTAAGAAAATCTGAATATGATGAAATTTCATGTTTTTCCCCTGTTTCAACTCTGTAGCATCCCTATTTCAAATGTTAAAGAGATGGTTTACATGTGAAAATATAGAGTATTTCTAGCTCTACAGAATGACGATTTTGTCTAGATCGCACCATTCTCATGAAGAAATTTGATGTTTTCCCCGGTTTTAACTGTGTAGCGTCTCTATTTCCAATGCTAGAGAAATGGTTTATATGTGCAAATGTAGAGTATAACTAGCCTTACAGAATATATAATACGATTTTCTCTAGCTCGTGGCGTTTTCGCGTTGTAGCGGTAAGAAAATGTGAATATGATGAAATTTCATGTTTTTCCCCTGTTACAACTCTGTAGCAACTCTATTTCAGATGTTACAGAAATAGTTTATATGTGAAAATGCAGAGTTTTTCTAGCCCTACAGAATGGCGATACACGCTTTTCTGTAGCTCTTAGCGTTTTCGCTTTGTAGCGGTGAGAAGTTGTGGATATGATGAAATTTCATGTTTTTCCCCTGTTTTAACTCTGTAGCATCTCTATTTCAACTGTTAGAGACGTGGTTTGTATGTGAAAATATAGAGTCTTTCCAACTCTACAAAATGACTATAGACGCTTTTCTCTTGCTCTTAGTGTTTTCGCGTTGTAGCGGTGAGAAAATGTGAATATAATTTGAAATTTCATTTTTTACCCTATTGCAGCCCTATAGCGTTTCTATTTCAAATGCTAAAGAGATGATTTTTATATGTGAAAATATAGAGTATTCCTAGGTCTATAGATTTACAATTGAAGCTTTTCTCCGGCTCTTGCAGTTTTCGCGCTGTAACGCTGAGAAAATACGAATATGATGAAATGTTATGGTTTTTCCCCTGTTTTAACTCTGTAGCAACTCTATTACAAATGCTAGAGAGATCGTTAAAATAAAACTAATAAAAAATACAAAAATGTAATAATAAAGTAGGTGTAAGTTCCTTAAAAGTGCACTACTGTTAAAAAATAATGTCTACAAGTTTAAGGCTGGCTTGTAAAAAAACGAGTTTTTATTTACCTATAAAAGTATTAAAAAAGTAAACTCTGAGTTTTACTTTTCGAATGTTACGATATCTTTAACTTTTCTAAGACGACTACATATTAAAAATATCTGGTGCACCACACGACTTTCCGAATTACATTTTTGACAGTTTTGACTTTTTTTGAATTTTTCAACATTTTTGACAATATTTGACGATATTTGATGATATTTGCCTATATTTCACTATATTTGACTATATTTGACTATATTTGACTATATTTAACTATATTTGACTATATTTCACTATATTTGACTATATTTGACAATATTTTACTATATTTGACTATATTTGACTATATTTTACTATGTTTGACTATATTTGACTATATTTGACTATATTTTACTATGTTTGACTATATTTGACTATATTTGACTATATTTGACTATATTTGACTATATTTGACTATATTTGACTATATTTGACTATATTTGACTATATTTGACTATATTTGACTATATTTGACTATATTTGACTATATTTGACTATATTTGACTATATTTGACTATATTTGAAAATATTTGACAATGTTTCACAATATTTGACGATATTTGACAATATTTGACGATATTTGACGATACTGGACGATATTTGCAATATTTCATGATATTTGACAAAATTTTGTTTCATCAGGAAAGTTTCAGAGTTTTACTCTCCGAATATATTTGACGAGACTTGACGACATTTGACGATATTTGACTATATTTGAAAATATTTGACAATGTTTGACAATATTTGACGATATATGACGATATTTGACATACTGGATGATATTTGACAATTTTATACAATGTTTGGCGATATTTGACAATATTTGATGATATTTGACTATAAAAAAGAAAACCTCTATCTTTTATAGGGCTATCAGCAGTGAGGCTTTTCCGCCGGTCAGGGGAGAAGCTCAGAGGAGTTTAATCACCCGGCATTTATCTTAACTTCACAGAAAACCTCTAAAAAACTGTGAAAGGCGATTCCCTAAAATTCGCTCCCCGCTGGGGATCGAACTCAGGCTCCCCAATACTCAGTACTATATTTGACAAAATTAGTATTTTTGTTTCATCAGGAAAGTTTCAGAGGTTTACTTTCCGAATAAATTTGACGAGATTTTACGATATTTGACTATATTTGACTATATATGAAAATATTTGACACTGTTTCACAATATTTGACGATATTTGACTGTATTTGATGATATTTGACAATGTTTGACATTATTTGACGATATATGACGATATTTGACGATGCTGGACGATATTTGAAATTATTTGACCATATTTGACGATTATTTTTGACAATATTTGACAATATTTGACAATATTTGTCAATATTTGTCAATATTTGTCAATATTTGATGATATTTGACTATATTTGAAAAATTAGTCGTTTTGTTTCAACAGGAAAGTTTCAGAGTTTTACTTTCCGAATATATTTAACGAGATTTGACGAGATTTGACGAGATTTGATGAGATTTGACGATATTTGACTATATTTGAATATATTTGAGTGTAGTTGATGATATTTGACAATGTTTGACAATATTTAACGATATAATAATAATAATAATCATTTATTAGTGTTATCACTTCAATAAGTTTACACAAGTCAATGACAATGTGTCACAATATTTGACTATATTTGTCAAATTTAGTCTTTTTGTTTCATTTTAATTTTCAGTCGTATGCGCGTAATTATAATGATATATTATTTGACTGTATTTGACGATATTTGACAATGTTTGACAATATTTGACGATACTGGACGATATTTGAGATTATTTGACAATATTTGACGATTTTGGACGATATATGATGATATTTGACAATATTTGACTATATTAGACAATATTTGTCTTTTTGTTTCATTTTAATTTTCAGTCGTTTGTGCGTAACTAAATTTTAAACTATATATAAAATTAAATTATTAGGCAACCCAAGTTATATTGATATGATATTTGACTATATTTGACGATATTTGATAATATTTAACAATATTTGACGATATACGACGATATTTGACGATATTTGAGATTATTTGACAATATTTGACGATTTTGGACAATATTTGACAATATTTGATTATATTTGACTATATTTAACAAACTTAGTCTTTTTGTTTCATCAAGAAAATTTCAGAGTTTTACTTTCCGAATACAGCAAGTTTACGATAACTGTAACTTTTCTGAAACGACACCAGAAGACTTTCCGAATTATATTTTTGAATTTTTTATTTAATTTTATTTTTCGACATTTTTGACAATATTTGACGATATTTAACAATATTTGAAAAAAATTGACAATGTTTCACAATATTTGACGATATTTAACTGTACTTGACGATATTTGACAATGTTTAACAATATTTGACAATTTTTGACGATATTTATCAATATTTTAAGATATTTTACGATTTTTTACAATATTTTATGATATTTTACGATATTTTACGATATTTTACGATATTTTACGATATTTTACGATATTTTAAGACATATTACGATATTTTACGATATTTTACTATATTTTACGATATTTTACGATATTTTACGATATTTTACAATATTTTACAATATTTTACAATATTTTACAATATTTTACAATATTTTACGATATTTTACAAAATTTTACGATATTTTACGATAAATCCGCAGATACCAAATACTTTTCGGGATGTGTTCTAGATATTCTAGCTTTTTTGCTTTGGCCAAAAATATTTAAAATAAATCAAAATCCGAGATAATTGGTATCTTGGTACCTTTCTAGATGTGGTCTAGGTATTCTAGTTTTTTTTGCTTTGGCCATGTGGGCGGTTTTGTCTTTTTACTTTCCCAATACAGCATTGCTGTATAAGGAAGGTATTGTCTTCGAAAAGAAAAATCGATTTGCTAACTTTTCTCCATGTTTCATGTCTAGTTTCATTTTCTAGTCGAAATTGGCAATTTTTTTAAAATATGTCTATGGATATGAATTTTTTTTGTGAAGAATTCCGGGAAAACGGTTTACTGAATCGCGACCATATTTGCAAATCGACTGGGAAACCGGGTTAGGGCAATCCCGTGAAAATTTTGAGCAAATTGGTCCACGAACAGAGAAAAATCTTCATAAAACCGTTTCCCAGCAAAAGTCACTTTGCCACCAATTAGAATGCCGGTGACGCCAACATAAATATTCTCGCAAAAAAACAGTAGCGGGTGTAACTTGGGTTGGCTACTAGTTTAATTTTATATATAGTTTAAAATTTAATTACGCTCAAACGACTGAAAATTAAAATTAAACAAAAAGACACTTTTTTGTCAAATATAGTCAAATATTGCCCAATATCGTAAAATAGCGTAAAATATCTTAAAATATTGTAAAATATTGTAAAATCTCGTAAAATGTCGTAAAATATCGTAAAATATTTTACGATATTTTACCATATTTTACAATATTTTACGATATTTTACGATATTTTACGATATTTTACGATATTTTACGATATTTTACGATATTTTACGATATTTTACGAGATTTTACAATATTTTACGATATTTTAAGATTAATCAATATATTTTCTCTGCTTGTGGACCAATTTTGCTCAAATTTTCACGGGATCGCCCCAACTCGGTTTCCCAGCCGATTTGTCTTCTTATAATCTTATAAAAATAATAATAATGCTGAACTTTTTTTGGGGGCATATTGACGAATTTATCAAAAATGGTACAACTAGGTGAGATAGATAAAAAGAAAAGTTTAACGCCATCTGGAGACACCACAAGTCAAATGGCGTTAAACTTTTCTTCTAGGTGGAAAGTTATATAATTTGTGTATGTAACCACTCGAGTTATTGTGTGAATTCATCCTCACTAGCTGAGCTATACTGATGAGTTCTTACAAGATCGAAATCTAGATATGTAGATTGCTACGAGTTGGATTCACACTTACACAGAGTGGAAATTAAGTAGCGAATAAATTCAATAAAACTTTTATTTATGATTTTTGTCCCAAAATCTGTGGACACGGATTTTTAATTTTATATTGCCAATTTTTAATGAAAGTAAAAAATGTTTCGACCATTTTTGAATGAGCAACAGCATCATTGACACTTTTTTCAAATGAAAACCCTATTTTTTAATATAATTTCATCATTTGTATTTCGTTTAAAACCTTGATACATTTATAACAATTTCAAAAAAATATTCTAATTAAGTAACTAAACTAAAAAAAATGTAAATTAAAAAACTCAAATATCAACAAAAAATAATTACGTGTGTTTGTATGTTTAAAAACTTGTCTTTTATAGGACTATCAGCCGTGAGGCTTTTCCACCGGTCAAGGGAGAAGCTCAGAGGAGTCTAATCACCCGGTATTTACCTTAACTTCACAAAAACCTCTGAAAAACGGTGATAGGTGATTCGCGAAAATTCTCTCCCCGCTGGGGATCGAACTCAGGCTCCCCAGTGCACAATACGAGGCGAGGCGGATGATGCCTCTAACCACTCGGTCCAATAATAATGTCATACGTGTATATTACGTTTCAAACCTTAAATTCGTGAGAATCTCAAAAAAGTAGAAATTAAAAAATAAAACTAAAAAAAATAAATTTAGCACAGCAAGGACCAAAAATAACCATCCAAAATAATAACATAGGTTAGTTTACGTACGTGTGTACAAAACCTCTAAACAAGCGAAACAAACGCCGTTATCAGCGCGTTATCACGCGCGCACACCTGTAATCTAATCAAACCCGTTCTTACTCATCCGGGAAAAAAAACCTCGGATGGGACCAGCGCACCGCAAAAAAAAATAAACAACAAACAGCATCACGTTTATTATATTATTACTGTTAAAATTATTACCTTGCAAGAGCAGAAATCCAAGCAGATAGACGCACCGCACGGCCATTTTAAAGCGGCAGGTGAAAGACTCTCGAGGAACAGGTACGATGGCCGCACACAACAATACACCACTCTCTCACTCAAACACGGACACCCTCACAAAAAAACACACCCGAATCAGCTGAACAGAACCAAATTAATACTTTTACAAACTTTTGTAAAGTTTTTTTAGTTTTTTTTTTAATTTTTTGTTTTCTATAACTTTTATTTTTAAACCAACTCGCACTATGCACGCCCAAAATAAAATTAAACCACTATAGTGCACTGAACATTAGGAATTATTTTTGCGATCGTATCGTTGGCGGGGGGGCGGCGCGGCGTTTCGTAAACGTAACAGGTGCGATTCCGCGCTCTCCAGTTGCGGGATGGAAACTAACGGCGCGCGGGCCGAGCGTTCAAACTTTCGCGGGCTGTCGTGAAGCCTCGCGGCCGCCGAGTTGTTTCAGAAAGTGGACAGAGAATGTTAAGAGTTAGTGGTATATTTTTACCCCATTCAACAGTTCTCGTAGTTAACTCGTGTATTGTTTTAATAATAATAATGGATGCGGCATTATTGTTGGATCTAGCTAGATTAGACCTGGCGTTGTTGGGAAAATCATAATTTAAACTTTCAACTCTTCTCAAAAACTCTAGGATTAATATTAATTCAACTTCTCTCAAAAAATCTAGGATTAATTTTAATTCAATTCTTCTCAAAAAATCTAGGATTAATTTTAATTCAACTCTTCTCAAAAATTCTAGGATTAATTTTAATTCAACTCTTCTCAAAAAATCTAGGATTAATTTTAATTCAACTCTTCTCAAAAAATCTAGGATTAATTTTAATTCAACTCTTCTCAAAAAATCTAGGATTAATTTTAATTCAACTCTTCTCAAAAAATCTAGGATTAATTTTAATTCAACTCTTCTCAAAAAATCTAGGATTAATTTTAATTCAACTCTTCTCAAAAAATCTAGGATTAATTTTAATTCAACTCTTCTCAAAAAATCTAGGATTAATTTTAATTCAACTCTTCTCAAAAAATCTAGGATTAATTTTAATTCAACTCTTCTCAAAAAATCTAGGATTAATTTTAATTCAACTCTTCTCAAAAAATCTAGGATTAATTTTAATTCAACTCTTCTCAAAAAATCTAGGATTAATTTTAATTCAACTCTTCTCAAAAAATCTAGGATTAATTTTAATTCAACTCTTCTCAAAAAATCTAGGATTAATTTTAATTCAACTCTTCTCAAAAAATCTAGGATTAATTTTAATTCAACTTTTCTCAAAAAATCTAGGACTAATTTTAATTCAACTCTTCTCAAAAAATCTAGGATTAATTTTAATTCAACTCTTCTCAAAAAATCTAGGATTAATTTTAATTCAACTCTTCTCAAAAAATCTAGGATTAATTTTAATTCAATTCTTCTCAAAAAATCTAGGATTAATTTTAATTCAACTCTTCTCAAAAAATCTAGGATTAATTTTAATTCAACTCTTCTCAAAAAATCTAGGATTAATTTTAATTCAACTCTTCTCAAAAAATCTAGGATTAATTTTAATTCAACTCTTCTCAAAAAATCTAGGATTAATTTTAATTCAATTCTTCTCAAAAAATCTAGGATTAATTTTAATTCAATTCTTCTCAAAAAATCTAGGATTAATTTTAATTCAACTCTTCTCAAAAAATCTAGGATTAATTTTAATTCAACTCTTCTCAAAAAATTTAGGATTAATTTTAATTCAACTCTTCTCAAAAAATCTAGGTTTAATTTTAATTCAACTCTTCTCAAAAAATCTAGGATTAATTTTAATTCAACTCTTCTCAAAAAATCTAGGATTAATTTTAATTCAACTCTTCTCAAAAAATCTAGGATTAGTTTTAATTCAACTCTTCTCAAAAAATCTAGGATTAATTTTAATTCAATTCTTCTCAAAAAATCTAGGATTAATTTTAGTTCAATTCTTCTCAAAAAATCTAGGATTAATTTTAATTCAACTCTTCTCAAAAAATCTAGGATTAATTTTAATTCAACTCTTCTCAAAAAATTTAGGATTAATTTTAATTCAACTCTTCTCAAAAAATCTAGGATTAATTTTAATTCAACTCTTCTCAAAAAATCTAGGATTAGTTTTAATTCAACTCTTCTCAAAAAATCTAGGATTAATTTTAATTCAATTCTTCTCAAAAAATCTAGGATTAATTTTAGTTCAATTCTTCTCAAAAAATCTAGGATTAATTTTAATTCAACTCTTCTCAAAAAATCTAGGATTAATTTTAATTCAACTCTTCTCAAAAAATTTAGGATTAATTTTAATTCAACTCTTCTCAAAAAATCTAGGATTAATTTTAATTCAACTCTCTAAAAAACCTAGGATTAATTTTAATTCAACTCTTCTCAAAAAATCATTTCATCGTTCTTATGGGAGGAAATAGGTCGATTCATTTATTTCCCCCACACGAAATTTTGCTATCATTATTTTTTGTTCTCACATTGTTACCCTTCAGCTAGAGAATGATCATATTGTTGAATCTTAAGAATGTCAAAAACGTTCTTAAAAACAAATAGCTAATGAAAACTAAGACGAGTAATTTTTAGGAAGATAAATAAACAACTCGGCCAATTGCGTCCCCAAAATAAAGGAATATCCAACATTTTGGACAGGTTGTTACTGATTAACTGAGAAATAAATTTCATCCATTAAAATGAACTTGTTGTGTATTTACCACCTATAATAGCAATGGACTGTTAGGTTGTATAAAAGTGACTTAACTACAGCCGGTTACATAAATTATTGTTAACTTTCCATTTCATACCAAAATGTACATATGTTAAGATATTGCAACGACGCTTTATATGTCAAATTCAACATCCTGGGGGTGTACTTTGGAGCAATCGCTATGAATATAGCAATCGAGAGACGAACGCTAGTATTGCAAATGGTACCGATTTGAGACCTTACGCCTTACTGCCAATCTTTGGTAGAATTGAAGGCTCGACAGTAATTATCTTTTGACATTAATTTTTATGTTTATTCTATTAGTTTAGCGCTATGAAATATGTACGCATTATAGCGCATGGTAATAGCGATCGGTCAAAAATCGTACCCCTATTGTGTTATACTTACAATATATTTGGTAATTCAACTATCAGACTAAAATTTGAGGCACAGGAAATGGATATGATGGACTATTATTAATTTAATGTACACTTAAGGCGACGCCCGATTGTCTAGGCACATAAGCTATCGGTCGTTAAGTCACAACGAACCCCTAATGACCCATCAACCCATTATCGGCCGGTCATTACGAACCCGTGATTAGTATTATACAGAAGAGGACGAACAGTGGCAAGAGTAGCCTCAAACGAAACAGTCGCGGAGCGACCAATAAGCCACACACATCACAGTCATCACCCAAACAACATCCACAACTTTCAACAATACCTTAGTTATTGAGGACGCTTCCAGTTCCTTCCGACGACGTTCCAACAGCAGGTATCCAGCGGTGGTTGCCCTCAACATTAGCGCCATGGACTCGGCAACTGGACCTCAGCATTAACGTCATCGACAGGCTCTTTTATCGATACACATCATTTTGGTGCCAGCGGTGGTATTTTCCATCATTACACATCAATCCCTATAATATAAAAACAAAGCTAATGTTTTGAAGCCGACCGTCATTTATGATTTTGTTGCTGTCATTGTAATGATGTCGTAACAAAAATGTTTATTACTGACAGCTTTGTCCGTCAAGTGGGAACAAAAACAACACGATTATAGGATAGTTGCACCTTACACGGCCAATAACACTGTCATTCCTAGTACTGTCAGTATTTGCTTGAATCCTTTTTCAATATTTATCAAGTAATCAATTATCCGGATAAACATCAGCATTGTATTCATTCCAGCATTACAATACCTTACACGATCAGTAATACTATCAATATATTAGAATAATGAAAATATTAAACATGTTCTCGTTCAGTAATACTGTCATTTTTCTAAAATGTTGACAGTATTATTCACCGTGTAAGGTGCCTTTATAGAACTTGCAACGACATAGTTTGAAGAAGAAGCAAGGCCCACAATATTACGTTTGGAAATATTTTTAAAGAAAAGGATATATTATCTATTTGCCTTTTACCTTTCGGAGGTTAAAGAAAAGGAAACGTATACAAATAGTTACACGTACTCAGAGGAGTTGGCAAGATAGTTGATTCAACATACACCGTCGGACGACAGGAATTGCATCTAGTTATTAAATAAAAGTAAGCTTGACGGTGTTAACAGTTCAAATAACAAAAATAAACGTTGATTTTTCCGAAAATTAATACAATAGAAAATATCTGGTGTGGGCACCACATGACTTTCCGAGTCAATTCACATTTTCACAGTAGTAGGTAGTAATAGTTACTGTATTTGTTATAATTCTGTAACTGGCTATAGACCTTCAGGTCCTTCGCCCGTGTGTTAGTATATATATATATATATATATATATATATACATCGCGCATGCGCAGAATACCGACCGCAGCGCTGAATCGGCGGAATATCAAAACGGTACATAATTAAAAAACACGCCTCGTATATATCGATCTAAAGAGAAGAGGTTTCTTTCAGCCCTAGTCGCCGCAATCCCAACATTCTCCCTCTAACTAGTTTTTCGGCGAAATATATATATATATATATATATATATATATATATATATATATATATATATATATATATTTATATATATATATTTATATATATATATATATATATATATATATATATATACATCGCGCATGCGCAGAATACCGACCGCAGCGCTGAATCGGCGGAATATCAAAACGGTACATAATTAAAAAACACGCCTCGTATATATCGATCTAAAGAGAAGAGGTTTCTTTCAGCCCTAGTCGCCGCAATCCCAACATTCTCCCTCTAACTAGTTTTTCGGCGAAATATATATATATATATATATATATATATATATATATATATTTATATATATATATATATTTATATATATATATATATATATATATATATATATATATATATATATATAACCCACGTCTCCAACTATCGCGGCCAGAAAACATAAAAACGAGCAAATATGAAAATGTCATATATATATATATATATAATTTCTCAAAAATTTCACTCTCCAGCTATCGCGTCTGTCGCGCTACCAACTGCGCCACGTAGGCCACCCTCCATGGCGATTGGTACACACATTTGTACACGTTTACAAGTTTTTTCACGATTTGTCATGGTTTCATTTTTTATTGTTTTTCATTTACACAAATGCACAGCGGCACAATTGCACAGTCCCATAGTTGCACAATTGAACAGTTACAAGCTGCTCACTTTTATAGTTGCATGGTTGCATAGTTGCATAGTTGCATAGTTACACAATTGCACATATGGTAATAACATTCAACATACTTATGCCATCATTGGTCTAGTCGGCAAGTACATGCTGCTTGGACAACATTCGGTAATAAAGTTAATGAAATTTTAGTATTTTTTCAGTTTTTTGCTTATATCTTCTAAACCATAGAGTTTTCGAGGAAAATCTCTATATACAAAGTCGTATCGCATTAAATTTCCTTCAATTATCATTAGTCAACGTTTTTCTTTATCCAATACTTACCAAGATACAGCTGTTCGAAGTATTGAATAAAAACTAACGATGGGCAAATTTCTCAACTTGTGAAAATACGAGAAAAATGCATGTTTCTGCTTCTTAACTTTTATTTTTCAACATATCTATATATATATATATATATATATATATATATATATATATATATATATATTTCCCTCTGGGTTGGAATCTTCGAAAGACACCCCATGACTAGGAACAACTCCCACTAGGGAGCCGAGATGGGGTAGTGCCGGATTCGTCCAGCGTCTTGTTCGGGACACCTACCGGCTAAACCAAAACCCAGGTTCTTCAGGTTCAGCCTTGTCCGCCCTGCAGGCACTGCTGAGCCCCCTTGGTGGTCTAACGTTAGTCAAGCTTTATGTCCCCTGTGCGGATATTGGGATCTGTCACTGTCGCCTTGTCCTAAGTTCCATTTCGGTCCTTGATCCTTAGATCGTCCTCAAACTTGGTCCGCATAATTTTCGCGCAGAACCCTGTTAATGCGGGCCAAGCGCCACTCTTGCCATTTCCCCCCTAGCTCTTCAGGTGAGGTCACCCAAGCCCGCAGCCAGAGTTCTGTCCTCGCCGATAGTCATCTTGGGCATTCGTAGATGGTGTGAGTCGGATCGTCTACACCACCACAGGAACGACATGTCGGCGTGTTTCCTTCTCTATCCGGTAGAGGAAGACTCCATGACCGGATCGGGCCTGGGTGGTCCAGTGATTCAGCTCACCATGCCACCTAGATACCCACTAACCTTCGGGTCCACTCTGCATATGGGGTGGCGTCCAGCGTGCTTGCCATCGCCTCATCGTTTCCGCACATGTTGCTTCGCGTGCTCTCCTCGGCTCCTCTCCGGCCCTCTTACAATACTACTAGGCCACCAGGAGTTGTCCCGGCCAGGACTTCCGCAGTATCCGGTTCCGGTTCAATATCCCATGATGATTCGTATGGCGCTGGTGCGCATTGCCCTTCGCAGTCTGTCGACGTTCCGCCCAGGCGGGTCCTGCGTAAGTGAGCTGGGCACGCGACACCAACGCCAGCAATCTTAGTTTCTTTCCGCTGGGGCCGCCGGTGTTAAACAGGAGCCTGGCAAGCGCTGCCTCTGACTTCGCGGCCTTCCTCGTTGCTTCAAGTATCTGGGCGAAGTGGTGTGTGATGGCCACTAGGGCCGTTCCCAGGTACTTGATACTCCTGGCTATGTGAAGCTTCTCCCCCAACAACTGGATGTTGCTTCCTGGATACCTGCTCTCTTGGTGGAGAGCAGGGCTACCTCTGTTTTGGTAACAGCGATGGTGAGGACGTTACCAGTCATCCACTCGGCCACCGCCTTCACCGTGGTCCTCAGTCTTGGCCGCCTCCAGTTCGCGTCGCCGCACCACTACAGCAAGATCGTCGGCGAATGCTATTGTCTCGGTGTCCTCCGGTAGCTCCAGCCGCATGACGTCGTCAAAGGTGAGACGTTCCAGATGAGGGGCCCAAGAACAGATCCTCGTCTCCGTCCTCATCCTGCGGTGCCATCACAGGTGATCCCCCTGTCTTGGAGATATCCACGGATAATGCCCCGGAGGGGTTCCCCTCTTCAACAGAGCAACATTGATGGCCCCCCATGACAACGTGCTAAACGCGTTAGCCACGTCGAGGGTGGCCATCAAGTAAACGGACCTTCTCCTCCAGGTCCCTGTGTTCGAAGTCTTGACCAGTTCCCGGGCTGCCAGTATTGCGTCGCTGGTCGACTTCTCCCTGCGGACGCCGTACTGGCTTGGATGTCTTCTCTACGCCTTCCATAAGGGGGTCGCAGATCATCCCCTCCAGCGCCTTGGCCATACCGTTCTAAAGGCAAAGTGGACCGTAGGCATTAGGGTTCTCCAGGGGCTGGGCTTGAGGATGAGTACCAGCCTTGCAACCTTCCATGATCTTGGGAAGGTACCGGTCCTCCAGCACTCGTTGGCGATCTTAATCAGCGCCGGAGCTACTCGCGCTGACGCTGCCTTGATGAGCTCATTCGGGAGCCCATCCGGCCCCGGCGACAGTTTGGAAAGTGCCTAGAGATCTTCCTCCTCGCTCCTGTCCGATGACGAGCACGATCCTAGTCCTGTTGGTTGCTGTCTTTTGTCGGCCTCTCCGGTGGATTGCTGTGTGTACTTCGGAGGAAGAGAGTCTCCAAAACCTTGGCCACACCTCCAGGGACCACTGCGCAGGCTCTCATCTTCTTCATCACAACTCTGTAGGGAAGGCCCCACGGGTCATCTTTGACCTCCCTACAGAGTTGTTTCCAGCATTCTGCATGGCTTTTCTCGATTGCCTTGCGGTAGTCACGTCGCTTCGGTATACCTCTCGGAGCTCTGTGGTTTGCGCCCGGTGACCCTGGCACGCTACTCCCTGCGCGTCGTCCTGTTTGCTTCCGTTCTGCAGGCAGCGACCTCCTTGCACCACCAGTAGACGCTCTTCTTGAGCCCACTGGTGGCGCATTTTCTGGGAACTGTTCTTGCGCAAGCCTCTTCTACTGCACAGGATAGCTCGTTTGCCATGTCATCTACGGTCGTAGGGTTTGTGCTGGTGTCTCCGAGTCCACTGCCTCTACGATCCACCTTCGCTTAGGGGTTGGTATTTGATGCCGGGCCTGGGGCTACTGGGCTTGGGTCTGAGCGGCCCCCATCCTGTTGTTGTAGGTGATATAGTGGTAGTCGCTCAGGGATTCCTCTCCCAGCACGCACCACCCACGCACCCACCTGACCGTCCTTGATGACGCCAAAGTTACGTCAATATGGGACGTCGAGTCTCCCCTTGCCCACATCGGCGCCCCACCGTGGTTGCAGACGGCCATGTCGAGTACCGCTGCTAATTCCAGCACCGCCTCCCCCCTGCGTCGGTGGATGCGAACCCCCATGCTGTGGCCTTAGTATTGAGGTCCGCGGCTATGATGAGGTTACCTCCGAAACTCCTCGCCGTTCGTTCCAGTTTATTCATCCAGTTTTGTGTGTGTCCCATGCCACAATTTGGGGACAAGTAACACCCGATGATGGTGGTGTCTGCCACGGTGACCCATGCCATATCCCTCGTAGAAGATCCGAAGGTAATAATGTGCAAATGACGGCTGCCAATTGGCTTGATGGCTACATCCGCCACGGGTCCATCAGTCACCCACGAGGGGTCCAACCTTTTGATGTTGTGCTCAGATTCTGAACGCCTCTTCCAGTCGCATTTTGCTCCTACTTACGATCACGATGCGTATACCTGCGTATACCAGTATTTGAGCCTCTTTTGTTTTATCTTTTCTTGTCCTTTTCGTAGCTTGTTTCGTCGTGGTTGGATCTAGTTTTTTTTGCTATGAGGTTGTTGGTCATTTTATCCCAAATATACAAGGCTCCATGTATTGTTAACATTTTGCATCCTATCTTTGTATTCCTTTCTTCCATTTTGTCCCTTCTTGCTGTTTCTCTAATCTTATTTTGTATTGCCATTTCCCCTTTTGTTAAATCATTATCTATTATTATCCCTGTCCCTTCTAGTTTTTTTCTCCATTGTTTCATGTTTTTGATCCCAAATGTATCTTTAATTAGTTCCCCTAAGGCTTATTTTAAACTGAAAAAAATTATTTTTATAGATTTTTTGAGTTTATTAAAATTTTGATGTGTCCAGTTTTGTTATCGCCTTTCGTTCTCCTCTCCTTCCTATTTCATAGGCTTCCATTATCTTGGCTTGTACTCCTAGAGTATTTGTTAGGTACATCCTTTTTTGTATCTTTGTTCTTGGTCAGGTTCATTCCCTTTATGATGATGTTCTTCCTCTTCCTTTGTTTTTCTTGCGATTCTATTTTTTATTCCATTTCATCAATCTTTTTATCTGCGTTTAGCAACACATTTTAAATAAAGTTTATTGGTAATAAACCACCCCCATATATTTTTACAATAATGATTACCCTTATTTTCTGTTATGATCTAATAAAATAGCAACCAAAACGGCGCCGCTCGCATAAATCACACGCCGCGAACTGTCCCGGGGGCAGCATTTCAGCGCGCGTGGGGCCAAACCGCGAGTCGCCCATTAGGAATTGCTTTATCGTCCGGCACGCAATAAACCGCCGCCGCTGCCGCTGTGAGCTCTCTTGGCGTAAGACGCACACACCCACACACATACACATGCCGGCCCCAGCCACCGGGGATTAATTGAAGTTGCAATATAGCAAAGCGCGGGGGCGGCGGCGCGCTCTTATCGCCTGCTTTTATTATGAAACTGCGAAATTAACCTGTCGCCTGCTTATCACGCGCGCAATTTTTAGAACCGCCCCGCGAGAGGAGGGAGAAATTTGAATTTTAAAACGCAAACATCGAATTAAAATGAGTTTAAGTACAACAAGTTATCGATTGAGTCCTACATATATACTCTCCGCCATAAATCAATTAAACCACCCATTAAACTTCGATGTATTTTGATTACAAAAAAACGTGGATTATATTCGTATTAAGAAACGAAGAAAGTTTTAGCAAGATACAATAAAGATTAATCAAAAATCTGCTATCAAACAACATTAAAATTTCAAAGCGTCTTAATTTGGTGATTTCTGTAATATCGAAAAAATCTTCTCGGCATTACAATTAATAATAAATTACCTACAAAATGCCAAATAAGTAATTTCATAAGGATTATTATTAAAGCAGATAATTGTAATTTAACCTTTTTTCAAACAATAATGAAAATAATAATTTGATTATTTTTGATAATATCTAGAAAATTCTTTCGTCATAATAATTATCTACAAAATACCAAATGAATATATTTTCATGAGGTCTTGAGAAGGACAAAAGGTTTGAAGAGCTCCTCCCAGACAGCAAGGGTTTGGATGGAGCGAAGTAGAAATTGCGGTGTATGAGAAAAACCTAACGGGCGTGAAGTGGGAGGAGGTGCAGTCGATGTTACAGTTGGAGAGAGTGATGGCGGCTGCGTTGGTGGTGAGGAAGAAGAGTGGACGCCAGAGGGAATGTTGGTTCGACGAGAAGTGTATGATAAAGAAGACGAGGTGGCGGAGGGAAATGGCGAATTGGAGGTACGGCAGATGTGCAGTCGAAAGGGTTAATCAGGCGAAAAGGGAGTTCGAGAGTACGTGCGAGAGGAAAAAATAGAGGAGTTGCAGAAAGTGAAAAAGAGGTTGAGGGAGTGTGTGGTCGAGAAACGGATGTGGGAGATCTTAAAGGGAAGGGTGAATCAGGGTAAAGTGAACATAGAGCTAGCAGAGTGGGAGAGGAGTTGTAAACCGATGGCGGAGTCTGAAGTGGAGCTGGGCAGTTCGAGTGCGAGACAGGTGGTGCGAAGGGAGGCGTTTTCGCGGAAAGAGGTGGAGGTGGCCCTGGAACAGTTAAAACTAGGAAATGCAGCGGGGGAAGATGGGCTGAAGGCAGAGTCTTTCAAAAACTTACCGGAGGAAGGAAGGGAGAAGGTGCGGCAGAGTATTAACAAGGTGTGGATTGGAGAGGAGGAAGTGCCGGAAAGTGGCGTGTGGGGGTGGTGGTCCCGGTGCACAAAGGAGGAGAGGCCTCGGACGTAAAAAAACTATAGGGGGATCACCATTATGAGTGCCGGTTATAAATTGATGATGACTATGGTGAAAAATTTAATGGATAGGGAAGTGGAACAAAAAGGGCTGCTGCCGGAATGCCAGGGTGGGTTCAGAAGGGGAAGAGGGACGAGGGAGCAGATTTTCACGCTGGCGAGAATGGTGGAGGAAGCGCTGGAATGCAAAGGGAGAGCGAATGCGGTGTTTGTGGATTTAAAAGCTGCGTATGACTCAGTTCCTAGGGGGAAACTGGTGGAATGTATGGATAGATTGGGTATGGAAGAGGAAGGAGTGGAGTGGGTGAGAAGGGTGTATAAAGAGTCATGGGCTAAAGCAAGAGTGAATGGAGAAATATCTGAGAAATTTAGGGTGAATGTGGGAGTACGGCAGGGGTGCCCGCTGAGTCCCCTCCTGCTTAATCTGTACACGAGCGAGTTGGAAGAGGTGCTGAGGAGAGGACAGGCAGGAGCGGTCGTGGTTGGTAGATCCAAAGTGTGGATGTTGGCGTATGCAGATGACGTGGTGCTGGTGGCCAAGAGAGTGGAAGAGATGCAAGAGATGTTGGATAGAATGGGTAGATACCTGGATAAGAGGGGGCTAGTGGTGAATGTGGAAAAGACCAAATGAATGTTGTTTAGGAATAGGGGCAGGAGGAGTAAGGACGAAGGGCTGAAATGGAAGGAAAGGCTGATTGAGAGAGTTAATGGCTTTAAATATTTGGGCTTTTGGTTTGACTGTGGAGGAGGGCTTAGGATCCATGTGGAGTATATGCAGGCGAAAGCAAGAATGGCTTGGGGGATTGCGTACAGAAGATGGGGTAGTTTGTGGGGTGGTAACCTCGTAATGGCGTGCAAGATATGGGATGCGTGTGTAAAACCTATATTGTTGTATAAGGTTGGTTTCTGAAGAATCTGCTAGGGCTCGAAAGATCGACACCGAGGGCAGTGCTGTTGCAGGAGAAAAATCGTATGAGTATGTGGTGAGAGTCGTGTGTGAGGGTTGTGAAGTTTGAGGAAAGATTGCAGGATTTGGGCGAGGAAGGACTGGTACGGGAGGTATGGATGAGGTATAAGAGTAGAACAGAGAGTAGATGGAGAAAGGATAGAGAAAGGATGTATGAAAGAGTGGATATGTCTGAGGTGTGGGTAGAGGAGAAGCTGAGAGAAAGGGGTAGCCTAGGAACTGAGATAAGGGAGAGATTGAGGAATATTGAGTGGCAACAAAGGCATGTAGTGGCTACGTAGAGTGGCAAGTGCAGGGGAAACTCCCGAGCTACTTAGCCAGGGGAGAGTGGAGCAGAGAGGACAAAGTATGCATGGCAAGAGCGACGTGTGGTTCAGAAGAGCGAGGAAGAAAAGTGTGGATGGGGCTGGGGTACACCGCGTGTGCGCTGTGTAGGAAGGGAAGTGACACGTGGTGGCACCTTAGCAAAGAATGTGAGGGAGTGATAGAAGAGTGGGTTGGAGAGTGCAGAAAGCTGAACGAATGGTTAGGAGAGGATGGGAAAGGCATGAAGATCTGCAGGAGGCTGACGTGGGAAAGGAAATTGGCGAGGGCAGAGGGGGTTCATTTTAATGGATAGAAAAATGTATTTTATGTTAATTTGTATTCTTTTTTTTGTGTCTTTTTTGATTTCTTTCTGTGAAAGTACCTACTGTTTGGGAATGTGTGTAAAAGGGAAGGGTTGGGCTGATATGCCAAATAAAGATCTTTTTTTTTTCATGAGGATTATTATGAAAGCAGAACAGAAGGACATGCCGAAGAGGGTCTCCGATGCCCAATAAAAAAGGGCTAGGGACAAGGCGAAGAACAAGGCCATACGTGTCGGTGGAGACGAACAACGCAACGTAATGTCTAAGCCTGAAAGATAAGCCTCCGTCGTGGGATGTGAGAAGGTTTAGTCGGTAGGCGCCCCATCAGAATCCGGGGTGAATCCGACACTGTCTAGGCTCGATTAGAGCATGAGCGTCTTAAGAAGATTCCTCCTCATAGAAAAAAAGAACTCCGGTACTCCGGCAGCTGAGACGGGAATACAGGCAAGAAATGGAGAGAAGCCGACCCTACAGCCTGGTCATGGGAAAGATTACCTGCCTGGCCCAGACGCTGCTGTAGCTGGACGGGTAAAGGTGGTGGAGACCCTCTTCCCGGCCAACAGGAATATTAGACAGATGAACTAAAAGATACTACAGCAGAGAAATATACTCTAGTACTCTGGACAACGAGGTCGGAAACTGGAATGAAGAGGAGGTAAAGTAGGCAGTGGTACTGTTTCCAGGAGGAAAGGTACCGGGCCCAACGAGCTCGGCAACGAGCTAATCCGGGCAGCATCTCCCGCGATCATTTCCAGGATGATTGACCTGGCTGATTCCTAAGCAAGGAAACCACTGACGATGACCCAAACGATGACACGAAGCTCTGCGACTTCAGGTAGAGGCTCTAAAAGCCGAAATGGCCAAGACGGACCGAGAAATAGGAAGGATGCACCAGGACCTAGCACAACTGCTAGAGATACGTACAGAATAAAAGTCAAACAAAGCCCCAGAAACGGAAAAGGAGGCAATAATAAGAATCCGAAACACATTCTGCGGCCAAAAAAACATATGAAGACTCAGCGGACGTACTAGCCGAAAACCGGCAGTTGACAACCTTCAAAGAAGTGAAACTAATCAATTCAAATAATGCTGATTTTTACTTATATGTTCTAGAACTAGAATTTATTGAACAATCCAAAATTTCTATTTTGGATTAAAGAGTACCAGTTTTATAGTTAAATCAGCTCAAACTGACCATTAATGGTCATAATAGTCAATAACGTAAAAAACATTAATTGTGTTCCAAATTATGCTGATTTTGGCAAGATACTTACATATTCTACAACTAAAATTCAATAGACAATCCAAATTTTCTATTTTCGTTTAATGATAGCTAATAGTTTTATAGTTACAGCAGCTCACACTGACTATTAATGGTCATAATAGCCAGCAACGTGAAAAACCTTTAATTGTGTTCCAAATTATGCTGATTTATACGGGGACTCTCAGCACCCCATCGTACAGGACTCGACGCTGGGGCCGACCCTGTGAAACGCCACACCCCTCAAACTCCACTCCTCCTGTCCTTCTTCGTCTTCAACGAGTAGGGTTCTCTCGTTCACTCTCGTCCACCCCTATCTCCCGCGTCAAGCCCAGCATGCTGCGGTGAAGGCGTTGCGTACGTCGAGGATGACGAGTGCGCAGAGCTTCCTGGTCCGCCGCCGCAACTACCTCCTGCACAGCCCCCATGGCCGATCGCCCTTGTCGGAAGCCCTTCTGTGGCCCAGCTAATCCTCGCCAAAACCAGGTTCTCTAGAAGCTTTCCCGCCGCGTCCAGAATACGCAGTGGCCTGAAAGCCGATGGGCAGTTTCCCCGTTTCCCTAGCTTTGGTATGAGGACTAGCCTCGCCTTTGTCCACTTCTCCGGGAAAACCCTCCTCCTCCTAGTTGCGTTAAAGACGTCCAGGAAGGATTCTGAAATGGATCTCGCAGCCCTCTTAACCACCTCCGGCGGTATGCCGTCCGGGCACGCCGCCCGGGCCCGCCGCCTTTCTTGTCGCCAGCCTGCCAACCGTCACCTCCAGTTCCCTGGCCGCGAAGGGTTCGCCCTCCTCCCTGTCCAACCTCTCCCTTTGGTCCTCCAGTTTGTCGCTCCCTCCGGAGAGGGGGGGACTCTCCTTTACTACCGCTCTTGGAAATAGGTGTCGCACCGTCTGCCTCCTCTCCTCGTTTTCCATGTGGGGCAGGGACGGCTTTAATCATATATGCCTCATGACTATATTGTACCCCTGTCTCTACACATCCTCGACCACTGCCTCCAGGACCTTGTCCCGTCGTGCCCACTTTGCTAATTTGGGGGGACCACTAGTAGACTGGCTTGCGTCGTGCCCCATCGCTCCTGGGAATAGGTTTCGCACCGTCTCCCACCTCTCCTTGGCTTCCATGCGGGGCAGGGGCGGCTTTGATCGTATGTGCCTCAGGACTATTTTGTACCCCACTCGTCCTCGTCCAGGGCTTCCAGGAGCTCATCCCATCGTGCCCTCTTTGCTGCCCTATTTCGGTTTATAGCTTTCTTTTGGCCTCTCTATAGTCCTCGCCTCCTGCCTCCTCTCCCACTCGGTGCCGCTTCCTAGTAACCTTTCGTCTTTCCCTTAGGCATTCCTTTCTGAGGGCTGCGATTTGGGGGGACCATCGTACCCTCTTTGCTGCCTTTCGCTTTCATTTGGCCTCTCTATAGTCCTCGCCTCCTGTCTTCTCTCCCGCTCAGTGCCGCACCCTGGTAACCTTTCCCCTTTCCTTTAAGCATTCCTTTCTGAGGGCTGCGATTTGGGGGACCATCATACTCTCGTTGCTGCCCCTATTTCGCTTTCTTTTGGCCTCTTTATAGTCCTCGCTTCCTGCCTCCTTTCCCACTCGGTGCCGCTCCCTAGTAACCTTTCGTCTTTCCCTTAGGCATTCCTTTCTGAGGGCTGCGATTTGGGGGACCATCATACCCTCTTTGCTGCCCCTATTTCGCTTTCTTTTGGCCTCTCTATAGTCCTCGTCTCCTGCCTCATCTCCCGCTCGGCGCCGCTCCCTGGTAACCTTTCGCCATACCATTAGGCATTCCTTTCTGAGGGCTGATTTGCGGGACCACCAGTAGACTGGCTTGCACCGTGCCCCTCCGTCGCCCTTTCTCCTCATGGCAGCCGCGCATGCTCCCTCCAGCCGTTGTATAAGTTCATCCGGCGTGGCCGTATCACCCCCTTCCACGAGCACACTGTTGAAAGCCTCCCCATCAAGGGTTGCCAGGTCATATGGCGCGGCACACCCTTCCCTTTCCCGCCTGCCTCTTCTTATTTTCCCCCTACTTAGCTAGCCTACATGTACACGATTGCTGTACGTCTCTGCCGCCAGCACTTGCATCTCCCTCGCCTGGTCCATGCTGCACATGGTGAGGTCCAACCTCCCTTTATGCTCTCTCCTAACGAAGATTGGGGTTTCGTCATTCATCACCGCGAGGTCGAGCTTCGCTAGTAGGTCTGCCAGATCTAGTCCCCTCACGTTTTCCCTCTCCTCTGACCAGTTTTTAGCGTTAAACTCTCCCCCTATGGTCACACCTTTCCCTCACGCCTCGATCTCGGTGTGGCATCTGATCGCCTCCTCATCGCCCCTATTTGGTGATATGTACACGCTGATTAGGGTGCGATCCCCTACCCTCATCAGCACCTGTCGTCCGAGATAACACCTTTCCCCCTGTTCCCTTCCTGGTCCATATAGCCGCTCCTTCGTCCTCCTTCTTCTTATTCTTCTTCTCCGTAGCGCTACAACCCGGGGTGGGTTTTGGCTGCCTTCACCACTTGTCTCCATCTAGGGCGGTCTTCTTCCTTCGTCCTCAGGAGCTGAGGAACCTTCAGATAAATCTAAACGACCTACTATGGACTACGGTTGACGAAGAATGCTATAGCATCATCCTATCAAGTGAACCAAACAGGAAGGCAGCAGCGGGGTGGAGTCTTCGTCAACCGTAGTCCATAGTAGGTCGTTTAGATTTATCTGAAGGAGCCTCAGCTCCTGGCCTGGCCCGGTGTCCGCAGGTTGTATGTCCCGTTTGCTGCTCCCGGGCCCCTACACATGTAGTCCCTGGCTCCGTGACCCTCCATGCCGCACAAGAGACAGTACTCCGCCATTGTATTGCACCTGCCCTTGAACTATCCTGGATATCCGCATCTCTGGCACAGAGACCTACGGTTCGGCCCCTTGCAGCTCCCCGCCGAGTGAATACTGTCCCAGCATCTGAAGCATGCAGCATATCGTTTGCCGTCTGCCTGGAAACGACACGGTAGTGCACTGCTCCCACCCTGATGAATCTGCCCCCCAACAGTTTCTTGGCGAGTTTGCCATCGCACACTATCGTACAGGCTTGCGTCCCACCGAAAGCTGGCCGCAGATCTGCCACATTCACCTCCTCTCTTACCAGGGCCTTTTTTAACTCCTCGGCCGTGGTAATCTCGTCTAGGACTTTAAGATGGAACACCTGTCCGCTTGTCCTCATGGTTACCACTTTTGCTAGTTCGTCCCTCATATTTTGTCTTTCCTCTTTCCCTTCCGTTATAGTGAGCCTCACGCTGTCTCCGTTGAACTTATAGAACTCTACGATCTTCGCAGCGGTTCGCTCCTCTCTTATCGGGGCCTCTTTCAACTCCTCGGCCGTGGTAATCTCGTCTAGGTCTTTAAGGTGGAACACCTTTCTGCTTGTCCTGATGGTTACCACTTGTTCTAGTTCGTGCCTCATTTTTTGTCGTTCCTCTTTCCCTCCCGTTATGGTGACCCTCACGCTGTCTCACTTATAGACCTCTACGATCTTCGCAGCTGTTGCCTCAATGTTGGCGTCCCTTACTCTCTTTAGGACGTCTCTGTAGGTCTGCCCACCCGTCTCCACCGCGACCGTTTCTCTCGACCAGGGGATAGGTTCGCTTGGGCGTATCCCTAGTGCTCATTTGCCTTTTCCAAGTCCAGGACTGCCACTTCCATGCAAACTGGTACTCCTTGCCACTTTAGTGGTTACCCCTTCCGTTTCCAGCACCACCCTTGTTCGCCTGCCACTTCTCTCCAAGGGGTCTTGGCTGTCCCCTCGAAGATGTGGCCGCCTCGCACCCTACCACCCTCATCACGTAGTGAATGGTGCTTATCTTGATTGCCCTCTCTCCTACCTCCGTCGTGTTTACGACCATCCTGACTACCCCCCAGAGGCATCTCCAGCCCCTCCGCCGCTCTAATTGTCCCTACACTTCCAAAAATTTGTATTTCTCGTGTAGGTGTATATTATATGTGTATTTAAGGTTAATTTGGTATAAATATAATTACCGATGAGGCGCAATTATAAATAAATAATTGAATATTGGATTGTAAAAACTTACATTGCATTTTCTACAGGCGATACCTCAATACGATCTGATACGTCAATATAGAAATCATCCCAAAAAAGTCTATGCAATCACAATGAATACCGAATTATGTACGTGCAAGGATATAACACAGCTGGTAGTGGTTAAATCTAGCCATAAGAATCCTTCAATTAACACTATTTACATAAAATAGGTGCTAACAACAAATCGGTGTTAGTGTTTGCCGGTTGAATTGTTAGTATTGTTTAGATTGTGTGGTTGAAAACACTTACCCTGCTCTTTCCACGACTAGTGAAGCCCCCTTGTACACTACACATTAACCCTCACAAATTATAACCAGGTTTCTATGTTGTCTATGTTGCTGGACAAACAGAACGCGTGCAGGTCCACCAATGTTGTACAACTTAGCCGGGATCAGCACCGTACTGCGCAGGGATTTGCGCATCTAGCAAAACATTTATTAATTAATAGATTAGGTTAGAAATATTAATATTTATAAACTACTATGTATACGTTGCATAACTGTTTATTAAAGTAGAAGTTATTGAATATTGTTTAAATCAACTTTTAGCTTGTATGCGCTTAGTTTCGCTATTCGCCGCCAGGGGACGCTGTTCAAATCTGAATTCTCTGAAGGCAGAAACAGAAAATTGACCTCTATACGATTCTAAAACGACACTTGGTGTCTAGAAATTGAAGTCCTGAAATGGTGTAAAATTCAAATTGTAAAAAAAATTGTAGGCTTTACTTCTTAAAAGGAGTTTAATTAATATTGTAAGAATAATGGCAAATAGAAGCAACACAAACAACAACTGTTTTATGTAGTAAACTATTACAATATGACAATGGTCACACAGCCCGTTTGAGGCGTTTGAGGGTCGTACTAGCGCCCTCTATGGGTTACTCCAAACAATTCGTGCAGAAACTGCCATTTGAGTAGCTGGATCTTACAATATTACAAGATGTAATGCATGTGGAAGTTGTGAAACCAATTAAGATAAGAAGTGTTGCAATAAACATGATGAAATAGTTGCACAACAATTCAAGAATTTAAATCATATTTTTACTGATTTATTACATGCAACCACACCAACATGAAAAACATAATACAAATTTCATTCAGTTATTACAAACTGTGATAATACAATAACCAATTAATTTCTGTAATATTTTATATAATCAAGGTCAGTATGATTATTTAAAAGTATCGATATATAATTTGTTAAGCAAACATAAATATCGATTTTCAAAACGGTGTGGATTCGGTTGCAAACATTTTTGCTGTCGATCAAACGTCATCATAATAAAAACATGGCAAGATTTGTCTGCAAAATGACTAAAAACATCTAATTAGTGACTATTTAATTATCTCAACACAATGAGGGAGCTGTTTATGTTCTTGTAAGTTGCTCTTTCAATTAATCACAGTTGAACAATATTCCTCAATTCAATAAAGACTGAAGAATTTTTACTTTAAAAAAACTTAATAATCTTATTCTGACAGTGTGGGCTATACAAGACTTCATACATAAGCCGTTTTCGTTTATCATTCGGAAGCTGTTCTGAGCTAGCTAAGACCAGCTCCCAAATGATGAACGAAAGCAACTATAGATGGATAATAGTTAAATGTTACTCGATTTAATAAAAGACTGAATAAATTACCTGTAGGTGCTAAGAAAAGATTAAATAATCTTTATTCTATAGAGTGGATAGTTCAAAATGATGTTAGATTTACTAAAAGACTTCCTACATAGGTGGATAATAGATAAATATTGCTCGATTCAATAAAAGACTGAATAATTTAACTGTAGATGTATTAAAAAACTGAATAATCTTTATTCTACAATGTGGAAGGTTCAAAATGTTATTTGATTTACTAAAAGACTTCGTATATGGATGGATTATAGATAAATGTTGCTTAAATGATGATAATATAACTGTATATTCAAAAAAAAACTAAATAATCTTGATTCTACTGTGTGGACAGTTTAATATGTTATTTGATTTACTAAAAGACTTTCTACATAGGTGTATAATGGTTAAATATTGCTCGATTCAATATAAGACTGAATAATTTAGCTGTAAATGTATAAAAAGACTGAATAATCTTTATTCTACAATGTGGATGGTTCAAAATATTGTTTGATTTACCAAAAGATTCTGTAAATGGATGGATAATAGATAAATGTTGCTTAAATGACTTATAAATGAATAATTTAACTGTATATATAATAAATAACTAAATAATCTTGATTCTATAGTGGGGACAGTTTAAAATGTTATTTGATTTACTAAAAGACTTCCTACATAGATGGATGATATATAAATGTAGCTTAATTCAATAAAAGACTGAATAATTTAATTGTAGATACTTAAAAAGACTAAATAATTTTTATTCTACAGTATCAACTGTTCGTAATATTTCTTATCTAGTAAAAATACTTGTGAATTATAGATTCATGTAGCTGAATTCTATAAAAATTGAATCATTTTCCTGTAGACTGTATAATATTTAGCCTACAGTATCAAGAATCTTTAACTGTAGTTGGAATCTTGAAATATATTGCAATGATTAATACAAAATTTATTGCACAGTGTTTAAAAATATTACTTGTTTAACTAAAAAGCTATATAATTTGTATTTTACAGTGTGGACACTTTTGCCACCATCAAAATGCTGATGGCATTGGTGGTGTGTATCCTGCTATTTTCATTCCTTGTCCTGCCAGGCATTTTTCTACTACTCCGATGGAAATACACCTCTCAGAAGACTAAGGGTGGCAAACTGAAAGTAGCATTCTTTCATCCATACTGCAATGCAGGTGGGGGCGGTGAGAAGGTGTTATGGGTGGCAGTGCAATCACTACAGAAAAAGTAATGTAATATTTATTAACAACTAGATAGAAAATGTGTTGATGAGATATCAATGATAAATTAATCTCCTTAAGTAGCTATGCTACCCTCCAGCCAACTATCCAGAACTATCCAGAATCTCCTTAAGTATCTTTAGATCTAGGATTCAATCAAAATTCACTAATATACACATATTGATGATAGAAAAGCTGATTGCTGACACCATTCGGCAATCTTTAGTATGTTGATGAATTTTTATTGAAATCTAGATCTATAATGTCTAACATGCTTTCAAAATTTTATTTAGATATCCAGATGCTGATTTGTATATTTATACTGGTGATGTCGAATCAACACCCACAGAAATCACTACAAAGGTTTCAAAGAACCTTAATGTAAAAACAGAATCCAGTATCACTTTTATATACCTGCAGAGGAGAAGGTGGGTGGAGGCAGTGATGTATCCATACTTTACACTCTTGGGGCAGAGTTTGGGTTCTGTTTATTTGGGTTTCGAGGCTTTAAAGAAATTAAATCCAGGTGAGTTTATATAATGGTAAATAAATGTAGGTCAAATTATTGTGTTTGACATTTTATCAAATGAAACAAGTTAAATAAATGTCAAACACAACTATTATTATTCACTATATTCTGTTTTGATACATGTCAAATTATTTTGCTAGACAGTTTGTTAATCAAACAATTGAAATCAATGTCAATCATAATTTGTTTAACTATTATTATTTACTATATATTATTTTGACACATGTTAAATTATTTTGTTTGACACTTAATAAACCAGACAAAGCAAATAAATGTCAAACACAACTTTATTATTTACTATATATTCTTTTGACACATGTCAAATTATTTTGTTTGACAGTTTATAAACTAAACAAAAGAAATAAATGTGAAACACATCTTTATTATTTACTATATACTGTTTTGACACAGTTTATAAACCAAACAAAGCAAATAAATGTCAAATACAACTTCATTATTTATTATATACTGTTGCACATGTCAAATTATTTTGTTTGGCAGTTTATAAATCAGACAAAATAAATAAATATCAAATATAACTTTATTATATACTATATACTGTTTTGACATATGTCAAATTATTTTATTTGACAGTTTATAAACCAGACAAAATAAATAAATGTCAAATATAACTTTATTATTTACTATATACTGTTTTGACACATGTCAAACTATTTTATTTGACAGTTTATAAATGAGACAAAACAAATAAATGTCAAATACAACTTCATTATTTATTATATACAATTATGACACAGGCCATATTATTTTGTTTGACAGTTAATAAACCAGATAAAACAAATTAATGACAAATACAACTATATTAATTACTATATACTATTTTGACACATGTCAAATTAATTTATTTGACAGTTTATAAACAAAACAAAAGAAATAAATGTCAAACACAACTTTATTATTTACTATATATTGTTTTGACACATGTCAAATTAATTTGTTTGACAGGTTATAAGCCAAACAAAGCAACTAAATGTCAAATACAACTTTATTATTTACAATCATAATTTGTTTAACTATTATTATTTACTATATATTATTTTGACACATGTTAAATTATTTTGTTTGGCAGTTTATTAATCAAACAAAACAAATTTATGTCAAATACAACATTATTATTTACTATAAACATGTCAAATTATTTTTTTTGACATTTTATAAACCAGGTGGACCAAATAAATGTCAAATACAACTTTATTATTTATTATATACAGTTTTCACACATGTCAAATTATTTTGTTTGACAGTTCATAAACCAGACAAAACAAATAAATGACAAATACAATTTTATTATTTACTATATATGTACTGTTTTGACACATGTTAAATTTTTTTTTTTTGACAGTTTATAAAACAGACAAAACAAATAAATGTCAAACACAACTTACTATATATTGTTTTGACACATGTCAAATTATTTTGTTTGACAGTTTATAAACCGGACGAAAGAAATTCATGTTAAATACAATGATATTATTTACCAAATACTGTTTTGACACATGTCAAATTATTTTGTTTGACAGATTATAAACCAGACAAAACAAATATATGTCAAACACAACTTTATTATTTATTATATACTGTTTTGACACATGTGAAATTGTTTTATTTGACAGTTTATAAACCGAACAAAACACATAAATGTCAAATACAACTTCATTATTTACTATATACTGTTTTGACACGTCAAATTATTTTATTTAACAGTTTATAAACCAGAAAAAAACAAATAAATGACAAATACAACTTTATTATTTACTATATACTGTTTTGACGCATGTCAAATTATTTTATTTGACAGTTTATAACCGAGACAAAACAAATAAATGTCAAACACAACTTACTATATATTGTTGTGACATATGTCAAATTATTTTGTTTGACAGTTTATAAACCGGACAAAACAAATTAATGTTAAATACAATGATATTATTTACTATATACTGTTGTGACACTTGTCAAATTATTTTGTTTGACAGATTATAAACCAGACAAAACAAATATATGTCAAACACAACTTTATTCTTTACCATATACTGTTTGACACATGTCAAATTATTGTGTTTGACAGTTTATAAAACAAACAAAGCAAATAAATGTCAAACACAACTTTATTATTTATTATATACTATTTTGACACTTGTTAAATTATTTTGTTTGACATTTTATAAATTAAACAAAACAAATATATGTCAAATACAACTTTATTATATTCTATATATGGTCCCAACATATTTTATATTATTTTGTTTGGAATTTTATAAACCACACAAAACAAATAAATGTCAAATACAATTATATTATTTACTATGTACTTTTTGACACATGTTAAATTATTTTGTTTGACAGTTTGTAATCAAACAAACCAAATATATGTCAAAGACAACATTTACTATATACTGGTTTGACACATTTTGTAAACCAGACAAAACAAATAAATCTCAAATACAACTTTATTATTTACTATATACTTATATACTGTTTTGACACATGTCAAATTATTTTGTTTGACATTTTGTAAACCAGAAAAAAACAAATAAATGTCAAATAAAATTTTATTATTTATTATATACTGTTTTGACACATTATATACTGGACAAACCAAATAAATGTCAAACCCAACTTTATTATTTACTATATATTATTTTGACACATGTTAAATTATTTTGTTTGACACTTAATAAACCAGACAAAGCAAATAAATGCCAAACACAACTTTATTATTTACTATATATTCTTTTGACACATGTCAAATTATTTTGTTTGACAGTTTATAAACTAAACAAAAGAAATAAATGTGAAACACATCTTTATTATTTACTATATACTGTTTTGACACAGTTTATAAACCAAACAAAGCAAATAAATGTCAAATACAACTTCATTATTTATTATATACTGTTGCACATGTCAAATTATTTTGTTTGACAGTTTATAAATCAGACAAAATAAATAAATATCAAATATAACTTTATTATATACTATATACTGTTTTGACATATGTCAAATTATTTTATTTGACAGTTTATAAACCAGACAAAACAAATAAATGTCAAGTATAACTTTATTATTTACTATATACTGTTTTGACACATGTCAAACTATTTTATTTGACAGTTTATAAATGAGACAAAACAAATAAATGTCAAATACAACTTCATTATTTATTATATACAATTATGACACAGGCCATATTATTTTGTTTGACAGTTAATAAACCAGATAAAACAAATTAATGACAAATACAACTATATTAATTACTATATACTATTTTGACACATGTCAAATTAATTTATTTGACAGTTTATAAACAAAACAAAAGAAATAAATGTCAAACACAACTTTATTATTTACTATATATTGTTTTGACACATGTCAAATTAATTTGTTTGACAGGTTATAAGCCAAACAAAGCAACTAAATGTCAAATAGAACTTTATTATTTACTATATACTGTTTTGACGCATGTCAAATTATTTTGTTTGACATTTTGTAAACCAGACAAAACAAATAAATATCAAATACAACTTTATTATTTATTATATACAGTTTCGACACATGTCAAATTATTTCGTTTGACATTTTGTAAACCAGACAAAACAAATAAATATCAAACACAACTTTATTATTTACTATACACTGTTTTGACACATGTCAAATTATTTTATTTGACATTTTGTAGACCAAATAAAACAAATAAATGTCAAACACACCTTTATTATTTACTATATATAGTTTTAATACATGCCAAAGTATTTTGTTTGACATTTTGTAACCCAAACAAAGCAAATAAATGTCAAATACAACTTCATTATTTATTATATACTATTTTGACACATGTCAAATTATTTTGTTTGACATTTTGTAAACCAGACAATACAAATAAATGTCAAATACAACTTTATTATTTACTATATACTCTTTTGACACATGTCAAATTATTTTATTTGACATTATGTAGACCAAACAAAACAAATAAATGTCAAACACAACTGTATTATTTACTATATATTGTTTTGAGGCATGTCAAATTATTTTGTTTGACATTTTGTAAACCAGACAAAACAAATAAATGTCAAATACAACTTTATTATATACTATATACTGTTTTGACACATGTCAAATTATTTTATTTGACATTTTGTAGACCAAACAAAACAAATAAATGTCAAACACAGCTTTATTATTTACTATATACTGTTTTGACACATGTCTAATTATTTTATTTTATATTTTATAAACCAGACAAAACAAATAAATATCAAATACAACTTTATTATTTACAGTTTTGACACATGACAAGTTATTTTGTTTGACAGTTTATAAACCAGACAAAGCAAATAAATGTTAAATACAACTTTATTATTTACTATATACAGTTTTGACACATGTCAAATTATTTTGTTTGACAGTCTATAAACCAGACAAAACAAATAAATGTCAAACACAACTGTATTATTTACTATATACAGTTTTAACACATTATTTTATTTGATATTTTGTAGACCAAACAAAACAAATAAATGTCAAACACAACTTTATTATTTACTATATGTACTTTTGACACATGTCAAATTATTTTGTTTGACATTTTGTAAACCAGACAAAATAAATAAATGTCAAATACAACTTTATTATTTATTATAGACAGTTTTGACAGTTTGACATTTTGTAAACCAGAAAAAACAAATAAATGTCAAACACAACTTTATTATTTACTATACACTGTTTTGACACATGTTAAATTAGTTTGTTTAACATTTTGTTATCCAGACAAAACAAATAAATGTCAAATTAATTTGTTTGACAATTTATGAACCAATAAACGTCAAACTCAATTTGTTTAACTATTATAATTTACTGTATACTAATTTGGGTTCATTTTACAGATGTTTTTATTGAAACAACTGGATATGCTTTCACTCTACCATTATTTAAGTACATAGCAGGTTGTAAAACAGCTTGCTATGTCCATTATCCCACGATAACTACAGAGATGTTACGTCGTGTCTCTAGCAGACGAGAGAACTATAATAATCGAAATATAATTGCAAGGAGTCCATTTTTGACAGCAGGGAAACTGCTGTACTATCAACTGTTTGCTTGGGTAAATTAATATTAATTATTTTTAACCACTTACCCCCAAATTCACCCAGCACCGCTATGCAACGGCTATACAGAACGGGGGTAGCTCTGATATCACCAAGTGCAACCCGTGTCCTTGTAGGGCCTACAGGCGATGTTCTTGATTCGATATATGTCGATCTGAGCAACGCAAGAACTGCATACAGTCCTTGGTATTCACCAACGTTCCATAAATGTATTAATACCTATGGAACCCATAAGTATTCATTGTCATAGCAACTATAAATACATTACCTAGGGAATGTAGTTACTTAAAATTCTCTTTATTGGAAATACTGAATAATTAAACAAAGATGTCATCCAATCACAAGCGCTATTCAAGGTGTTTGACATTTGTTTTGGCAATTTCTGTCACAATGACGTTTTGAATGTATCCACAACCTAAAAAATAATGTCTTGGTTTTATTACATCCACTCTTACCAGTTGAAAGCAGTTCATTAATGAGAAAGAGTTTAAAGCTGTTTTAGATTCAACACCAAACTAACTTTTCTATTTCCATTAACTTTTTTCAGCTCTTTCTACATCAACACTGAAACTGATAATTGCAATAACCAAAAACTTCACTAGTTACCCTTTTACAGTTGTACTCCTGTGCCGGCCAATGCTCAGACATCACCCTGGTCAACTCGACGTTCACAATGGAGCACCTCACGGAGCTGTGGAACCGCCCTTTGCACCTCGTGTACCCCCCGTGCGATGTGGCCCACCTAACGAAGATCCCACGCGATAGGAAGCGTCCGAAGAAAATCCGCATCCTCTCGCTGGCTCAGTTCCGGCCGGAAAAGGATCACGCGCTGCAACTGCAGGCGTTCTACGAGCTGCGCGAGATCATCCCCGAGGAAATGTTCGCGAACATGACGTTGGTGCTCTGCGGCAGCTGCCGCCACGAGGACGACACCGCGCGCGTTAACGACCTCAAGGATTTGAGCAAACATTTGAGTCTTGAAAACAACGTCGAGTTCAAAATCAATGTCACCTTCGACGAGCTGCTGCAGGAGTTTGGGAACAGCTATATAGGCATTCACACGATGGTGGACGAGCATTTTGGGATTGGGGTGGTTGAGTTGATGGCGGCGGGGCTAATTGCGGTGGCACACCGCTCGGGCGGGCCGCTACTGGACATCATTGAGACGTCGGAGGCGTCGCGGCTGGGATTCCTGGCTGTTACAGCGGAGGAGTATGCGCACACCTTAAAGTTCATTCTGTATTTGAGCGACGTTGAGGCGGAGGATATCCGGGAGAGGGCTAAGGCATCAGTCGACCGATTTTCCACCAGGAAGTTCCAGGACGAATTCTTAAGGGCTATTGAGCCGGTTTTTAAAAGTTAAATTGTTGAATAAATCTTGTTTTTAATTCCTCGTTATATTTGTACCCTAACCGAGGAGCGCCAGTATGGCAAAATATTGGTGAAAAAAATTAGTGAATACTGAGGCGATAATATAACAATGGCAACTTATTTGTTAGATTTTGTTGTGCATATATTCATGTATATCGGCATTGAATAAACCATTGCCAACTGCATCGATGACAGCCTCGTTCTCATGAGGGCGAATTGTCATTGATGCAGTTGGCAATGGTTCAAACCATCAATATCATTTTAAAATTTTAATATAGGCAAACAACCTGTATGACAAGTTGCATATGTCGGTTAACAAACGACAGTCAACATCACAACATTATTTACACAGAATTTTTGGGATGTCCAAGTGGAACGAGACCGGAATATTGCGACGCAAACCCGTGCGGGATAATTTCGATGACCTGCTGGTGTTTGGGTACGCGTGCAAGCTGTTTAGGGATGACGATAAGGCGCTGTACATCGACCAGGGCAAGCACCTCATCCCGTGGATGGGAGATGATAAGCTCAAGATTGATAGGTTAGAAATTTATTTTCGAAAAGTTATAAGCGGGCGATGCTAGTGCAATTGTTTTAGGTATGATGGGAGAGGTGCATTATCCGATTTGACTCAGTGTGAGGCATCTAAGGAGGGGTATGATGCTACTAGGTGGATGGGGCTTAGTGAGTCTGAAAGGAAGATTGAGCAACTTTGTGATGAGGATCGGTACTATTCGCTGCATACAAATGAGGAAGAGGATGCTATGTATAAAGGTACAGAATGTATTTAATATTATAATTCAGTTCTTCTATAAAAGCCGCTTTTGTTTATTCTGAGTTAGCTGGGTTAGAATGATAAATTAAAGCAGCTAAATATTTATTATTTATAATATAGAAGAGGAGCTGAAACGGAAGCAATCAAATGAATTCCAATACAGTTATGATGTACCTCGTGATCCTAATCAGGAGGAGGACTCACAGGATTCCATTCCAACATGCGAGGAGGAAGTAAAACCATTTGTGCCACCCACAGACCTAGATGTTCCAGTTGATATCACCATTGTAAGTTGTTTTTATTAAGAAATTTATACATATGTTCATATTAAAATTATTTTAAATAGCCTGCCACTCTCAAGGAAAGTGCTCGTATTGAAAAAACAGCTCTATTTGTGAGCAAACAAGGCCCACAGATGGAGATCCTGATTAAAGCGAAGCAGGCTGACAACCCACAGTTCTCTTTTATGAACCAAAGTGATCCGCTGTATAAGTACTACAGGCATGTGCTGAGTGCCATCAAGGCAGGCCGGTATAAGCCACAATGGGATAATGGTGGGTTGATTTGTTATTTATATTGGATGGATTTATAGGTGTGTTGTGACTTGCAGAGGGAGCTGGTGATGAGGAGGAGAAGCAGGAGCATGAGTCAACACATGATGATGAGCACTATTTACACCCCAGCTTGGTCCAAGCACAGGCGCCGCCATCGGTAGGTGTACTTGTCACACTCCTAACCTACCCTAATTATATTTTAGCAATTGTATTGATCAATGTATTATCATTACATTTATTTAGTGTATTTACCGTCCACATTAAGGTGTCCAATAAATATGGTATGTTTTTAAACAAAATACTTACGTCCTGTTTTAATTACCAACTCTCTAAACTAATCCAGTCTTTCTCTGTTTACAGGTTGTTGATTGTGTATATGTCTATCTCTCTCTCTCATGTGATTTAAGGAAGAGTTGTTATTTTCGACTACACGCGATGCGGCCTCCGATTCATCTGATGATAATTTTGATGTATTGTTGTACAGGTACTTTGCACTAGTGTGCCCTATAAACCGGCGGCGGACTGCGCCTACACACAGCTTATTACCCGGATTCAGGGCAACAATGCACAACCAGAACCCCCCAAGGAAGAGCCACAACCAACACAAGCGGCGATGACGCAGGAACAACAGCAGCAGTACTACCAGTACTACTATTCCATGCAATACTATGAGTACTATAAGCAGATTGCGCAACAATATGCTGCACAAGGTATGTACTTTTTTTTACCAAAATTGACCAACAAAACTACACCCAGCCAGTTACAATTCCTATTGCTTATCTCATTCTTCCAAGTTGCCTCTTCCATCCCTGCGATCTCTGTGTAAGGTCACTTTACTTTTTGCATCCTTTCTCTTCTGAATCTCCCACATCTTCTTCTCTGATACACAGCTTATCGTAATTTTCTTCAAATACAAACTTAATTTGCGGAATATAGCTCTAATATAGCCTCAAATGACTTGTATAGTCTTGAAACAGCTTTAATTAGCAAGACAAAGCTTTAAGCTGCTTGAAACAGCTTGAATCTACCAGCTGCACAGTTAACCGGCTTGATATAACTGAATTCCGTTATGAAACATCTCTAATATAGCCTCGAATGACTTTTATTGTCTTGAAACAGCTTTAATTAGCAAGACGAAGCTTTAAGCTGCTTGAAACAGCTTGAATTTACCAGCTGCAAAGTTAACCGGCTTGATATAACTGAATTCCGTTATGAAATATTTCTAATATAGCCTCAAATGACTTTTATTGTCTTGAAACAGCTTTAATGAGCAAGACGAAGCTTTAAGCTGCTTGAAACAGCTTGAATTTACCAGCGGCAGAGTTAACCGGCTTTATATAACTGAATTCCGTTATGAAACATCTCTAATATAGCCTCAAATGACTTTTATTGTCTTGAAACAGCTTGAATTTACCAGCTGCAGAGTTAACCGGCTTGATATAACTGAATTCCGTTATGAAACATCTCTAATATAGCCTCAAATGACTTTTATTGTCTTGAAGCAGCTTTAATTAGCAAGACGAAGCTTTAAGCTGGTTGAAACAGCTTGAATTTACCAGCTGCAGAGTTAACCGGCTTGATATAACTGAATTCCGTTATGAAACATTTCTAATATATCTTCGAATGACTTTTATTGTCTTGAAACAGCTTTAATTAGCAAGACGAAGCTTTAAGCTGCTTGAAACAGCTTGAATTTACCAGCTGCAGAGTTAACCGGCTTGATATAACTGAATTCCGTTATGAAACATCTCTAATATAGCCTCAAATGACTTTTATTGTCTTGAAACAGCTTTAATTAGCAAGACGAAGCTTTAAGCTGCTTGAAACAGCTTGAATTTACCAGCTGCCGAGTTAACCGGCTTGATATAACTGAATTCCGTTATGAAACATCTCTAATATAGCCTCAAATGACTTTTATTGGCTTGAAACAGCTTTAATTAGCAAGACGAAGCTTTAAGCTGCTTGAAACAGCTTGAATTTACCAGCTGCAAAGTTAACCGGCTTGATATAACTGAATTCCGTTATGAAATATTTCTAATATAGCCTCAAATGACTTTTATTGTCTTGAAACAGCTTTAATGAGCAAGACGAAGCTTTAAGCTGCTTGAAACAGCTTGAATTTACCAGCGGCAGAGTTAACCGGCTTTATATAACTGAATTCCGTTATGAAACATCTCTATAGCCTCAAATGACTTTTATTGTCTTGAAACAGCTTGAATTTACCAGCTGCAGAGTTAACCGGCTTGATATAACTGAATTCCGTTATGAAACATCTCTAATATAGCCTCAAATGACTTTTATTGTCTTGAAGCAGCTTTAATTAGCAAGACGAAGCTTTAAGCTGGTTGAAACAGCTTGAATTTACCAGCTGCAGAGTTAACCGGCTTGATATAACTGAATTCCGTTATGAAACATTTCTAATATATCTTCGAATGACTTTTATTGTCTTCAAACAGCTTTAATTAGCAAGACGAAGCTTTAAGCTGCTTGAAACAGCTTGAATTTACCAGCTGCCGAGTTAACCGGCTTGATATAACTGAATTCCGTTATGAAACATCTCTAATATAGCCTCAAATGACTTTTATTGGCTTGAAACAGCTTTAATTAGCAAGACGAAGCTTTAAGCTGCTTGAAACAGCTTGAATTTACCAGCTGCAGAGTTAACCGGATTGATATAACTGAATTCCGTTATGAAACATCTCTAATATAGCCTCAAATGGCTTTTATTGTCTTGAAACAGCTTTAATTAGCAAGACGAAGCTTTAAACTGCTTGAAACAGCTTGAATTTACCAGCTGCAGAGTTAACCGGCTTGATATAACTGAATTCCGTTATGAAACATCTCTAATATAGCCTCAAATGACTTTTATTGTCTTGAAACAGCTTTAATGAGCAAGACGAAGCTTTAAGCTGCTTGATACAGCTTGAATTTACCAGCTGCAAAGTTAACCGGCTTGATATAACTGAATTCCGTTATGAAACATCTCTAATATAGCCTCAAATGGCTTTTATTGTCTTGAAACAGCTTTAATTAGCAAGACGAAGCTTTAAGCTGCTTGAAACAGCTTGAATTTACCAATTGCAGAGTTAACCGGGCTGATATAACTGAATTCCGTCATGAAACATCTCTAATATAGCCTCAAATGACTTTTATTGTCTTGAAACAGCTTTAATGAGCAAGACGAAGCTTTAAGCTGCTTGATACAGCTTGAATTTACCAGCTGCAAAGTTAACCGGCTTGATATAACTGAATTCCGTTATGAAACATCTCTAATATAGCCTCAAATGGCTTTTATTGTCTTGAAACAGCTTTAATTACCAAGACGAAGCTTTAAGCTGCTTGAAACAGCTTGAATTTACCAATTGCAGAGTTAACCGGGCTGATATAACTGAATTCCGTCATGAAACATCTCTAATATAGCCTCAAATGACTTTTATTGTCTTGAAACAGCTTTAATGAGCAAGACGAAGCTTTAAGCTGCTTGAAACAGCTTGAATTTACCAGCTGCAGAGTTAACCGGATTGATATAACTGAATTCCGTTATGAAACATCTCTAATATAGCCTCAAATGGCTTTTATTGTCTTGAAACAGCTTTAATTAGCAAGACGAAGCTTTAAACTGCTTGAAACAGCTTGAATTTACCAGCTGCAGAGTTAACCGGCTTGATATAACTGAATTCCGTTATGAAACATCTCTAATATAGCCTCAAATGACTTTTATTGTCTTGAAACAGCTTTAATGAGCAAGACGAAGCTTTAAGCTGCTTGAAACAGCTTGAATTTACCAGCTGCAAAGTTAACCGGCTTGATATAACTGAATTCCGTTATGAAACATTTCTAATATATCTTCGAATGACTTTTATTGTCTTGAAACAGCTTTAATTAGCAAGACGAAGCTTTAAGCTGCTTGAAACAGCTTGAATTTACCAGTTGCAAAGTTAACCGGCTTGATATAACTGAATTCCGTTATGAAACATCTCTAATATAGCCTCGAATGACTTTTATTGTCTTGAAACAGCTTTAATTAGCAAGACGAAGCTTTAAGCTGCTTGAAACAGCTTGAATTTACCAGCTGCCGAGTTAACCGGCTTGATATAACTGAATTCCGTTATGAAACATCTCTAATATAGCCTCAAATTACTTTTATTGGCTTGAAACAGCTTTAATTAGCAAGACGAAGCGTTAAGCTGCTTGAAACAGCTTGAATTTACCAGCTGCAGAGTTAACCGGCTTGATATAACTGAATTCCGTTATGAAACATCTCTAATATAGCCTCAAATGACTTTTATTGGCTTGAAACAGCTTTAATTAGCAAGACGAAGCTTTAAGCTGCTTGAAACAGCTTGAATTTACCAGCTGCAAAGTTAACCGGCTTGATATAACTGAATTCCGTTATGAAACATCTCTAATATAGCCTCAAATGGCTTTTATTGTCTTGAAACAGCTTTAATTAGCAAGACGAAGCTTTAAGCTGCTTGAAACAGCTTGAATTTACCAATTGCAGAGTTAACCGGGCTGATATAACTGAATTCCGTCATGAAACATCTCTAATATAGCCTCAAATGACTTTTATTGTCTTGAAACAGCTTTAATGAGCAAGACGAAGCTTTAAGCTGCTTGAAACAGCTTGAATTTACCAGCTGCAAAGTTAACCGGCTTGATATAACTGAATTCCGTTATGAAACATTTCTAATATATCTTCGAATGACTTTTATTGTCTTGAAACAGCTTTAATTATCAAGACGAAGCTTTAAGCTGCTTGAAACAGCTTGAATTTACCAGCTGCCGAGTTAACCGGCTTGATATAACTGAATTCCGTTATGAAACATCTCTAATATAGCCTCAAATTACTTTTATTGGCTTGAAACAGCTTTAATTAGCAAGACGAAGCGTTAAGCTGCTTGAAACAGCTTGAATTTACCAGCTGCAGAGTTAACCGGCTTGATATAACTGAATTCCGTTATGAAACATCTCTAATATAGCCTCAAATGGCTTTTATTGTCTTGAAACAGCTTTAATTAGCAAGACGAAGCTTTAAACTGCTTGAAACAGCTTGAATTTACCAGCTGCAGAGTTAACCGGCTTGATATAACTGAATTCCGTTATGAAACATCTCTAATATAGCCTCAAATGACTTTTATTGTCTTGAAACAGCTTTAATGAGCAAGACGAAGCTTTAAGCTGCTTGAAACAGCTTGAATTTACCAGCTGCAGAGTTAACCGGATTGATATAACTGAATTCCGTTATGAAACATCTCTAATATAGCCTCAAATGGCTTTTATTGTCTTGAAACAGCTTTAATTAGCAAGACGAAGCTTTAAACTGCTTGAAACAGCTTGAATTTACCAGCTGCAGAGTTAACCGGCTTGATATAACTGAATTCCGTTATGAAACATCTCTAATATAGCCTCAAATGACTTTTATTGTCTTGAAACAGCTTTAATGAGCAAGACGAAGCTTTAAGCTGCTTGATACAGCTTGAATTTACCAGCTGCAAAGTTAACCGGCTTGATATAACTGAATTCCGTTATGAAACATCTCTAATATAGCCTCAAATGGCTTTTATTGTCTTGAAACAGCTTTAATTAGCAAGACGAAGCTTTAAGCTGCTTGAAACAGCTTGAATTTACCAATTGCAGAGTTAACCGGGCTGATATAACTGAATTCCGTCATGAAACATCTCTAATATAGCCTCAAATGACTTTTATTGTCTTGAAACAGCTTTAATGAGCAAGACGAAGCTTTAAGCTGCTTGAAACAGCTTGAATTTACCAGCTGCAAAGTTAACCGGCTTGATATAACTGAATTCCGTTATGAAACATTTCTAATATATCTTCGAATGACTTTTATTGTCTTGAAACAGCTTTAATTATCAAGACGAAGCTTTAAGCTGCTTGAAACAGCTTGAATTTACCAATTGCAGAGTTAACCGGGCTGATATAACTGAATTCCGTCATGAAACATCTCTAATATAGCCTCAAATGACTTTTATTGTCTTGAAACAGCTTTAATGAGCAAGACGAAGCTTTAAGCTGCTTGAAACAGCTTGAATTTACCAGCTGCAAAGTTAACCGGCTTGATATAACTGAATTCCTTTATGAAACATTTCTAATATATCTTCGAATGACTTTTATTGTCTTGAAACAGCTTTAATTAGCAAGACGAAGCTTTAAGCTGCTTGAAACAGCTTGAATTTACCAGTTGCAAAGTTAACCGGCTTGATATAACTGAATTCCGTTATGAAACATCTCTAATATAGCCTCGAATGACTTTTATTGTCTTGAAACAGCTTTAATGAGCAAGACGAAGCTTTAAGCTGCTTGAAACAGCTTGAATTTACCAGCTGCAAAGTTAACCGGCTTGATATAACTGAATTCCTTTATGAAACATTTCTAATATATCTTCGAATGACTTTTATTGTCTTGAAACAGCTTTAATTAGCAAGACGAAGCTTTAAGCTGCTTGAAACAGCTTGAATTTACCAGTTGCAAAGTTAACCGGCTTGATATAACTGAATTCCGTTATGAAACATCTCTAATATAGCCTCGAATGACTTTTATTGTCTTGAAACAGCTTTAATTAGCAAGACGAAGCTTTAAGCTGCTTGAAACAGCTTGAATTTACCAGCTGCCGAGTTAACCGGCTTGATATAACTGAATTCCGTTATGAAACATCTCTAATATAGCCTCAAATTACTTTTATTGGCTTGAAACAGCTTTAATTAGCAAGACGAAGCTTTAAGCTGCTTGAAACAGCTTGAATTTACCAGCTGCAGAGTTAACCGGCTTGATATAACTGAATTCCGTTATGAAACATCTCTAATATAGCCTCAAATGACTTTTATTGGCTTGAAACAGCTTTAATTAGCAAGACGAAGCTTTAAGCTGCTTGAAACAGCTTGAATTTACCAGCTGCAAAGTTAACCGGCTTGATATAACTGAATTCCGTTATGAAACATCTCTAATATAGCCTCAAATGGCTTTTATTGTCTTGAAACAGCTTTAATTAGCAAGACGAAGCTTTAAGCTGCTTGAAACAGCTTGAATTTACCAATTGCAGAGTTAACCGGGCTGATATAACTGAATTCCGTCATGAAACATCTCTAATATAGCCTCAAATGACTTTTATTGTCTTGAAACAGCTTTAATGAGCAAGACGAAGCTTTAAGCTGCTTGAAACAGCTTGAATTTACCAGCTGCAAAGTTAACCGGCTTGATATAACTGAATTCCTTTATGAAACATTTCTAATATATCTTCGAATGACTTTTATTGTCTTGAAACAGCTTTAATTAGCAAGACGAAGCTTTAAGCTGCTTGAAACAGCTTGAATTTACCAGTTGCAAAGTTAACCGGCTTGATATAACTGAATTCCGTTATGAAACATCTCTAATATAGCCTCGAATGACTTTTATTGTCTTGAAACAGCTTTAATTAGCAAGACGAAGCTTTAAGCTGCTTGAAACAGCTTGAATTTACCAGCTGCCGAGTTAACCGGCTTGATATAACTGAATTCCGTTATGAAACATCTCTAATATAGCCTTGAATGACTTTTATTGGCTTGAAACAGCTTTAATTAGCAAGACGAAGCTTTAAGCTGCTTGAAACAGCTTGAATTTACCAGCTGCAAAGTTAACCGGCTTGATATAACTGAATTCCTTTATGAAACATTTCTAATATATCTTCGAATGACTTTTATTGTCTTGAAACAGCTTTAATTAGCAAGACGAAGCTTTAAGCTGCTTGAAACAGCTTGAATTTACCAGTTGCAAAGTTAACCGGCTTGATATAACTGAATTCCGTTATGAAACATCTCTAATATAGCCTCGAATGACTTTTATTGTCTTGAAACAGCTTTAATTAGCAAGACGAAGCTTTAAGCTGCTTGAAACAGCTTGAATTTACCAGCTGCCGAGTTAACCGGCTTGATATAACTGAATTCCGTTATGAAACATCTCTAATATAGCCTTGAATGACTTTTATTGGCTTGAAACAGCTTTAATTAGCAAGACGAAGCTTTAAACTGCTTGAAACAGCTTTAATTTACCAGCTGCAGAGTTAACCGGCTTGATATAACTGAATTCCGTTATGAAACATCTCTAATATAGCCTCAAATGACTTTTATTGTCTTGAAACAGCTTTAATGAGCAAGACGAAGCTTTAAGCTGCTTGAAACAGCTTGAATTTACCAGCTGCCGAGTTAACCGGCTTGATATAACTGAATTCCGTTATGAAACATCTCTAATATAGCCTTGAATGACTTTTATTGGCTTGAAACAGCTTTAATTAGCAAGACGAAGCTTTAAACTGCTTGAAACAGCTTTAATTTACCAGCTGCAGAGTTAACCGGCTTGATATAACTGAATTCCGTTATGAAACATCTCTAATATAGCCTCAAATGACTTTTATTGCCTTGAAACAGCTTTAATTAGCAAGACGAAGCTTTAAGCTGCTTGAAACAGCTTGAATTTACCAGCTGCAGAGTTAACCGGCTTGATATAACTGAATTCCGTTATGAAACATCTCTAATATAGCCTCAAATGACTTTTATTGTCTTGAAACAGCTTTAATGAGCAAGACGAAGCTTTAAGCTGCTTGAAACAGCTTGAATTTACCAGCTGCAAAGTTAACCGGCTTGATATAACTGAATTCCGTTATGAAATATTTCTAATATAGCCTCAAATGACTTTTATTGTCTTGAAACAGCTTTAATGAGCAAGACGAAGCTTTAAGCTGCTTGAAACAGCTTGAATTTACCAGCGGCAGAGTTAACCGGCTTTATATAACTGAATTCCGTTATGAAACATCTCTAATATAGCCTCAAATGACTTTTATTGTCTTGAAACAGCTTGAATTTACCAGCTGCAGAGTTAACCGGCTTGATATAACTGAATTCCGTTATGAAACATCTCTAATATAGCCTCAAATGACTTTTATTGTCTTGAAGCAGCTTTAATTAGCAAGACGAAGCTTTAAGCTGGTTGAAACAGCTTGAATTTACCAGCTGCAGAGTTAACCGGCTTGATATAACTGAATTCCGTTATGAAACATTTCTAATATATCTTCGAATGACTTTTATTGTCTTGAAACAGCTTTAATTAGCAAGACGAAGCTTTAAGCTGCTTGAAACAGCTTGAATTTACCAGCTGCAGAGTTAACCGGCTTGATATAACTGAATTCCGTTATGAAACATCTCTAATATAGCCTCAAATGACTTTTATTGTCTTGAAGCAGCTTTAATTAGCAAGACGAAGCTTTAAGCTGCTTGAAACAGCTTGAATTTACCAGCTGCAGAGTTAACCGGCTTGATATAACTGAATTCCGTTATGAAACATCTCTAATATAGCCTCAAATTACTTTTATTGGCTTGAAACAGCTTTAATTAGCAAGACGAAGCTTTAAGCTGCTTGAAACAGCTTGAATTTACCAGCTGCAGAGTTAACCGGCTTGATATAACTGAATTCCGTTATGAAACATCTCTAATATAGCCTCAAATTACTTTTATTGGCTTGAAACAGCTTTAATTAGCAAGACGAAGCTTTAAGCTGCTTGAAACAGCTTGAATTTACCAGCTGCAAAGTTAACCGGCTTGATATAACTGAATTCCGTTATGAAACATCTCTAATATAGCCTCAAATGACTTTTATTGTCTTGAAACAGCTTTAATGAGCAAGACGAAGCTTTAAGCTGCTTGAAACAGCTTGAATTTACCAGCTGCAAAGTTAACCGGCTTGATATAACTGAATTCCGTTATGAAACATTTCTAATATATCTTCGAATGACTTTTATTGTCTTGAAACAGCTTTAATTAGCAAGACGAAGCTTTAAGCTGCTTGAAACAGCTTGAATTTACCAGTTGCAAAGTTAACCGGCTTGATATAACTGAATTCCGTTATGAAACATCTCTAATATAGCCTCGAATGACTTTTATTGTCTTGAAACAGCTTTAATTAGCAAGACGAAGCTTTAAGCTGCTTGAAACAGCTTGAATTTACCAGCTGCCGAGTTAACCGGCTTGATATAACTGAATTCCGTTATGAAACATCTCTAATATAGCCTTGAATGACTTTTATTGGCTTGAAACAGCTTTAATTAGCAAGACGAGGCTTTAAACTGCTTGAAACAGCTTTAATTTACCAGCTGCAGAGTTAACAGGCTTGATATAACTGAATTCCGTTATGAAACATCTCTAATATAGCCTCAAATGACTTTTATTGCCTTGAAACAGCTTTAATTAGCAAGACGAAGCTTTAAGCTGCTTGAAACAGCTTGAATTTACCAGCTGCAGAGTTAACCGGCTTGATATAACTGAATTCCGTTATGAAACATCTCTAATATAGCCTCAAATGACTTTTATTGTCTTGAAACAGCTTTAATGAGCAAGACGAAGCTTTAAGCTGCTTGAAACAGCTTGAATTTACCAGCTGCAAAGTTAACCGGCTTGATATAACTGAATTCCGTTATGAAACATTTCTAATATATCTTCGAATGATTTTTATTGTCTTGAAACAGCTTTAATTAGCAAGACGAAGCTTTAAGCTGCTTGAAACAGCTTGAATTTACCAGCTGCAGAGTTAACCGGCTTGATATAACTGAATTCCGTTATGAAACATCTCTAATATAGCCTCAAATGACTTTTATTGTCTTGAAGCAGCTTTAATTAGCAAGACGAAGCTTTAAGCTGCTTGAAACAGCTTGAATTTACCAGCTGCAGAGTTAACCGGCTTGATATAACTGAATTCCGTTATGAAACATCTCTAATATAGCCTCAAATGACTTTTATTGTCTTGAAACAGCTTTAATTAGCAAGACGAAGCTTTAAGCTGCTTGAAACAGCTTGAATTTATCAACTATAGTGTTAACAGGCTTATTAAAGTCCAGCATAAAGCATCTCTATTATAGCCTCATTGTAATGCAGAGTATTTTTCAATGAATACAGAGGTTTTACCTTGTTTAAACAGCTTGAAAAGATTGCTATCTAAAAACTTCAAGTAACTTGAAATCATGAATAGTTTGGTTGACCTTGGTTTGCATAGTGGTAATGGTATAACACTTTTCAAAGTTGTTTGAACAATTACACTGTGTATTTATTGTAAAAAAAAATTATTTCAAGACTATCTAAATATATTGTAGGAAATAATGTAGTGCAGAGTTACTTGTACTCGCGAATGTTCATAGTTTGGTAGCTCTTGAATCATCCTCTGTTGACACCTAGTTATAATTATATGACATTATCATTGTTGGTTTAGCTGGCTGTGACCCATCCACAATACTCCAGAACCCCCAGCTGCAAGAGCAGATCCAAAGCCAAGCATCGCAGTATGCCCAAGCTGCCTGTAGCCAGTACATGCAGCAAAGCTCGACCAATCAGTACGCGCAACTGGTCACCAACCTGGCGGCTAATATCAGGAACAGCCCGACTCCGTCCGAGCCGGCGCCGCTGCCTCCAGCCGATCCCGAGCCGCCACCGCCGCACAAAAAAACCGAAACAAAACTCCTGAGCAATCCGTTAACAAGTTTAGTGCACTACAGCAGCGATTCCGAGGACGAGGAAGAGGAAGAAGAGATTAAAGTGACAATTAAAGTGCCTCCCGGCGACACAGCACTGATTATCGATAAAATGGCCAACTATGTGTCCAAAAATGGCGAGGATTTTGAAAATATTGTTCGCGCTAAAGGCGATCCCCGTTTTGATTTCTTGAACAAAACACACGAGTATTATAATTACTACAAACATAAAGTGGAGGAATATCGGGAGGGCGACGCCGAAAAGAAACCGAAAGATAAAAAAGTGATTGGTACGCTTTAGCACACTAATTTTTATTTGTTTGATCAATTTTTTACTGAATTTTTTAGTGCCTGTATGTTTTTCAATCAAAAACCCGAAGGAGGGCTCGCCGAAGGAGATCAAGAGCGCGCTGCCTGTTGAGGAAAGCGATGATGAGGCGGCGGAAAATGGTGGGACTCACACGCCGCCACTACCCCCACTCGCCGTGGTAACGCTAAAACCTGTTGTGGAGGTGAAGCCGGTGGTTGTAGCGGTGCCGACCCCAACGGTGGCTGTAATTGAAGCAGCCGCGACGGCTTTTGAAGTGGCAGCCACTCCCAAGGAGGAATCGATTAGTATTATCAATGGGGGTAGTTACATCGATGCGGATGATCCGATTTTGGAAATGATTGATTTGACTGATGATTTGGAGGAGCGGAGGGATGCTAAAAGAGGTATTATAATATTTTAAATTAAATATAGTCGGTGACGTCATTTGCTAATTCAAAATAGTCGAAAAAAAATGTACACTCATTAAATTTGGCAATTCAAAATTTAAAATCCAAGAAATATTTGCCAAAATCGTAAATAAAGGCTTTATCGAATTTATTTCATACTTTAGGGAGGCCCTGTATACACCAAGGCTAAAGTATATGGTTTTATTTATTTCTAGCGGAGGCTAGGATTAAGGATAAGCTGGCGATGGTGGCGAAGGAAAAGCTGGCATCGCGCTCCTTGCAGCTGGAGCGGCGCAAACGCGCGGCAATGTTTCTTAAGATGAAAACAGCAGGTGGCGAAGGTGGTGACACTCGTACCGTCACGCGGGTGGAGGACAGCACCAACGGGGATGATCGGTTGAAGGAGGGCGCGCGGCGCGAGAAGGGCAAGGAGGAAATTCTTCATATTGAAGACTCGGAGACGGAGGAGGGCGAGATACGGCACAAGCATCGGTCTTCCAAAAAAAAGAAGTCGCACAAAAGGTAATTGATTTACTAACTATATTTGATTGTTTTTTTAATATTACCAATAAGGTTGGCATGGTAGCAATTTTATAAATAAGGATATTATTTTTTGGCACGCATATTGAAAAAGGTTCGCCAACCCTGGCCTATTCTGTGAGTAGCTATAGTATTTTTTTTTTCAGAAGTCGACACGAGTCTTCCAAATCCCACCGCAAGAAGTCGAAAAAACGGCGGCGACGCTCGACGTCGCGCAGCTCACGCGACTCCAGCTCGTGACTAACATGAAAGCTATGTATATAACAATTTTTTCTTCTAATTTATTTTACAATGAGAATACAAAAATCGACAATTTGTACTGGATTTCATATGCCCTACCAATCCAAATCGTCCGGCACCCCACCGGGGTACTCCCCAGTCAGACAGGCCGTGCAGTGCCCAAACTCGCGTTTGTCTTTTTTGATGTCCCTTTGCACCGCGGTGACCAGCCCTTTGACGCTTAGGTACTCCAAACTGTCCGCTCCTAAAATTACAGTGAAATTTAGATTTAATAAAATTATGACGTCATCAATTTTGCAAACTACACAGGGTTGTATAAAAGCAAATTCAATTCATAACTTCGAGTTAATTTCCAATTCATGTAAGCTCCCTTCTTGAGGGCATGATACCGGAGACCACTCGTTTTATTATTTTACCGACTTTATTCGCTACTTAAAGTCCATCCTGTACACACCTAAAATTATGTTTGTGACGTCAAAATCGGCCGCATTTATGTTAAGACCTACCAACTAGTTTTGCAAGTTCCTTCGAATCCCTGGTGTTTGCGATCAGCTCAGCTTTCGTGGGTATATTAATACCCATATAGCAGGGGTACCGCAGTGGGGGACTGGCGACCCGTATATGCACTTCTTTAGCCCCGGCCTTGCGCAACAGCCTGATAATCTGACCGATTGTGTTCCCGCGCACGATCGAGTCGTCTATTAGGACCACCCGTTTCCCGCTGACATTGGTCGAGATGGGGCCTAGAAAACAGAAATATATAGGGGGCGGTCCTAACGGGCGTGCAAGGTGTGCGCTGCATGCGGGCGGCCAAATTCGGCCCCGGGGTATGAGGTATTGAAGTTAGCGCTAGAGTTCTAAACCTACAATTTGAAGTCCAATGAGATATCTTCATTATCTTGAAAGATATTACTTGTAAAAGTTGAAATTTGTATTATCACACATTCCCACAAGAATACCTACTCATCGTAATGCAACTTTAAGATTTTTTATGTTGTTCTTGTTTAAACATATAAGAAAAACTCAATTGCAAAGACCGAAGTGAGATATCTTATTATCTTATTATCTTCAAAGATATGGCTTGTGAAAGTTTAAATTTGTTTTATCACACATTCCTGTAAATGTGCCTATTCATCATGAAGTAATTTTAAGACTTTTTTTGTTATTCTTGTTTAAAAATGTATGAAAAACTCAAATAAATAGACAATGAGTTATCTTCATTATCTTCAAAGATGTAGCTTGTAAAAGTCAAAATTTGTATTATCACATATTCCTGCAAAAATTATTATTCATTATGATGCAATATTAAGATTTTTTGTATTATTCTTGTCTAGAAATGTATGAAAAACTGAATTATAAAGACTCCAATGACTTATCTTCATTATCTTCACAGATATGACTTGTGAAAGTTGAAATTGGTTTTTCACATATTTCTGCAAAAATACCTATTCATTATGATGCAATTTTAAGATTTTTTTGTGTTATTCTTGTCTATAAATATATGAAAAACTCAATTATAAAGACTCCAATGAGATATCTTCATTATCTTCAAAGATATGAGTTGTGAAAGTTGAAATTTGCATTTTCACACATTCCTGCTAAAATACTTATTCATCATGATGTAATTTTAAGATTTTTTGTATTATTCTTGTCTAAAAATGTATGAAAAAGTCAATTATAAAGGCTCTAATGAAGTATCATCCTTATCTCTAAAGATATGGCTTGTAAAATTTGAAATTTGTTTTATCACACATTCCTGCAAGAATACCTATTCATCATTATGCAATTTTAAGATTTTTGGTATTATTCTTGTCTAAAAATGTATGAATAACTCAATTATAAAGACTTCTTCATTATCTTCAAAGATATGACTTGTGAAAGTTGAAATTTGTTTTATCACACATTCCTGCTAAAATACTTATTCATCATGATGCAATTTTAATATTTTTTTTGTATTATTCTTGTCTATAAATGTATGAGAAACTCAATTATAATGAGTTATCTTCATTATCTACAACGATATAGCTTGTAAAAGTTAAAATTTGTATTAGCACACATTTCTGCAAAACTACTTATTCATAAAGACGTAATTTTAAGATTTTTTTTGTATTATTCTTGTCTAGAAATGTATGAAAAACTAAATTATAAAGGCTCCAATGAGGTATCTTCATTATCTTCAAAGATATGACTTGTGAAAGTTGAAATTTGTATTTTCACGCATTCCTGCTAAAATACTTATTCATCATGATACAATTTTAAGATTTTTGGTATTATTCTTGTCTAGAAATGTATGAATAACTCAATTATAAAGACTCCAATGAGGTATCTTTATTATCTTCAAAGATATGGCTTGTAAAAGTTAAAATTTGTTTTATCACACATTCCTGCAAAAATACCTATTCATTATAATGGAATTTTAAGATTTTTTGTGTTATTCTTGTCTATAAATGTATGAAAAACTCAATTATAAAGATTCCAATCAGATATCTTCATTATCTTCAAAGATATGACTTGTGAAAGTTGAAATTTATTTTATCACACATTCCTGCAAAACTACTTACGCATCATGATGCAATTTTAAGATTTGTTTGTGTTATTCTTATCTATAAATGTATGAAACTCTCAATTATAAAGTCTTCAATGGGATATCTTCATTATCTTTAAAGACATGACTTGTGAAACTTGAAATTTGTTTTATTACACATTCCTGCAAAAATACATTCATCATGATGCATTTTTTTGTTTTATTCTTGTCTAGAAATGTATGAAAAACTCAATTATAAATACCCCAATGAGATATCTTCATTATCTTCAAAGATATTGCTTGTTAATTTGAAATTTGTATTATCACTATTTTCTGCTATGAAAACAGGAACAGTTTTATTATGTATGGTTTTTATTTGTTACACTAGTCAAGAAATGTATTAAGAACTCAATTTTAAAAACTCTAAAGACCCTAATGATACATCTTCGTTATCTTCAAAGATATGGCTTATTCAATTTCAAATTTATGTTATCAGTCTTTTCTGCTAAGGAAAAAAGGAGAACAGTTTATCATTAGGAATTTAGGAGTTTTTTGGTACACTGGTCCAAAGATGTATTATGAACTCAATTATAAAAACTCAAATGAGATATCTTCATTATTTTCAATGATATGGCTTGTAAAAGTTGAAATTAGTATTATCACATATTCCTGTAAAAATACCTATTCATCATGATGCAATTTTAAGATTTTTTTGTATTATTCTTGTCTAGAAATGGATGAAAATCTCAATTATAAAGACTCTAATGAGATATCTTCATTATCTTCAAAGATATGACTTGTGAAAGTTGTAATTTGTTGTATCACACTTTCCTGCAAAAATACCTTTTCATCATGATACAATTTTAAGATTTTTTGTGTTATTCTTGTCTAAAAATTCATGAAAAACTCAATAATAAAGACTCCAATGAGATATCTTCATTATCTTCAAAAATATGACTTGTAAAAGTTGAAATTTGTATTATTTCACATTCCTGCAGAAATACCTATTCATCATGATGCAGTTTTAAGATTTTTTGTGTTATTCATATATAATAATGTATGAAAAACTCAATTATAAAGACTCCAATGAGATATCTTCATTATCTTCAAAGATGTGACTTATGAAAGTTGAAATTTGTATTATCACACATTCCTGTAAAAATACCTATTCATTATGATGCAATTTTAAGATTTTTGTGTTATTCTTATCTATAAATGTATGAAAAACTAAATTATAAAGATTTCAGTGAAATATCTTCATTATCTTCAAAGATATGGCTTGTAAAAGTTAAAATTAGAATTATCACACATTCCTTCAAAAATACCTATTCATCATGATGCACATTTAAAAAATGTTGTATTATTCTTATCTAAACATGTATGAGAAACTAAACTATAAAGACTTCAATGAGGCATCTTCATTATCTTTAAAGATATGACTTGTGAAAGTTGAAATTTGTTTTATCACACATTTCTGCAAGAATAACTATTAATCATGATACAATTTTAAGATTTTTTGTATTAATCTTGTTTAGAAATGTATGAGAAACACAATTATAATGCGTTATCTTCATTATCTTCAAAGATATAACTTTTAAAAGTTAAAATTAGTATTATCACACATTCCTGCAATAATACCTATTCATTATGATTCAATTTTAAGATTTTTTGTGTTATTCTTGTCTATAAATGTATGAAAAACTCAATTATAAAGACTCCAATTAGATATCTTCATTATCTTCAAAGATATGACTTGTAAAAGTTAAAAATTTGTTTTATCACACATTCCTGCAAAATATGATGCAATTTTTAAGATTTTTTGTATTATTCTTGTCTAGAAATGTACGAAAAACTCAATTATAAAGATTCCAATGAGGTATCTTCCTTATCTTCAAAGATATGGCTTGTGAAATTTGAAATTTGTTTTTTCACACATTCCTGCAGGAATACCTATTCATCATGATGCAATTTTGAGATTTTGTGTGTTATTCTTGTCTATAAATGTATGAAAAACTCAATTACAAAGACTTCAATGAGATATCTTCATTATCTTCAAAGATATGACTTGTGAAAGTTGAAATTTGTTTTTCAAACATTCCTGCAAAAATACCTTCATTATGATGCAATTTTAAGATTTTTTGTATTATTCTTGTCTAGAAATGTATGAAAAACTCATTTATAAAGATTCCAATGAAATATCGTCATTATCTTCAAAGATATGACTTGTGAAAGTTGAAATTTGTTTTTCACATTCCTGCAATTATACCTATTCATTATGATGCAATTTTACGATTTTTTTGTATTATTTTTGTCTAGAAATGTATGAGAAACTCAATTATAATGAGTTATCTTCATTATCTGCAAAGATATAGCTTGTAAAAGTTAAAATTTGTATTATCACACATTCCTGCAAAACTACATATTGATGCAATTTTAAGATTTTTTGTGTTATTCTTGTCTAGAAATGTATGAAAAACTAAATTATAAAGACTATAATGAGATATCTTTATTATCTTCAAAGATATGGCTTATTAAAATCATTGTAATCGGCTTTAGTTGTTTGGGGAAAGGCTTTCTTCTTTCTAACTCTAAAATCTTAATTGGGAACCCCCATTTTTTATTGCGGATTCTAATTCTATGGCTAAAAGTACGAAGGATTTCTCTTAAACATCTTTTTGGATTCATAATACATTTAAATTTAATTATTTTTTCTACTTTCAATTAAAGTGTTCAAAATATGGATTCATTATTTTGAGCACTTACTTTAATTGAAAGTAGAAAAAAGAATTAAATTTAAATATATCATGAATCCAAAAAAATGTTTCAGACAAATCCTCCGTACTTTTAGCCATTCAAATGACTACACAATTGAGAAGTGTGTACTCGAACTTCGACACAAACATTTCTGATTCGCCAATCATATTCTCACGCTGTAAACTTTGTCTTTGAGATGACAAAAAGAAATCTGGCGAAGTTAGATCTGGTGATCTAGCAGTCCAATTTACCGGACCAGCTCCACCGATCCAGTGACCATAGATAATAAATTAAAAGAAGACACTTCTTAATTGTGCCCAGTCAACTTACACCGCCCATAATAATATGTATAATAAATCTTACTGAATTTGAGTGCAACGTTCAGTTGTCTCAGGCGGTCGCTCGGTTGGATGAAGGTTCGTCCCACGTAGTTGTTCTTGGTGAGGAGCTCTCCAAATGGAATCTTTGACTGAAATTGAAAATCAATTATTACCTATAGGCATGCTACTAATCTACGTTATGTTGAGAGGAGCTCCAATGCTTACAGAAAACCATCAATATGATGAGAGTGGCATGCCCCGTTAAACAAACCCTGAGCAACAAACCTACGCCAAATGAGATCCATATGATTGCTCTTAATCAGTAGCTGATTATGTACGAAACTGTTATTTGAATCCAATAAATGTTAGTTCTCATTATTAGCATGTTTATATCTACATAGACCTGCTGGCGGCATTTGCACCACAAAATTCAATGTAAAAAAAACTAGGGCTAAAATAAGGTAATAATAATTTTCACAATGGGTCCATTTTGAGGCCTAAGTGTTTGTAGCTATGCGCTACCCTCCAGCCAACTATCCAGAAGCTAATAATAATTGAGTTTGTGTAATTTTGAGTTAAATTAGAATGACTAGTGTGTTCAGTGTATACTGCGCATGCGCACCGTTTACGTCACTACTCGTGGGCGTTACCTGTCTCGAGTATCCGTGCGCAGCCGCATTGCCCGACTCCGGCACCGACCCCACCACGTCCGCCTCGATGGGGTGCTCGATGGCGATCTGCTCGCCGCACCGCAGCCGCACGGTGTACACCTCCTGCCCTTCGAAGACGCTGTTGGGGCGGGCGAAGTAGACGTACTCGAAGATGCAGAAGGCGAGCGCTTTGTTTTCCGGCAGCGGCACTATTGCGATGGACCGCACGCCGCCGTCCCTGGTCATCTCTATGATCTCCCCCGGGAGCACCTCGCGCACGTACTGCAGGGGGTGCAGGAACGCGCACGACTCGGACGACACGACCCAGCCTTCTATGTCCTCCGCGGGTGTTGTTTCTATATATATATAAAGTTGAGTAGTTGGGAAACAAATTAAAAAATACCTGGTGTGGACACCACCAATAAATTTAAATATTCAATCAGAACTTTTCTCAAAAATCATTGATTTTGAGCTGAGGGTTCCAGCAGTCGGAAAGAAAATTAGAGCGGGCAGAACAGAAGAATTGGAGCAAGTAGGAGCTGCAGATTACAGAAATAAAATAAGGCGGTTAGAGCGTGTATGGGAGGAGATGAGAAGGAGTAGGAGAGGCTATAGACTATAGACCTATATGGCTGAATTACATATACCCCCCAAGTCGGCGACATACAGCCCATCAGTCCGGCCCTATATTTTGAGAATCAGGAATCTCTAACAAAGGATTCGAAACATACTTTCTGTTTTATTCACGACTTTCCCCAAGCAAAGCGGCCGATTCCCGTACGGATCGCGGACGGCGTAAATGCGATCTTTCAGCATGATGACGGCGGAGTAGCTGAGTGGGGCCAGCTGCATCAGATGCTTTATTCTGGCTGGCCAGTCGGGTCCGTTCACTTCGCCCTCCGGTGGTATCAAACAGAGCGCTTGTGTTATCAGCTCGCTATCTGAGTGAGTAGAAAGGCCCACGCCTCTGTCCAAAACCTGGAATACGAGGAAAAGTATTGATACAAACGATTTGATACAATTGCGTGTTGCACACCATTCCAATCCGGCCGTAGCTTGCTTAGAACAGCTCTCGAACGATAAACGAAAGCGGCTAATTTATATTATGCATTAACGGAACCGGTGCGGAATAGACCGCATCACGCAATTGATTCATATCCATACATCAGTGATTCATTCGTTATCGCTTCCTTATGCACATTGAACAGTGCCAAGATATTTACAAGGCTTGTTCGTGCAAATTAGACCCGTTATCTTGAAACATAGCATGCCAATAATTTTTTAATAAACTGTAATTACTTTTAACGAACTGTCTGGTTGCTTTGTTGATAAAATTAGTCATTTGCAGGATGATAAATAAACACGCAATGTTTAAAACAATCTACAATAATATATAGTATATAGTATAACACGCCCATCTAGTGCAATGGTTAGCACCCTGGGTTCGAAACCCGGCCCGGGTAATCGGTACCATTTGTTGTTGGGATAAAATTAACGATACTCGGGGACGATTTTATGAAGTATGAACACATATAAATTCACTAACACACGGCAGAAGTATTCTCGAAAGTCACGGCAGAAGGACCCTTGAAATTCAACAGGCAGAAGGACCCTCGAAAGTCATACGGTAGAAGGACCCTCGAAGGTCATACGGTAGAAGGACCCTCGAAGGTCATACGGTAGAAGGACCCTCGAAGATCGATAGCTAGTTACAAATTGTAACAAATACAATTACTACTATATTATATATAAAAACTTTCTCTCTAGAGGAAAAGTTGTATATTTTTATTACAATATTGTATAACTATGAAGATAAGAGGTATATTTAATACCCGTTGATAAAGGGAATTACATGACAAATATATTTACTTCCCAACTAAACAAATCTTCTATCTTTATAGCTTCTCCCTTGACCGGCGGAAAAGCCTCACGCCTGATAGCCCTATGAAGATAGAACTTTTTATAGTATGAATTTAAACTGGTATACCGCGACTCTTACCAGATGATTCTTAAACCTAGGAATTAAAAACTAAAGTCGCGCATAACTATACAAACAGAAAAAAAATACTGACTTGTTTCCGTAAACTGCCACAATTGACGAGCTCCCCGTTGTGCGCTACCGATAGCGACCCATGCATTGAGTGCACCACGAAGGGCTGGCAATTGACTTGATCGGAGGCAGCGCTTGTGGAGTACCTGGTATGCCCAATACCCATTTGACCGACCAACTTCTTAATGTTGTCGCTGTTGAAGATGTTGCGCACGAGCCCCATGCCCTTTTGGATGTGGAAGTTGTTGCTGCCATCGCTGGTCACAATCCCGCCAGACTCCTGGCCTCTATTAGAGGAACATTAAATTTAATGCTCAATTCAAAACGAATTAATATTATCAAATTGAAGTTTAACTAAATCACATGTTTGATGCTTCATTTCCTACAGTACATTCATAGTACCATGCAAATACTATATATCAAATTGAAGGTCATTTAATGTAGAATACAGTGATTGTGAATAGTTTTTGGTTTTTTATTAAACAATATTATAAAACTTGAAAATACAAAAATGTTCCAAAATTTAACTAAATCACATGTTTGATGTTTAATTTCCTACAGTACTTTAATAGTACTATGCAAGTACTATATATCAAATTGAAGGTAATTTAATGTAGAATACAGTGATTGCAAATAGTTTTTGGTTTTTCATTAAACAAGATTATAAAACTTGAAAATACAAAAATATTCCAAAATTTAACTAAATCACATGTTTGATGCTTCATTTCCTACAGTACTTTCATAGTACCTTGCAAGTACTATATATCAAATTGAAGGTAATTTAATGTAGAATACAGTGATTGTAAATAGTTTTTGTTTTTTCATTAAACAAGATTATAAATCTTGAAAATACAAAAATATTCCAAAATTTAACCAAATCACATGTTTGATGCTTCATTTCCTACAGTACTTTAATAGTACCATACAAGTACTATATATCAAATTGAAGGTAATTTAATGTAGAATACAGTGATTGTAAATAGTTTTTGTTTTTTCATTAAACAAGATTATAAATCTTGAAAATACAAAAATATTCCAAAATTTAACCAAATCACATGTTTGATGCTTCATTTCCTACAGTACTTTAATAGTACCATACAAGTACTATATATCAAATTGAAGGTAATTTAATGCAGAATACAGTGATTGCAAATAGTTTTTGGTTTTTCATTAAACAAGATTATAAAACTTGAAAATACAAAAATATTCCAAAATTTAACCAAATCACATGTTTGATGCTTCATTTTCTACAGTACTTTAATAGTACCATACAAGTACTATATATCAAATTGAAGGTAATTTAATGCAGAATACAGTGATTGCAAATAGTTTTTGGTTTTTCATTAAACAAGATTATAAAACTTGAAAATACAAAAATATTCCAAAATTTAACTAAATCACATGTTTGATGCTTTATATCGTACTGTATTTTCATAGTACCATGCAAGTACTATATATCAAATTCAAGGTAATTTAATTTAGAATACAGTGATTGCAAACAGTTTTTGGTTTTTCATTAAACAAGATTACTAAACTTGAAAATACAAAAATATTCCAAAATTTAACTAAATCACATGTTTGATGCTTCATTTCCTACAGTACTTTCATAGTATGATGTAAGTACTATATATCAAATTGAAGGTAATTTAATGTAGAATACAGTGATTGTAAATAGTTTTTGTTTTTTCATTAAACAAGATTTTAAAACTTGAAAATACAAAAATTTTCCAAAATTTAACTAAATCATATGTATGTTGCTTCATTTCCTACAGTACTTTAATAGTACCATACAAGTATTATATATCAAATTGAAGGTAATTTAATTTAGAATACAGTGATTGCAAATAGTTTTTGTTTTTTCATTAAACAATATTATAAAACTTGAAAATACAAAAATATTCCAAAATTTAACTAAATCACATGTTTGATGCTTCATTTCCTACAGTACTTTCATAGTACCATGCAAGTACTACATATCAAATTCAAGGTAATTTAATGTAGAATACAGTGATTGCCAATAGTTTTTGGTTTTTCATTAAACAAGAGTATAAAACTTGAAAATACAAAAATATTCCAAAATTTAACTAAATCACATGTTTGATGCTTCATTTCCTACAGTACTTTCATAGTACCTTGCAAGTACTATATCAAATTGAAGGTAATTTAATGTAGAATACAGTGATTGTAAATAGTTTTTGTTTTTTCATTAAACAAGATTTTAAAACTTGAAAATACAAAAAAATTCCAAAATTTAACTAAATCATATGTTTGTTGCTTCATTTCGTACAGTACTTTAATAGTACCATACAAGTACTATATATCAAATTGAAGGTAATTTAATGCAGAATACAGTGATTGCAAATAGTTTTTGTTTTTTCATTAAACAAGATTATAAATCTTGAAAATACAAAAATATTCCAAAATTTAACTAAATCACATGTTTGATGCTACATTTCCTACAGTACTTTATATCGATTAATATATAAATTTTTGTAGGTATTATATTTAAAAAGTTACGATAATACTCGGCCACTGAGCCATTGAACTGGGCGAATCAAAGATATTTCAGAACAATGCACAAATTATTTTAATATTTTATTTGTTATATTATTTATTCCAGTTGATTGAATAGTTTTTGCATTCAGTTATGAATGAGAAAAACGTAGGGCTTAATTATTTTTTTAGATAAAGACGCTCACCGATGCTGTAAAGCCTCCAACGCCACCAAAATCAGCTGCGCCGTGTCGAAATTCACCTCGTCCGACCTCAAAATCGCCCCGAAGACGCCGCACTCGTGCGTGAGGCCTGAGGCCACGCGGTCCCGCCGCTGCCGCCTCCATTCCGAATACGACGTCGCTCCTTCGGCAGCCATGGCACTACTCTGTCTACCTGCAACCCGTTTTTAAACCTTTAATGAACTGTATCACTCAAAACACCGAAACTGGTTCCGGCGCAATTCATCAAACCCCCCTCCTGCTGCGCGACCTAATAGAGAACACATGTGTTGGTTTACAATCAACAATAGCGCAACCTTGGAGGTAGATAAAGAGTGAGCAGGAGTTTCTTCAATTCTTCCGCGTATTGCGCGCTATAGTTTGAATTTCGCGCGCGCGGTATTATTGGGTGCGTTCCGCGCGGTAAGTTATCATTGTAACTGTTAACCGATATTATTTTATCATTAAACAAATATGACACAAAATTCTCACGTTTTATCATATTAGGGGTGAAAAATGGGTAAACTTTTAGGGTGGAAGATTCTAAACGATATTTGCTATTATTTGAAATTGGCGCCACAACGAATTTCCACTAAATTGTATGTGCCAGAGGTGGCACAGCTGCTAAGAGTATAATAAACAAGCAACTTAACACTAACTTTCGATATCAGCTCCATCATATAATCGGTAAATATGAGCCCTGTCCGTTTGGCTACTACTAGTGACTAGTAGTGACACATGCTGACGTCACGTATTACTATTAGTATGAGTGTGACGTCAGCATGTGTGACTACTTGTCACCAGGGCCATGGAAGTGGAGCCTTTATTTACGGTGCCCTTCAACAGATGGCGCTAGTGTATTAAGATTTTATTAATTTTTATAGGGTTTTCCAGGTTAAAATGTGTTAGTTCTTTGGTTGGCACTATCATCTTTGACACATTTGGACACATTTCATTTTTGGTTATGCGAAAGCATGCACAACCGTACGAAAGTTCTGAACGTATTTTTAATACGATTGCCTTCCTAGTGCCGTATCAGTGTTTATTGAATATGTGTGTTATTAATATTTTAAAACTTGTTTTAGTTTGCTGTATAGTGTGTAGTTTCTGAGAAGTGCCTTTTTGTTTTTAAAGTAATTATGAAATTTAGTAAGATTATTCGTAATTCTGTATATAATGTTATTGTTTAGTAGAATGGGCTACAGAAGGTGTATTGTTGAAGCTTGCAATAATACCTCACAACACTACTTGTGTAACCTACCTCCTAAGAACAGCCTGCAGTATTTACAATGGGTTGCAGTAATTGGAAATTCAGGCAAAATTACTGCTAACTCTCGCTGTCCATTTTGAAGGGATTATTAAACACAGGACTTGATGATACCTACCTTATTTTTGCCAGGTAGAGTATATCGATGATTGTAACCAAGTATTATTGTTGTTGCTACTGATACATATGATAATTATGATGATTATACCAACTAACTGTGGCTGCTCAACCATATGCAAATCTAGCAATAGAATTGGATTGTGATTCTGTAACATACGAGCTGCCTTCTCATTCAAAATACTAAGTGTATAAACAATAAAATCAAATATCATTCTAATACTGTTTCTTTAGGGTAGAATCTAATCAATTTTCAAGGATAACACTTCATGATCATCTATACTACAGCGTTTGCCCACAACTATATTAGCTTACTATTCTTACTATCATAAAATAAACATGCTATGTAATGTACTACAATAGTTATTTTTTCCTGTTACATGTTGTGTTTTCTTTTATTAGTGTCCCAAATATAAATATATATTTAAAAGGAACTGCATTGGAATTTGAAAAACTGTTTACTAAATATTTGAATGTTTTTAAATGTTTTTTGTTGTACATTTTAATGGGTAACAAGAACTTAATGTATTTAAATAATTTAAATACATATCATTGAATGCTTTACAAAAACACTTAATATAAAACATTAAGATATTTAATGAAACAGTACTCAAATTTCAACTGCAGTTTCAAAATACTCTTGTTATTGAATTTTCAGTGGAATGTGGTTCGCGTCTCAGCTTATTAGCTCAGACGCGAACCAACGTTTCAGGTGCCCTTCGTAAGATGGCACCAGAGCCTAATCATTTGACATTCCCATCTATAGTTGTCTATGCTTGTCACTAGTAGTAGTCAAACGAACTTTAACCAAGCAGCTGATTTGAGCGGAACGCACCCACTGCTAGTTGACATTTCCCAATTTTCCCCCCCGCAGCGTCTTGACAGATCAATAAAGCGCAGAGCCCGTCGCGAGATCCAATTTGCCATGACCCGTTGAAGTTTCCGGTTTTTGTTTTTGGCGTGGGTGTTCCGGTCTCCAGATCCGGTGTGCGCTGTTTTAAATGCCCCGATTCGTGCGGCCGTGCAGCAGAATGGAGGACGCCGAGGATTTCAGCGGGGAGGTGACGGTGGTGGACGTTTACGACATCGCTTCGGACATTGGAAAGGAGTGCGAGAAGATAATTGACCTGTATGGGGCGGACGCGGTCACGGCGCTGATGCCCAAAGTTATTAACGCTTTGGAGTTGCTGGAGAATCTGGCGACGCGAAACGAGAGGGAGAATACTCAGCTGTTTGAGCTCAAGGCGAAGATTGCTCAGCTGGAGAATGATAAGATCGAGAAGGCTGAGTACAGGCAGAAGTTTGAAAAGGTAGGTGTTTTGTTTGCTTGTTTGAATGCAAAGGTCAACTTGATTTATTTTTTAAATGTCACTAAACTTGCTGGCTTGTCATTTATTTAGTTACCTTTCAAGAGAAGAAGTCCAGGTAAATGAAATTTCAACCTAATAATAATAAATGATAATTAAAAACATAAAAATCAATGACAGTGAGATGAGTAGAGAGATAGTGAGACATGTGAAGAGACTGTTAGACCGTAAGGGGAGTGGAGAGACAGTTAAATCAGTTAAATGACTGAAGAGACTATGAGTGGAGAGACAATGACACAAGTAAAGAGAGTTAAATGACTGAAGAGACTATAAGAGGAATGGAGAGACAATGACACAAGTGAAGAGACATTGAGACAATCAAAGAGACACTGTGATGAGTAGAGAAACAGCTATGCAAGCAGAAAGACGTCGCGCAGGTGATTGTGATGTGAAGGGGTGGTCATTGCACCCTATGTTTACATAGAAGCGGCGTGGAAGAGTTTCGCCTCTTCGTCTACCGTGTCTTAGGCGAAGACGCGGTGCCGGCGCGGCGAGAGGCACGAGGAAAACGCCCGCGCCTCGTCACCTAAGTAAGCATTGCACCACATGTTTATATAGAGGGGGCTTGAAGCGTCGTGCCTCTCGCAGCGCCGGCACCGCGTCTTCGCCTCTTCGCCTAAGATACGGTAGGCGAAGAGGCGAGAGGCATCACTCTTCCACACCGCCTCTATGTAAACATAAGGTGCAATGTCCATGTCCTTACTTCTGTATTTTTAAACTTTTCCAAATATGTAAGCAACTTCTCTAAATATGTTGCTTGAGATCTATAGAAATATCAAATTAAAAACAACATTATTAGATATTACTAAATTTCAGGATCTTGAGGCAATTGAAGAGCAGTGGAGATCAGAAACAAAGGAGTTAGTGGGGTTGGTGTCTCGGCTACAAGATGAGAACCGGCGACTTGTCAAGGAGCAGGACTTCAGCCAGCAAGGACAACCGACAACTCCAACGGAAATTAGCCATGATGGGGCAATGTTGCAGCGACTTAAGGCCTCTGTGGAGAAGCAGAGGGATGAGTTGAGGTCCAAGGACAAGCTGTTGCAAGAGAAATGTTGTGATATTGATACTGTGAGTTATTATTTTGTTGGATATTTCTAGTATACAAATTTAGCCTCATTTCAGGAATTTAACTTAGTCTTGGCCCACCAGCTTAACACACCTCTGTTTTTCGTTTTGATACAGGAATATTAAATAGTAATATGTATGCAACTTATGATCAAGTTTGTAAAATAAAACATGCACAGTTGAATTTAATTTACATGTTTTGTTTTACAAACTTGATCATAAATTGCATACATATTACCATTTAATATTCCTGTATCAAAAAGAAAAACAGAGGTGTGCTAAAGACTTTGTACTAAACATTACAAACCCTATTATTTAATGTGCACTTTTAATTATATTAGCTGCTCTTGTTTTTCATTGGGAGCTGTTCTGGGCTGCCTTAGGCCCAAATCACACATAAGCGGCGTCGGGCGCAGGCGCGACATAGACGAGGCGCAGGCGCGACGTTGCACAGCCGATTGTGATGTCCATAGGCAGTGAAGGGGTGGACATTGCCCTTATGTTTACATAGAGGCGGCGTGGAAGAGTTTCGCCTCTTTGCTTATCGTGTCTTAGGCGAAGAGGCGAAGACGCGGTACCGGCGCTGCTAGAGGCAGAAGGCAAATGCCCGCGCCTCGTCACCTAAGTGGGTATTGCACCACCTGTTTATATAGAGGGGGCTTAAAGCGTCGTGCATCTCGCACCGCCGGCACCGCGTCTTCGCCTAAGACACGGTAGGCGAAGGGACGAAAGGCATAACTCTTTCACGCCGCCTCTATGTAAACATAAGGTACAATGTTCACCCCTTCACTGCATATGGACATCACAATCGCCTGTGCGACGTCGCGCCTGCGATTCGTCTACGCCGCGCCTGCGCCCGACGCCGTTTATGTGTGAATTGGGCCTTAGAACAGCCTGGAATAGCTCCGGAACGATAAACGAAATCGGCTACTGCCGTATATATCTATTTCTATCACCAAATCATATTAATTTTGTATGTAGTTGAAATCTCAAGTGGATCGCCTCTCGGGCACGAGTCGCGAGCTGCGTCGCAAACACAAGGTGCTTCAGGTGCAGGTGCGCAACCTCTGCGACGAGCGCGCCGACTTCCTGGTGCAGCTGCAGGACCAGCAGCGCGATATCTCGGCGCTCCGCCAGCGCCTGGGGCTGGCGCAAAAGGAAAACGAGGATCTAGCCAAGGTAGGCCAATACAAACCTCTTTGAACTAACTTAACAGTTAATTTGTTTGCCTCATATCTTAAGATCGTTTTAGACAAGACAATTTCTCACTCAAAAGTTAGTCAAGATGCGAGACAATCTAAATTATCTTGTATCATACAGCAAATTATTTGAAATATTGAATTGGATGGTAGATTGAATGGACAAATATAACGCGTTCTATTTGTCAAGGACAAATTGTATGGGAGGAGGATATATAAATTAATTTCTTGAACAACTTTTGAGCTTAGAAATTGTATTGTCTAAAACGACCTGTATTTATCTAGCAGTACTATTTGGGTTTAAAAAATAGTAGTACTAGAGTTTGAAAAATTTGAACCAAACTAAACCAACTCTCTTGTACTCTAGTGTGACGTCACGTTCCCAAGTAATAAAGCCGTGTACGACTTGGACGATCCAAACCGGCCGCGCTTCACAACGGCCGAACTCAAGGACATCCTCAACGAGCGCAACGAGCTTAAAGCGCGCGTCAGCGACTTGGAGGACGAGCTGGAGACCTACCGGCCGAAACCCAAGGCGGAGACGTAAGAGCGCACATGGGGGGTGTTACAATTTTGTTTATTTTTTTAGTTTTCTTTATTTCGTTTTGCAGTCCCTTACAGAAACTAGATTCGTTCATTGAAAAGTTTGAGGAGGCTTGTAGTAGTATTATGTTCAATCCTATCGAGTATGTCAGTGCCCCGAACTCGCCCGAGTAAGTTCTGTTTTGGATGAAACATACGAATGGCGCGTGTAAAGCATTGCTTACTGATGTATAACTTTGCACGCGTGTTTCCTAATGTGCGAGTGGCTGAAAGGAAATTGTTTTTGTTTAGGCCACTCGACGAGGATGCCCCGGTGCAAGGGCCGCTCCCGTATGAACCGGACGACGCGCCATGGAAAAAGTCATCGGAGTCTGGAATACGGAAGTTGTAAGTTTAATTTTTAAAAGCGTTAAAACTAATTAGCCCATGAACACTAATGACGGTATATAAGAGGACGTGGAAGTTGCATAAGCATAGTGTAGACCAAAGTATGTACGCTTTTATGCGACCGCGTCCTAGGAAACCTAGGGCTTAATTGTAAGAGCCTAAGGCCCAATTCACACATAAGCGGCGTCGGGCGGAAGCGCAGTGTAGGCGAGGTGCTGGCGCGACGTCGCACAGGCGATTGTGATGTCCATATGCATTGAAGGGGTGGACATTGCAACATATGTTTACATACAGGCGGCGTGGAAGAATTGTGCCTCTCGCCGGCCGGTATCGCGCTTTCGCCTCTTCGCCGCTCATGTGTGAATTTGGCCCAATTCACACATGAGCGGCGAAGAGGCGCAGGTGCGGTGTAGGCGAGGCGCAGGCGCGACATTGCACAGGCGATGGTGATGTCCATATGCAGTGAAGAGGTGGACATTGCACCTTTTGTTTACATAGAGGTGGCGTGGAAGAGTTATGCCTCTCGCCTCTTCGTGTCTTAGGCAAAGGCGCGGTGAGAGGAACGACGCTTTCACGCCCCCTCTATATAAACATGTGGTGCAATGCCCACTTAGGTCACGAGGCGCGGGTATTAGCCTCGTTCCTCTCGCCGCGCTGGCACCGCGTCTTCGCCTCTTCGCCTAAGACATGGTGGCTGCGAGGCGAGAGGCAAAACTCTTCCACGCCGCCTCTATGTAAACATATGGTGCAATGTCCACCCCTTCACTGCATATGGACATCACAATCGCCTGTGCTATGTCGCGCCTGCGCCTCGCCTACACCGCGCCTGCGCTCGACGCCGCTTATGTGTGAATTGCCTAAGGCCCATTGTTTATAACAAAACTACTTATGGGTTCAAATATGACCAATTTAAATATTCTGAAAACTACCAATGAGATTTTCTTTTAAGATTCATACCCGCCCAGTATTATAACAATAAATTTTATTTAATTGTAGCTTTCGTAAGATCTTTTCCGAGGGCGGCACTGGCAGCAGTTTTCCTCGGCGTAGTCTTTCCACTCTCTCAAAAATGGCTCTCTCCGCTACTACCGAACAGGTGCCGGTATAATGGACCGCCGCCCGCACTGCTCTTCCAATACGATTTATCAGGTAACTTACAGCACTACACGTTGTGAGGCCTCGCACCACGCACACTCACACCACTAATAACCGTAATCTTCCAACAAAAAAAAACAGTAAACGAACAGGGCCTTACCGACTCAATTACGCGGGGGGCTATATTTTTTTTATAATTTGTACATATTTATAGGTTTTATTATTATGATTATAATATATATATATTTTTTTATTATTTTTTTGAACTTGTCTAGTCGTCGATTGGTGTTGAAAAATGTGTAGTTTCCCCCCGCCTGATAATGTTTTTCTTTGGGGTAACAAATAATAATCCACGGCGGGGGATCGAATTAAACTTAGCGTAAATGTGATGGTACATTCTTAGGGATCAAAACTATACATCTCATGGCTTCCGAAAAGCTGTTTCGGAGCGCCGTTTTTTTTAGGGTACTTTATTGAAGATTGTTGTCTAGCTGAATATTGTTGTATTGTACATACACGAAAAAGAAAGAGATAGGGTATTTATACGGATTGTTGTATTTGTCGGGAGAGGTTTTTCCCCCCACGATATTTGTTTATTCCACACAGCCATTGTTTCATGACACGTAGGTAGCCGCACCGACAACAGAAGGTTCATATGTAAAGTATTAATATTAACCATGTAGAAAGTGCCAAATTAATAATTACGAAAAGGTAGTACAAGTGATTGGTTACATTTTTTTCAACCTGTGTAATAATTGATATCCCAATCCACTATTCATAAATTACCACCTTAGCTATTTTCGTTTATCACCATGTGTTGCTCCGGGCTTATTGTCTCTTGTTTTATTTGTCGTGCAAGCCGCTCCCAACAACCGACATACGACCGCAAGATTTGGAGCGATACAGCACGCCACGGGGCGACTAGTAATGTTAAATGAAAGCACCTCTTGTTAATAGAAATGTGCAACCGTATTGATACATTAATGAAAACTACTAACCAATTAATCAATCCACTTTTCTCTTGAAATGAAAAATTTGCAAACAGGTCTCATGTTGATGAAAACTACTACAAAAACTATAAATATTCTGTCTACTACTCGCGACCTTGAAATCTTAATATCCAACAGTATTCACATGAATATACTTGCGTTTAGAGTAAACCAAATTATTAGTTAAAAAAATTAGATAACATACTCAATGGTAAAACTACTGGAGTCCTTAAAATGCATTTATTTCAAAAAATGTTTTTGCAAGTCGGTCTCGTACTGAGCATCAGGCTCCCTGGGGAGCGAATTTTCACGAATCACCTTTCACAATTTTTCAGAGGTTTTCTGTGAAGTTAAGATAAATACCGGGTGATTAAACTCTTTTGAGCTTCTCCCTTGACTGGCGGAAAAGCCTCACGACTGATAGCCCTATAAAGATAGACGTTTATTTCGTTTTTGGAAGTGTTAGCGATATATTTATTGATTATAAATAATATATATATATATATATATATATATATATATATATATATGTATACATATATATATATATGTGTATATATATATATATATATAACTAAAATTATTTACTGTTCTTTGCGTTTTTTTTTATAATAGATCACTTCAATTTAAAAAAATATATTCAAATATTAAAATTTAAACGGATACACACAGCGCCATCTAGCGGCGAATAGCGGAACTAAACGGCATATATGCTAAACGTTTACTGAAACTCAATAATTTAAGCTTTAACAAACATTATCCATATATCGTTAATTGAAATGAATTAAATTAATAATAACAATAAATTAAATTGAAGTTTTTTTTTAATATTTGTAAGCTAATTATTTTAATGTTGCTAGATGTGCAGATTCCTGCGTAGTACGGTGCTGCTCCTAGCTAAGTTGAGTATGCGACAATGGTGGACCTGCACGCGTTCTGTTTGTCCAGCCAGTTATAACATAGAAAACTGGTTATATTGTGGGAGGGTTGATTTGGAGTATACCAGAGGTCTTCACATGTTCGCCGGAAAGCGCGGGGTAAGTGTTTGAATCACTTAGCACACAATCTAACCAATAATAATGTTAAACCAGCTAACACTAACAGGGGTTTGATATATTTATCTTTTTATGGCGTCAAACGGTGTAAGTATTATTATAATATGCAAATGGCCAGATGTAACCACAACATATGTGTATTATATCATTGCATGTAGATAATTAATTATGATTGCATAGCCATTTGTGGGATGATTTTTAAATTGACACTGATATCGCGTTTAGAAAATGTAATTTTTTTTCAATCCAATATCCAATTAATTTTTCATAATCCTTACTTATTGGTAATTGTATTATACACCAAATTAACCTAATAATGCATATAATATACCCCTGCAAAAAAGTTGCTGAATTTTTCAAAAATTACCACAGTATAGCATTTTATAGGTTAAATGATGCTCTCATAATTATCTGCTTTAATAATAACCCTTAAAAAAATATTTATATGGCATTTTATAGGTAATTGAATATTGATTGAAATGTCGAAAATGTATTCTGATTATTTTCAAAAATTACCAAATTATGACACTTTGAAATTTCATTGTTGTTTGAAAGACATTTTGTAGGTTAAATGATGCTTTCATAATTATCTGCTTTAATAATAACCCTTACGAAAATATCTATATGGCATTTTATAGGTAATTGAATACTGATTGTAATGCCGAAAAGATTTTCTGGTTATTTTCAAAAATGTCCAAATTATGACACTTTGAAATTTAATTGTTGTTGTTTGATAGACATTTTGTAAGTTAAATGATGCTTTCATAATTATCTGCTTGAATAACAACACTTACGAAAATATCTATATGGCATTTTATAGGTAATTGAATACTGATTGTAATGTCGAAAAGATTTTCGGGTTATTTTCAAAAATGTCCAAATTATGACACTTTGAAATTTAATTGTTGTTGTTTGATAGACATTTTGTAAGTTAAATGATGCTTTCATAATTATCTGCTTGAATAACAACACTTACGAAAATATCTATATGGCATTTTATAGGTAATTGAATACTGATAGTAACGCCGAAAAGATTTTCTTGTTATTTTCAAAAATGTCCAAATCATGACACTTTGAAATTTAATTGTTGTTGTTTGATAGTCATTTTGTAAGTAAAATGATGCTTTCATAATTATCTGCTTTAATAACAACACTTAAGAAAATATCTATATGGCATTTTATAGGTAATTGAATACTGATTGTAATGTCGAAAAGATTTTCGGATTATTTTCAAAAATGTCCAAATTATGACACTTTGAAATTTAATTGTTGTTTGATAGATATTTTGTAAGTTAAATGATGCTTTTATAATTATCTGCTTTAATAACAATACTTACGAAAATATCTATATGGCATTTTATAGGTAATTGAATACTGATTGTAATGTCGGAAAGATTTTCTTGTTATTTTCAAAAATGTCCAAATTATGACACTTTGAAATTTAATTGTTGTTGTTTGATAGACATTTTGTAAGTTAAATGATGCTTTCATAATTATTTGCTTTAATAACAACACTTACGAAAATATCTATATGGCATTTTATAGGTAATTGAATATTGATTGTATGTAATGTCGAAAAGATTTTCTTGTTATTTTTAAAAATGTCCAAATTATGACACTTTGAAATTTAATTGTTGTTGTTTGATAGACATTTTGTTAGTTAAATGATGCTTTCATAATTATCTGCTTTAATAATAACACTTACGAAAATATCTATATGGCATTTTATAGGTAATTGAATACTGATTGTAATGTCGAAAAGATTTTCTTGTTATTTTCAAAAATGTCCAAATTATGACACTTTGAAATTTCATTGTTGTTGTTTGATGATAGACATTTTGTAAGTTAAAAGATGCTTTCATAATTATCTGCTTTAATAATAACACTTACGAAAATATCTATATGGCATTTTATAGGTAATTGAATACTGATTGTAATGCCGAAAATATTTTCTTGTTATTTTCAAAAATGTCCAAATTATGACACTTTGAAATTTAATTGTTGTTGTTTGATAGACATTTTCTAAGTTAAATGATGCTTTCATAATTATCTGCTTTAATAACAACACTTACGAAAATATCTATATGGCATTTTATAGGTAATTGAATACTGATTGTAATGTCGAAAAGATTTTCTGGTTATTTTCAAAAATGTCCAAATTATGACACTTTGAAATTTAATTGTTGTTGTTTGATAGACATTTTGTAAGTTAAATGATGCTTTTATAATTATCTGCTTTAATAACAACACTTACGAAAATATCTATATGGCATTTTATAGGTAATTGAATACTGATTGTAATGCCGAAAAGATTTTCTTGTTATTTTCAAAAATGTCCAAATTATGACACTTTTTCATTGTTTCATGTCATTGTTGTTTGATAGATATTTTGTAGGTTAAATGATCCTTTCATAATTATCTGCTTTAAGAATAACCCTTACGAAAATATTTATATGGCATTTTATAGGTAGTTGAATGTTAATTGTAATACTGAAAAAAATTTCGGGATATTTTCAAAAATTACCAAATTATGACACTTTAAAATTTTATTGTTGTTTGATAGACATTTTGTAGATTAAATTATTCTTTCGAAATTATCTGTTTTGATAACAATCCTCATAAAATTATTTATACGGTATATTGTAGGTAGTTTATTTATTTAATCGAATGCCTTTCTATCGTATTTTGGTGTAAGACAGTTATATACACTATATACATTTTTACATGTTTGTCTATTTACATTGTGTGTGTATATTTTCCTCCATTTCTTCCTGTCTTGTGTTAATTCTTTAATCTCATTCCTCTTTATGTTTTTTTCTCTCATTCTGTCCCATATTTTTCTTGGTCTCCCTATGTAGTTGCTTTCTGTTGCCCTGCTATCAGTCGTGGTTGTTGTGACATAGACCGTTTGAAACGGTTTGTAATGTGGCAACTTTACAGCCTTTAAAACTATCCGGTTCGAAGGACCAAAAAATGTGACGTAAAGTAATTAAAAATCACACTCAAGATGAAAGATGTATATATATATATATATATATATATATATATATACAATAGATTAACTATTTCAATAACCGCAAAGCTTGAATAAACGATGTCTTCTTCGCAGAGGGCAAAGGCCCTGGGCGAACTCTCTAACACTCGCAAAGGCAAAGGCCCTGCACGAACACTCGCAAGGCCAAAGGCCCTGCACGAACTTTTTAACACTCGCAAGGGCAAAGACCCTGTACGAACTGTCCAACACTCGCCAGGGCAAAGGCCCTGCACGAACTATTTCCACTCTTGATCTCCGCATCCCTCGATACCTTCGTTCTGGTCCACTCTTGACAGAGATTCGTCCATCCAAATGAAGAGTGGCCACCAATTTGGCCATGTTGCCAGAAGTATTTCTGCGGTAGACTGGTGCCCAAATGGCGGGAACCTGACCGCCAGATGTGGGTATATCATAGACGCAATGGTAATCACTAAAAACCGTTCTAAAGCGTAAAAATCCCGCTAAGCCTTTTATGGCCGGGGTGCGATGCGACCATTTAAAAGAGCCATAAATATTTCAGAATAGTTATGCAGGGGATGATTCGGGTTACGCTGCCCACACAGTGGGTGGTAGTAACAGTAGTCTTTATTTTACCATACGGCATATGAGTCCTAACCATCTGAACTGTGCTTCTATTATTGTATCGTTTATTGGATCTATTTTGAGGTTTTGTCTATGTGTTTGTTTTTTATTGTGTTCGTTCTTGTCTTGTTTTCTATTTTTCTTAGTATTCTCATATCTATGGCATATATTTTAGATTTGTGTCTTTCCCGTCATGTTTCTCGATTCACTGCTATACATTATTGTTGGTCTTATAACTTGTTTGACTTCCGTTTTGATGTTTTTCGGTATGTCTTTCCTCCTAAAGAAAAGAAATTTCCGTTAACTGTGCTTGTTTCATGTTCCAGAATCCCATTTTTATAGTCTTCGGATTGTTCCTTGCCTTGTTCATAGCTCTATCTAGAACTATTGTGAATATTAGTTGGCTCAAGACGCATCCTTGTTTAACCCCTATTATCGCTGTGAACTCTCCTGATTCTTCATTGTTTGTTCTTATTATATTTTTGTGGACCTTGTTCATTTGTTTGATTAGTTCAATTGTTCCTCCATCTTCTCCTCTCTCTCTTGTAGTTCCTTCCATGTGAATTCTCTTTTCACTCTATCGAAAGCTTTTTTTAAATCTATGTAGCATATATGGATTTCCCTGTTTTTATTTATTATTTATTAGTTTCTCACTCATTTGCCTTATCGAAAATATCAGGTCCTGGGCGCTTCTTCCTCTCCTAAATCCGCATTGTGTTTCGTCTATTGTTTTTTCTATTTCGTCCCTTATTATTTTTTCCATTATTCTTGCCAGAATTTTTCCTGGTATTACGCTAACCAGCATAATTCCTCTGTAGTTGTTGCAGTTTCTCTTATCTCTCTTTTTGTAAATGGATATTATTATTATTCCATTCCGTTGGTATTTTGGTTTTTATTATGCAATTAAGTAAGGGAAAAGAAGGAATAAAACAGATAACCCAATATCTGTTTTATTCCTTCTTTTCCCATGTGCTTTATCATTTCTGGTGTTATGTCGTCTATGCCTCGTGCTTTTCCTTCTTTTAACTTTTTTATATTTTTTTAAAATTTCTTTTTCTTGTATCATTTCAATTTCTTGTGTTATTTCTGGTTTCTCTTGTGTTATTGTTATATTTGACGTTTTGTGTCAGTTCTTCAAAATGGTTTCTCCATCCTTCCATGATTTTGTCTTCTTCCGTTATTACATTTCCCTCTTTGTTCATCATATTATGTTCTTCCTTCTTTTTCAATTCTTTCATTATCCCGTAGAATAGTTTTTGGTTCCTCCTGTAGTTATTTTCCATCTTCTTTCCCAACTATGTCCATGCTCTCTTCTTGGCTTCCTTGATCTCTCTCTTCACTTCGTTTCATTTTTCTTTGTATTTTTTATAGTCCTCTTCCTTCTTAGTGTTTATATAAATTTTCCATTTGTCTTTTTCCCCCTTAATTATCTCTTTGATATCTTTAATCCACCACTATCTTTTTTGTCTGGTTGTTTGAGATTTTTGTAGTTCGTTCGGCTTCCTCCAGAATACTATTCTTGAATTCTTTCCATTTGCCCTCTACCTCACTCTCCCTTCCATTTTCTTCCATTTCCTCATTATTTCTAGAAACTTATCTCTACATTTATCTTCTCTCAGTTTATAGCTTCTTATTTTTTCTTTTACTTTATTTCTTCTGTTGTCTACTTTTTCTTGTTTTTTCCTTTTCAGATCTATTATTAATAGGTTATGATCACTTCCTATCTCTGCTTGTCTCTATATTCTTACGTTTTTTACTTTGTTGATTTTTTTTTGCTCATCGGGAAGTAGTATTATAGGTTTCTCTTCTCCAGGTTCTTCTCTTGTATATTTGTGTATCCACTTGTGTTGGAAATTTTGTATTTTTGATCACGAGGTTGTTTTCAATGCTCATTTCAATTATTTTTTCCCCATTGTTGTTCTTCATCATCTTTCCTTCCTTCCCAGTATCTCTTCTAGTTCTATATTTTGATTCCCTACTCTTCCGTTTAAATCTCCCATGATGACTATCGATTCTTGTCCTTCATCTATTTCTTTTTGTAGTTCATCAAATAATTTATCTTTCTCTTCTTTCCTTGCGTCTTCGGTTGGCTTTATATATGTTAGGCTATTATAATAATAATAGTCCAGATTTCCTCTTATGGTAGTTTGATTTCCACCCACATAATTCTCTCGTGTAAGTACTTATCGTTTATAATGTCTTTTAGTCTGTTTGGTGCTATTATCATTCCCACTCCCCCTTTTGCTCTAGCTTCTTTCCCTCCTCCTGACCATAGCATCCAGTATCCCCTATGAATTTCTTATATATATATTTTTCGGCGAAAAAAAAACTACCCTCAACTATATATATATATGCCATAAAGATTTTTTCCATATTATAAAAATTAACTAATACTCATAACTAAAAATATAATCGTCATCCCTTTTACTCTTGTCTTCGCTCACCCATTTCCTCTTCCACGCCAGCTTTTTGTAGGATATCTCCTCTTCACTTAATATATTACAATGTACCCTCTCAAAAATGAACAAAATATAACCTTCCTCCCACTCAGCTCTCTCCCCTCACCCGTTTCCTCTCTTACACCATCCTTTTGCAGATTTCCACGCGCTTACCATGGCCCCCACAGATGCTCAGTTTTTTACTCCGGGATTTGAGATCGTATATTGTATGCATATAATTATTGAACATGACGCCATCTTCCATAGCTACTGTCTTAATTATCTAGGATGAAGAAAACAAACAAAAAATTCAATATAAAACATGTATTTATTTTAATATCACTGTTTGACCTTCGTGTGGAACTCAACGAAACATTTAACATGCACCCCAACATCACACTTTTGGCATCTTGTTGTAGTCTTGGCCGTGCACATCCCACAACGTGTCTGCTTGTCTTGAGGCACCACATAGTGCCTCACACCATCAAACCTAGCATCACTGGTGGCTAAACGCACCTTTTTAACTTTACAACGGCCACCTTTGCTTTTGAGAACAGGCCGCCCGTAGTGCTGTAGGTAGTAAACCACGATGTTCCTACGGAAATTGAGTAAATCCAAACATTTCATTTCGCCACGTGAAAACTTGTATAGGTAATATGCGTTGCATAAGGCTAAATCTAAGGCTATAGTAAGTAGTTGCGAGGAAAACTTTTTGGTACGTGTTGTAACAGCATACAGATTAATGTTAGCCTCTAAACGATCAACCCCACACAAAGAAGCACTAAATGAAGACTTTTCACGTGCAATCGGAACTAATCTAGTCCCCATACGTTGCAGCTCATACGCTAAACCAGCCTCAGCGTATTGAGTTTCAATTGTAAGTTCTTTAATGCGTCCAAGTTTGGTTACGTAGCTGTGAGTGAGTGATCGTGCCGCATTTACATCGCCTTTGGTGTGAGGCGTGAAAAAAACGCAGTAACCACCTCTAGAGCAGCCGCACCAGACATTCAATTTTCCAACAGTGACATCCCCTACAGCGTGATGTTCATCAGACGGAGCACAGCTAATAAATCTAAACTGTAGCCATTCTATAAAACTTGTTAGATCAATCGCTGTGTTAATTGCTGTAAAAATCGTTTCGAAACGATCGCGTTGCATAGCCTGCGCCACTAAAGAGTTGTGGGTGTCAGGACTGCGTTCCCAAAACATTCTTCGGCGAGGCAACTCCATGTAGCCTGTCAGATAGAGGATTGCAAGGAAACATCTCATTTCGTCTTCTGTAATATTTTTGCCCTCAACTAGCTTTAGGAGACGTGTAGTGCATTCTTTGTCGATGAATAGATTGAGGAAGTATGTGGGTGAACCGTGGATGCTTGATAGGTGCTCGTCTGATGTGATGTGCTCGGCTTCTTGGGGCTTGTTATGAACCGAATGGTGGGCTAAAGATTAATGTTACAAGTAAGTATAATTTAAAAGAAAATATTTATAGGGCTACTGCGAGATTCCGCAGGTAAAGAGGGAGGAGTTAACAATACACGATATTTATCTAAACTAAAAAAAACAAACTGTGAACAGTGATTTGTTCACAAATACGCCTTCATGTGGCTGTTTAAATTGTTTGTAATTCATTTAACTCCGCCTGCATTTCACTGGGTGAATAAAGTAGCTCAGTGACGATGCTGCCGGTCCCAAGCCCGGATAAAGGAGGAGGGTTTGCAGGTGAGGTCAGCAGCCTGCTTGCAGTAAAACAACCCACAAGCTCATAGAACCAGCAACAAGCCTCGGATACGGACTGATATAACGATGGCGACCTCAGCTATAGACACGGACCAAAAAAAGAGCTGTGGAGGAAAAATATACTAAGATGCGCTTGTTGGAATATACGATCTTGGAAAGGGAGAGAACAGGAAGTTCTGCTAGAGATGGAAACATACTATATATATATATATATATATATATATATATGCATTATCAGAAACCAAACGCAGAGGAAAAGGCGATCTTACATATAAAGGATACATACTCAAGTATTGTGGGACTGAGAAACACAAACGAGCCACATTCGGAGTAGGTCTGCTAATCAGTGATAAATTCGCATAGAATATAGAAGATACATTCTACGTCAATGAAAGAATCCTCAGAGTAGTCCTAGACACCGGCACGGACAAAATACATATTATCAGAGTTTACGCTCCCGACACTAGCAAACGTAAAGAGAAAAGTGATACCTTCTACGAGCATTTGCAGACCGTAGTCGACAAAATACGTACCGAACAGAAGATCCTAATCATGGGCGATCTGAACGCCAGAATTGGTAATGCAATCGTAGATGGCGTAAAACAACGTTTCAATGAAGCACACGTCAACAACAGCGGAGAAACTCTCACCACATTTTGTGCACAAAACGAGATGAGAATAAACAATATGTATTTCAATCACAAGCCACATCATAAGATAACCTGGTCCAACACGCAAGGACACTCATCCACGATCTATTATATAATCTGGAATAGATCAGTACACTCGAGTCAGATAATCGACGTACGCTCTCTAACGTCAGCGAACATTGGATCAAATCACCAACTAGTCATGACAAAACTTCGACTCACAACACAATTGAAAAGGAAGCTACCACCTTCTACGTAGACAAACTGAACATCCAAACTTGTACGAAAAAAGACTAACCCAAAAGAACAGAGAACAGCCAATTCTGCACGAGGACGACGTGGAAACCAGTTCGAAAACAGTAAAATCATACATCGAGAAAGCTGCCAATGAAGCACTAGACAAAAGGAGGACAAACAAAAACCCAAAGAAACACAACACACCATGGTTCACGCCAGAAGTAAAACAAATGGCAAGAGAAAAACGAGAAACCTACCTGAGGTACCTAAATAACAGAACGCTGGAAGGGTGGCTACGTTACGGGGATACAAGGAACAGAGTACAAGCAGAAATACGAAGAATAAAGACCGAATACTGGGAAACCTTCACTGCGGTCATGGAACATGGTCTCTACGGCAGCCAAAAGAAGATATGGGGAATGATGTCGAAGAAAACGCGAAGTCGAATGAATACGTAACAACAAAAACTATTCCGGAAGAAGTATGGATAATCTACTTTAAACAAATGTTCGAAGATGAAGATGAAGATACAACATCAGGAAGCGCCACCAACGGCAGAAACAACTACCCGCATCATCCAGGAACTGGTAGAAAAATACATCAACGAGCTACAAAACAGGAAAGTTCCAGGTATCGACGAACTGAATAACGAACTGATAAAATATGGAGGTAAACCACTAAGCGAACAACTAGCTAGCCGTTACCAGAAGATCCTAAATGAAACAACCAACAACAACTGACTGGAAGAAAAGTGTCACTATCCCCATCTTCAAAAAAGGCGACAAAACGCAACCAGTAAATTACAGAGGAATAACTCTCCTGAGTGCCGTTATATGAAACTATTCACGAAAATCATCTGCAACATCATCTCAGAATGCATACCCATTCCAGAAGAACAACAGGGCTTCCTAAAAAACAGACGCCGTATTCGTCATCCGACAAATAGTAGAGAAATCAATAGAATACGAGAAACCGGCGTATATGTGCTTCATAGATTTAACCAAAGCGTTCGACCGAATGAGGCTAAATGACATTACAACCATATTGAGACAGGGCACTACCTCGGAAGAAATCGTTAGAACCGTTGAAAACATGAACACCATTACAACGACCAGACTACTTGTTAACAGCTTGTCCATGGAAGTGCCGATCTCAACAGGAATAAGACAGGGAGATTCACTAAGCCACTCTTCAACCTAATTATGGACAAAATAATAGTAGACGTAAAAAACGCGGGGCATGGATTCAGAACTAGTAAAGGAGAAATATCAATACTGTGCTACGCAGATGACGCAGTAATCATATCCGAGAACGAGGATGAACTACAGGGGCTACTACATCAATTTTACCTAACCCCGAAACGCTACAATATGCTGATTGCGGCACAGAAGACAAAACACTAGTTTTAGCAAAAGAGCCCACAAGATGCAAACTGGCCATTAACGACGTAATAATAGAGCAGGTAATGTCCTTTAGGTACTTAGGGGTAGAAATAACCGCCCATCAAGAGAGGACGTCGGAGGTAAAGAACCAAACCGATAAAGCATCTAGAATATCCGGGTGCTTAAGGGACATAATATGGAAGAACCCATTCCTGAAACTGGAATCAAAGACCCGAATATATAAATCATGCGTTAGACCAAGAATCGCATACGCCACAGAATCTAGAGCAGACAATAGCAAAACCAAGAGCATAACCCGAACGGCAGAGATGAGAACGCTCGGAAGTATCACGGGACACACACTACGTGACAGAAAATACCCAACCAAGACATAAGACAAATGTGCGACGTATAGGACATAGTAAGCTGGATGAGGCAGAGACGACGAGAATGGAACCAATACATAAACAGAATGGAAGACATCAGAATTGCAAAAATCGCTAGAGACGGAAAACTACAGTCTAAACGGCCCCCAGGCAGACCACCAAAGAGATGGAGGGATAGCTATCACAAGCAACTCCTTAAAGCTGGAAAAAACAGACTGTAAGCCTATTTCAAGAAGAAGGAGAAGAAGAGTAATTCCTAGGAAAACAGAAAACTTCAGACTCTGAAGGGATTTGAAGTCTGAAGTCCTGTGATCCTAGGAAGCGAAGCCATGCATTTTGATCAAATATGTTGAGGCTATTCTTCAGTTTCTCACAACTGTGAGATGGAAGGAGGAGTGATAGCTGGAATATGAACTTGGGGGTGCACAAAGGTTCCACACAAGTGGACTAAGTGCAGTCTGCAAATGATCCCCCCGCGATCTTCAGTTATTTTAAATCATGGTGAGTTATTCAATTGTAAATACATAAAAAGATTTTTGTGATTGACGTCAAAAGCAACCACAAGACTTTACCCCTTGCACTGTGCCTTAATCCATTCGGCTATTAAGATGGGCCAAGAATTACAAAATTAAATATTTGGTTCACCCTGCTCAGTGGCCGAGTGGTTAGAGGCATCATCCGTCTCGTACTGAGCATTGGGTTGCCTGGTGTTCAAACCCCACCGGGACGAATTTTCACAGGATTTATGTGAAGTCAAGGTAAATACCCTGTGATTAAACTCCTTTGAGCTTCTCCCTTGACCGGCGGAAAAGTCTCACAGCTTATAGCCCTTTAAAGATAGAAGTTCTTTTTTATGTTCAAAATCTGGCTTATGCCTAATAGTTTGAATAAAGATAGATTTTCTCTTCTGTTCAAATCATAGACATGTGGCAACATTGTCTATGATAGCCACGTGTAAAATACGTAAAATCCGGCACGGATAATAATTTGTTATATAAGGCGCTTTCGTTTAGCATGGTTTATCATTGCTAGTCGCCCCCGTGGCGTGCAGTATCGCTCAGGTCTTGCGGTCGTGCGTCGCCGGTTGTAAGAATTATGCGCATCGGAAGCGGTAAATAGAACAAGAAACAATAAGCCCGTACCAGCCCAGAGGAAGGTACTCTTAGGTGGTTTCGTTTAACATTACTAGTCGCCCTGTAGTGTGCTATATCGCTTAGTTTAGCGGTCGTGCGCCGGTTGTAAGGGACGAGATAGAATTGTGCGTATTGGAAGCGATCTAATAGACAATAAGCGCGGAGCAGCACATAGCGATAAACGAAAACAGCTATAATGTACTGTTTGAATATATTTCTGATTCAACATTGCGCACCAGAGTAATACATTGACAAGTAAGTTGGAACATTTTATTTTATTTTTACTTACATGTGTTGTTTGGCAATACCCTTGGATGCGGCGCCCCCACGGGTGGACAATAACCGCTATTGCCCACCTGGACGTAGTAATTCATCTTTATACTTTACACAAACTGCGTATACCTGAGCTAATGCGGGCGAGCTACGGTACATCAACCCCTCCACTCGAATTTCTTGTGCTATCATAAATAATAATCACACCCCGAAGAATAGCATTGGGCTCATTTAAACTAAAAATTTAAACAGCCAATTGATAAGACCTCAACCTCTCAGACAAATAAACAAATTCTTATTAATTAATAATTAATTATATTATACATTATATATTTTGGATTTTGAATTTTTCAATATTATTATTTTTTAGCCTACGCCGAAAGGTAAAAAGCAAATAAATAATATATAGATATATATATATATATATATATATATATATATATATATACATTCCTAATTTTTATATCTGAATTATTTATTTTTACTATCCAAAATCCTGTATTAGGATAGTAAAAATAAATAATTCATTCAATAATTCTGTATAAAGAAGGTATTGTTATCGCGAAAAATTTCTTATATTGACGCATTTATTGTTTGGAACGATCACGTGACTTATGCGAAATAGATTTTTTGTTCAAGTTTTTGTTACTGCAGATGTACGATTTTGTTTACATTTTCACGGGATCACATCAGCTCGCTTTATCTGCCGATATGCAAATTTGATCCTAATCCATTCAGCCTTTTTTCCGCATATTTGTTCACAGATATACATACATCCACGCACGCATAGACAGAAACACACAGACATGATCCAAAAATAGTGTATTTCGACAATTAGCCATGAAACGTAAATCATAATACTACCTGCAATTTTGTTCGCAGACATACAATACATCCAAACACACAGACATTTTGCAAAATAGACTATTTCGACAATATTAGTTTTTAGTTGATTTACGTTTCATGGCTACGACACAGACATTATCCAAAAATAGTGTAAATCGACAATAAGCCATGAAACGTAAATCATAACTAATATAGTCGAAATTGACTATTATGAAAATGTCTGTGTGTTTGGATGTATGTATGTCTGTGAACAAAATTGCAGGTATTATGATTTATGTTTCATAGCTAATTGTCGAAATGTTTGGAAAATGTCTGTGTGTTTGTGTATGCGCGCGTGTGTGTGTGTGTGTGTGTGTGTGGATGTATGTATGTATGTATGCCTGTAAACAAAACTGCAGAAAAACGTCATCCAAATTGGTAAATCGGCTGAGAACGCCAGCTGGGGAGATCCCGTGAAAAATTGGGTAAAATCCTAAAACGACCAAAAACTTGAAAAAAATAATTCTATTGCTCATAAGTCACGTGGTCACTCTTAAAAATGAATGAGGGCTGTTTAATATAAAATTTAAATTATTAAATATCTGGTGTGGGAACCATGCGACATTCTGATAGAGTTTGATATAGTCTAAGAATGTTTGTGTGAATCTATTGGATTTGGCGAGAATCTGAGACAGTTTAAGATAGTCTGAGAGGGATTAAGAGAGTCACAGAATGTTTGAGAGTGTCAAAATGTGATTCTGTGAGAATCTGTAAGTGTCTGAGAGGGTCTATGAGAGGCTGAGGGTTTTTACAAGCATCTGAGAAGGTCTTGAGTCTGAGAAAGTTTAGTCAGAGGGATTCGGCTGGAATCTGAGAGGGTTTGAGAGCATTTTCTAAGATTCTATTGCAGCAGAGAAGTTAAAAATTGTTTGCACGATTACAATCTTTATCTATGGTAAAGTAAAACAAATATTTTATCAAAAATGATACAACTAACCCCCTAGGAGGAAAGTTAAACGCCATCTGGCGGCACCACATCAATTAGCAATGCACACCCATATGGTAATAATCGTCAACATGCTCGTGCCATCAGGATCACCGGGTAGTGCCCTCTATGGAATAATATTCCAACGTGAGTGCTTGAGATATCAGCACAGTCAATTTTGTAAAATATATATAAGTGTGAATCCACCTCTTAGCAATCTACATATCTAGATTTCGACTTTATTAGATCTCATCAGTGTAGCTCAGCTAGTGAGAATGAATTCACACTTATAACCACTCGTGATATTGTGTGAATTCATCCTCACTAGCTGAGCTATACTGATGAGATCTAATAAGATCGAAATCTAGATATATAGATGGCTAAGAGGTGGATTCACACTTTTATCCTTTAGTACTTCTAGTTATGATGAAAAAAAGCGAGTTATTTCTTATAGATCCTCAAATTTATTTAAAATACATAGTGCAAGTGTAGTTTCAAAAATGTCTTAATTATCCCGGCGTTTTGTAATTGGTCTAAGTCCTGCGACGCACAGTGCGGTCGTTGAATTGTATAACGCAGTCCTGGACGCGCATGTTGGGGGTGAGGAACTGCGACAATCTGTCAACACCATCGCGTGGCATCCTGTCGAAGGGGTAGCCCATGGAGCGGCGGTCAGGGTACTTCTTGTCCTTGAGGCCGCAGAAGGCCGGGGCGTCGTTGCACGCGCCGCTAGAGCTGTCCTGGCCAGGAATCTATAAGAGACAGTAAATTTAGTTATTTCATACAATTATTATAATTTTTAATTCAATATTTACGCGATATTACAATATTAAAACGTGTATTAAAACGTGTATGAAAACATGTATTAAAACGTGTATTAAAACAAGTATTAAAAATTGAAGGAAACTAACTGGATAACGGCATGAATAATAAATCAATATTAAACACTCTCTTGCAGAAGCCCTCAGTCTCTCATATATTTTCTCGTACTTTTTCGAAACGGTCGCGAAAGTACGAGAAAATATATGAGAGACTGAGGGCTTCTGCAAGAAAATGAGAAGGTTTGAAAAGGCCAGAGAATATTTATGAGAGTCTAAGAATGTTTATGAGAGAATCTGAAAGTGTTTGAAAGAGCCTGAGAAGATCAATGATAGGATAAAGGATTCTACAAGAATTTGAGAGAGTTTGAGAACGCCTAAGAAACTCTTTCAGGGTCTTAAGGAGTCTGCATGAATCTGAGTTGAAAGACCTTGAGACAGCCTATGACATAGACCTTGAGATAGCCTATGACATTATGTGGGATTCAGCGAGAATTTGAGAAAATTAGAGATTCTTGAAAACCTGTGAAAATCTAAGGGATTTGAGAGGGTTTGATGGTGTCTGAAAAAGTGTATTAAAGCCTGAAGTATTGTGCTAAAATTTGTGGTAGTTTGAGGTAGTCTGAGAGAATATATTAGAGCCTGAGGGCTAGTGCGAGAATATAAGATGGTTGAAAAAAGAGTCCGAGAATATTTATGAGAGTCTACGAATGATAATGATTATGAGAAAATCTGAAAAAGTTTTAAAGAACCTGAGAAAATCAATGAGATATTCTATAAGATTTTGAGAGAGTTTGAGAACGCCTATGAAACTGTTTAAGAGTCTTCTTCGGGATTCTGCGGGAATATGAGTAAGTCTGGAAGTCCTTGAGAAAGGCTATGAGATTTTGTAGAACATATATAAGTGTGAATCCACCTCTTAGCAATCTACATATCTAGATTTTGAACTTATTAGATCTCATCAGTGTAGCTCAGCAAGTGAGGATTAATTCACACAATATCTCGAGAGGTTATATACAAAAATTATACAACTAACCCCCCAGGGTGTGCATTGCTAATTGATGTGGTGCTACCAGATCCTAGTTGTATAATTTTAATATGAGATTTTTTGTGATTACGCGAGAATCTGAGATACTTGAAAACCTATGAACATCTGAGGGATTCTATAGGAATCTAAGAGGGTTTGATGGATTCTGAGAAAGTTTATTAAGTGTGAGGGATTCTGCTGACATTTTGAGGGATTCTGAGAAAGTTTATGAAAGACTGAGGGCTTCTGCGAAAATCTAAGAGAGACTTTGAGAGAGTCTGAGAATGTGTATAAGTTTCTAAGAATATTTATGAGAGAATCTGAAAGAATTTGAAAGAGCCTGTGAAAATCAATGAGAAGCTGAGTGATTCTACAAGAATTTGAGAGATTTTGAGAATGCGTATGAATATTTTCGAGAGTCTACAGAATTCTGTGGGAATATGAGTAAGTCTAAAAGTCCTTGAGAAAGGCTATGATATTTTGTGTGATTCCGCGAGAATCTGAGATACTTAAAGAGATTCCTGAAAACCTATGATTATCTGAGGGATTCTGTAGGAATCTGAGAGGGTTTGATGGATTCTGAGAAAGTTTATTAAGTCTGAGGGATTCTGCTGATGTTTTGAGGGATTCTGAGAAAGTTTATGAAACTCAGTCTTTCATTCTTCTGCGAAAATCTGAGAGAGGCTTTGAGAGAGTCTGTGGGAATGTGTATAGGTATCTAAGAATGTTTATGAGAGAATATGAAAGAGTTTGAAAGAGCCTGTGAAAATCAATGAGAGGCTGAGTGGTTCTACAAGAATTTGAGAGATTTTGAGAATGCGTTTGAAAGTTTTTGAGAGTCTTAGGGAATCTGAGTTGAAAGGCCTTGATGCGATTATGGGGGATTCAGCGAGAATCGGAGAAAATTAAAGAGCTACTTGAAAATCCAACGGAATCCAATTGGCGGGAAAGTAACTTTAACTGGGAATCGGCTTTATGAAGATTTTTTCTCTGTTTGTGGACCGATTTTGGGGGATCGCCCCAGCTCGGTTTCCCATCCGATTTGAAAATATGGTCCCGATCTATTATGGGGGATTCAGAGAGAATTGGAGGATACTTGAAAATCTAGAGGGATTCTGTAAGAATCTGAGAGGGTTTGAGAGTGTCTGACAAAGTATATGCGAGATTAAAGAATTCTGTGAATTTCTCAAAAAGGTTGTGACAGTCTGAGAAAGCATACTAGTCATGAGAATTTCTGCGAAAGAAAGAGAAAGTCTTAGAAAGTTTAGAGCTGCGCTAGCTTCCTCCAATGGCTACAATTTCCTATTCAAGATTATTTCCACGCATACCAGTCGCTGGTTTAGAGGAGTGCGCCACACTCCCAGTCTATGCGAGTCTAAGGAATTCGGCAGGAATCTGAGAGAGTCTGAGAATGTTTGCGAAAGTCTGTTGGATGCTAGCAGAATCTGAGAGGATGTACGAGAGGCTTAGGCGTGAATCTGAGAAGGTTTGATGGAGTCAGAGAATGTTTATAAGAGTCAGAGAATGTTAATGGGAGCCAGAGAATGTTTATGAGAGTCTGTTGGATTCTGTGAGAATCTGAGACGGTTGGAGAGGGTGTATGAGAAGCTGAGACTTTCTTCATGAATTGCAGATGGTTGGAGAGATTCAGAGAATGTTTGACAGAGTCAGAGCATGTTTATGAGAATATGTGTGATTTTACGATAATCTGAAAGAATTTGAGAGAGCCTATGAAAGGCTGAGGATTAGAATCTGAGAAACTCTGCGAAAGTTGATCAGTCTTAGGGATTCTACGGGAATCTGAGTAAGTCTGCAAGACCCTGAGATTATGTGGGATTCAGTGTGAATCTATGAAAACTAGAGAGATCCTTGAAAATCTATGAAAGTATGAGGGATTCTGTGGGAATTTGAGAAGGTTTTAGAGAATCCGACAATGTTTATTCTTAAATTCTCAGGGATTCTGCTGAAATTTGACATAGTACAAGAGAATCTGAGAAAGCCTATTAGAGGTTGATAATGTGAGAATATGATATGGTTCGAGAGAGTTTCAGTTCAAGTCTATGAGATATGTGAATCTGTGAAAAGTAGAGAGATCCTTGAAAATCTACGAGTATGATGGATTCTGTGGGAATTTAAGGGTTGCGATAATCAGAGAAAGTTTATTCTTAAATTCTGAGGGATTCGGCTGAAAATTGAGATAGTTTAAGGGAGTCTTAGAAAGCATATTAGAGGATGAGGGATAATGTGAGGATATGATATGGTTGGAGATAGTTTCAGAAAGTCTATGTGAGTTCAAAAGATTTTCAGACAAACTTTGAGAGTCTGAGAAAGCCTATAGCAGTCGTAAGGGTTTCATCGAGAATCTGAGAATGTTTAAGACAGTCTTAAAATGATTTGGTAGCAATATGGGAGAATTTGAGAGCATCTGAAAAAGTCTATGTGAGTTTAAAATATTTTGAGAGAATCTCAGAGAGTCTGAGAAAGCCTATAAGAGTCATGAGGGTTTCACCGAGAATCTCACAATGTTAAGGACAGTCTTAGAATGATTTGGCAGAAATATGGGAGAATTTGAGAGAATCTGAGAAAGTTTATATGAATTGGTTTGGTTTATGCGAGAATCTGAACCAGTTGGAGATAATCTGAGAGGCTGAGAATTTCTTCATGAATCTGAGAAGGTTCGAAAGACTTAAAGAATGCTTGGGAGTTATAAAATGTTTATGAGAATCTGTGTGATTCTGCGAGAATGTGAAAGACCCCGAGAAAGCTTATGAGATTATGTGAGATTCAGCGTGAATCTGTGAAAAGTAGAGAGATCTTTGAAAATCTATGAGTATGACGGATCCTGTGGAAATTTAAGGATTGAGATAATCCGAGAAATTATTTTTAAATTCTGAGGTATTCTGCCGAAATTTGAGATATTTTAAGGATGTGTGAGAAAGCCTATTAGAGGTTGGAGGATTATGTAAAAATCTGTTATCGTTCGAGAGAGTTTCAGAAAGTCTATGCGAGTTTAAAAGCTTCTGAGAGAATCTCAGAGAGTCTGAGAAAGCATATATGAGTCATGAGGATTTCTACGAGAATCTGAGAACGTTTGAGACAGTTTGAGAATGTCTGAGGGATTAGGCAGCAATATGAGAGGGTTTGGGAGAGTATGAGAAAGTTTACGTGAGTCTGTTGGATTCTGTGAGAATCTTAGACTGTTGGAGAGAGTATATGAGAAACTGAGACTTTCTTCATGAATCATAGAAGGTTTGAGAGATTCAGATAATGTTTATGAGAATATGTGTGATTCTGCGAGAATCTAAAAGAGTCTGTGAGGGATTATGAGAGGCTGATGAATTCTACAAGAATTGAGATAATCCGAAGTTTATTCCTAAATATTGAGGGATTCTGCTCAAAATTGAGATAGTTTAAGGGAGTCTGAGAAAGCCTATTAGAGGTTGAGGGATAATGTGAGAATATAATATGGTTCGAGATAGTTTCAGAAATTCTATGTGAGTTTAAACGATTTTGAGAGTCTGAGAAAGCCTATAAGAGTGATGAGGGCTTCAACGAGAATCTGAGAAGGTTTAAGACAGTCTGAGAATTTAAATTCTCAGGGATTCTGCTGAAATTTGACATAGTATAAGGGAGACTTAGAAAGCCTATTAGAAGTTGAGGGATAATGTGAGAATCTGATATGGTTCGAGGTAGTTTCAGAAAGTCTATGTGAGTTTAAACGATTTTGAGAGAATCTCAGAGAGTCAGAGAAAGTCTATAAGAGTCATGAGGGTTCCATCGAGAATCAGAGAAGGTTTAAGACAGGCTTAGAATGATTTGGCGGTAATATGGGAGAATTTGAGAGAATCTGAGAAAGTTTATGGGAGTCTGTTGGATTCTGCGAGAATCTGAACCAGTTGGAGATAGTATGAGAGGCTGAGAATTTCTTCATGAATCTGAGAAGGTTCGATAGACTCAAAGAATGCTTGGGAGTTATAAAATGTTTATGAGAATCTGTGTGATTCTGCGAGAATGTGAAAGACCCCGAGAAAGCTTATGAGATTATGTAAGATTCAGCGTGAATCTGTGAAAAGTAGAGAGATCTTTGAAAATCTATGAGTATGACGGATCCTGTGGAAATTTAAGGATTATGATAATCCGAGAAATTATTTTTAAATTCTAAGGTATTCTGCCGAAATTTGAGATATTTTAAGGATGTCTAAGAAAGTCTATTAAAGGTTGAGGGATTACGTAAGAATCTGTTATGGTTCGAGAGAGTTTCAGAAAGTCTATGCAAGTTTAAAAGCTTCTGAGAGAATCTCAGAGAGTCTGAGAAAGCATATATGAGTCATGAGGGTTTCTACGAGAATCTGAGAACGTTTGAGACAGTTTGAGAATGTCTGAGGGATTAGGCAGCAATATGAGAGGGGTTGAGAGAGTATGAGAAAGTTTATGTGAGTCTGTTGGATTCTGTGAGAATTTTAGACGGTTGGAGATAGTCTGAGAGGGTATATGAGAAGCTGAGAATTTCTTCATGAATCAGAGAAGGTTTGAGAGATTCAGAAAATGTTTGACATAGTCAGAGAATGTTTATGAGAGTCTGTGTAATTTTGCGAGAACCTGAATGGGTTCTGTGAGGGATTATGAGAGGCTAATGATTTATACAAGAATCAGAGAACGCGTTTTAGAGTCTCAGAAAGTTTATAAGCGTCTGAGGAAGAATTTGGCAGGTATCTGAGAGGGTTTTAGATTCTATTGAGAAACTTTTGTCAAAATTAATAACGCCGACGACATTCTCGACTTTGACTCGGTTTGCTTTGATACAAAGCCCTGACCACCAACTGTTGGTTTTTTTTTGTGCGGATATTTGTGTTAGCGTTTGTGGAATCTAATTGACGGGAAAGTGACTTTAGCTGGGAAACGGTTTTATCAAGATTTTGTTCTCTGTTTGTTGTCCGATTTTGCTCAAATTTTCACGGGATCACTCCAACTCGGTTTCCCAGCTGATTTGCAAATATGGTTGCGATTTATTCAGCAGTTTATTTGGAAATATGTTCACAAACATATTCATATCTACACACACACACATAAACAAACATTTTCCAAAAATAGTCCATTTCAACTAGAAAAGTCATGAAACGTGGAGAAAAGTCAACATTAGCATTTTTTGTCAAAAACAATACCTTCCTTATACAGCAGTTCTATATTTGAAACGAAAACATAAATTTTGTATAACTAAATAACTTACTTTATCCAGTTCGTAGTCAGAAACCATGACGAAGAACTGGCAAGCGAATCCAGACGCATTTCCTTTGGGCACCAGCAAGTTCTGTGGCCACCCACAGTTACAGAAGTTGAACTGCGCTAAAGCATCGCCACCCGTTGGCCTATTAGTGTCCAAATCCCGGTAAGTGGTTTCATACGGAATGGTAACAGTGCTTTGGTCGGATGTTCTCATAATGGTGTTCTGCCCGGCTTTAACTAAAACATAAACTAGTTAAAACAGACCCTGCATACGAAGCTAGTTACATACGATTCACATTGAATTTGTCCATTTCTATAAACATGCTCTTCTGGTCGCGGAACAGCCACGGGTTACCACGCTCGTCGAATTTGGGCGCCATGAAGATGCGGCATGTGCCGTTCTTCGGGGCACCGGTGGCGTTGTTGACTTTGATGTTGTAGGTGAAGGGCTGGTGTTGGAGGTGGGTGGCACGCACAAAAACGGCTCCACGCGGCTGGAAGTCCATGCCGCGGGATAGATCGATGTCCGACTGCTGCCAGAAGGTGTTGAGGGTGTTCGCTGGGTTCTTGTTGGATTGGATTTGGACTGCGTCTACTGTAATACCCGGGTAGTTCAACTAGAAAAGAATAGATTTGAAATAAAAGTAGTGGTAAAAATATTTTTGATAACGTACATTAGCGACGGTGTATCTTGGTAGGGTAGCCTTGTGCTCCTGGAAGATGTCCTCGATGTGTGCATGCCAGCGGTAGAACACAGGGTCGCGCATGGCGGTGGCAAAGTCACCAACAACCCCAAAGTTTTCCTAAAGAGGAACAAGTCAAATTCATATTATTAATTGATTAATTGAAGATTCTTCCATATTATTGCATGTTGTGCTGTTATATTAGTGATCAAACCACAGCCCTCGAGTGGCGAGTACACTACTTACAAGATGTCTGTGATCTGGATCGTGGATGAACGACAAGAAGACGTGCCCCATGGCGTGATAGTTTCCGTAAAAATCAGGATTCTGTGAGAGCACACTGGATTCCAAGAGATTTCCAAGGATATCGATGCCAGACTCTTCTGTTAATGGGATAGTTTCACCATTTCTCTAGAATTAAAAAAAAACGTCATGACGAACAAGATTAAGCAAGATTATAAACATAGATGTTTGGAGAGTCAAAACGGCTTCGTCATAAAATCTAAAGGGTAATTTTCCATGGTTTGCAGTAGTGGCAAGAAATATCTCAACAAACATTTACAACAATGCAAGCTTTCAGAACAACATGTGCATCAGTTCAGCAAGTTTTGTGGTAAAAGCTTTGGTGCGGTGTCCAATAGGAATCCTGGTATAAACATTTGAATTCATTGTGAATGGCAACTAAGAGAGTTGTAGGGCACTGAATTGACAATTTGTGAATTTCATCAATATCTTAGTTGAAATCTATAATAGAAAATATGATCACTCGAGTTCTAGGGCTGCTAAGAGAGTTTCAGGGTAGCTGAGGCCCAATTCACACATAAGCGGCGTCGGGCGGAGGCGCGACGCCGCACAGGCGATTGTGATGTCCATATGAAGTGAAGGGATGGGAATTGCACCATATGTTTACATAGAGGCGGCGTGGAAGAGTTTAGCCTCTTCGCTTTCCGTGTCTTAGGTGAAGAGGCGAAGATGCGGTGAAGAAAAAAAGATATAAAATTTGCTATGACTTACTCCTGTGATAGCTCCAGTGTGAATAGCCCCATAAATCCTGTCCCTCCACCGAATAAGCGCATCGACGTCCAAAGTGATTTCATCCTGCGTCCTGTTGATGTCCTTCATGACCTGGTCAGCGACACGTGCTGGATACGAGCGGGACGCCACCCTGCTGTCCAATTTCGGGAAGTACGCCTCTTTAATGGGACCCTTCATGTCGGTCAACCGTTCCACCCGCTTCATATCGTTGCACAGTCGCTCGAAATTATATCTGGCCACAATTTGATTGTGGGCGTAGTAAAAGAGCTCGCCACGTCGGTCCTTTCGCACGATATTCACGGGGCCATTGGTGGGGTACACCAAGTGCCAGTGCCAATGGTGCAGGTTCACGCCAAGGTCCTCCCGGAAGTACGCGATGCGGTGCTCGATGTCCAAGTTGGAGGCGGTGTAGTCGACAGGGATTTCAATTGGAGTCTGCAGAATTAAAAGCATGGTGGTAAATTTTGATTATATATTATGTTAGGATTTTTGTCCTGATTTTGTTTGAAATGAGTGGTTTCAATAATCGCACCCCACGGGGTAAATCGTACCCTACGGGGTAAGTTCAGCTTGGTGTGTTAACCAGGACAACCAAATATACAACTGTTGATATACATTGGTATGCCCCATACTCTACCATCGCTAGTGTAATATTGCCTTATATCAAATGTCAAAAATTTGTCAAATATGACAGGATAATAGCTTATTTCACTATCTTAACATCACTTTTGATAAATTTGTGCTATTTGGCATAAGGCAGTATTACACTAGCATATTCACAAAATGTGGGACAATCCAACGAATACTAACAGTTGTTTAGTTGATTGCCATGGGTAACAGACCTGTCTGGAACTTACAGAATATACCCCCAGAGCTTTAGTAGCACGGTAGGTACTACGGTACCAGTAAATACCAGTAAAATAACGTCTGTACCGTGTGTAAGATCTCATAATAGAAACTATATCAGGGCAACTACCGCAAGTAATTAACCTTCAGAATCAAGTACATCTAGACTATTCAATATAATAATTAATAATTACCCTTGAGCCTGAGTTGACGACGAAAGCTTCCTCTTCAACTGGTGTAAACGTGGAGCTTTGGAAATACTTGTCAGGGAACATCGTTGCTAAATTCGGTGGTGTCATGTTCTGCGTGTCCGGACGATGTAAGATCGCCACGGAAAGGGCATAGACGTACAAGTAGGGATTAACACGGTCCTTGGTGTAAAGACCTAGAGCTTTCAAGGATTCCCTATCTGGAGCGGCTGGAAATTAAAACAAAATAAACGTATAACATGTGTGGGAAAAACTAATCATTTCTATTGTAGTATTTTTTTTAAAAACAATTGTTTAACTTAAACCGAGATGCATACCAAGGAAAATATTGATCAACTCCCCGGCGATTTTCTGATGTTTTGGGATGAAAAGCGAGAAGTTTTCATCGCGCTGCAGGACGGTCACTTTGGACAGGTCAGGTAAACTAATGTCTCCCTTCACTTTCAGCTTGTCACCCTCGCCAAAACGGTTGACCACTTGCGGCAATGGCTTGAAGCGATCAGTCTGTAAAATAGTAAAATTGTTGAAAAAACAATTTCAGAACTAGCGTGTCCTAGTAAAGTCCTGGTTTTCTAGGAAGTGTAGGCCCAATTCACATCTAAGAGGCGTCGGGAGATTATGATGTTCATTTGCAGTGAAGGGGTGGACATTGCATTTTATGTTTACATAGAGGCGGCGTGGAAGAGTTGTGCCTCTCGCCTCGCAGCCACCGTGTCTAAGGCGAAGAGGGGAAGACGCGGTGCCGGCACGGCGATAGGCACGAGGCAAATGCCCGCGCCTCGTCACCTCAGTGGGCATTGCACATATGTTTATATAGAGGGGGTGTGAAAGCGTCCTGCCTCTCGCCGCGCCGGCACCGCGCCTTCGCCTCTTCGCTTCCTATGTGTGAATGGGCTTAAGAGGCAGCTTTTCACGTCATTTTGACGTTATAAGGATAGTTTAAGACGAACATGGTTTTCCATAATGTGTAATACCTAAGCGTAATGCACCAAAGCAATGAATGAACATGAACAGTGATTTATGATGAGTTATTCAATTACATATGTGTAAAATCGGCCGCTTTTAAGCGACCGCTCTCAGAGGAAACCAGGGCTTTAGAGGCGTCGTCTGTCTCGTACTGAGTATAGGGAAAGATCAAGAGTTCGAACCTCATCGGGGCATATATTTGCAAATATTTTTCAGAGGTTTTCTGTGAAGTTAATAGTTTACTTCACTTCACAGAAAACCTCTGAAAAAGGTAATTCGCAAACATTCTCAAAACACGCAAAACCTCCTCTGAGCGTCTCCCTTACCGGCGGAAGAGGATCACGGCTGATTGCCCATAAAGATTTTTTTTACAATTTCAGCAACGAAAATCTTAATACATCAATTAGTTACGATATTGCAACACCATGGTCAAATACTTTTAGAAATAATTCAGATATTTCATCAATTTGCAATAATTTTTGAATTAATTACAAAAGTTTGATGTATTTGTAGATGTAGAAACCGACATTATATAATTTAAAAAACACTTTACATTTGGTATTTGTATGTTTAAACACAAATATCCTTGCAATGCAATTGGTTACAATACTATCATTTTCTATGTATATTTTCCAATCATTTTTGAACTAATTAAAAAGTTTGATATATTTCTAGATGGAGAATCCGAAATTATAGCATTTTTTCTGTCGAAAACACTTTACGTTTGGTATTTGTATGATCAAACACAAATATCCTTGCAATGGAATTAGTTACAATACTATAATTTTGTATGTATATTTTTCAATAATTTTTGAACTAATTGAAAAGGTTTGATATATTTCTAGATGTAGAAACCGAAATTATATCATTTTTTCTGTAAAAACACTTTACGTGTCGTGTTTGTATGTTCAAACACGAATATCCTTGCAATGCCATTAGTTACAATACTATAATTTTGTATGTATATTTTGCAATAATTTGTGAACTAATTAAAAAAGTTTGATATATTTCAAAATGTAGAAACCGAAATTATAGCATTTTTTCTGTCAAAAACACTTTATTTTTGGTATTTGTATGTTGAAACACAAATATCTTTGCAATGCAATTAGTTACAATACTATAATTTTGTATGTATATTTTGCAATAATTTTTGAACTATTTAGAAAAGTTTGATATATTTCTAGATGTAGAAATCGAAATTATAACATTTTTTTCTGTCAAAAACACTTTACGTTTGGTATTTGTATGTTTAAACACAAATATCCTTGCAATGCAATTAGTTACATACTATAATTTTGTATGTATATTTTGCAATAATTTTTGAACAAATTAAAAAAGCTTGATATATTTCTAGATGTAGAAACTGAAATTATGGCATTTTTTCTGTCAAAAACACATTACATTTGGTATTTGTATGTTCAAACACACATATCTTTGCAATGCAATTAGCTACAATACTATAATTTTGTATGTATATTTTGCAATAATTGTTGAATCAACTGAAAAAAGTTTGATATATTTCTAGATGTAGTAACCGAAATTATATAATTTTTTCTGTTAAAAACACTTTACGTTTGGTACTTGTATGTTCAAACACAAATATCCTTGCAATGCAATTAGTCACAATATTATAATTTTGTATGTATATTTTGCAATAATTTTTGAACTAATTGTAAAAGTTTGATATATTTCTAGATGTAGTAATCGAAATTATAGCATTTTTTCGGTCAAAAACACTTTACGTTTGGTATTTGTATGTTCAAACACAAATATCTTTGCAATGCAATTAGTTATAATATTATAATTTTGTGTGTATGTTTTGCAATAATTTTTGAACTAACTAAAAAAGTTTGATATATTTCTAGATGTAGAAACCGAAATTATAGCAGTTTTTTCTGTCAAAAACACTTTACGTTTGGTATTTGTATGTTTAAACACAAATATCCTTGCAATGCAATTAGTTACAATACTATAATTTTGCATGTATACTTTGCAATAATTTTTGAACTAATTAAAAAAGTTTTATATATTTCTAGATGGAGAAACCGAAATTATAGCATTTTTTCTGTCGAAAACACTTTACGTTTAGTATTTGTTTGTTCAAACACATATATCTTTGCAATGCAAATAGTTACAATGCTATAATTTGGTATGTATTTTTTGCAATAATTTTTGAAATAGTTAAAAAAGTTTGAAATATTTCTAGATGTAGAAACCGATATTATAGCTGTTTTTTCTGTCAAAAATACTTTACGTTTGGTATTTGTATGTTCAAACACAAATATCTTTGCAACGCAATTAGTTACAATACTATAATTTTTTATGAATATTTTACAATAATTTTTGAACTAACTAAAAAAGTTTGATATATTTCTAGAGTTAGAAACCGAAATTATAGAATTTTTGTGTGTCAAAAACACTTTTCGTTTGGTATTTGTATGTTCAATCACAAATATCCTTGTAATGCAATTCGTTACAATACTATAATTTTGTATGTATATTTTGCAATAATTTTTGAACTAATTAAAATATTTTGATTTATTTCTAGATTAGAAACCGAAATTATAGCATTTTTTCTGTCAAAAACACTTTACGTTTGGTATTTGTATGTTCAAACACAAATATCCTTGCAATGCAATTAGCTACAATATTATAATATTGTATGTATATTTTGCAATAATTTTTGAACTAATTAAAAAAGTTTGATTTATTTCTAGATGTAGAGACCGAAATTATAGCATTTTTTCTGTCAAAAACACTTTACGTTTGGTATTTATATGTTCAAACAAAAATATCCTTGCAATGCAAATACTACAATACTATAATTTTGTACGCATATTTTGCAACAATTTTGGAACTAATTAGAAAAGTTTGATGTATTTCTAGAAGTAGAAACCGAAATTATAGCATTTTGTTCTGTCAGATACACTTTACATTTGGTATTTGTATGTTCAAATACAAATATCCTAGCAATGCAATTAGTTACAATACTATAATTGTGTATGTATATTTTTCAATAATTTTTGAACGAATTAAAAAGGTTTCATATATTTCTAGATGTAGAAACCGAAATTATAGCATTTTTTCTGTCAAAAACACTTTACGTTTGGTATTTGTATATTCAAACTCAAATATCTTTGCAATACAATTAGCTACAATACTATAATTTTGTTTGCATATTTTGCAATAATTTTTAAACTAATTAAAAAAGTTTCATATATTTCTAGACCTAGAAACCGAAAATATAGCATTTTTCTGTCAAAAACACTATACGTTTGATATTTGTATGTTCAAACACAAATATCTTTGGAATGCAATTAGTTACAATACTATAATTTTGTATGTATATATTGCAATAATTTTTGAACTAATTAAAAAAGTTTGATATATTTCTAGATGTATAAACCGAAATTATAACACTTTTTCTGTCAGAAAAACTTTACTTTTGGTATTTTTTTGTTCAAACACAAATATCTTTGGAATGTAAATAGTTACAATGCTATAATGTTGTATGTATATTTTGCATAATTCAGAATTATTTTTTTTTAATGTACAAATCGAAATTATAACGCTTTTTCTATCCCAAACACTTTATATTTGGTCTACATTAGTTATTATAATAATAAAATAATAAATAATAATAATAAAATATAATTAAATTAGTTTATTTATTATTATAATAATCAAATTTAGACCAAATATGAAATGTTTGGTTTCTACCCCAAATACTTTATATTTGGTCTAAATTTGCTTATTATAATAATAAATAAATTAATTTAGTAATATAATTATATTTTATTATTATTATTTATTATATTATTATTATAATAAGAAAATTTAGATCAAATATAAAGTGTTTGGGATACAAAAAGCGTCATAATTTCGATTTCTACATTCAGAAAATAATTAAAAGTTCAAAATTAGTTTTAAAATAGTTGTTATTTACATATTTAAAAATATAATACTGTAACTATTCTTTATTTTTTATACATAGACATTTACATTATTTTTCTCTTTAACGGTAAAATGTTATTATTTCATTATTATTATTAATATATGAATCAAATTTTATAAAAAAATATACCAGAAAGCGGGCCGAAACACTTGGTGTCGATAGTGTTTCGGCCCGCTTTCTATTATATAGTTCTATAGAATAATTTGATTGATATAGAAATAATAATAATATAATAATAACATTTTACAGTTGCCCATTTACAGGAAAATATACACACAAGGAACTAATAATGACGAATGAATTTATAAAATATAAATTATAAAAATAGAAATATAACATATATTAATGTGTTAAAGAAATTGAAAAGAAAATATAGTTTGTATAAATATAATAATAATTATTAATTAATATAAAGAAAATTGTACTCACCAGAAAATTAGTTGGCACTTCAAAAGACGTGCCTTCGTTGTTTTTGGGTAAGAAAGAAGGCTCCCTGGGCCTGTCGAAGAGCAGCAAAAGGTTGTTGTTATCAGCCATGTTTCTTCACTACTAACTTGCTAAACAGAAAGTGTGCCGTCTCCAGAAAAATTTACCATATTTATACTTCCTCAGAGGAAACGCGCGATGTCTTATCGCAACCGCAGAAATTGTTATTCGAGTGTCTTTCCGCGTCTATCTAGATAACAAACCGAATTTCAAACGGACAATGTATTTTTTGTAGGACATTGTAAAATATAAATTATTATTAACAAGATACGAATATATCGCTACTTTGGAAGAATACCGGCATAACTCAAAATTACTATTTTAGAGAAAATCCGATTCAATATTTAGGTAGGTAGTAGGTTTTGAAAATGCAATACGAAGCACTAAGACATAAGCTCTCTAGCGAGGGAATATTTTTAATTTGTAAATTAAAACAAAAATCTGAATTCTTTCTAAAATATTTATGAATTATATATTTAAAAATATAATACTGTAACAATTTATATTGGAAAAATATTCCCATTTCATTAAATACGTTGATATCAAATGTAATATTTGAGTCAGAAAAAGTTCCATAAATTCGGTTTCTATATCTACAAATATATCAAACTTTTTAGTTTCAAAAATTATTGCAAAAAATTCATACAAAATTATAGCATTGTAACTATTTGCATTGCAAAGATATTTGTGTTTGAACAAACAAATATCAAATGTAAAGTGTTTTGGACTAAAAAAATGCTATAATTTCGGTTTCTACATCTAGAAATGTATCAAACTTTTTCAGTTAGTTCAGAAATTATTGAAAAAAATACATACAAAATTATAGCATTGTAAATATTTGCATTGCAAAGATAGTTGTGTTTGAACAAACAAATACCAAACGTAAAGTGTTTTTGTCAGAAAAAAATGCTATAATTTCGGTTTCTACATCTAGAAATGTATCAAACTTTTTCAGTTAGTTCAAAGATTATTGCAAAAATACATACAAAATTATAGCATTGTAACTCTTTGCATTGTAAAGATATTTGTGTTTGAACATACAAATACCAAACGTAAAGTGATTATGACAGAAAAAAATGCTATAATTTCGGTTTCTACATCTAGAAATATATTAAACTTTTTCAGTTAGTTTTGCATTACAAATATATTTGTATTTGAACATACAAATACCAAATGTAAAGTGTTTTTGACTAAAAAAATGCTATAATTTCGGTTTCTACATCTAGAAATGTATCAAACTTTTTCAGTTAGTTTAAAAATTATTGCAAAAAATACATACAAAATTATAGCACTGTAACGATTTGCATTGAAAAGATATATATTAATAAAATATTTATTATGATATAACCTTATTTTTTTTCCTTCTCTATTTATTGTTTAAATACATTACAAGTACGTGTAGAATAAAATTAGTTTTATTTCAAATAAATAATGATAATATACAATGCACAAATAAAATACAATGTTGTAGATTACGTTGCGGTTTTTAGTTTATCACACTTTTTGGTCTGTGGAAAGCAACACTGTTGTGACTAGCCGGTGAAGATAACAGCCTCGTAAGCCCCAACGTGCACCGTTTTAGAATCTACTGTGGTTCTGTAATAATAAAATAGTTGTAATTATTTTATTTACATTGATACGTAAAAGATTTACAACAAAATTTATTATCAACCATTTTCACCCAAAAAAATGTTTATTTATAACAACTTACCCCAATCTATATGCAGAGTACACACTATTAACCTCTACCGTAAGACTCTGAGCAGCAATATTGTTCAACATTGTCAGATCAACTACTTCGTCCGATTCAGAAATATTTATCACCAAGACGTAGCTTTTCTTATTGTCCAAAGTCCTGCAATAATATAGACACAAATAAGTCTATAAATACTAAATGTAAGCTATACACCACCTAGCAAGTGCCAGAACATTCTTGGAAAAGACCTTCATCTCCCAATCACCTCGTATGATAGTGTCTTCATGTCTTAATTGAACCAACTTCTTGTAGACGTTGTAGTGGCTGAGTAGGTTGGGTTGGTTTTGGGCAGCGAGGTTGCAGGATGAATATTTCGAACTCACTGGCAGCCATGTTTCGTGACCTATGGAGATTTCCAAAATATACTAATGTAGATATAATACAATTAACCCCTTAGGAGGAAAGTTAAACCCCATCTGGCTCCTAGGGGGTTAGCTGTATTATATTTGTATATAACCACTAGGGATATTGTGTGAATTCATCGTAACTAGCTGAGCTACACTGATGAGATCTAATAAGTTCGAAATCTAGATATGTAGATTACTAAGAGGTGGGTTTACACTTATATATACTAATGTATGGTAGTTTTGAACCAGAGAGACGTAAATAGAGGAATGAGTACTATGTAGTATAAAACATTGTCCAAACTAAAAAATATAAAGAGGTAGATAGAGGTCGTGTACATCCTATAAAATAAGTTATTTATTATTTTTATAGTGTATTGTTTCGGAACATATTGTAGTTACAGTTGAAACACATTCTCTACTAGCTCTTTAAGAGTTTAAAACAGGTTTCAAAAATCATCGGTAATTATTGAAAAGTTTGAAACATTTTTCAAACTTTTCAATAGTTACCAGTATGTAGACAATGCATTTCAACTGTAATTATAATTTATTTATTTTATTGAAAAATAAATCACTATAAAATTAAAAAATTAATTATATTTTGGTATGTAGTACTACTTCTTCCCTTTTAACTCCATCTGTCTCTGTAGCTTTCCCTACCACTCCTCTGTCCCTCTATATTCTTCTCGACCTCCACCTACCACTCTCTATGTCTCAGATTTGACAATATCTTGTAGTATGTAGTACTCTTTCTTCCCTTCTTCCTTTCTTTCCATGTCCCTACCTTCTCTGTACGTTTATCTACCTCTCTCTGAGCATATCTACCACTCATTACCTCTCCCTACCTCTCTATACTTAATTACCAATCCTCATCTGCCTCTGCAGCTTTCTCCACCACTCTGTCCCTCTCTATTCTTCTCGACGTCTACCTACCATTCTCTATCTCTCAGACTTGATAATATCTTGTAGTATGTAGTTCTTTTTCTTCCTTTCTTTCCTTGTCTCTACTTTCTCTGTACGTTTATCTACCTCTCTCTAACCATATCTACCCCTCATTACCACTCCCTACCTCTCTATACTTATTTACCAATCTCCATCTGTCTCTGTAGCTTTCTCTACCACCTCTGTCCCTCTATATTCTTCTAGACCTCTACCTACCACTCTCTATGTCTCAGATTTGACAATATCTTGTAGTATGTAGTACTCTTTCTTCCCTTCTTCCTTTCTTTCCATGTCCCTACCTTCTCTGTACATTTATCTACCTCTCTCTGACCATATCTACCACTCATTACCTCTCCCTACCTCTCTATACTTAATAACCAATCCTCATCTGCCTCTGCAGCTTTCTCCACCACTATGTCCCTCTCTATTCTTCTCGACGTCTACCTACCATTCTATATGTCTCAGATTTGACAATATATTGTAGTATGTATTCCTCTTTCTTTCCTTCTTCCTTTCTTTCCATGTCCCTACCCTCTCTGTACGTTTATCTACCTCTCTCTGACCATATCTAGCCCTCATTACCACTCCTTACCTCTCTATACTTATTTACCAATCTCCATCGGTCTCTGTAGCTTTCTCTACCACTCTGTCCCTCTACCACTCTGTCCCTCTCTATTCTCCTCGACCTCTACCTACCACTCTCTATGTCTCAGATTTGACAATATCTTGTAGTATGTAGTACTCTTTCTTCCCTTCTTCCTTTCTTTCCATGTCCCTACCTTCTCTGTACGTTTATCTACCTCTGTATAACCATATCTACCACTCATTACCTCTCCCTACCTCTCTATACTTATTTAATAATCTCCATCTATCTCTGCAACTTTCTCTACCACTCTGTCCCTCTCTATTCTTTTCGACGTCTACCTACCACTCTCTTGTCTCAGATTTGACAATATCTTGTAGTAGGTAGTACTCTTTCTTCCCTTCTTATTTTCTTTCCATGTCCCTACCCTCTCTGTACGTTTATCTATCTCTCTCTGATCATATCTACCCATCATTACCTCTCCCTACCTCTCTATACTTATTTACCAATCTCCATCTGCCTCTGCAGCTTTCTCCACCACACTGTTCCTCTCCATTCTTCTCGACGTCTACCTACTACTCTCTATGTCTCAGATTTGACAATATCTTGTAGTATGTAGTACTCTTTCTTTCCTTCTTCCTTTCTTTCCATGTCCCTACCCTCTCTGTACGTTTATCTACCTCTCTATGACTCTATCTACCCCTCATTGCCACTCCCTACCTGTCTATACTTATTTACCAATCCCCATCTGTATCTGTAGCTTTCTCTACCACTCTGTCCTTCTATATTCTTCTCGACCTCTACCTACCACTCTCTATGTCTCAGATTTGACAAGTCTTGTCGTATGTAGTACTCTTTCTTCCCTTCTTCCTTTCTTTCAATGTCCCTACTCTCTCTGTACGTTTAGCTGCCTCTCTGACCATATCTACCCCTCATTACCTCTCCCTGCCTCTCTATACTTATTTACCAATCTTCATCTGCCTCTGCAGCTTTCTCCACCACTCTGTCCCTCTGTATTCTTTTCGACGTCTACCTACCACTCTCTATGTCTCAGATTTAACAATATCTTTTAGTATGTAGTTCTCTTTCTTCCCTTCTTCCTTTCTTTCCATGTCCCTACCGTCTCTGTACGTTTATCTACGTCTCTCTGACCATATCTACCCCTCATTGCCACTCCTACCTCTCTATACTTATTTATTAATCTCCATCTGTCTCTATAGCTTTCCCTACCACTCTGTCCCTCTCTATTCTTCTCGACTTCTACCTACCACTCTCTATGTCTCAGATTTGACAATATCTTGTAGCATGTAGTACTCTGCCTTCCCTTCTTCCTTTCTTTCCTTGTCCCTTCCCACTCTGTACGTTTATCTATCTCTCTCTGACCAATATCTTGTAATATGTGGTCCTCCTTCTTCCATTCTCCCTGCCCTCTATGTACGTTTATCTACCTCTCTCTGTCCATATGTACTCCTCATTACCTATATATATATATATACTTATTTATCAATCTCCATCTGTCTCTGTAGCTTTCTCTACCACTCTGTGCCTCTCTATTCTTCTCGACCTCTACGTACCACTCTCTATGTCTCAGTTTTGACAATATCTTGTAGTATGTAGTACTCTTTCTTGCCTTCTTCCTTTCTTTCCTTGTCCCTACCGTCTCTGTACGTTTATCTACCTCTCTCTGACCATATCTACCTCATTGCCACTCCCTACCTCTCTATACTTATTTACCAATCTCCATCTGTCTCTGTAGCTTTCTCTACCACTCTGTCCCTCTCTATTCTTCTCGACTTCTACCTACCACTATCTATGTCTCAGATTTGACAATATCTTGTAGCATGTAGTACTTTGCCTTCCCTTCTTCTTTTCTTTCCTTGTCCCTACCCTCTATGTACGTTTATCTATCTCTCTGACCATATCTACCCCTAATTACCTCTCCCTACCTCTCTATACTTATTTACCAATCTCCATCTGCCTCTGCAGCTTTCTCCACCACTCTGTCCGTGTCTATTCTTTTCGACGTCTACCTACCACTCTTTATGTCTCAGATTTGACAATATCTTTTAGTATGTAGTACTCTTTCTTCCCTTCCTCTTTTCTTTCCTTGTCCCTATCTTCTGTGTACGTTTATCTACCTCTCTCTGACCATATCTACCCCTCATTACTTCTCCCTACCTCTCTATACTTATTTAACAATCTCCATCTGTCTCTGCAGCTTTCTCTACCACTCTGTGCCTTTCTATTCTTCTGAACCTTTACCTACCACTCTCAATGTCTCAGATTTGTTAATATTTTGTAGTATGTAGTACTCTTTCTTCCTTTCTTCCATTGTCTCTACCCTCTTTGTGCGTTTATCTACCTCTCTCTCTGTCCATCTTTACCTCCCCCTACATCTCTATACTTCTTTAACAATCCGCATCTATCTCTATCCTTCTCGACCTCTACCCATCCCTCTCAGATTTGACAATATCTTTGTAATATGTAGTACGTGATCAATATTCTTACCTTCATTAAATCCGGCGTTTGTTTCGTTATTCCATTGATATGGTGTGCGTTGAAAATCCCTGCTGTTTCTATTAAAGTCTTCGGGGCGTCCATTACAAGCTTGAGGGTCTTGCCCTTGCTCCCAAGTCACCTCGCCATCCTCCATACCGATTTCTTCTCCATTGTATGTCATAACCACGCCTGGCAGCAACATGGCGAGCATTGTCATGCCATCAACTCGTTTCTGGCCGTACCTGGAAGCCACCCGGTGCTGGTCATGATTGCCCAACTAAAAAAGACCACATTTTGAAATAAAATACTTAAAAGTTAAATACATCAGTTTTTGTAGCCTGGGTATGTGTGTATTTTCAATAGGATTCAAGTGATCTCAATTTGAGCATTGCACCTGAATTTCATAAATCTGCCTTATTGATCTTCCAGGTCGTAACCTCATGACTAAGGTGCCGCTGAGGGTGGTAGTGGATAGCGCGTGAATGATCATTATGTCCAATTATTTACACAAATTGACGCTTGAACTGCGTTGAGAGTCAATTTGTGTGTATAATTGGACACACACGCGCTATCCACTACCACCCTCCGTGGCGCAGTTGGTAGCGCGACGCCGATAGCCGAAGACGTGGGTTTAAGACCGATTTTTTAGAATGGAAATGTTAAAAAGTCAACTATTAAAAGTACGTACCACCCAATTGGCTGTATATTTCTTAGGCATGTTATCCATCCAGAGATGTACCACATCTCTAATATCTTCAGCTGATGACTGCGCATTTAGTTTAGTGATAAAGTTGAAATTGAAACTAAAGTGGGCACCATCATGCGTTTCATTGCCGTAGTACTTGAAAATAGTTTCGATGCCAGAATAGGCTTCAGTCATCATGATCCTAAAAAATAGTTACTTTAAATTACGAATAGAAACTTCTATTGCTTCTCTTTGTCCCACTCTACCTCTCTAATACTTCATAGCTCCGTTTTACTCCTCTTCACCTCTTAGTTACAGTCTATATCTTTCTATATGCCTGTATACTTCTTTCCTATTGCTTCCCTCTTCCCCACTCTACTTATCTTATGTTTCATAGTTCCGTTTTACTTCTCTTCATCTCTCAGTTACACTCTATATCTTTCTATATGCCTCTATACTTCTTTCTACGACTTCCTTCCTTCTATAGGTATATAGGTATGTATAGATAGATTAAGAAGGTAGGGTCTCAATCTCGCTATACACACCTATATACCTGTCTACCGCTTTCTTCCTTCTTTCTACTGTCTAAATTTTTCTATACGCATCTAAATACTTGTCTACCGCTTTCTTCCTTCTCCGTACGGTCTCTATTTCTCTATAGGCATCTATAGACCTGTCTACCGCTTTCTTCCTTCTCCCTACGGTCTCGGCCTGTCTGACAGCCAGGAGAGCCTAGGAATGAGTATGAAAGAGTATAGAGGCTATACAGATGATTATACGAAGTATTTAGTACTTGAAGAATGAAGAGCGTAGGAAATAATAGAAAACAAGTAGGAGAAGTTAGAAGGGACTAGCAGAGTATAGAGAGAGTAACTGCATTCAGAAGCGACCCCTTCTTTTTTATTGATTTTATTACTGAAATATTTTTACCTGACTGGTCCTCCATGTTCCTCATTGTAGTCATCCAGTAACGCACGCCATTGGTACACCATATCGAACGTCTCGGGTTGGTCGTTGGTGTACGGATGTTGTAAATAGCCGTGGTCATTGGGGGTGGAATTTGGGTCGCCGGAAAGAGGCTCGTCTGGATAGCCAGCTACTTCAACCAAACTGGGGATAGTGTCCACGCGGAATCCATCCACGCCTTTATCCAACCAGAAAGTGATAACATCCTGGAGATAAAAATCATAATCAAGGTTACATTTTCGACCACTTTCACGCCACTCCTGGCGTATGGGTCTCTTTCTCTGTCTATAGTGCTGGCACCAGGCACTACAGGTTAGCGTTGATTCCGAACTACTGGAGTACGTTTAGATGAGAATATCATCTACTCCGGACCAGAGAAAGGTGTTAGCCATAATCAAGGTACAGATTAACAAACAAAAAACTACAAGAGATGAGAGAAATCAACAAACTAGAACTCTGCTGGATTAATGAATATACATACAGCAAGGCGAACGAAATTGCAGGTGGATTTGCCAAGAAAGGATCCTCGCAACCTCTAACATCCAAAGAGTGCTAGCTGTAAGAGTATACAACCCAAATTATATGGACAGTTTCAAAACAATAAATGCGGGAATGCCACTGTAAAACTGAATGTTGTTTCATTAACATGGCGCAGTCGGCAGGATTCTAAATTATGCTCCCAAAGTGAATCTGAAAACCGATGCACCTGTATGTAATTAGACTGATAATAATGAGACTGTTAGTACATATAGTGAATCTAATTTTGTACCAAAAATAGTTAGAACTCGCTCTGGAAGGAATACAATAAATACGGGAATGCCATAGTAAAACTGAATGTTGTTTGATTAACATGGCGCAGTCGGAAGGATTCTAAACTATGCTCCCAAAGGGAACCTGATTTCTGATGCACCTGTCTGTAATTAGACTGATAACAATGAGACTATTAGTACATATAGTGAATCTAATTATGTACCAAAAATAGTTAAATTTCGCTCTGGAAGGAATACAATAAATGTGGGAATGCCATAGTAAAACTGAATGTTATTTCATTAACATGGCGCAGTCGGTAGGATTCAAAACTATGCTCTCAAAGGGAATCTGATTTCAGATGTACCTGTATGTAACTAAACTGATAGCAATGAGACCTTTAGCGAAACTAAATTAATAAGTTGTTTGTAAATTTGTAGTAGGGCCAGCTTTGGCACCTCTGCACTCGCCAGAGTACTGCAGATTGTGCGCAAAAACAATCTTGCGCGCAATCTGCAGGACTCTGTGCCAAAGCTGGCTGGTTGGCTGAGTGAGTAGCCTGAAAGGGAGGTTTCACAATGGGCCCACTATATGGCATATGTGTTTGTATCCATCCAGTTAAATATCCAAAATAAAATGACTGAATGTTGTATTACCTTCATTTCTTGTACCACTCTGGGATTTCTGAAATCCAAATCGGGTTGGCCTTCGTGGAACTGATGTAGATACCATTTCTGTCTCTTCTCGCTGTATTTCCATGCGGGACCATGGAAATAGCTGATCTGTAATTAATAAAATATTTTCGAGAAACAAAACAACATTTAAAATAATAATTCATTATTTGGAAATGAACTAATGCTAATACATACAGAAATTTATATAAATAAAAAAACTTCCATCTTCTAACTACTAGCACTCAATGGCCTTTCCGTTCGTAAAGGGATAAGCTCAGAGGAGTGTAATCACCTTAACCTCTGGTTAATGTTGGCTAAAATAATTGATAAGAGAATTTATATCACCAGAACTATCTTCAATTTTTCTTCAATCAATACTCGATAATTATTAAAAAGGTATCGTATACCTTTAATTTTAGACATTTCAAGTGACTTACCCAGTTGTTTGGGGGATCCTTGTTCCCATTTCGTCCTTCAAGCCAAATGTAGTAGTCTTTGTAGCCCTCTTCGCCGTTTTCTGACTTGATGAACCATTCGTGCTCGTCGCTGGAGTGATTCGGAACATAGTCCAGTACAATTTTTAATCCTGATAATTTATATAAAAAAAATATAATTATATTATATTATAATTTAAATAGTTTTAGCTTCTATTGAAAACAATATATATATATATATATATATATATATATATATATATATATATATATATGTCAATGTCAATTATAATATATATGTAAATTTTAAAGCAAATCGAAAAAATGACTAAAAGCGGCAAAAATCAAAAGGGATGCACCATCGGAATTTTTCAGCCAAACAATTTTTCGGTTGCGATCGATCTGATTTTTTGCATAATAAATTTCGACATTATTTTGATTTTGAAATGAATTTTGTGATTTTTAGCCATTTCCATCGGCAACTTTTTGATTTATTGACTTATTCATTCGGCTGAAAATAAAATTTTACCTTTTTTCAGTACACTACATAATTAATTCCTGATGTGACAAAAACTTATGCTATACATTTTTGGATTGCTTTATAAATCTATTTTGAGATAATTATATAAAATAATAGTGTTAGATGTATATTTTTTTGAGATATCGACTGAAAATCAAGAGGTTGATTTTTGATGTTTTTCAGCCATTAAAAATAAATTTACTGAAACATACAAATTACATTCACTTCGATATGCGCAATAAGAATATATAGTTTGAAATAAGTTCCAAAATTTGCACACAAAATTTCAGTCAAATATAAATTTTCAGTTTTGGCTGAACCTTTTTTTCAGTCCGATCGATTGCAAATTTTGCATGATTATTTTGTATGTTATGCTCAATAACTGATGCATTTTTCAATCATTTTCATTCACACGTTACTCAGTTATTGACTAAACTTTAACTGAAAGCAAGTTTTCACAGTTTTTCAGTGACCTGTAAAGTTTGTTTCTCCCTACATAATATCAAGTGCTACATATTTTTGGACAGCCTGATTAATCTAATTTGAGATAATAATGAAAAATATAAATGTCACTAGTATATTTTTTTAGAGATATCGACTAAAAACCAATAACATAGTTTTCAATGTTTTTCAGACATCACAAAAAAACTAGCAGATTTTTTCCCCTGAAACTCTCAAATTACATTCATTTGGATGGGTAAAACATAAATCAAAAATTTGAAGTCAATTGAAAAAACTTGAAATTTCAGTAAAAATCGACGTTTTCAGGATTTTTCAGTGAGCTGTAACTTTTGTTTCCGAACAGATAAAAAGAAATTCTAAACGAATTTAGCTTCCTTATTCTATCTACTTACTTACTATATAGTAATTAACAACATTTATGTCATGTTATCTATTTCTTGAGATATCGAGTGAAACATATCACCATGTTTTGACTACATTTACAGTCATAACTGAATAACTACCAGTCTGAAACAACTGAAACCCACAAAATATTGTTTCTCATGTCAATTATAATATATATTTAAATTTTGAGGCAAATCGAAAAAATTACCAAAATCGGCAAAAATCGAAAGGGGTAATTTTTTAGCCAACATTTTTTTCGCTTGTGATCGGTCTGATTTTTTGCACAATTAATTTCGACATTATTTTGAACATCGGTGGTGATTTTTAGCAATTTCCATCGGCAACTTTTTGATTTATTGGCACGGCTGCATGAGCGAAATCCAAAAAACGCATTGGACTCTCAACACAGTTCAAGCGTCAATTTGTGTGAATAATTGGACATAATGAATATCTCATGCGCTATCCACTATTACCCACCGTGGCGACGTTGGTAGCGCGACGGCCGCGATAGCCGAAGACAATGGTTCGAGTCCCACCAGAGAGTGACATTTTTGATATATATATATATATATATATATATATATATATATATATATATATATATGCATGTATGATATTGCAAAAAAGTATATGGAATTTAGGTGCATTATATCTCACCTAGTGCATGTGCCTTCGTTGCGAGCTCTTCAAAATCCTCGAGAGTTCCAAAAATTGGATCTACATCCCGAAAATCACTAATATCGTAGCCGTGGTCTTTTTGAGGGCTCTTATAGATTGGGGAGAGCCATAGAGCAGTCACACCGGCGTCCACCAAATGGTCCAACTTTTCAATAACACCTCGCAAATCACCCACACCATCATTATTGGAATCCTTAATTGAATAACAATACGTTTTTCATTAAAAAAGCCTTAACAAGTTTAAACTTTGGTGCGCATACATCCTTTATTTAACACGTGAACTGATTTTTTTATTGGTGATCAAAAATAAATTTGTTACATACATCAATCAAAATAGAAGGTTGGGTTACATTTACAACTGATACCATAAAAACGTAAATTAAAAAATATAAAGGAATTTTTTTGCGATTGTTATGTAAATCTGTATGCATTCCTAATTTTTAATTCTAAATCATTTATTGTTGATTATTCTCGATATTTTCAACAAAAAACATAAATAAATATATATATATATATATATATATATATGCAAAATTAACACAGATAGTATCTTATTTCTGTTAAGAGATAACATTTTTCATTTTCAATAAAATACTCGAAAAAATAAAATAAATATACGGTAGTAATATATTTTTTTCATAATTCAAAAATAGCAGTAGATAAACATAAAATCATAGCCATGCAGTTAAACGCAAAAACCTCAGCAGATATGTTTATAAATCAATATATGATTAGTTAAAACTTACCTTAAAAGATCTTGGGTATATTTGGTATACCACAGCAGTTTTCCACCAATCATCATCGCTCTGCACATCTTTCAATGGTCCTGCACACGCCAACACGGTGCCAACAATCAAAACCACACCAATTCGCAGCAACATCTCGCAAAATTCTAACTTGAGTTCACTGTGCCAAGTTTATTTATAATACCACTTCAGATCTAGTGCAGTGATAACAGATTTATCAAAATAAAACAAACATGACCACATGCCGTGAACACTCTACAGTTTTATTTGTTTAATTTGTGCCACACGTCGATTATGAATGATTTTCTATATTAGTTGGAAACGAAATGCTTTTATATATAAAAATAATTGATTAGATTTTTAGATTTTTGTGTTTGTGAGTTGGTTTTATTTTGAAGTTTGTTGATAAGGATCTGTAACAACGTTATCAGTTTGTTATGGATTTCTGTAACTAGTTACTAGTAGTAGAATACGAATATTAATTTTTCCATCCATCTTCATATGTAACTCTCTTATCTCACATACTTTATCTCTATTCGCTTATTTGATTTTCATATCCATATAAATAAAACAACTTTATTTGGCATAACCAAGTGTATGGTTGGATATGAAGATACTGGAACAATTAATATATAACAAATCCAACTCAACATATTATCTATTAGTACAATATAACCCTCACCCCCGTAATCACCAACGTTCCCCTTAGTAATTCTTACTTTTGGTTGCATCCACTCCACATGGATCCTAAACCCTCCTCGCAAGCCAAACCATATGCCCTAGTATTTAAAACCATTGCTCTTCGCTTCCATTTCAACTCTTCCTTCCATTCTACCCATTCTACCCATAATAACATTATACATTTGGTCTTTTCCAAATTCACAATTAATTCTTAAGATTATCAAGGTGCCTTCCCATTCTTTCCAAAATCTCTAGCCCAACAGAGTGCAAGAGGTCACTCTCTTGGTCACAAGCACTATATCCACACCTTAGCTCTACAAACCACGACCTCTCGTGCGTGTATTCTCCTGCAACCCGCTCGTATACAGTTTGAACCGGAAAGAGCTTCGCCCTAAATTTCTCCGAGACTTCTCCATTCACTCTTGCTTATGCCCACGACTCTATACATCCTTCTCACAAATTCCACCCCTTCCCCTTCCCTCGTCAACCTATCCGTACAATTCGTAAGCTTACCCCTAGGAACTGAGTCATATACTGCTTTCAAGTCAAAAAACACCGCATATGTTGATTCCAGCTCCCTCCACCATTCTCGCTAGCCTGAAAATCTGCTCCCACGTCCCTCTTCCCTTGTAAATCCACCCTGGCATTCCTTTTCAAACTACTTAAATTTCTAAAAAAAGACCTTTATTTGGCATACCGCTCAAGACATACACACATCCCCCAATACACAATGCTCATACAGCTAGAGCAAGAAACAAAAACTACATACAAATAAAAATTAAAAGTACTAACTTCAATTTCTAAGATGTTTTTCATTACTTTATACCGCGCGTTCATTGCCGCGAGCCTTCTGTAGTTCATCACTTCTGAGGCTGAAGCCATTTTATATACCACTATCCTCACACGCTACTGTTTCGACACCTCCTCCGCCCCACTTCACACCCTATTGACCTGTTGTAACTTCTCTCTCCCTTGTACTGGTCATCTTTTCAATGCTTCTGTCTACAACATATTCTCCCGACGCCTTTGTCAGTATCAGCTGTCCCATAGCCACTTCCACCTCGTTTCACGCGAACACGATTGCGCCAATATTTTTTATAATAAAATTCCTAGCGAACTGAAAGCTATAACTATTAGGAACATATTTACCACCAAACTAAAATCAATTTTATTAAATAATGTTTTTTATAGTGTGGACGAATTTTTGAAATTTAAAATTGTTAACTTATTAGTTTTAGCTATGTATTTATTTGTTTTATCTAGTATTTTAATAATTGTTAAAATTTAATATATGTTGTATTTATAATTATGAATGTTTCTGGTATGTTCATGTATGATATACTGACACTAAATGTATGCTAAGTATTAAATAAATCTATCATCTGTCTATCTTTTCCAGCCTCTACAACTCCTCCACTTTTATTCTCTCACAGCATGCTCTCTCGAACTTTATCTTTGCCTGATTTGCTTTTCCAATGCACGTGTCTCCCATACCGTTATCAGTCTGCGCCCTCTCATCTTTTTCATCTTACACTCCTCATCAGGCAAAACATGTAGATCTCCCGAAACCAGGTCGCCAGGAAGCAGATGCAACCAGAGCTACCTGCAGGGAGAATTTTATGTATTATAAAAATAAAAATTTTATGTATAATAATACTTTTTTTTAACCAGCTCTCCCGCTGGCTCCCGTTCTTTTTCCTCACCAACGCATCTTCACGACCTACGCCCACCAGTGTATGATCCTAGCCCCCTATGTTTTCCAACTTGAAGCATTTTAACTCTTCCCTTTCGATCCCTTTGACTACCACGTGCTCCAGGACTGAACCGCCTCCTGGTCCGAAAAACATCTTGTTTCCGTCCCAGTCCCCTCGATGATCCATTCCTCTACATATGTCGTTCAGCATCTCTCTTAATTCCGTCTTTGCAGTATAGTGCTCCCACCAAGGCATACTTCCTATCCCTTTCCACTTTCCCTACTGCAACCCCGTAGCTTCAATGACTTTCTGTTCCACCATCCCTCTGTTTTCCTCACTCCCATCACAATTCCTCCTTTGGCTGTCCCCATCCTCGTTTCTTTCTTTACACCCTGCATCACCCAGTCCCGCTATACTGGCATACTGTTTCTCACTTGCCTCCACTCATCTTCTGTCACCCACGTTTGCAGTAATCCTATTATGTCCTTTGTGCCTACCTACCCTCCAGCTTTTTTTCCACGTTCTTCACAGCGTTTTTTTCTTCAGACATTGCGAGTCTGAAAAAAAAACGCTGTGTTTCAAAAGCCCATTTTGCACTCGCCCTATTTTTCCTCTTCTTCAATCCACCCGAGACTCCTGCCTCGTCTTCCCTTCTGTTCTTTTTTTCTCAGGCATTCCCCCTGCCATACCCATCACTCGCCCGCATTTTTTAATATTCGATATTCTATTCTAGTATCCACACCTTTTAAGTATTTCCTACAGTTATTCCTCAACATTTATGCCATCATCGATGTAAACTCTCCTGGTCTACGCCCGCATCAGGCTCATCTTATCTTCCCAGCTAGGCAACTCTAGCAGGACTTGACTTCCGTGTTTCCCTAGCTCGTCTGCCTTAGGCAGATGTATCTTAGTTTTTTAATTTCTCTAACATTGGTGCCACACCCTCTTCTGTTTGACCTCCTAGCTCCTTTTAATTATCTCGGGTTCGTTCCTCCTCTTCCTGCTTAACCAGTTCATCTAACTTGTCCATCAACTCCTTTTCGTATCCTCTCCTACAACTCCCTCACCCTCACGTTCCAGTTTCCTTCGATGAACCATTCCTCTACCTCCGATTGCAGCTCGTCTATCATCTCTCTTAGCTCCTTCAGGTTCATATTGCAGTATATTGCCCCTACCCATACATACCTTCTATCCCTTTCCACTGTTATTACTATTAACCTAGTAGGTTCCCTCAACGACTCTCTGTTCCATCCTCCCATCGTCTTCCTCGCTCCCATCATAATTCCTCCTTTGGCTGTCCCTATCCTCGTTTCTTTCTTAGGACCCATCACCGAGTATACACCCCCACCCCCTCTTTCTTTTCTCAACATTTAGGTCATCATCGATATAAACGCTCGTAACCTTTAAGCTGGTCTTCGCTCGCAGCTAGGCTAACTTCAGCAGGACTCGATCCTCGTGTTTCCCTAGCTCGACTGCCTTTGGCAGATGTATCTTAATTTTTAATTTCTCTAATATTGGTGCCATACCCTCTCCTCCTATCATCGACACCACCACATTGTTTCTTTTATCTGACCTTCTAGCTCCTTTCAATTCTGTCGACCTTCGTCGGTTCGTTCCTCTTCTCCCCCTGCTTAACCAGTTCATCTAACTTGTTCATCAACTCCTTTTCTTACCCTCTCCGATCCCTCTTTCCTACTCCCCCACTCTCACATTCCAGTTCCCTTCGATGATCCGTTTCCAACTCGTCTATCGTCTCTCTTAGCTCCTTCAGGTTTTTATTGCAGTATATTGTCCCTACCCATACATACCTTCTATCCCTTTCCACTTTCCCTACTATTAACCTAGTAGCTTCCCTCAACGACTCTCTGTTCCATCCTTCCATTGTATTTGTCGCTCATAATTCCTCCTTTGGTTGTACCTATCCTCGCTTCTTTCTTTGCACCCTGCATCAACCCCCACCCCCCCCTCTACTTGTTGCATACTGTTTCTTACAATTGTATTTGTACTTTGTATATTTATGAAAAATAAATACATATTGTTATTATTATTATTACTTGCCCCCACTCATTGCTATCACCCACGTCTCCAGTAATCTCACTATGTTCTTTGTGCCTACCCACTTTTCCAGTTCTATTCAACACGTGCTTTCCAACGCATTTTTTGAGACTCGCTATATTTCTAAAGTCCACTCTATACTCGCCCTATTCCTCCTCCCTTCTTTCATCCATCCTACCTCCTGCCTCGGCGTCTTCGACCCCTTCCGTATTTTTTTTGTCTAACATGCCCCCTGCCATAGACCATAGGCACCACTCGTCTGTAATATTTAATTTCCCGTAACCCACCCTAGTATCCACACCTTAAGTATTTGTTCCTATGGCTTTTCCCTGATCTTTCTCTGGGCCTCTCTCTCCTCGACAGTTAGGTCATCATCGATGTAAACGCTCGTGCCTTTTAAGCTGGTCTTCGCTCGCGTCATGCTCATCTTATCCTCCCAGCTAGGCCAACTCCAGCAGGATTCGATCCCCGTGTTTCCTAGCTCTAGTGCCTTTGGCAGATGTACCTTAATTTTCAATTTCTCTAACATTGGTGTTATACCCTGTCCTATCGTCGATACCACCTTCTTTTCCACTACTTTGCGTATAGTGGAAAAGAGGGAGCCAACCGAAAGGACAGACGAAGGCGATACAATGCGGTGGTGTCGACAGTAGAAGAGGGTGTGGCACCAATGTTAGAGAAATTAAAAATTAACATATATATCTACCGGTGGGTTCGTTCCTCTTCTCCCACCGCTTAACGAATTGGTCTAACTTCTACATCAACTTCTTTCTTTCCCTCTTTCACTCATCATGCAAGTCCCATCACCCATCCATCATCTGAAGCCATTCTTTTTTCATCACCTCTCTCTCTCTCTCTCTCTCTCTCTCTCTCTCTCTCTCTGTGAGCGTGACTCTTCTTTTTTTTCACCTTCTCTTCCATCTTCTCTACCAGCTCCCATAGTCGTTTTAGAGCTACCATATTGCCCTTCTTCACCTACTTCGTAGTCATCCACATTTCATTTTGTTTTCATATCCGGCGTCTGCAAGCACTTTCCCGCCCGCTGCATGAACGCATCGCATAGATTTTGTAGCTCTCCATCCATCAACTTCTTTATTTCCCTCTTCCACTCACCATGCACCCTCACTTCCTCACACTCGCAGTCTATTTCAGATTATTTCAGATCAGTGTAGATTATTTCAGATATTATTTAAGATGTTATTTCAGATATTATTTCAGATATTATTTCAGGTATTATTTCAGATTATTTCAGATTATTTCAGATTATTTCAGATTATTTCAGATTATTTCAGATTATTTCAGATTATTTCAGATTATTTCAGATTATTTCAGATCAGTTCAGATTATTTCAGATTATTTCAGATTATTTCAGATTATTTCAGATTATTTCAGATTATTTCAGATTATTTCAGATTATTTCAGATTATTTCAGATTATTTCAGATCAGTTCAGATTATTTCAGATTATTTCAGATTATTTCAGATTATTTCAGATTATTTCAGATTATTTCAGATTATTTCAGATTATTTCAGATTATTTCAGATTATTTCAGATTATTTCAGATCAGTTCAGATTATTTCAGATTATTTCAGATTATTTCAGATTATTTCAGATTATTTCAGATTATTTCAGATTATTTCAGATTATTTCAGATTATTTCAGATTATTTCAGATTATTTCAGATTATTTCAGATTATTTCAGATTATTTCAGATTATTTCAGATTATTTCAGATTATTTCAGATTATTTCAGATTATTTCAGATTATTTCAGATTATTTCAGATTATTTCAGATTATTTCAGATTATTTCAGATTATTTGAGACTCTCTTATATTTCTTCATAACCTTCTATCCTCCCTCAAATTATCTTTGTGGATGTTTGCAAGTAGAAGAAAAACACGGATTCAACTAAACTCTAACAATGTTGCTATCTTAACTTATTAAAAGACATATACATGAGTTTCTTTAAAAGTCTGGTAGAGTCTGAACAAGTCGAAGATTGTTACTGTAACTCTACCAGATAGAAATTCTCAGACTTCCCCAGACACTCTCCGACTCTTTTATTCTTGCTTAAGGCAATTTCAGACTGTTCGTTCGTGACAATCGTTTTGCACTGCTTCAGGTTTTCTCATGCAATTTTAAACTCGCTGGAACTCTCATAATATCTCTCGGGCTCTCCCATACTCTGATAAACCGCCAGGCTCAGATTCTTTTATTCTTTGCAGACTACTTATAATTCTTAGAAAGTCTGGGTAAGAATAAGGCACTCTTACTCAGACTTTCTAAGAATTATTTTAGATTGTTTTAGAGTACACTTTGCTGCATTCGTTATATTGGTCAATTAATAACGTCTCAATGCGGGAAAATTCAAGACATATATTTTGTTGCCCAGTGTAATAAGAGTTATTTTCAGGTCGTTTATTACAATTCTGAGCAACCTTTATGCAACGAATGTGGTATGAATAGCCATAATTTTTGACAAATGAAACATATATGTAAGTTAATGTTAACTTACATATATCTTTCATTTGTCAAAAAATACGGCTATTCAAACCACATTCGTTACATAAAGGTCACTCAGGATCGTAATAAAAGACCTGAAAATAACTCTTATTACACTGTGTAAAAATGTATAGACTAGATATATTGTCCTTTAAAACATTGATATTTGGTTTTAGTGGAGAATTCTCAGGTAACATGTTTTATGATGACCATGTTGCAGCAAGCACATTATAGCTAATATATTATTACCCAAGAAATTTACCACAATAGAATATAAATAAGGGAACATTAATATATTCTTCTAGAACGATGATTCTGGGAGCCTTATGTGCTAAAAATAGCGTATAATTATCCATAATTAATAAGAAACGAGGTATATGTAAGTTATATAAAAAAAATTTAAATCAGCAAAATAATAGTAGCAGAAAGACCCGGAAACGGTCGATAGCCCAATAAAGATTGTTTATATATATATATATATATATATATATATATTGATTGTATTCATAAAATAGGGCGTAATCGACTATAAACTCAACAAAAATGGGATATGTCACTACAAAAAAAAATATATATACCAAAACAAGTAATATGAATCATTCAAACATAGGTATAAGTGATTATTGGGAAACAGCAAGGCTTTAAATTTTTCTTTTATTAATCGCTCTTATTTTGAGCATCATCAGGATAATCTACAATGTGCTTGTAATTAATTAAATGTAGCATAGACAAGTGTGGAGGTAACTTACTCAGCAAGAGTGAACGAAATTGACTACTGTCAATTAACATAATTTATAATTCAAACATATATACTACTTGTTTTTGTATATAAATCAAACTAATTTCTATATACAACTGTCTCCGCTACCATCACATAACTCTTCAGTTTTTGTTGTCGGTTACGCAACGCGCGGGTCTGTTCAACCTTGCCAAGGTCCGCGTGCCCGTTTGACCCAATTCATCTTAACCGGCTCGCAGGGCGCCCCTTTGTGGCTCTCTCGTAACATCATAATAACAGTGGCCTTCCTCGGTAATTATTAACTTTCTTTTCGAATTTAATGACCACGACCGAGTGGACGACCAGGCTAAAACGAGAATCTTTCTTCGCTGCCATTCAACATACTCAATGTTTCTAAATAAGGAAATGGCGGCAATTTGTAGCGCCGGACACGTCCTTGATGTGCGCCCTGAATAATTCAGTTTGCAATATTTGTGTTTCTTTATGAGTGCATCGGATGGGAATGCAGTTCGTCATCGAGGGCGAACATTTCAATTATAGACGAGCAAAATTAATTTCAATTGAATTGAGCTGCAACAGCTAATAACGTTTGTATTATAAAATTATTTAGTTATTATGTTTGGTGTCCTTATTTATTAAAGTATATTAAAGTATTAGGAAGTTTTAAGTTTTACTACGTGGTCAAATAGGTATCGGGAGAACGGTAAAACGAGCTGTTACATAAATTACATTATTAAGTAATCAATATTTAGATATTTATATTAGTTTCCTCAGGATTTTTTGCTACAATAGAAACATTATGAGCATATATACAATAATATATAATGATAATAATAATAAAGCGTCTTTATTTCCTTCTCAATTACAATTTAACTGTTACATTAGAACAATACAACATTGAAAAAGAAAACGGCAGTTTTCAGGTGATTGTACTATAAGATGTACAATGGACAATCTCTGCTTATAAATATGTTACTCATAAGAACTTACAGAGTAACGGAATCGATAAACAAGAGTGAAAAATGGATATCTGTGCAAAGTTGAATATTATTATAATAGTAAAAATAAATATATACTTATATATACATATATATATATATATATATATATATATATATAATCAATCTTTATTTGGCTATAGACCTATACATGCAAGGTGTGCGCCGCACGCGGACAGCCAAAGTTAGAGGCGGCCAAATTCAAAGTCCAATGAGATATCTTCATTATCTTGAAACGTTGATAATTTTATTATCACATATTCCTGCAAAAGTACCTATTCATCAAGATACACTTTCAAGCCTTTTTGTGTTATTCTTGTCTATAAATCTATGAAAAACTAAATTATGAAGTATCCAATGAGGAATCTTCATTATCATCAAAGATATGACTTGTGAAAGTTGAAATTTGTATTATCACATATTCCTGCATAAATACCTATTTATCATAAACTAATTTTAAGATTTTTTTATGTTATTCTTGTTTAAATATGTATGAAAAATACAATTATAAAGACCGCAATGAGATATCTTCATTGTCTTTAAAGATATGGCTTGTGAAATTTGAAATACCTATTCATCATGACTTTTTGTGTTATTCTTGTCTACAAATGTATGAAAAACTAAATTATGAAGACTCCAATGAGGTATCTTCATTATCTTCAAAGATATGACTTTTAAAAGTTGAAATTTGTATTACGACACATTCCTGTAGAAAAACATAAAGCAATTTTATGATTTTTTTTATGTTATTATTGTTTGAATATGTATGAAAACCACAATTATAAAGACCGCAAGGAGATATTTTCATTATTTCCAAAGATAAGGCTTGTAAAATTTGAAATTTGTTTTTTCACTCATTGCTCCAAAAATACCTATTCATCATGATGCAATTTTAATACTTTTTGTGTTATTCTTGTCTATAAATGTATGAAAAACTAAATTATAAATACTCCAATGAGGTATCTTGCATGGCTTGCATAGTTGACATATGTATTATCACACATTCTTGCAAAAACACCTATTCATCATGATACAATTTTAAGAATTTTTGTGTTATTCTCATCTAAATATGTATGAAAAACTCAATTATAAAGAATTCAATGAGTTATTTTCATTATCTTCAAAGATATGGCTTGTAAAAGTTGAAATTTGTCATGATGCAATCTTAAGATTTTGTATGTTATTCTTGTCTAAAAATGTATGAAGAACTCAATTATAAAGACCCCAATTACGTATCTTCATTATCTTCAAAGATATGACTTGTGAAAGTTGAAATTTGTATTATCACACATTCCTGCAAAAAAACCTATTCAATATAAAGCAATTTTAAGATTTTTTTTATGTTATTCTTGTTTGAATATGTATGAAAAACACAATTATAAAGACCGCAATGAGATATCTTCATTATCTTCAAAGATATGGCTTGATTTGGATGATTTGAAATTTGATTTATCACTTACTCCTACAAAAATACCTATTAATCATGATGCAATTTTTTGTGTTATTCTTATTTAAAAATGTATTAATTATAAAGACCCCAATGAGATATGTTTATTATCTTCAAAGACATGGCTTGTTTAATTTGAAATTTGTATTATCACTGTTTCCTGCTAATGAAAACTATTCCTCGTTATGTAATTTGCGGTTTTTATTTATTGCACTAGTCAAGAAACGCATTAAGAACTCAATTTAAAAAAATCTAAAGACCTTAGTGTGATATCTTCATTGTCTGCAAAGATATGGCTTATTAAATTTCAAATATATTATCAGTCTTTTATGCTAACGAAAACTGTATCTTATTACATATAACTTAGGATTTTTTACACTGGTCCAAAGATAGGAACTTAATTTTAAAAACTCAAATGAGATATCTTCATTATCTTCAATGATATGGCTTTTAAAAGTTGACGTTTGCATTATCACACATTCCTGCTAAAAGTAGGATTAATCATGAAGTAATTTTAGAATTTTTTGTGTTATTCTTGTCCAGAAATGTATGAGATCTAAATTACAAACACTCTAATGATATATCTTCATTATTTTCAAAGAAATGGTTATTAAACTTGTAATTTATATTATCAGTCTTTTCTGGAGGAAAGGAAAACGGTTCCTTATTATCTAATTTTTTTTTTGTTACAGTTGTTCAAAAATGTATTATGAACTCAATTTCAAAAACTCTAAAGAGATATATTCATTGTCTTCAAAGATATGGCTTCTATAAGTTGAAGATTGTATTGTCACATATTCCTGCACAAATACCTATACATGATGCAATTTTATTTTATTTTATTTTATTGTAATTCATGTTTCATCGAAAGTTTGATGAATGATCTCTTTCCAAAATCATAATTGTGTAACATATTCTGCATACATAATTCTTGCACTCGAGCAGACAATAATCGTTTATTTGGCATAACCATTGCACACGAAAACAACAACAAAAATAAACAAATCCATCTCAACATACAATGGGGTGGAAGGGGTTATGGTTCAAGAATGGCCAGCTCAAATGTTAACCTCTCCTGCTCGCGGTACACCCTGCTAGACCACAAACGAGGCTCTGGTGACTGAGTATCTGCCGAAAAAAGCAGACCCCCTCAGCAATACCAACAGCATATTTAGAGGGTAAGCTGAGGTAGGGCACATTGTCCTGAGAGGGAGAAATCCCTCTCAAAGGCGAAAGAACTAAAAATAGTCAACTGTAGTGGAATGACAGCCCAACGTGCAGGTTATTGGTGTTTGCGTGGAGCCCCCGAGCGTAAACGCTATGTACCGGTGCTGGTTGAGCGTTCCTTTTTCCATCACTCTCCATTGGTGTATCTGATTTAGTATCGCGCCCGAGACGAGCGTGACGTCGAGGAACGAAGCTGAGGCTCTAAACGTAGAGATCCAAGGAGCCCGTCAAGTCCGTGATGTTCTCGCCTCTAATGTTAGTGAACGGTGATCCCCACTGTGTGGCCTTAGCGTTGAGGTCTCCTCGCTACCAGAGATATCAACGCCAAGGACCATGCCGGTGGGTGCCCGGATACTGAAGTCCAGCTCAATCACTCTTGGAAATCTGCCTGCATATATACTTGGACAACCGAAACAACTGCAACTCAAAGTTTAATCAGACACTAAATTGACTATATAACCATCCACCAGAGATATTGAAATATAACATAACATCTGGAAAAACATACCCGGGAGCAGATGCAAATTCAGATCACAATCCTTAAAAATGAAAAAAAAAATGAAATAAGAATCTCCATACCCAATATATGACAAGAAAGGTGAGATAAGACACCAAAATCAGGAAACTCGAAGCCAACAACTTCGAAAGAACTATCACAGGAGATCAAGCGTAGAACAGGAACAATCAGAAATGCACTCGGTGCTATAAAAAGAACATATAACACAAAAGAAAATCAAAAACATAGACAACTAATATTCTAAAAATAAGGAACGATAGAAGGATGTTTAAAGGAAAGGATCAAATATAAAGAACTTAATAAGAAAATTCAAACAACAAAATCAGGAAGAACTGAAGAGAACCGAGCATCTAGAAATAGAAGAACGGAAAACGAAATATAACCATTTTAATATATATCGCAAGATAAAGGAGGCCGTGGGTACTGGAAGAAAAATAGTACAAGGAAGACTGGTTGGCGAAAGTGGAAAGGAGATCACAGTTACCAAAATGAAACCATCGATGTGGAAAGACTAAATCCACAACTTTTTCAAAGATACCCATCCGGAAGACCATTGTACGAATAACGCCTATACTGGACTTCATATAACAGAGAAGGAGGTTTAAAAAGCAATAAACATATCAAAAAAATGGCAAAGCGGTAGGCCCATATAGATCATTTACACCTCCTGCACCAGTCTCTCTTTCACCCCAACTCCTGCAATCTTTCGTCGAACTTCACTACTACGCTCCCACACGACATGCTTATTCGATTCGTTCCCTGTAGGATCACCAACATAGGCGTTGATCTTTGGAGTCCTAGCGGCCTATTTAAAAATCAGCCTTACTCCCTATCGATTATATGCTACTCTCGCAATCCCCGCACTTCATTCAATAATATTGGCTTCATACACGCATCCCAGATTCCATCCATTTCAACTCTCCCGCTCTACCTATCCTACCCTTATTGCTAAACATCATCCATTTAGTATTTTCCTCATTCATAACTATTCACTACTAACACTCTCTTCCACTCTCTGCCATAAGCACTACATCATCCTCATATTAGTTTCTACCACAACCCCTCCCGTTCGGTCTCTCCTTAACATCTCCTCTAACTCACTTGTGTACAGATTTAACACGATAGGGCTTAAAGGGCATCCCAGCCATACTCCCAAATGTATTCTAAATTTCTCCGAATCTTTTCTATTCACTCTTTTGGGTACAAGCCAAATCTAGAGAACAGGGTCATCGAACTGGAAGGGGTACCCGGAGGGCGGAGTAGTATCACTGTTAGTTTTCGCAGTCCTAGTAGCCGATCTATTGGGGAAGCTATCCTCAGAAGACATCCACTGCCTAGGATACGCGGACGACATTGCCATCATCGTTGGACAACTCACAAGATTATCTCAGAGCGTATACAAAGAGTCGTGAATATAGTGGAAAATGGCGTGGGGAGGAAGGCTAGTCCACAAAGCCTGTAAAAACCACAATAGTTATCTATAAAAGAAGAAGAGTACTAACAGATCTAAAGCGCTCACTACTTGTAGATATAGAATTTTCATTTGCATTAGAGGCCAAAAACTGACATTGTGCGAGTACTATGTCAGTTTTTGGGTGACTTCTAGTTATTGGGCCAAACAAAAACAGGCGTTAAGCTACAACTGCCCTAGGTAGGTACAGTAGAATGTGCAGGTTAAACTGGGGCCTGAACTTCAAATTGAGTACACACCAGGGTAGTAACAGCCATGATATCATATGGGTCAGTAGTATGATGGCCCAAGACTAAGCAAACCAAAGCGGCTAGGCTCCTGAGTCGCACTCAAATGTTTGCATGCCTGAGAACAACAGGAGCCATGAAAACAACACTTCCCGCTTCAATAGAGGTCCCGTTGGATCTACCACCTCTTCACATCATAATTGAAAAAGATGCAAGATTTTTGAGTCCAAGGCGTCTCAAAAACACGGGAAGAACAGGAGTTGGTATCTTCTGCGTCAACCCCAAAGACAAATATTCAATAAGTCGACAGTGTTTCAGGCAGAAATAGTGGCACACGAACTCGCCCGAGAAGGCACATCCCGGATCCCGGATTTGTGGAGTGTTTTAAAGCAATCACAAAGTCTTTCATTTTTCTATGGATGATTATAAAGTCTGAAAGCTGGTGAACTAACCAGCCAGATCATAGACATGTACAAGAATTCGCAATAGGAGGATACCTTAAATAAATTCAAACAGCACTTACTAACCCAGGACAGGAAAGCCGTCAGAATGCTAGTAGGCATGTAAAACTCTATGGCCGGATAGGGTCTGCGTGGTCCAGTAATCCAGCTCGCAGTGGGAATGATCCTTCTTCTCCACGTTTTGGGATTCTTGCCACATCTTTGCCACTTTTTTGTTGTCACTGACTTCGCCTCATCTTGGGAGCTGCCCCTTTCTTGATAGTATGGAATATTTGACCTTCTCTTCGACCACCAGGCCTCTCGGTACCACCGTGGTCAGAACTTCCAGTGCATCTGTGGATATAGTGCGGTACGCCCGGGTGATACGAAGAGCGGTGGTGCGTAGCGCCTTCCTCACCCTTTCTGTGTGACTCTGGGTCAGTGTTGCATTAACCCACACCGGGGCTGCATATAGGAGTTGGGTGCACGAGCAACCTCCTCTACTTCTAGTCCAGATCTCCGATGCTGGGAAGCAGTCTATCCAAGGCCACTTGTGTTTTGGCGGCTTTGCTTATGGCCTCCAATGTGGTTCCTGGGTATTTGAGCTTTCTTTTGACGGTTAGTTCGTGGGCAAGTAGTCGAATTAATGTGGTTCTGGTTGGGTGCCTGCCCTCCAATCTTAATCTTAATCAAATCTAATCCAATCTTCATTCACTCTTGTTTTTGCCTAGGTTTGCGCTTACATAACTTTTCTGTATAATCCACTAGGTTACCTCTAGGAATTGAGTTATATGCCACAGATCCACAAATACCGCACACATTCTCCCTTTCCACTCCAGCACTTCCTCCACCATTCTCATGAAAATCTGCTTCATCGTCTCTTTTACCTTTTTAAACCTACCTTGACATTCCGGCAGTAAGTCTCTACTTTCAATTTCACCTTCCAGTTTGTTTTTCTCCGTTGTCATCGTTAGTTTGTACCCCGGACTTATTAACGTGATCCTTCTATCACTATAGGGGACCACTTTATTAAGTTCAGCTCTGAGGCTACAACACAATCACACCTATGCACCACTCTTCCGCTGCACTCCACACCCTATTGATGCACTGTAGCAGTTTGTTCCCTTCCTCCACTGGTAACTTCCTGTATGCTTCAGCCTTTAACCCGTCTTCTCCCGTCGTCCTTCCAGCGCCACTTCCAGCAGATTCCAAGAGAACTCCTCACATCCTACTATCTGTTCCTCTTCAGTTCCCACGAAAAGTCTAACTGTGTCGGTTAGTTTGAAACTAACAACTTCGCTAGCTTCATTTTTTAAACCACCTTTTTGTTTTAAACAACTCCTCCCGGCCTACCACCTGTCTCGTACTCCTCAGTTCTTCTTCAGACCCCGCCATCTCTCTACAACTCCTCTCCCACTCTGCCAGAACAACGTTTATTCTAACCTTCGTTTCCCTTCCTTACCTCCCGTGAAAATCTCCCGCAACCCTTTCTTTACCCTCGTTTGTACCTTTTGAATCTGGAATACGAAAGTCGGTTTTTCATTTTGTAGCCATATTTTTGGGATTTTGCCCCAATGAATGTCGTCATCAATAATTAGATATGTATATATATATATATATATATATATATATATATATATACTCTCCGGTGGGACTTGAACCCACGTCTCCGGCTATCGCGGCCTTCGCGCTACCAACTGCGCCACGGAGGGTGGTAGTGGATAGCGCATGAGTTGTTCATTATGTCCAATTATTCACACAAATTGACGCTTGAACTGCGTTGAGTCCAATGGGATTTTTGGATTTCGCTCATATAGCCGTGCCATGTGTGAATAATTAGAATGTGAAATTGTTGGATGGCTATTTCCTCTCGGATAATAATAATTATAATATAAATTATTATATAATTGGACATAATGAACATCTCATGCGCTATCCACTGCCTCCCTCCGTGGCGCAGTTGGTAGCGCCCACGATAGCCGGAGACATGGGTTAAGTCCCACCGGAAAGTGAAATTTTTGAGAAATTATTAATTAACATTGATATATCTGGTGATTATTCATTCAAATAGCCGACAGTGGCAAGAAGTATTTCACTGTATATATATATATATATATATATATATATATATATATAGGTTAGTTTATCTTTGCTTGCATCAAGCTCCTCTTCTCTTCCCAGCTTGCCAACTCCATGAGAACAACCCTTTTTTCCAGTACTACTGCCCTTCTCATCTGGATCTTCAGTCTCTCTTAATCATCGGCATCACACCTTCTCCTACGTTGACTACATCTTGCAGACATATTCACAATACATCACAACATAAACATACAAATCGACAGTGACGAATGATCTGTTTCACGAATTATAATTGTATAATATATGTGACATATATAATTCTTGAGGAGATAATCATCACTTATTGGTTGATTTTCAATACTTTAGTTTTATTTAGTACAATTCTTAATATTTTGAGAATATTTTTGCAAAATTTGATCATTGTAGCTCATCTAGTTTGGGTGTTGACCAATTTACCAATCGAGTGATAAGTTATACCCTTATATTATTGATATGTTATCCGAAAAATATTCATAACTTGTAGTGACTATGAAGAATAAATCTCACACATAAGCTGTACAGTAATAAAGCAACAACTGGGACTCCTATATTTCGCGAGTTGAATTTATAACATCTCTAGAAAATTATTATCTTGTATATAAACGACTAGAGATTTTCTGAAATCCTCCTCGCTGAGCTACACCGATGAGATCCAACAAGATCGAAATCTAGCTATCTATATATAAGATCTAGGTTAATTCACACATATTTTTTTATAAAGGTTTTAATTTCTATAATTTATTAAAATTCATATAAAAAATACTACAACACATTTCTATACTAATTAAACTTATATTATTTTACATGATATCACTTTGGTTAATGGTAACATACTCTAGTTACATCTACAATTTGTTTCCGAATCTTGAAAACACTTCAAGAGCTGGATCGGGGATGCTGATGGGAAACTTGACAACACGTGTAGACTCCAATTGTTTAGGCTGAAGACGTTGCGCTATCGGAAGCCTAAATGTAGCAACCTTGCGTCGGTTATTTGTGATAGAACTCCATTTCAAATTGTCGTCGATTGATTCTGGAAATTGAATTAGAACTTTTTGGGGTTTTGGACTTTTAGGAGCAACACTATTGAATGGAATATGCTCTGAAGACGTTTCTGGACCTTTGAAATGTTTCGGCGCATCAGTATTATCAGAAAACGTAATTTTTGATTTAATAGATGTTTTATGTGAGACTAGTTTATTAGTATTAGCTATATTTTGGGGTAGTTTTGCTCCAAAATTCACCTCAGTAGGTAAATCTCTTTCATCCGTAAAAACTATTGCATTTAAATCTTTAGACAAGCTTTTAGTTGGTTTATTATTTTGATTATATATTCCGTTGTCATCTTCATTATTAGATTGATCTGTTTCTTTAAATCTAGAAACTGTTTGAATAAACTTGAAATCTCCAACTGTGTCGTTTAATTTGTAGCTTTCAATCTTGCCAGCTTCATTTTTCAAACCACCTTTTTCTTTTAGTGGAAACCGCGAGTAAACCTGTGCGATCTCCTCCCGGAACTTCTCCTGTTTGTTGCGATCATTATAGAAAGGCACGTTCGTATTCTTGTGAGACTCTTCAATCACAACATTTTCCGAGATGGCTTTATCCTGTGTTAGGAACTTCGTGGGGAATTTGAATGGGATTTCTTTTATTTCAGGTGTGTGCACCGCTATCCACTTACGTTTTTCATCATCCGTTTGGGTTTGGGTATCATCATCATATTCTTCTGCTACATCTCCTCTATGGGGATCCGATGTTTTGATGGGCCGGATGATTGGTTTGAATCTAACATCAATGGTAGGTGCTGTTGTTGGTGCTGGGATGTCTTGAGTACTAGAATATTTATTAGTTGGGATTCTTTGAGGTAGACTCCAGTTTAGATTGTGAGCTTCTGTTGTTGTTGTTGGGTTGTTCTGAGTACCAGAAGATTTATTATCTGTGATTCTTTGTGGTACAATGGGTTTGTTCCAGTTTATAGTGGATGGTGTTGTTATATCCTGAATAGAAGGGTTTGCAATAGTTTGAAGAATTGGTCGCATTGTTGTTAACGAAGATGGTATCATGTATGGTGTGACTCCAGCTGATTCCATCAGAAACCTCCAAGGGCGTGACGTGTAAACCTTTGAAAAATCAAATTGGTTGTTGTTTACTGACTCCGGGATGTTAGGAGGTGACGTGAAAATGTTCTGGAAATCAGTTACCAAATTAGCTGCTGGTTGTAACCGTTGTGGGGGTGACGTATAGAATTGCTTGTTTACTGATGAACGTGGAGTCGTTGCTACTGTTGCTGTCGCAATTATTGTAGGTGCAATTGTTGTGGGCGCTTCCTGAGGAGGTTTCAAAGTAAATTCATTCAATTTAGAAATCTGAAGGTTTGTTGTAACAAGTTTTCCGGAATTAAGAGATTGCTGAACACTTCCTGGAGACATTTCTAAAGGTTTTGAAGAAAAGATATACTTGGGCACCTCTTGAGGTCTTACTGTAAATTCAGTAGCCTTAGAATTCGGTTTTAGAAGTACTGGGGAATTAAAAGCTTGATGAAGATTTCGATTCGGTTCTTCTAAAGGCTTTGTAATCTTATTGCCTTCAAGTTTTGTTGGTGGCAAATATTTGAGCACCTCCTGGAGGGGTCTCACCGTAAATTCTGTTGTTCTAAAATTCTGCTGTTGAGGAATTGGAGCACTAAAACCTTGAGTCGGCTTTTGGATAGTCAACGGCCTTGAAATCTTACTCTCTTCAAATTTGATAGCTGGTGAAGATTTGGGAACCTCTTGAAGAGGTTTAAAAGTATATTCTGTTGTCTTAGAATTCTGTGGTTGAAAAATTTGAGAAATAAATCCTTGAGCTGGCTCTTCTAAAGTCGTCGGCCTTGAAATCTTACTATCATCAAGTTTTATTGGTGGTAAATATTTCGGAACCTCCTGCAGAGGTTTGAAAGTATATTCTGTTGTCTTAGAATTCTGTGGTTGAAAAATTGGAGAATTAAAATCTTGTTGAACAACTCGAGCTGACTCTTCTAAAGTCGTTGGCCTTGAAATCTTACTATCTTCAAGTTTTATTGGTGGTAAATATTTCGGAACCTCCTGCATAGGTCTGAAAGTATATTCTGTTGTCTTAGAATTCTGTGGTTGAAAAATTGGAGAATAAAAACCTTGTTGAACAACTTGAGCTGACTCTTCTACAGCCGATGGCCTTGATATCTTACTATCTTCAAGTTTTGTTGCTGGTAAATATTTGGAAACCTCTTGCAGAGGTCTAAAAGTATATTCTGTTGTCTTAGAATTTTGTGGTTGAGAAATTAGAGAATTAAAACCTTGCTGAACAACTCGAGCTGGCTCTTCTAAAGTCGTCGGCCTTGAAATCTTACTGTCTGCAAGTTTTGTTGGTGGTAAATATTTGGGCACCTCCTGAGCAGGTCTCAATCCAAATTGGGTTTGTAGAAAACCAGAACTAAAATCTCGTGCAGGATCTTTTAAAGTCTCCGTGTTTGCAACCGTACTGCCTTCAAGTTTTGATGAAAATACAGTTGATTGTAGGGGTTTCACGGTTACAACAGTTGGAGTAATAAAAGATTGCTGTACAAATCGAGTAGGCATTTCTAAAGTTGAAGGTTTTGCAGGAGCAAATTGTTTGAATATTGCTGTTGATTGCACATATGGAAGCTGATGCAGGGAATAAACACGTCTTGTAATACTTTCTGGAACTTGATGTGTAACTTGATCAGCAGCAGGATAATTTGAAGATTGAAGAGTTGGAAGAGTTTTAGAAATTGCATTAATAGCCTGCAGCACCTTCGCAACAGATTTTGCTTTTTGTTCATTTTGCGAGGAAGTTATATCGCTTGGTACTAGTGCGCTTCCAACGTTTGAAGCAGCAACCACTGCACGTCCATATGAATCGGTTAAAGGTCCTTCAACATATGAATTTGATGTAACTACTCCTTGAGGATTCCACAATGTAGGACCTTCGAAATTGTTTGAAATTACTATAGATTTTTGTGTGTTTGATTTTATCTTTTCTTGATCCAGTGAAGTGTTTATATCTTGAACTGCGTTTTGTATCAAACTACTCGTTGGTGTTGTTATCTCTTTGTTTTTGTTTATACTAGTATCTAAAAACTGATTATCAGGTGTTACTAAATTCAGATTTTTTTGTTGAGGTGTCGATACCGTTTTGAAGCCACCAATCAAATTTGAGGGTTGGTGATTGGGTAGAACAATACTATTTTTTTCAACATCATATTTAGTTGATGAAACCTGTTGAGTATTTTGATTGTTGGATTTGCTTACAATAATTGATTGTTTACTGTTTTGGCCTTGGAAAACAGCCTCAGACGTCTTCTGTCTGATTTCTTCAATTGCCTTAAGTATATTATCCCGCATGTCTTGGAAGTTGTTGGTAGGAAGCCTCCAAAAACCTTGTCCAAACATTCCTCCTATATTAGTATTCACCATCATTTGTTTGAATTCAATTGGTGAGAGGTCGTTTAAGATTTTTTGGACCGTTTCAAAGGGTACCAAAGGAACTTCATCTGTAAACAATTGTTGACGGTAGAAATCTGGTAGGGATTTGAAGGTTTCGTATTCCGGGAAGCTTGGCATCGCATCATTTTCAAGCATTGCAGTGAACTTAACGGGCGTGTCCAGTATTTCCGAACGGAAGTGTTGTTTGCGGTGGTGAAGCGGAAGAGATAAAATTGATTCAGTAGAAGATGTAATTACTTTCGTGGGAAATTGATTCAAATCTGTAAAAGCCTCCTCCTGATTTTGAGGCGGTTTAAATAGTTTGTAATCGTTCAAACTAGGCATGGCTTCGCTTTCAAGCATTAGAGTAAATTCAACTGGAATATCCAATATTTCTGCCTTGAAGTGTTGTTTCCGGTGGCGACTGGGTAGAATTAGATAAGGAGCAAGCAACATGAACATGTTTTCATCAAAACTACTTGATTGGACATCTAGTATGTTATTTTGAAGTCCTATAAAGTTTTTCATTGCGTTTATATAAGATCCTTTAATATCTTCAAAATTATATTCTTGAGCTGTATTAATTTGTTGATTAAAGTTGTTAAAATCAGTTGTTCCTTTGATATCTTTAGAATTCGAACTTATATCTTCCTTAATTAGATGATTAAAGGTGTTAAGTGTATCAAAACCACTAGTTGGGCCTTTGACATCATCAAAATTAGAACCTTGAGCGTTCTCAATTTTTGGATTAAAGCTGTTAAAACCAAAATTTGGTCCGTTGCTATCTACAAACTTAGAACTTTGTACGTTTTGTTGATTCAAGCTGTTGAGTGATTGAAAGCCTTGTCCTGTTTTAAATTCTTGTTTGAAGTCCTTCAGTGCCTCAAAATATGGCAGACTGTTAAAACTATATAAAACACCATCCTTATGTTCAAATTTAGATCCTGAATGTGTTTCAACCTTACTAAATTGTTGATTGAACTCTTTCAAGTGATCAAAATGTGGTAAGCTATCAAAACTATACAAAAACCCATTTGAACCTACAGGCTTGATGTTCAATATTGGTTGGGTGAAGTTTTTAGGTTTATCAAAATACGGCAAGCTATCAAATGTATAAAGGATGCCTCCTTGATGATTGTTTGTTTGCGGTGATTGCGTATTGTTACTCTTGAAATCATTAAGTGACTGATAGTGAGAAAGACTATTAAAAGCATAAAGATTACCACCTGCTGTTGATGAAGTTATTTTTGGTTGTTTTTGGTTGCACATATCTTCATTATTGGTATTTTGTTGTTGATTCCAATCGTTCGGGTTATTATTTTGTTGTTGATGTTGATGATGGTTATGGTGTTGCCAATGTTGTTGATGTTGATGATGGTTATGGTGTTGCCAATGTTGTTGATGGTTATGATGTTGTTGGTGAACTCGTTGCGGGTATGGATGATGTACTATTGTAGGTCGATTAATGCGTGGTATGGAAGAGAATCCTTCAAAGTTAGGTGATATTTGTCTGAATCGTTGGATGGCGCTTGCAAAATGGGAAGTGCCCAATGAACGTTTGGGTCTTGAGGTGGAGTTCTTGGCCAGCGACTTGTGGACAACAACGACCACATACTTTCCTCCTTCTTGTTCCTTTTCGGGGGTTGCCACAAAATTTCCAGTACTGTTTATGTGCTGCACTACGTTTTGCATTATTCCAGTAAGGTTCTGGATGTCGCGAATGTGGTTTGGAGCTAGATCCAAAGAGTTTAAGGTTTCTATGTCGTTCGAAGAAATTGGGATTCCTTCAGATGATGTTGTTTTGTCTTCAGTATTTTCGGCTGACGGTTTGTTAGTTGATAAGTTTAGTTCTTCTTCTTTTGTCTCATCAAGATTTTCATTTGTTGCTGTGTCTTCAAACATTAGGACATCTTTTCCTATGTTTTTATTTCTTAAAATTTGTTCATCAATATTTTTATTTTCTGTTAAGGCGTGTTCTTCTAAATTTATATTTTTTACAAATTCTTTTTCATTAGACTTTTTATTTGCTACCTTTCCTTTCTCTTCATCTTCAAATTGATTTTTTGTGGCTAATCCTTCTGATTCTAGATATTTTAGTTTATTAATTGTTGAAACTGCATTCGATTTTTCCTCTTCCTCTTTTATTTCCGATTTTAATTGATATTTAGATTTTTTGGGATCCCATACAAATCCATCCTCTTCAGCTTTTGTAGTACTAGCTTTATTAACTATTTTCAAACCCTCATTGTCCTTATTTTGTGCTGCATGTGATTTTGATTGAAATCTAGATTTTGTTGGTCTCCAGACTTTGGTTTTAGATGTCGCACTGTTCAATCGTTTGCTACTTTTGTTTTCACTTTCTTCTATCTTTTCTATTACTTTTATTTCTTCTTCCTTTTCTACGTCTACCTCATTTTCAGTCTCCTCGTTCTCTGATACTTCTACTTCCATTGGTTTCTGTTTTTCTTGTTGTTTATGGTTTTGTTCTCTTTTCCATTCGTCTCTTTCTTTGTTTCTTTGCTCAATCTTTTCTTCATTATTTTCTTTTTTAATTTCTTCGTCCTGTTTATGTTTTTGATCTTTCTTTTCGTCATTATTTACATCTTTCTTTTCAACTTCTTCATCATGTTTTTTTTGATCTTGCTGCTCTTCTTCCTCCATCTTTTCAAGCTTTTCATCTTCTCTTTTATTTTCCTTGCCATCTTGCTTTTCATCGTCCTTAACATCTTCATTTTCATCTTTCTGCACAACTATTTGTTTACCTTCTACTTCGTCTTCTTTTTCATATTCTTTAGCATCTAACATTTCACTTGTCGTTTTAACTTCTTTTTCTTCTTGCTTTTGATCTTCCTTATCATATAACTTGGCATCTGTTTTGGCATCTTTCTTGGCATCATATTTTTCAAGTTTAATTTTAGCGCTAATTTCTGCATTCTTTTTATCTTCCGTGACATCTATCTTGTCATTTTCTATAGCATCTTCTGCATCTTCTTTGTAATTTTTCTTGGCATCTTCTTTTTCAAGTTTCTTTTTAACTTTATTTTCTTCTTGATTACGATCTTCCATGATATCTTCCTTGGCATCTTCCTTGGCATCTTCCTTGGCATCTTCCTTGGCATCTTCCTTGGCATCTTCCTTGGCATCTTCCTTAGCATCTTCCTCTTCAAATTTCTTTTTAACTTTTTCTTCTTCTTTGTTTCGATCATCCACAGCATCTTTGTTGGCATCTTCCCTAGTATCATCTGTGGAATCTTCCTTGACATCTTCATTAGCATCTTCCTCTGCAACTTCCTTGGAATCTTCCTTAGCATCTTCCTTAACACCTTCCTTCGAGGCTTCCTTGGCATCTTCCTTTTGAAGTTTCTTTTTAGCTTTCTTTTCTACTTGCCTTCGATTTTGCATGCCATCTTTCTTGGCATCTTCCTTAGCATCTTTCTTGGCATCTTCCTTGGCATCTTCCTTGGCATCTTCCTTAGCATCTTCCTTGGCATCTTCCTTGGTATCTTCCTTGGCATCTTCCTTGGCATCTTCCTTGGTATCTTCCTTGGCATCTTCCTTGGCAACTTCCTTGGCATCTTCCTTGGCATCTTCCTTGGCATCTTCCTTGGCATCTTCCCTGGCATCTTCCTTGACATCTACCTTGGCATCTTCCTTGGCATCTTTCTTGGCATCTTCCTTGGCATCTTCCTTGGCATCTTCCATGGCATCTTCCTTGGTATCTTCATTTTCAAGTTCCATTTTAGCTTTCTTTTCTTCTTGGTTTCGATTGTGCATGTCATCTTTCTTGGCATCTATCTTAGAATCTTCCTTGGCATCTTGATTGACCTCTTTCTTAGCATCTTGATTGGCATCTTCCTTGGCATCTTCCTTTGCATCTTCATTTTCAAGTTTCTTCTTAGCTTTCTTTTCTTCTTGGTTTCGATTGTACATGCCATCTTTCTTGGCATCTACCTTAGCATCTTCCTTGGCATCTTGATTGATATCTTTCTTAGCATCTTGATTGGCATCTTGATTGGCATCTTGATTGGCATCTTGATTGGCATCTTGATTAGCATCTTGATTGGCATCTTGATTGGCATCTTCCTTGGCATCTTCCTTGGTATCTTCCTTGTCATCTTCCTTGGCATCATCCATGGCTTCTTCCATGGCATCTTCCTTGGTATCTTCCTTGGCATCTTCCTTGGTATCTTCCATGGCATCTTCCTTAGCATCTTCCTTGGTATCTTCCTTGGCATCTTCCTTGGCAACTACCTTTTTAAGTTTTTTCTTAGCGTTCTTTACTGTTTGCTTTCCATAATCCATCACATCTTCGTTAGCATTTTCATTAGCATCTTCCTTTGGATCGTTCCTTTTATCCTCCTTTCTATATTCCTGTTCATGATTCGTTTGATTTTCTCTTGCAATATCTTTTTCATCTCTCTTTTGAATATTTTGTTCATATTCGTTATCATCCACCTTATCATCTTCCTTTTCATCAACTTTTATGTGTTCTTTTCTATCATTCTTTACATCCACCCTTTCTTCTTCCTTTCTTACTTGCTTCATCTTCTTTTTTAAATTATTTTCTTCATCCTTTGTAAGTTTTGTGTCCTCAACATGTTCTTCATTATTTTCCTCTATTACCTCTTGTTTGTTTTCTTTTCCTTTCACTTCTTTTGTCTTATTATTCATTCCACCTTCTTCAAACACGTCATCCACATCTTCTTGTGCTGTAAAAATTCTAGCACCTACATGAATTCCCTCCTTCTCACCATTTGAAGAGACATAAACAGATTCATCCTTGCCCAAAAGACCATTTGTATTTGTAGGTAATACGCTTGTATCGTATTCTTTTTCTTCACTACCAAACACCGTTAAATCTTTATCGTTTTCCATTTCTTCACCAACAGCTGAATTATGTTTCTTTAAAGTTTCTTCATTATCACCAGTTTTTCTAGTTGGTACTGATTTTCTTACAACAACTTCAGTGGGGGGTAAAACAAAATCTCCAAACGCTATCACATCTTCCTTCTTGTAGCCTTCAGGAAATATAAGTACCACATCGCTTCTATAGATTTTTATACTTGAAGCATCTTCTTCAAGATCTTGCGGAAGGCTTTTCGAATTTTCATCATTATCATTGGATGGTGACAAGCTCTTTCCTTCTCGTAAGCTACGTAGGTCTTCAACCTCTAAATCAATAACCTTCTCATTATTATCATCTGAGTTTACTGTTATAGTTTCTTTTAGAATTATCAACGCTGGTAGGGAATGTTCTGGTAGATCTAAACTGGCTAGATCAAAATCGATTTGCTCCACGGGATTTAAGGATGATACTCTTTTAATTCCCTTCTCATTGCCAGATTTTTTTGTAGCTGAATCACCAGAAGCTACAACCTCACTCTTTTGAGGGAGTTCTTTTGAAATCATAAGCTTATCATTTGCAACAGTTTGCTCGGCATCAGCGGTTGGTCGTTTTATTACCGCGGAAGTTATATCGTCACTGTTTGTTGGAAATTGAAGGCCAACGCTTTCTGTTGAAATGTCGACATTATCAGATGCAATCGTTTTTGATGTAAATGCGACATTAGTTGTTGCTTCGTGAACTGTTTCTGTTGAAGCCTCAAGCTTATCAGCTAGAGTATTTGAAGTAAATGGCACACCAGTCGCTTCCCAAATGACTTTTTCTGTTGACGACTCCAGTTTATCAGCACTAATCGGTTTTGTGGTTGGCTTAACATCAATTACATCTGTACTTTTGTTAAAATCTTTTTTTGATGTCCCATCACTTTTTTCTGCTTTTGTAGAATTTGTAGATGTATCCACTATTTTTTTTGAAGAGAACTTATGATCTCCATTGCTCTGCCCTGGGCTATGTTTTTTGTTATTATCATTGTTACTATTATTGTATCCTCTATTGTTGTCTTTATTGATATCTGCATCATTATCCTTATTATTGTCTTCCTTTTTATCTTTAATGGTATCTTCATCGTTATCCTTTGTGTTATTTTTATTATTATTGTCATCGTCATTCTTATTGTTGTCTTCCTTCTTATCTTTATTGTTGTCTTCCTTCTTATCTCTATTGTTGTCTTTATTGATATCTTCATCATTGTCCTTATTTTTGTCTTCCTTCTTATCTTCATCATCATCTTTATTGTTGTCTTCCTTCTTATCTTTATTGTTGTCTTTATTGATATCTTCATGGTTGTCCTTATTGTTGTCTTCCTTATTATCTTTATTGATATGTTCATCGGTAACCTTAGTGTTATCTTTATTATTTTCTTCATCGTTATTCCTTTTGTTGTTTTCCTTCTTTTCTTTATTGATATCTTCACCGTTATCCCTAGTGTTATTTTGTTTATTATCTCCATCGTTATCCTTGTTGTTGTCTTCCTTGTTATCTCCAATGTCTTCCTTATTGTTATGTTTATTTGCATCTTCATTGGTGCTGTCATTGCTTTCTTCATTAACATTCTCCGATACAAATTTGGTTAACCCATCGTTTTCCTTATCTTCAGTGCTATCATTATTGCTTTCTTCATTAGTATCTTCATTGCTATCTTCATTGTCATCTCCAAAACTATATTCATTGCTATCCTCACTGATGTCACTATAGTTATCATCATTGCTATTATCATTGTCATCTTCATTAACACTATCCGACAAAAATGATATCAACTCATCATTTTCCTTCAGAACCTCATCAAGAGTTTTCTCTTTGGGCTTTTTCTGTAGTTGTTTTGAAGCCTGAGTGTCTCTATCAACTTTATCCTTGAGTAATTTCAGTATCCTTCGATTTGCTACCAAAATGGTTTCCACTGGTTCCTCCAATACTACTTGCGGGTTGATATTGACTCCAAAATCTCCTTCTATTCGTTCTATTAGTTTTGATAATTGGTCTGCTAAGCTTGCATCCTCTGATTCCACAACATTTTCTTCATTTTCCAATGTCAGGGTTTTTTCGTTTTCCTTTTCCGATTTAACGCTGCTTCCTTTATAACCCGAACTTAATTCTTTCAAATTATGACTTTCAACTGTTTCTTCATCAGGATAGATTTGAATAATTTCACGTTGCTCTATAGTTAGGTTAGAATTGTCTTCAATTGGCAAATGTTTAATATTAGTTTTAATTGATGTGCTATCTAGATCTACAAGAACAGTCTCATTAACTAAAGCCATGTCTTGATTTACAATTATATCTCCTTTTAGTTTGACTGGGATGTTTGTAACATCTTGCTTAAGTTGAATCATTGACAATTTATCTTTACTTATTGAAGAATCTTGGGCTCCATCATTTGCAATAATTGATGACAATTTATCTTTATTTATTGAAGAATCTTCAGCTCCATCATTTGCAATCATTGATGACAATTTATCTTTAGTTATTGAAGAATCTTTAGTTCCCTCATTTATAATAATTGATGACAATTTATCTTTATTTATTGAAGAATCTTCGGCTCCATCATTTGTAATAATTGATGACAATTTATCTTTATTTATTAAAGAATTTTGTGCGCCATCATTTGCAATAATTGATGACAATTTATCTTCATTTATTGAAGAATCTTGGGTTCCAACAGTTCCAATAATTGTTGACAATTTATCTTTAGTTATTGAGGAATCTTTAGGATCATCAGGGATCGTGTTTGCTGGCAATTTGTCTTCAAGTAATGAAGAATCTTCATTACCATTAATAGTTGACAATCTTTCTTTGACTATTAATGAATCACTAGTTGTTGATGATTTCTTATCAGCGTTAGACACATGTTTAGGACCATCAGTGACTCTTATTTTCAATTTACCTTCAACTGAAGAATTGTCAGTACTATCAGTTTCATCATCACTTGATGCATTTTTAGTACCATCTATTACAGTACTTAATGTAAATTGTTCTGATACTCTTGAAATATCTTCAATATCGTTTGTTTCAACAATTATTGGTGTAATTTGTGTCGTATCATGATTAAAACTTTCTTCTTCCATTGTTAAGCTTATATAAGATGTTGTAACTTCATTTCCACCTCCAATATTTTCATTCATCTCATCTTTGGTTTTATTTGAACTAACTTCTTCAATTATGACCTTGTTATTGGAAGTTATATCTTTATTATCACTTCCAATATTTTCATTCAGCTCGTCCTTAGTATCTGAACCGTTTTCTTCAATTGCAGCTCGTGTGTTGGAGTTTGTATCTTTATTATTTATATTCGCCTCATTTAAACTTCCTTCTGCATTCATAATCTCTTTATTGGATGTTATATCTACAATTTCACCCTCAAAATTTGTATTCAGTTCACCCTTAAAACTGTCATCTTTCATTTCATCTCCAATATCATCATTTAGCTCACCTTTATTATTACCTTCTTTAATTTCATCCCCAATATTTTCATCCACCTCACCCTTATAATCATTTATAATCTGTTTATTGGATGTTGTTAATTTATTTTCGCCATCAATATTTTTATTGTACTCATCATTTGAATTATTTTCATCATCACTTTTACGTTCATTTGAAGCATCAATCTCAACAGCATTCTCCTCCAACGCGACCTTAAACTTCTCAGTCCGTACAGTGTCTCCAAATTGTCCATTTAGGGCTTTTTTGAGTCCATCCACATCAATACCCTTCAAATTGCGCACACCTGGTTCTTCCAGTTTCTTCAAAATAATACCCATAAGATTCTTTGTTGTTACCTCAAGTACTGCGACAGCTTCTTCTAGATTTAGAGCGCCGAGTTGCTCTGCAATGGCTGCGTTTTGGAAACCTATGATATCCAATAGATTATTTCCTAACATAATAAGCGGGATTTATTAGTTTTCTCAATAAATAATATGATTCATAAGTATTTAGTAGTCATCTAAACTTCTCATCATTGTGACTTTATTTATACGAATTAATAAACTTATTTTACCTAAATAGGAAGACAAAACAATACTAAAACTGATAAATCAGTCTAAATTGTATTAGTTAAATTTTTTGATTTATTACGATTTTTTAAACCTGACATATAGTGTATGGTTATGATATTAAACTTTATATCATTGTGACTTTATTATTACTAAATATTAAACGTGTTAAACCTCATTATGAAGCCAAAACTATATTATAAGCCATAAATTAGTCTAAATTTGGTAATTTGAAAAGTTAGATTAATGGCGAGTTTCTTTAAACTAGACGTATATATCATACGGTAGTCACTTTAATTTTTTCATCATTGTGACTTTATTTATAGGATTTAATAAACTCATTTTACCTCAATACGAAGACAGAATTATACTAAAACTGATTAATCAGTCTAAATTGTATGAATTTTTTTTTTTTATTTATTAAGATTTTTTAAACCTGACATATGGCGAAATGTTATCACATTAAACTTTATATCATTGTGACTTTATTGTTACGAAATATTAAACGTGTTATACCTCATTATGAAGCCAAAACTGTATTATAAGCCATAAATTAGTCCAAATTTAGTAATTTGAAAATTTAGATTAATGGCGATTTTCTTTAAACTAGACGTATATATCATACGGTAGTCACATTAAATTTTTCATCATTGTGACTTTATTTATAGGACTGAATAAACTTATTTTACCTCAATACGAAGACAGAACTATACTAAAACTGATTAATCAGTCTAAATTGTATGAATTAATTTTTTTGATTTATTAAGATTTTTTAAACCTGACATATGGCGAAAGGTTATCACATTAAACTTTATATCATTGTGACTTTATTATTACGAAATATTAAACGTGTTATACCTCATTCTAAAGCCAAAACAATATTATAAGCCATAAATTAGTCTAAATTTGGTAATTTGAAAAGTTAGATTAATGGCGATTTTCATTAAACTAGACGTATATATCATACGGTAGTCACATTAAATTTTTCATCATTGTGACTTTATTTATAGGACTTAATAAACTTATTTACCTCAATGCGAAGACAGAACAATACTAAAACTGATTAATCAGTCTAAATTGTATGAATTAATTTTTTTGATTTATTAAGATTTTTTAAACCTGACATATGGCGAAAGGTTATCACATTAAACTTTATATCATTGTGACTTTATTGTTACGAAATATTAAACGTGTTATACCTCATTATAAAGCCAAAACTATATTATAAGCCATAAATTAGTCTAAATTTGGTAATTTGAAAAGTTAGATTAATGGCGATTTTCTTTAAACTAGACGTATATATCATACGGTAGTCACATTAAATTTTTCATAATTATGATTTTATTTATACGAATTAATAAACTTATTTTGCCTCAATACGAAGACAGTACTATACTCAAACTGACGAATCAGTCAAAATTGTATGAATTAAATTTTTTGATTTATTAAGATTTTTTAAATCTGACATATGGCGTTTGGTTATCACATTAAACTTTATATCATTGTGACTTTATTATTACGAAATATTAAACGTGTTATACCTCATTATAAAGCCAACATTATATTATAAGCCATAAATTAGTCTAAATTTGGTAATTTGAAAAGTTAGATTAATGGCGATTATCTTTAAACTAGACGTATATATCATACGGTAGTCACATTAAATTTTCCATCATTGTGACTTTATTTATAGGACTTAATAAACTTATTTTACCTCAATACGAAGACAGAACTATACTAAAACTGATTCATTAGATTAAATTGTATGAATTAATTTTTTTGATTTATTAAGATTTTTTAAACCTGACATATGGCGAAAGGTTATCACATTAAACTTTATATCATTGTGACTTTATTATTACGAAATATTAAACGTGTTATACCTCATTATGAAGCCAAAACTATATTATAAGCCATAAATTAGTCTAAATTTGGTAATTTGAAAAGTTATATTAATGGCGATTTTCTTTAAACTAGACGTATATATCATACGGTAGTCACATTAAATTTTTCATCATTGTGACTTTATTTATAGGACCTAATAAACTTATTTCACCTCAATACGAAGACAGAACAATACTAAAACTGATTAATTAGTCTAAATTGTATGAATTAATTTTTTTGATTTATTAAGATTTTTTAAAACTGACATATGGCGAAAGGTTATCACATTAAACTTTATATCATTGTGACTTTATTGTTACGAAATATTAAACGTGTTATACCTCATTATGAAGCCAAAACTATATTATAAGCCATAAATTAGTCTAAATTTGGTAATTTTAAAAGTTAGATTAATAGCGATTTTTTTTAAACTAGACGTATATATCATACGGTAGTTATATTAAATTTTTCATCATTGTGACTTTATTTATAGGACTTAATAAACTTATTTTACCTCAATACGAAGAAAGAACAATACTAAAACTGATTCATCAGTCTAAATTGTATGAATTATTTTTTTTGATTTATTAAGATTTTTTAAACCTGACATATGGCGAAAGGTTATCACATTAAACTTTATATCATTGTGACTTTATTATTGCGAAATATTAAACGTATTATACCTCATTTTGAAGCCAAAACTGTTTTATAAAAGATAAATTAGTCTAAATTTTGTAATTTGAAAATTTAGATTAATGGTGATTTTTTTTTAAACTAGACGTATATATCATACGGTAGTCACATTAAATTAAAAATTGAATTAGTCTAACTTTTAATTTATTACGATACAAGAGTATTGTCTGTAATCTAGTTGACAACTTAACTAAAATCTTACCTTTTGCCTTATTGTCGTTTTCTGAAGAATGCCTTTTGAACCGTCCTGAATTCCATTCATAATCCTCGTATTCGTGTGTATCATCATCACCATCATCATCATTATCATAGTCATTAACCGTATCAACATAATGTCTATGTTGGAAGCTTCCACGTTTAGACGAGCTATATCCAAAATTCAGTTGTTTTGGGTAACTTGGACGTTTTAGAACGGTGTGTTGCTTTTGTACTTGGTAGTACCAATTCGGGCGGGTTGTAATTTCATGCCTTACGTTGAAGGAAGAGCCGATATTGTAACGGACAGGTTTGTAATTAACATCAAAGTGCCCATTAAGGTTTTTACCGAATACTGGACTTCTTTTGGTAATTTTTGAAGTCTCATCTAATAAATCACTTGAGAGCTCTACTGGAGTATCTGGTTGAATGTTTTGATTGGTGTTAAATTCTATAGGTATGGAGTTATCTAGAATCAAAAACATTATTAAAAAAAATCATAGAGGATTTTGTTTGTTTATTGTAGTAGTAGTAGTAGTAGGTAGTAGTAGTATTAGTAGTAGTAGTAGTAGTAGTAGTAGTAGTAGTAGTAGTAGTAGTAGTAGTAGTAGTAGTAGTAGTAGTAGTAGTAGTAGTAGTAGTAGTTGTGGTAGTAGTAGTAGTAGTAGTAGTAGTAGTAGTACTTGTAGTAGAAGTAGTAGTAGTACTAGTAGTAGTAGTACTAGTAATAGTACTATTAGTAGTAGTAGTAGTAGTACTAGTAATAGTACTATTAGTAGTAGTAGTAGTAGTAGTAGTAGTAGTAGTAGTAGTAGTAGTAGTAGTAGTTATTGTATTTGTTACAATTCTGTAACTGCTTATCGTCCTTCTTCCGTGTGTTAGTGTAATATTTTTTATATGTTTACCTTTTGTTCTATTATTATTTTCTGTATGCCTTTTGAAACGTCTTGAATGCCTTCCAAACGCCTCCGAATAATCCACACCATCATCATAGTTATCAACATAACCTCTACGTTGAAAATTGTTTCTCTTCGAGGAGCTAAATCCAAAATTGAGATGTTTCGGGTAGTTTGGACCTCTTAGACCACTGTGCTGCTTCTGGTAGGCCCAATTCGGACGTGTGGTTATCTCATATTTCGCATTTAAATTGGAGCCGAAATTATACCGGATAGGTTTGTAATTAACATCAAAGTGGCCATTAACGCGTTTTCTAAATAACGGGCTTCTTTTGGAAATTCTTAAAGGATCTTCTGATAATAAATCGTCTGCAGGCTCTTCTAGAGTATCCTGTGAGGGATCATCTTCACGGGCAGTACTTTCTATGGGCGCGGGTGGGTTGACATTTAGGAAAAATCGTGTGGATTTAGCTGAAATTAAGTATTGATCTTAGTACATGTTCAGTCATAAGTTTATAGTTCGCGTACGTTTGAAGATGGGAAAGGTGTGAAATCTGCAAAATGCTAGCGTGTAAATGTAGCTTATTTTGTGGCTGGCACGAATATATCTTGGTTATTAGTCAATGCATAACAAAAGTCATTCTTTTTTAAATAACTAAGTTTAAAATTACATTATTAATATTGCTTACCTTTCTTTAAAGGAACCTGCGTAACAATCTCATAAGGAAGAGGGTCCTGCATCGGAAACTCCATTATATTCTGCACTCTTTTAGGGAAACTCTTCTCAAAACTGTAGAGATAATCGTTCTGCACTTGCTCCTGAGGCAGGAACCTCAAAATAAACTCGCACGTCCTCATAATCAAGTTGAGTACTTTTCGTTTATACAAAAGATGTTTGCTGGCATACTGCGAACTGTATGCCTTCTGTAGAGATCTGAATGTAGGCCCTAGGACGCCGAAGGAGTTTGTCATTTTGCTAAGCATGCCCATGAAGGAGCCTCCGAAGAGGTTGAAGGGGAGGGAACGTTTTGCAACAAGCTTCTCTTTGGGGGCGACATTTTCATGGAGGTTTGCAGCAAAAAGTTCTGTCTCTGTTTCTTCTACTTTGATTTCCTGAGCTGGGCGCTGGGTGGGCAGGGCTAGCACCACGTGAAGCACCAATAAAGCCTGGAATAAGAAAGGTGATTTATCGTAAAATATTATTATGTATATACTTAAAGTCAATTAAATATCCTTACAATTTCTATACTTTAATTTTTTTTTGGATAAAAATTAAGAGAGATAAGCTCTTGTTTTTACGGGCGTTTTTGTTCATGGTTTTAACTTTTTTCTTCTATTGCTATAAGGGAAGAATTAGAAGTAAACGCGATACTAAAAAAGGCATATACAATCAGAATTGTTCTGATTGTATATGACTTTATATATGCTTTGTATATGCGGGGTCGGAGATGTAGATCTTAGTAGCAGAAGTGGAAAACTGGGGAAAGAAACAAAAAATAATTACCAAACAGAAGAAACTGGGAAATATACATAGATAATGACCTAATGGTAAACGAAAGAAAAATACTAGCGGAAATAAGAAGAATAGCGCAAGAAGCAAGGAACGAAGGGAACACAAGCAGAGTTGGATACCAAAAATTCTGGATAAATGGCAGAGAACATAGGTGGAACCACAAATAAACCGTAAACCGGACTAGGGCCCGTTTTCACCAATATCCCATAAACTTTACAGGTCCCATAAACTATTGAATGGATAAATTGAAAATGTAATGCTGACAGAAATTTCCAAAACAAATGATACTTTTGTTTAATTATTCAGTGTTGCCAATAGAGGAAATCTAAAGTAACTACATTCCCTAGATAATGTATTTATTGTTGCCATAACAACGAATACTTATGGGTTTAATAGCTATTCCTATATTTATGGAACATTGATTAATACGGGGGTAGTAGAGGTAAATGCAAAGAACTAACCAACAACAAAGCAAGAAAGGCACAGCATCCAATAGCTGTGAAACATGGAATATGCAATCGAAGAAAGAAGGAACAAACCAGAAGGAAGAGAGGAAAAAAACAAAGGGAGATAACCTGAGAATTGACACATGGAACATCAGGAGTTCAAAATGAAAAGAAGAAGAAGTGGTAGAAGAAATGATAAAACAAAGCATAGAGATAATAGAAATTAGAGAAACAAAGAAAAAAGAGAACGGAATACAAGAAATTCATAGGACATACTGGATGCTATGGTCAGGAGGAGGGAAAGAAGCTAGAGCAAAAGGGGGAGTGAAAATGATAATAGCACCAAACAGACTAAAAGACATTATAAGCGAAAGGTACCTACCTACACGAGAGAATTATGAAGATGGAAATCAACCTACTGGAAGAGGATATCTGGACCATAATAATAATAGCATATGGAGCAACCGAAGTCGCAAAGAAAGAAGAGACAGATAAATTCTTTGATGAACGACAAAAAGAAATAGTTAAAGGACAAGAATCGATAGTCATCATGGGAGATCTAAACCGAGTAGGGTATCAGAATATAGGAGCAGAGGAGGTTATGGACAGGGAAGGTGAGAAGATGAAAAACAAGAATGGGGAAAGAATAATTGAAATGAGCATTGAAAACAACCTCGTGATCACAAATACAAAATTTGTGTTGGATACACAAATATACAAGAGAAGAACCTGGGAGAAAAGAGAAATCTATAATAGACTACTTCATGATAAGCAAAAATAAGTTCAACAAAGTAAAAAAAGTAAGAGTATCGAGACAAGCAGAGATAGGAAGTGATCATAACCTATTAATAATGGATCTGTAAAGGAAAAAAACAAGAAAAAGTAGACAAAAGAAGAAATAAAGTAAAAGAAAAAATAAGGAGCTACAAACTGAGAGAAGATAAATGTAGAGACAAGTTTCAAGAAATAATAATGAGGAGATGGAGGAAAAATGGAAGGGAGAGTGAGGTAGAGGACAAATGGGAAGAATTCAAGAATAATATTCTAGAGGCAGTTGAATAAAGCTGATGAACAATAAAAATCTCAAACAACCAGGCAAAAAAGAGAGAGTGGTGGAGTAAAGAGAAAATTAAAGGAATAAAAGACAAATGGAAAACATATATAAACACTAAGAAGAAATAGGACTATAAAAGACACAAAGAAATATTAAACGAAGTGAAGAGAGAGATCAAGGAAGCCTAGAAGAGAGCATGGACATAATTCGGAAAGAAGATGGAGAATATCTACAGGTAGAACCAAAAACTATTCAGCGGGACAATGAAATAATTGAAAAAGAAGAAAGAACATAATATGATGAACATAAAAGACAAAGTGGGGAATGTAATAACGGAAGAAGACAAAATTATGGTAGATGAAGAAACTATTTTGAAGAACTGACACAAATTGAGTCAGATATAACAATAACACAAGAGAAATCAGAAACACAAACAATTGAAATGATACAAGAAAATGAAGTAAAAGAAAGTATACAAAAGTTAAAAGAAGAAAAAGCACCAGGCATATACGACATAACACCAGAAATGATAAAGCACATGGGAAAAGAAGGAATAAATTAGATAACGCAATTACTTAATTCCATAATAAAAACCAAGAAAATACCAACGGAATGGAACACAGGCATAATAATACCTATTTACAAAAAGGGAGATAAGAGAGACTGAAACAACTACAAAGAAATTGCGCTAACCAGCATACCAGGAAAAATTCTGTCAAGAATAATGAAAAAAAGAATAAGGGATAAAATAGAAAAAACAATAGACGAAACACAATGCGGATTTAGGAGAACCGCCCAGGACCTGATATTCTCGATAAGGCAAATGAGTGAAAAACTAATTAAAAAACAGGGAAATAATTATATGCTTCATAGATTTAGAAAAGGCTTCCGATAGAGTGAAAAGAGAAGACATATGGAAGGAACTACAAGAGAGAGGAGTAGATGGAGGAACAATTGAACTAATCAAACAGATGTACAAGGACAACACAAATATAATAAGAACAAACAATGAAGAGTTAGTAGAGTTCACAATGAGAATAAGGGTTAAACAAGAATGCGTCTTGAGCCCACTACTATTCACAATAGTTCTAGATGGAGCTATGAAAAATGCAAGGGAAAATGTGAAGACTATAAAGATGGGATTCTGGAACATGAAACTAACACAGGTAACAGAAATGATGTTTGCAGACGATATGGCGATTTTCGCGGAGTTAGAAGAAGACCTACAACACATTATAAAAACAATAAATAAAGAACTAATCAAAATCAAAATCAAAAAGTATGTAAATATAGAAAAAACAAAGAGCATGGTAATATCCAAGGAAAACAAAACTCACAAAATAACGCTAAATGAAAGGCAAATAGAACGAGTAGAAAACTACCTACCTACTACCTAGGAACTATAATAGAAAGCAATGGAAAAATAGACAAAGAGATAAACGAGAGATTAGGCAAAACGGGGAAAATATTTAATATGTAGAAAAAGACGTTTTTTAGTAGGAAAGACATTCCGAAAAACATCAAAAGGGACATAGTGAAAAAAGTTATAAGACCAACAATAATGTATTGTTATAGCAGTGAATCCTAGAACATGACGAAAGATAAAACAAAAATAAACGCCATAGATAGAGCTTCTTAAGAAAACTAGAAAACCAGACAAGAATGGGCAAAATAAAAAACGAAACATATAGACAAAGCCTCAAAATAGATCTAATAAACAGCAAAATAATAGGACAGTTCAGATGGTTAGGACACATATGCCGGATGCCAAAAGAAAGACACGACACGACTGATATACGAGAGCAGGTCAACAGGAAGGAACTACATAGGGAGACCAAGGCAAACATGGGACGACAGAATGAGAGAAGAAGAGTTAAGAAAAAACATAAAGTGGAAAGAGATCAAACAATAAACGCCATACATATGAGATTCCTAAAAAAATAGAAAACAAGACAAGAATGGACAAAATACAAAACGAAGCACATAGACAAAACCTCAAAATAGATCCAATAAGCGACAAAATAATACAAGGACAGTTCAGATGGATAGGACACATATGCCGGATATCAAAAGAAAGACACTACGATTGATATACGAGAGCAGAGCAACAGGAAGCAACTTCATAAGGAGGCCAAAGAAAACATGGGACGACAGAATGAGAGAAGAAGTAGAAAGAAAAAACATAAAGTGGGAAGAGAACAAACAATTTACACAAGACAGAAAGAAATGGAGGGAAATATACAAACAATGTAAATAGACAAACATGTAAAAAATTGAATATAATGTATATAACTGCTTTTCACCAAAATATGCTATTCGATTCAATAAAATAAATAAAGATATTTCTAGTTAATTAAAAAACCTTTCAATTTCTCAACATTCATTTTTTTATTGAATAACAAATAAGAAATATATGCGCTTTTGAACAGGAGGCGTTTAATTAGCTGGCCCTAGTGTTCCTTGCAAAGTATTACACGTCCTCACAGGACCGGATTAACCTATTTTAGGAAAATGTCTATTCTATCTGTTTTGTATATGTGTAATTTACTGTATTATAGCCGTTTTTTACCAAAAAAGGAATCTATTTTTTCATAACTAATTGTTAATCCCACAACAAATCTCCAACGAATCTTAGAGCTTGTCTTATATAAGCTCGTCTTATATAAGCTCGTCTAATATAAACTCGTCTAATATAAACTCGTCTTATATATAACCACGTCTTAAATTTTTATTCTGTTGCGCCAAACATATGTAGATCTTACTTAGTCTTACAATGTAAGACCGTCTTATCGTTTTAAGAACCGATTTTTGTTTGGTGCAACGCTTTAAGACCGTCGAATTATTAAGACGGTCTTAAACTAGTTAAGATTCGTTGGAGAAACCGGGCGTAAGCTCATCAACTATTTTCGATATTAAATAATGCGTGGAAACTATCATAATACATTTCAACTCAATTATTTTGCTATACATGTATTCCCCGTTTTGGGGAATCCCCGTCTGTGTTGTGTGCAGCCGAATATACATTTTTTCCCAGTTTTTTTTTAAATCCGTTATTTTATCAACCAAGTACTATTAATATCGGGGGTTCAACGGAGTTAAATGTACGGGTGTGAAGTTAAACAATTCTCATATTTCCAGGCGGCCCGCGAGTTGGCGCAGCGTGGACTTTTTCTCGGTGCATTGTTACTAAACGGAGTTTTTAAAAAATTGTTTCTTTTCTACAATTGTTTACTTATGTCTTGGTAACCATAAAATAAGAAAAAAACAAATTTAAGTTAATTTTGTCAGTTGTTATTGAATAATATTTGCAACAAATCAAATTGCAATTTTATTAAGGTAGCCCCCACGATTTTTTGTTAAACTTTCAAAATATCGTTTTGTATTTAACAACAATCATCAGGCATATTTTTGAATAGGGTGCTGGGCCTTAGTTTTTTTTAAAATATTTTTGAACATAAACATGAATGTAAGTAAAATATTAGTAAAATCATTTTTTATTTATAACAAATGTATGTGCCCATACACCAATGTTTCTTTCCTTTCGTGGTTTTACAAAAAAAAAACACTTTTTTAATAATTTATTTTTAGACCACTGGTTGTCTAATATTGTAGCTAATTATTGTAGCTTTTAGAAACATTTAGAAATATGCCAAATTGTACATGTAGTGCTATTTGTTAGCTCCTAACTAACTGTAAATTAGTAGTGTGAATATTACTGAATTTTGACTTAACAGACTGAATTAAACCATTTTTTTTTCGATAATATTTATTTTGGGTTAAACTCATAAATCAATCAATAATACTTACTATTATTAAGCCTTTCATTCTCCCCCTATTTGCAAAAACGTTTACAAAAGTACAACACACAAACTCAGATCACCGCACATAATTATAGTTCTAAATAATAAAAATAAAATGTTGTCGATTGTTGCACGGTTTAAGGTCGAATAGGAACTAAACTGGTAAACCCCAAAGGCTATGCACGTTTTGCAAAATCACTAATCGCTTACCGTCTAGAGCGCATTAAGGTACACTCCTAATTGCATTTCTGAAAATGTCTACCTTCCCAGAACCGTTATGCGCGATCAAATTAGGGTGAAAGTTAAGAAATGCAATTTGTATGATTGATTTTAGAAGTTATTGTTATTCGTACCTACTGTACAATTTATTTTCAACGAAATATTGAACCTTTCGTAATTTGAGACACATTTACTATAACTTAATGTACAGCGCTTCCCAAAAGTCCAGGGACGGAGATATAAGTTTTGAATGAGTGAAGAAGAAAAATTGTAAAACTTATAACATACATCGCTTCCCAAAAGTACTGGGACGGAGCTATAAGTTTTGAATAAGTAAAGATAAAATATTGTAAAACTTATAACATACAGCGATTCCCGAAAGTACAGGGACAGAGCTATAAGTTTGGAATGAGTAAAGAAGAAATATTATAAAACTTATAACATGCAGCGTGTCCCAAAAGTGCAGGGACGGAGCTATACGTTTTGAATGAGTAAAGAAGAAATATTGTAAACCTTATAACATACAGCGATTCCCAAAAGTCCAGGAACGCAGCTATAAGTTTTGAATGAGGGAAAAAGAAAAATTGTAAATTTGGGGACCACTAAAGAGTCATAAAAACTATATTCTTAGATAGTTTAAAACATATAGAAAACGTGGTGATTTTTTAGGGGATGACCCAATATTTTTAAGTAGCAACCCCTGTCGAGTTTCATCTTATGTTAAGGGAATGAAAAAAGAAACACATATCGGGTTTTGGTTTATAGGGATGTGTTTCTTTTTTCATTACCTTGAAAATAATTTGAAACTCGATGGGGTTGCTAGCAATCAATTTCTCGGAGCAACGATTTCCACCCTACGATTTCTTTCATTTTGGTTATATGGAATCTTAGGTCTGTGCGAATAAACTACAAATAATTCCTAAACTCAAGGCCGAGATCCAACGCGTCATCGGTGAGATAGATTTAACATCATAACATGTATCGTAGGGCGATAAATCTATCTGGTTTTATGGAATCTTAGGTCTATGCGAATAAACCACACATAATTTGTCAGCTCAAGGCCGAGATTCAACGCGTCATCGGTGAGATAGAGACAGATCTTTGTCAAAGTGTCATCGAAAATTTTATGAAAAGAGCAAGGATCTGTGTTCAGAGCTACGGGGACCATTTGCCGGATATTTTACTACATTTATAATAGGAACATGTGTACTTTACAAAATATCACCACTCGTTCAAATAATATGCGTTATATTTTTAAATTAAATCATGCACTCTTGTTGGAACATCCTTTATATCGCGCTAGTGATACAGCAGATCTTACGTATCGTAAGAACTTCCTAACTTCCTAACTTCCTAACCTTCTCCTCCTATTCCTAATCTCCCCCAACATCCTCCAAACTTTATCAATTTCACCTTGACATAGAGCACCTTATATTCTAAGTGACTTGGATTAACCCACACAAACCCACAGAAATCACAGAAGCCCACAGAAATTTACAAAACCTTTCATAAACTCAACAAAAACCCAACAGAAACCCAATAGAAATCCAATAGAAACTCAACAGAAACCCAATAGAAACCCAACAGGAACCGAACATGTTGAATGTTCACCTTGACTAAAGTGATAATTGCATATAGTCTGGATAGTTCTGGATAGTTGGCTGGAGGGTAGCATAGCTACAGACACTTAGGCCTCAAGATGGGCCCATTGTGAAACCTCCCTTTAACGGCTGCTCACTCGTCCCACCAGTCAATTTTGCGTGCAAGCCGCAAAACCCTGGCGGGTGAGGAGCTGCCAATGCTGACCATACTAGGCCAGCACTCCCCTAGTATTTGATGCCTGGTGTTTACTAGAGCTGGGCAGAGGCATATTACATGCTCTGCTGTTTCTAGTTCTTCATTACACCCTCTACATAACGGGCTGTTCACCAGGCCCATCGTGTGTAGGTGTTTGTTTAGCCGGCAGTGGCCGGTTAGGATGTTAGTCAATAATTTCAGACTGGTTCTAGATAAGTTAAGGCGGGCCGTGGCTGCAATTTTACAAGGCTGCCTGATTGCAACCTTTGATTGTTTGCAGCCCGGCGTTTCTCGCCATCTTACCTTGTGTAGAGCATGTGTCCTATGCTCTATTATTTTTTTCAGAGTACCTGCGGAAAGTATTTCATCCTCTTGGGTTATTAGAGGATGTGAAGATCCCTTCCTGGCAAGTTCGTCTGCTATTTCGTTCCCCTTGATGCCACTATGTCCTTTTATCCAGCAGAGTTCTAGTTTGTTATGTTTAGCTAGCTCCTCCAGGCTGTGTAGACATGAATATAACTCTTTCGACACAAATGTGTTGGCATTTAGTGCATTTAGAGCTGTTTTGCTATCGGTGAGTATTTGGATATGTTTATCCTTAATATTCCGTTCAGCTAAAATTTGAACACATTTTAGTATTCCTGTTAATTCCGCTTGGAAGACTGTAGTGAGTCTTCCAAGTGGTGCACTTATCTTGAGATCGAGTTCTGGTGAGAAAATTCCATAGCCAGCTCTCGTCTTAGTTTTGGATCCATCAGTATACATGGTTATGTTGGCGCCTTGTGGGGTACCATCCATTGTGATGATGGTCTGAAAGTGTTTGACAAAACTGTATTTGGGTAGAATTCTGTCGCACTTACCTTCTATGAGGGGGTCTAGTTTGATAGCTTCACTCAGTATGCTCCTGTGTCCAATGATTCTACCTTTATCATGCCACAGGTTGAGTGAAGATAGCCTTAATGCTGTTTTTACTGCAGTCTCCCTTATTAGAAGGTCGAGTGGTTGTAGACATAACAGTGCTTCAAGAGCTGCTGTGGGCGTTGTTCTCATAGCGCCGGTGATGGCAAGACACGCCATCCGCTGGATGTGTGATAGCTTTGAGATTGTTGTAACTTGTTTGGTTTTCGACCACCAGACTATTGCACCATATGCGATAGTTGGTCTAATGATCGCGGTATATATCCATTGGGTGATCTTGGGAGACAGACACCATGTTTTACCAACCGCCCTGCGGTATTGCCAGAATGAGATGCAAGCTTTTTGCAGCTTGGATGTTATATGCTCATTCCAGTTCAGTTTTGTATCCATGATTAATCCTAGATATTTTACTTTATCTGTGAGAGTCAGAGGGACCTTAAAAAGAGTTGGCATGTTCATGAGTTCGAGTTTCCTCTTCCTCGTAAACAATATCAGCTCTGTCTTTTTTGGGTTAACTGTTAGCGAATGGTTATCGCACCAGTTCTCAACAATCTGTAGGGCACTCTGCATGAGATTACAGAGTACACCTTCAAAACTGCCATTTATCATGATCACTATGTCGTCGGCATAGCCAACGGCATAGTATCCTGAGTTGTTTAATTCCAGGAGGAGGCTATCAACTACAAGGTCCCATAAAAGGGGTGAGAGGACTCCATCTTGAGGACAGCCTCTTCCTGCAACTTTTTTTGATGTTACGTCATCTAGTGTTACTTGGATTGTTCTTAGACCAAGCATATTTTTTATCCAGCCCCTAATAGTGGGGTGAATCCCGTGAGACGTTAGAGCATTATCGATACTCTTAAATGTTGTTTTGTCGAAAGCACCTTCAATATCAATGAAGGTGGCAAGCAACGAACCTTTATGCTCTAGTGTTTCCTCTATCTTTGAGGTCACCAGATGTAGGGCTGATTCTGTTGAGCGTCTGTATATAGTCAGTCACAGTTCAATTACTTCAGTCGCCTTCTATTCGTCGAAGGGATAACACCTCTTAAATATGCCCTTGACCAGCCATCTTCTCACGACCTGTTAAATAATACAACGAGTACATTGACCAAGAGCTTATTGGTCAAGAACACCTTGGCTGGGGTCATACATGTATAACACAAAAAATTCTAAAATTGCATCATGATGAATCCTATTTTTATGAGGAATGTGTGATAATACAAACTTCAACTTTTACAAGCCATATCATTGAATATAATGAAGATATCTTATTTGAGTTTTTAAAACTGAGTTCAAAATATATATTTGGACCAAACATCCTAAATTTACATAATACACAATGAGAAACGATTTCTTTAGCAGAAAATAATATATGATAATATAAATTTGAAATTTAATAAATTATATCTTTGAAGACAATAAAGATATCAATAAAGTCTTTAGAGTTTTTAAAATTGCGTTCTTAATACATTTCTTGAGTAGTGTAAAAAATAAAAACCGCGAATTACATAATGAGGAACAGTTTTCATTAACAGAAAACATTGATAATACCAATTTAAAATTAAACAAGTCATATCTTTGAAGATAATAAAGATATCTCATTGGGGTGTTTATAATTGAGTTTTTCATACATAGTCAAACAAGAATAACATAAAAAAATATTAAAACTGCCTCATGATGAATAGGTATTTTTGCAGGAATGTGTGATAATACAAATTTCAACTTTTGCAAGTCATATCTTTGAAGATAATGAAGATAACTCATTGTAGTCTTTTTAATTGAGTTTTTCATACATTTTTAGATAACAATAACACAAAAAATCTTTAAATTGCTTCATGATGAATAGGTATTTTTGCAGGAATGTGTGATAATACAAATTTCAACTTTTGAAAGCCATATCTTTGAAGATAATGAAGATAACTCATTGTAGTCTTTTTAATTGAGTTTTTTATTCAATGTTAGATATAAATAATGCAAAACATCTTTAAATTTCTTCATGATGAATAGGTATTTTTGCAGGAATGTGTGATAATACAAATTTCAACTTTTGCAAGCCATATCTTTGAAGATAATGAAGATAGCTCATTGTAGTCTTTTTAATTGTGTTTTTCATACATTTTTAGATAACAATAACACAAAAAATCTTTAAATTGCTTCATGATGAATAAATATTTGAGCAGGAATGTGTGAAAAACAAATGTCAACTTTCACAAGTCATATCTTTGAAGATAATGAAGATACCTCATGGTGTTCTTGGCCAAGAGCTGCTTGGTCAAGAATACTTTGACTAGGGGGCATACCATTATATTACAAGTAACCATGGATAACACCTTCATAGGTCGAACCTTCTCCTTGACTAACCTTATACTTTTATATAGCCAGCAATAGATTCAATTACCATCCTTCGAAGGGGTAACATCTCATTATCTTCAATGCGTCGTATCTATGAATTCTTTTTTTCGTCCAACTCTTTGAGCTTTGATAAATCAACGCTATATTCTTTTACCTCTCTCATGCCCTTGAAAAATGCTGTTCTGGAACCTGCTCCTCCTCTGATCTACAGATAGGTCAATGCGAATGAGGAAAGGATTCCAGAGTTTCTGAAAGTCGGGAGGAGGTGCTAGAACCAGCTTGTATCCACTACTACAAGAACTACATCATCCGCACACGCTAAGATCTTCCTAGCGTAATCATTTCTGCTTGTCCTTTCCTTAACACCTCATCCAACTCACTGGTATACAGATTGAACAGTAGAGGGCTTAATCTCTGAATTACCTCACATTCATTTTAAATTGCTCAATTCATTCTGGTTTTAGCTCATGACTTTTTGTATATCCTTCTCACCCATTCCACCGCTTCCTCCCTAACCGTACCATATAAAACATAATATTTGAAAAAGACCTTTATTTGGCATAACCCCTAAAAAAATACCAAAATCCCCCAATATAGAATGCTCATAACACCAAAACAACAACAAAAATACATAAAAATAGAAATAAAAAGTAACAATCAGCAAAAATACAAATGAACAGCATATACATAATAACCCTACACCCTCCCCACTTTCCTCTCCTACGTCAGTCTCCTGCAGATTTTAACGCCTTTCCCATCCTCTCCTAAACCGTTCCATATACTACACTATTTCAGAACTGAGTCATACGCTGGTTCTATATCCTCAAATATCGCTTACATTTCCTTTGCACTCCAACACTTCCTCCACCATTCTGGCTAGTACGAATATCTGCTCCCTGGGCTCTTCCTAAACCCACACTGACTTTTCGGCAGAAACCCTCTACTGTCCACTTCGCCTTCCAGTCTTTTTTTCACCATACTCATAGTTAGCTAGCACCGCGTACTCATTAACGTTATACCCCTAAAGTTTTTCAGCACTGAGGCTACTCAACTTTTATGAACGCACTGGAACAATTATATTCAAGCTCCACACTCCTGACTTCGTCTTCCAGTCTGTTTTTTACTATAAACATAGCTAGCTAGTACCGCGCACTCATTAACGTGATTCCTCTAAAGTTTCTCAGCTCTAAGGCTACTTGTATGCACTGGAACAATTATATCGACGCTCCACTCTTCTGGCACATCCATCGCTCCAGTCAACATCCTATTGATTCACTGTAGCAGTTTCTTCCTTTCCTCCACCGGAAAACTTTTATATGCTTTTAACACGTCTTCCCCTGCCGACTTTCCAAAATCAGCTGACCCAGCCTCAAAAAAATCCTTTATTATTATAGCAAACATCAATAAAACATCTTTATTCTGCAACATCCAAAAACAATATATACTAATTCAATTACATTAAATCAAATTAAAACCATGGTGAGAGGCCTTCACCAACCTATTCCACGACAACCTTTTGCAGATTTCCACGCCTTTTCCATCCCCTACTCACTCTGCTTCCACATTCACCCCCACATTTGTTTGCATGTTGAACATTCTTCTCACCGATCTCATCCCTTCCTTATCACCTTATCTCACGCATCCATAACCGTTCAGTACACACCATAAGTTTACGCTAGGGAGCTGTGTCATAAGCCGTTTTTAGATCCACAAATACGTTATATATTATCCCCATTCACTCCACCACTCTCGCTTGCGTGAAAATTTGCCCCCATCGCCCTTTCAAACCCAGCCTGGCTTTCCGGCACCAAACCTTTACGTTCCAATCTGTTTTTCACCATTGTCATCGTTAACTTGTACCCAGGTTCGGTTCTGGCGGGCGTGCAAGGTGTACGCCGCATGCGGGCAGCCAAAGTTAGGGGAGGTCAAATTCAGTCCGGGCATTCAAAGGAGTTCTAAACATAAAATTTGAAGTCCAATGAGATATCTTCATTATCTTGAAAAATATGGCATGTTAACGTTGAAATTTGTATTATCACACATTCCTGCAAAAATACCTAGTCATCATAAAGCAATTGTAAGATTTTTTAAGTTATTCTTGTTTAACTATGTATGAAAAACTCAATTATAAAGACCGCAATGAGATATGTTGATTATCTTCAAAGATATGACTTGTGAAGATTAAAATTTGTATTATCACAGATTCCTGCAAAAACACCCAAATTGTTTTATCAATATTAAGACTTTTTGTGTTATTATGGTCTACAAATATATGAAAAACTAAATTATAAAGACTCCAATGAGGTATCTTCATTGTCTTCAAAGATATGGTGTGTAAAAGTGGACATTTGTATTTGTATTTGTATTCACACATTCCTGAAAAAATACCTATTCATCATGATGCAATTTTGAGATTTTTTGTGTGTTATTCTTATCTAGAAATATATGAAAATCTCAATCATAAAAACTCCAATTAGGTATCTTCATTATCTTCAAAGATATGGCTTGTACAAGATAAAACTAGTATTATCACACATTCCTGCAAAATACTTATTCATCATAATGCAATTTTAAGATTTTTGTGTGTTATTCTTGTCTAGAAATGTATGAAAAACTAAATTATAAAGACTCGAATGAGGTATCTTCATTATCTTCAAAGATATGACTTGTGAAAGTTGAAATCTGTTTTTCACACATTCCTGCTAAAATACCTATTCATTATGATGCAATTTTAAGATCTTTGTATGTTATTCTTGTCTATAAATGTATAAAAAATTAAGTTATAAGGACTCTAATGAGATATCTTTATTATCTTCAAAGATATGGCTTGCGAAAGTTGAAATTTGTATTAGCACACATTCCTGCAAAAACGCCTATTCATCATGATGCAATTTAAAGATTTTTTGTGTTATTCCTATCTAAAATTTTTTGAAAAACTCAATTATATAGACTTCAATGAGTTATCTTCATTATCTTCAAAGATATGGCTTGTAAAAGGTGAAATTTGTATTATCGCACATTCCTGCAGAAGTACCTATTCATCATAAAGCAATTTTAAGATTTTTTATGTTATTCTTGTTTGAATTTGTATGAAAAACTCAATTATAAAGACGCCAATGAGATATCTTTATTATCTTCAAAGATATGGCTTGTTTAATTAGAAATTGGTATTATCAATGTTTTCTGCTAATGAAAACTATTCTTCATTATGTAATTCGCAGTTTTTATTTATTACACTAGACAAGAAATGTATTATGAACTCAATTTAAAAAAATATAAAGACTTTAGTGATATATCTTCACTGTGTTCAAAGATATGGCTTATTAAATTTCAAATTTATATTATCTTTTCTGCTAAGGAAAACGGTTTTTCATTATGCATTATGTAAATTTATGTTTTTTTTTGGTACAATGATTCAAAGATATATTAGGAATTAAATTTTAAAAACTCAAATGAGATATTTTTATTATCTTCAATGATATGGCTTGTAAAAGTTGTAGTTTGTATTATTAAATTCCTCCTAAAAATAGGATTCTTCATGATGCAATTTTAAATGCACTAATAGCCAACATATTTGTGTCGAAAGAGCTATATTCATGTCTACACAGCCTGGAGGAGCTAGCTAAACATAACAAACTAGAATAACTCTGTTGGATCAAAGGACATAGTGGCATCAAGCGGAGTGAAATATCAGATGAGCTTGCCAGGAAGGGATCCTGGCATCCTTTAACAACCCAAAATGAGATACTTTCTGCATGTATTCTGAAAAAAATAATAGAGCATAGAACTTATGCTCTTTACAAGGTAAGATGGCGTGAAACGATAGGCTGCAAGCAATCCAGCAAGGAAGCCATTAAGCAACCGTGTAAACGGCCTGCCTTAATTTACTTTAGAAGTAATCTGAAATTATTGATCAATATCCTAACTGGCCGCTGTGGGCTAAACAAACACCTACATACGATGGATATGGTAGACAGCCTGTTATGTAGGGGGTGCAATGAAGAACTAGAAACAGCAGAGCATGTAATATGCCTCTGCCCAGCTCTAGTAAACGCTAGGCAGCTAGTACTAGGGGAGTGCTGGCCTAGTATGGCCAGCATTGGCAACTCTTCACCCGCGAGGGTTCTGCAGCTTGCACGCAGAATTGACTGGTGGGAGTGAGTAGCTTTAAAAAGAGGTTTCACAATGGGCCCATTTTGAGGCCTAAGTGTCTGTAGCTATGCTACCCTCCAGCCAACTATACAGAACTATACAGAACTATCCCCACCCAAACAGATCTTTTACCCATTTCTAGTTTCCCTGGTACCAACCACGTATCTTCCCTCAACAACTCACTATTCCATCCTACCACTATCTGCATTACTCACATCACACTTTCTCATTTGGCTCTCACTATCCTCACTTCTTTCTTCGCTTCCTACATGACATAGTGGGTTTATTAGAGAAGTAGGAGCAAGTGAGAAGCAGTATGCTGTCAGGATGGGAATATCCTGACAGCATACTGCTTCTCACTTGCTCCTACTTCTCTAGTAGACCCACTATGTCGTTTGTGAGTATCCACTCTTCCGATTCTTCTCCTTACATTCCCCTCACATTTTTCCAGCTCAGTTTGATTCCAAATACCCACCCTAATTCGCCCTCTTTCCGCCAATATTGCCTCCTGCCTCGCCGTTCTCGGCCTCTAGTGTCCTTTTTTGTCAGGCAACCCCAGCGTCCTTACGTCCTACCACCTTTCAGCCAGTATTGCCTCCCGCCTCGCGGTTTTCGACCTCTTGCGCCCTTTTTGTATGGCAAAGCGTCATTACGTCCTACCACCTGTCTTGAATACCAAAGTTCCTCTTCAATCTTCGCCATCTATCTGTAACTCCTCTTCCACACTGCCAGATCCAAATTTATTCTACCCTTTGTCTTTCCTTCAAATATCCCACTCCCCCTTCGCCGACACACACTAATTTACCAACATTTCCATCTTTTGGGTCTCCTCTACTATCTACACTCTACACTCTCCAAATCACTGGCCTGGGTAGCCATCTTCAACGTCCCATATATCCATTCCGCCTTCTCCTTCCACCATATCACCGTCTTCTTCATACACTTCTCTTCAAACCAGCCAGAGGAATGGCTGGTGTGCTGAGAAGTGTATGAAGAACGTCGGCTATTGCTTCTGCAAAAAGATTATGTGGGTGGGCATAATATTTCGACCCATTTTTAATGTATCTACTACTGATCCCGTAGTTTCCCTCAATGGCTCTCTTAACTTCTCCATGGTTTTGTTGCAGTATACCAGGGGTGGCCAAACTTTTGATCTTATTGGGCAACCGGATTCTAAAATTATAGGCGACGGTCTACCAACATCTTACGTATTTGGTGATCATACAAAAAGTAGACATTTGAGGGCAAAAATAAGTATAAATTTAAAATAAAAATAGTTAATACTAATTCATATTGAATCCTTCAAGAAAAAAAAAATGGAAATACTAAGGAATAAGAACAAATTGAAGGGAACTAAGATCGAAGATAGACAGAGGAGAGGAAAATACAAGCTGAAATTAAGAAAATAGCTAGAGAAAAAAGGGAAGAAGGAAGAAAAGTAAAAATTGCTTTCCAAAAACTGCATGTGTATGATACGGTCTATAATTGGATCGAGATGAGCAAGGATTAGTGAAAAGAGAGTCAAAAAACGTAGTATCATACCCACAAAAAGAAAATGATCAATAGAGATGACAAATGGCAATGAAAACAGATAAGAAAAAGGATATAAATGAATCGGACAGAGAAATTAAAATAGGTTTTTGGAATATAGCAGGTTAAGGAAGGAAAATAGATGATGTGGATATCAGAAAAAACTAAAAATTGTCGATAAATATAAATATCTGGGAGTTATGTTCTCAAGTAATGGCAGTATGAATGAACATATCAGATATGTATGTAAGAAGGCTGGAGCAGCAGCACAGAGTTTGTAGAATGAATGAAGGACACGATCCGACGATACATTTTGTATAAAAAATACTATTTGGAATGTATGTGTGAGGAGTATAATTATGTACGGTGCTGAAGTATGGGGTGGCAGGGAGTGGCCTGAGATCCAGAAGTTTCAAGTGTATTAGTTAAAGCGCATGCTTGAACTTCAAAAATCCACTCCTAGCTATATAGTGAAACAGCAGATGAATGCGGTAATGATTGGAACGTATACAGGGAGTAAAATAGCAAAGTATGAGAGAAAGGTGTATGAGACGAATGACAAACGAGTGATAAATGGAGTATTTTAAGAAATGCAACGTAACTCAAAAAGAAGGTAGTAATGGGCAAATGGGAGATAGAGAGAAAGCAAATGTATGAAAGAGTAGGAATGTCCTTGGAAGAAGTGGAAACACTGAAACACAGTGGCGTCATGCAGGAAGTTCTGATAATGGACAGGCTTCTGGAAGTAGAAGCACAAGAGAGGCAGACTAGTATTGAAAATAGTAAATATGGAAGATACAAGCAAATCCAGGTACACCAGCGACTGCCAGAATATCTGGAGCGAGCGGGCCACAGTAGGTCACAAACCTTGATTTGTCGCTTCAGATGTGGAAACGAGGAAGACTGGTTCAAAGATTGGATGGGTGATAGCTATAGGAAATGTGGTATATGTCGCCAGGGTGAAGATAAATGGGAGCATTGGTTAAATGAACATGGAGAACGTATGGTGAAGGAAGGATGCAAGATAGTGAACAAAGGTTGGATGTGGTTTTTAGATGAGGTTGGAAGAGGAGTGAGTGTAATAAGGCCAATAAAGCAACTATATATATATATATATATATATATATATATATATATATCGCATATCGCGGTCGACGCTTTGGCCACCCCTGCAGTATACTGTCACAACCCACACATATCTTTTACCCATTTCCAGTTTCCCTACTACCAAACCGTATCTTCTCTCAACGACTCTCTATTCCATCCTCCCACTCTCTTCCTTACTCCCATCGAAATTCCCCTTTTTGCCCTCCCCATCCTCGCTTCTTTCTTCGTTTCCTGCATCATCCTGTCCAATCCTACCTATATATTGCTTCTCACTTGCACCCACTCCACTTCTGCCATCCAAGTCACCAGCAAACCCACTATACCGTTCGTGGCCACCCTTCTAGCTCTTTTATTTTTTTTATAAGTGCCCATTCGTGCCAGATATTGGCTATTATCTGTGTTATCTTTATTTTGTTGTGGTCATGGAGAACCAGGGTGTTCAGGGTGTATTTTAGCCAGATTGTCCGATATTTATTTTTCCTTCTATTTTTTTTTGCATTATATATTGCAACAATATCTGTCTATTGCATTATCTGGTCTAGTTCAGGGGTCGATCCCCGGTGATCCTCATGGCATGAGCATGGTGACGGTTATTACCATATGGGTGTGCATTGCTAATTGATGTGGTGCCGCCAGATGGCGTTTAACATCCTCCTCGGGGGTTAGTTGTAACATTTGTATGTATAACCACTCGAGATATTTGTGAATTCATCCTCACTAGCCGAGCTACACTGACGAGATCTAAAATCTAGATATGTAGATTGCTAAGCGGTGGATTCACACTTATATAGATCTTATGTACACAAAAGTTGGCCTTAGGTATTGTAGTTTCCTACTGTTGACTGTGATAATGACCTGTAGATATTTCTTCTGAGTAACTCATCGTTGGTTATATGATCGGTTCATGAGACTGAGCATTTTGCGATAAGGCCACATTTCAAAACGCCTTTAGTCTTCTGTATGCGTTTAGGCTTCTAGTCCATAGAATAGGACATCTCAGCATCGCGACTCATTAACAAATTCAATTTTACTGATTGCAATTTCAAATTCAGTTTGGTGTATGCTGCTGGATATAAAAAATAATAAAACAGTGTATGCTTCTTTAAAATGTATAATTATTTTTTTAAATATATTTGCATATTGTCATCATTTTTATTTCATCGGAAAAAACACACAATTTATTTACAATAAGTTGTTATAGTTGCAGGGCAATAATCAAGTTAAAATACGTCCGCGCCTCGTGAGGCGCTTAAACCGAAACGGGAGGGATTTAGTTTAAAGGGTTCGTGTTCGCTAGATCGGAAATCGTTGGTCAAGTTTCGTTGGCATGGGTCGGGATTCAAAGAGACTGGCAGGATTAATAATATTGGGGGTATACAATAATCGTGATTACACACAAACATACGTAACTACAACGAGAGTAATTGCGACTTTATAAATCGCAATCATAACGGAATGGAGATGATTTAATGTACGTGTATAAAAATAGATAGTAACACGTGATGTTTATTGTCAAATGTCTAGTTATTATTATTACCTTTTTTTTTGTCTGCCGAAACATTCGTTGGTTTACAGTTGTTAATTGTCGAATTGTCGATAATCCGGTTTGAATTATCTGTATAAGCCGCTTTAGATTCGGGAGCTATTCCGGGCTGTTCTAAGTCAGCTAAGATGAGCCCAGAACAGCTCCCGAATGATAAACGAAAGCGGTTATAAAGTTGAGAGTTTGATTTAGTTTTAAGAGGGCCAAATGAACCGCGGATTTTTGAAAAAATCGTGTAATCTTTCAGTCCATATCAACCGACAGGGCTACACCTGAGAACTCTCTTCAGATACGGTCCTGTCGATTGATATGGCGTCAAAGATTACATGATTTTTTGTTTGGTTGATTCAACACCCCCCGAAATGTTATGTAAAGGATAATACAATTATATTTATAATGAATGAGAAAAAAAAGAAAAACGATAAGGAAACGAAGTATCCTTAGCGTTTTCCTTTTTCTTCTCATTCATAATAAATAGAGAAAAATAGGAAATCGATAAGGAAACGAAGTATTCTTATCGTTTTCCTTGTTATTTTCTCATTCATAATAAATAGAGACAAATAGGAAAACGATAAGGAAACGAAGTATCCTTATCGTTTTCCTTTTTTTTCTCATTCATAATAAATAGAGAATAATAAGAAAACCATAAGGAAACGATGTATCCTTATCGTTTTCCTTTTTCTTCTCATTCATAATAAATAGAGAAAAATTGGAAAACGATAAGAAAACGTATCCTTATCGTTTTCTTTTTTTTCTATCATTGATAATAAATAGAGAAAAATATGATACTTCGTTTCCATATCGTTTTCCTTTTTTTTCTCATTCATAATAAATAGAGAAAAATAGGAAAACGATAAGGAAACGAAGTATTCTTATCGTTTTCTTTGTTATTTTCTCATTCATAATAAATAGAGACAAATAGGAAAACGATAAGGAAACGAAGTATCCTTATCGTTTTCCTTTTTTTTCTCATTCATTATAAATAGAGGAAAATAGGAAAACGATAAGGAAATGAAGTATCCTTATCGTTTTCCTTTTTTTCTCATTCATAATAAATAGAGACAAATAGGAAAACGATAAGGAAACGAGGTATCCTTATCGTTTTCCTTTTTTTTTCTCTCATTCATAATAAATACAATTGTATTATTCGCTTTAGTTTGATAAATATATCAAATAAATATTCTTCTGCTGTTTTTCTATATGTTACTAATATTATAAACTCCTGTATTATTTTTGAATGAATTTGATTAAATTAAAATTTCAGCAAATTGTCAATCCGAATAATGTGGCTGAATCACCAATATCTTGTATATGTATGTCTTGTATGTCTTGTATGTATGTATGTTTGCTTGTATGTATGTTTGTCTTGTATGTATGTATGCCTTGTATGTATGTATGTCTTGTATGTATATATGTTACAATAAATATATTATCCGGATAATATCTCGAAATATCATCAGGTAATTGAATAAATCAAAAATCTCTAACACTAACAACAGTCCATTTTTATACAGTACTTGTTTAAATTAATTTCTGTATTAATAATACAGATATAACCATATAAAATATTTTTACAGGGTAAAAGTTATTTCCATAGCTGATATTCTGTGTGCAATACACACAGAATTTGTAATTATATAAATATAATCTCTAAAGTTCACACTGTGGTGTGAATCGAATCCGCGGCCGCGAAAGCTGGAGTTGTGGGTTCGATTCCCACCGGAGTGTGATTTTTTGAGATTAGATTATTAAAAACATTTAGACTGTACAAAATTCTACCGGATATTACACTAAGAAAGATAGAAGTTCTTTTCGAGTTTAGATCTAAACTAAAAAAATAGTTTTTAAAAGACATGTCGATGGAGAAGTAAATTACAAAAATATTGTCTCATCAGTTGTATCCGTGTTGGAATTTATGTGTGCTTGGTGACCTCCCGTTTGTAGAAGAGCTTCTGCTCTGGATGCCATCTGGGCGGTGCGTCTCCTCCCTGGTACTCTTCTTTCTCGATTTCAGTCTCCAGAAGCTAAAACAACAAACAGTTTACAATCAGAAGATTGCGTTTACTACGTTTTTTTACTAATGGTATGTTAGCTCAGTGATTCTCAAATTGGGGTCGCGAAACAACTTATTACATCATTCACCGTCAGTTTTACTACATCTTCAGGGGGTCCTTTGAAATTTGTAAGTGCAAAAGGGGCTCGCGGACCAAAAAGTTTGAGAAACACTGTGTTAGCTGATCCTATAAAATCTAAAAACTAAAAGTTAGCAAAAAAAGGTTCTATCTTTATAGCTATCAGCCCGCTAGTAAAGGGATGAGCTCAGAGGTGTGTAATCACTCGGTTTTTACTTTAACTTCACAGAAAACCTCTGAAAAACTGTCGCTCCCAAATGCTCAGTAAAGCCCTGGTTCTAACCTTGCCTCCATGTCTCAGGCTCTGTGGGGGATCATGTTTTGTTTCTGTGAGCTGGTGGGACGTGAAGTGAAAATCTGTGAAGGATGAATCGAGAAATCACGCCCACAACGAGGTTTGAACTGTCGCTCCCCAATGCTCAGTTATAGCCCTGGGTCTAACCTTGCCTCCATGTCTCGGGCTCTGTGGGGGATCATGTTTTGTTTCTGTACGCTGGTGAGACTTCAAAATGAAATAGAACCAAAAAAGTAACAACAAAACAAAACCAAACACCGTGGGGACCACAAAAGCTCTCGGGCTGCGCTAGAAGATAACTGAAGAAGCATACAGCTGCGGCACCAAGCACCAATATCTCTTTAGAAGCTAAAGGCCACGGGGCGCCAAAGCGTACCCTCAAAGCGGGAGTGGCTATAACGTTGATTCAGCTACTCAGAAGAGACACCTATCAGCGGGAAGCACATTCTACAGACAACCGGTGAAGAAAAGTAGGCGATCCACAGAACCTTCCTCTTCGCAGGCTAATTCATGCAAGGATACATCGGATATTAAGATGGAAATACTGCCTGGGGACTATCCGGAGTCGTCCTTGAAGGAAGAGCATGTAGGAAACATCATGAAACCGTGGGAATCACAGAAACAGCTAACACTTATCTGGCTACTACTAGGGAGAGTTGGTTTGACGAGGAATGTAGGGTGAAGAACACTAGCTGGCGAAGGGAAACGGCGAAGTGAAGGGATGGGAGAGGTGAAGTGAAAAGGGCCAATCATGCATTCGATAGAATGTGCGAGTGGAAGAAAATAGAGTAATTGCAGAAGGTAGAAAAGAGGTTGAGGGAGTGTTGGACAGAGAAAGGGCTGTGGGAAATCCTAAAAGGACGGGTGAAAAGGGCAAAGTAAACATAGAGCCGGCAGAGGAGAGCTGCAGAGAGATGGAGGGTTCAAAGGTGGATTTGCGGAGTTCCACACAGGTGGTAGGACGGAGGAGTTTTCGCGGGAAGAGGTGACCGTGGCCCTAGGACAGCTGATACTAGGAAAATCTGCGGGTAAAGATGGGCTGAAGGCAGAGGCTTTCAAAATACTACCAGAGGAAGGAAAAGAGAAGTTGCTGCAGGATATCAATAGGATGTAGAGTGGTGAGGAGGAGCTGCCGGTACAGTGGCATGTGGGCACCACCCCCAAATGCCACTGTATCGGCATGTATCTGGTGCATAAAGGGGGAGCGGCCTCGGAGGTACATAACTATAGGGGGATTACTGTTATAAGTGCGGGATACAAGGTAATCATGACAATGATGAAAAACAGATTAGATAGGGAAGTGGACAGAAATGGGCTGCTGCCGGAATGCCAGGGTGGATTCAGAAAGGGAAGAGGGACGAGGGAGCAGATTTTCACGCTAGCGAGAATGGAGAAAGCGTTGGAATGCAAAGGAAGAGTGTATGCGGTGTTTGTGGATCTGAAAGCGGCGTATCATACAGTTCCTAGAGGAAAACTCGTGGAGTGTATGGATAGATATAAGGCTTGGAAGATGAAGGTGTGTAGTGGGTGAGAAAGATATATAAAGAGTAATGGGCAAAAGCAAGAGTGAATGGAGAAGTGTCGGAGAAATTTACGGTGAATTTTGGAGTAAGTCAGGTGTGCCCGCTAATCCCCCTCCTGTTTCATCTATACACAAGCGAGTTGGAGGAGGTGCTGAGGAGGTGCTGAGGAAAGGACAGGCTGGAGGGGTCGTGGTGGGAAGAACCAATGTGTGGATGTTGGCGTATACGGATGACATAGTGCTAGTGTCCAAGAACAAGGCCAAAAATAAAAATGATATAGCTCTATGGGAAGCTTTTAGGGAAGCCCGTAAACAATTCAAAAGTGAAGTCAGGAAGCCATAAAGAAATACATGGAGAGCCTACTGCAATGGCATTGAATCCACAGCAGCAGCTGCTCGTCTGAAGAGAGTAATCTCAAAAGACCCTGTACAACAACTTAACTCGCTAAAATGGGAGGATGCACCTTCACGGTAACACCCTCTCAAACTATCGAAGTACTCCTAGACACCCACTTTCCTTGCAATCAACCTGGAGGTCTCAACTTGGCAATTGATCCTCATCTACCTGATGAGGAAGATTGGCTGCTAGCTGACCAAATGATAAGTATAACTAAAATAGAATGGGCAATATCAAGCTTTTCATCTTTTAAGTCCCCAGGACTAGATGGAATATTCCCAGCACTGCTACAATGGTGGTTAACCTAGATTATAAACACATTGGTGTATATATTTAAGGGTTGCATTGCTTTTAGGTACATACCCAATACATGAAGAGAGGTCAAAGTGACCTTTATACCCAAACCAGGCAAAGTAGATTACACACTTGCCAAGTCATTCAGGCCCATCAGCCCAACCTCATTTCTATTGAAGACGTTGGAGAGGCTCTGTGATCGTGAAATCAGGGACGGGCCGCTGAGAACGTACCCCATACATCCGAAACAGCATGCCTACCAACCAGGATGCTCAACGGAAAACAGCCCTACATCTGGTGACTTCTAAGATAGAAGAAACACTAGACCATAAAAGTTCGTTGCTTGCCACCTTCATTGATATTAAAGGTGCTTTTGACAAAACAACATTTAAGAGTATTGATAATGCTCTAATATCTCACGGGATTCACCCCACTATTAGGGGCTGAATAAAAAATATTCTTGGTCTAAGGACAATTCAAGTAACACTAGATGACATAACATCAAAAAAAGTTGCAGGAAGAGGCTGTCCTCAAGGTGGAGTCCTCTTACCCCTTTTATGGGACCTTGTAGTTGATAGCCTCCTCCTGGAATTAAACAACTCAGGATACTATGCCGTTGGCTATGCCGACGACATAGTGATCATGATTAATGGCAGTTTTGAAAGTGTACTCTGTAACCTCATGCAGAGTGCCCTAAAGATTGTTGAGAACTGGTGCGATAGCCATTCGCTAACAGTTAACCCAAAAAAGACAGAGCTGATATTGTTTACGAGGAAGAGGAAACTAGAACTCATGAACATGCCAACTCTCTTTAAGGTCCCTCTGACTCTTACAGATAAACTAAAATATCTAGGATTAATCATGGATACAAAACTGAATTGGAATGAGCATATAACATCCAAGCTGGAAAAAGCTTGCATCTCATTTTGGCAATGCCGCAGGGCGGTTGGTAAAACATGGGGCCTGTCTCCCAAGATCACCCAATGGATATATACCGCGATCATAAGACCAACTATCGCATATGGTGCAATAGTCTGGTGGTCGAAAACCAAACAAGTTACAACAATCTCAAAGCTATCACACATCCAGCGGATGGCGTGTCTTCCCATCACCGGCGCTATGAGAACAACGCCTACAGCAGCTCTTGAAGCTCTGTTATGTCTACAACCACTCGACCTTATTATAAGGGAGACTGCAGTAAAAACAGCATTAAGGCTATCTTCACTCAACCTGTGGCATGATAAAGGTAGAATCATTGGACACAGGAGCATACTGGGTGAAGCTATCAAACTAGACCCCCTCATAGAAGGTAAGTGCGACAGAATTCTATCCAAATACAGTTTTGTCAAACTCTTTCAGACCATCATCACAATGGATGGTATCCCACAAGGCGCCAACATAACCATGTATACTGATGGATCCTAAACTAAGACGAGAGCTGGCTATGGAATATTCTCACCAGAACTCGATCTCAAGATAAGTGCACCACTTGGAAGACTCACGTCAGTCTTCCAAGCTGAATTAACAGGAATACTAAAGGGTGTTCAAATTTTAGCTGAACGGAATATTAAGGATAAACATATCCAAATACTCACCGACAGAAAAGCAGCTCTAAATGCACTAAATGCCAACACATTTGTGTCGAAAGAATCATGTCTACACAGCCTGGAGGAGCTAGCTAAATATAACAAACTAGAACTATAGAGTATAGGACACATGCTCTTCACAAGGTAAGATGGCGAGAAACGCCGGGCTGCAAGCAATCAAACGCAGCAATTAGGCAACCTTGTAAAATTGCAGCCATGGTCCGCCTTAACTTATCTAGAACTAATGTGAAATTATTGACAAACATCCTAACTGGCCACTGCCGGCTAAACAAACACCTACACACGATGGGTCTGGTGAACAGCCCGTTATGTAAAGGGTGCAATGAAGAACTAGAAACAGCAGAGCATGTAATATGCCTCTGCCCAGCTCTAGTAAACACTAGGCATCTAATACTAGGGGAGTACTGGCCTAGTATGGCCAGCATTAACAGCTCCTCACCCGCCAAAGATTTGCAGCTTTGACGCAAAATTGACTGGTGGGACGAGTGAGCAGCATTAAAGGGAGGTTTCACAATGGGCCCAATTTGAGGCCTAAGTGTCGGTAGCTATGCTACGCTCCACCCAACTATCCAGAACAACTATCCAGTGTCCAAGAGAGTGTGAGATGCAAAAGATGCTGGACAGAATGGGAGCGTACCTGGATAGGAGAGGGCTAGGGTGAATGTGGAGAGGACTAAATGGATGATGATTTAGGATGCTCTTCCACTCTACCTCTTCTACCCCTAGAAGAGGTAGTGTGGAGGAGCTAAAATGGAAGGGAAGTATGATTGAGAGAGCGAATGGCTTTAAATATCTCCGCTTTTGGTTTTACAGCGGAGGAGAATTTAGGGTGCATGTGGAATGTATGCAGGCGAAAGCGAGAATGGCTTGGGGGATAGCGAGAAGTAAATGGGAGTGTTTGAGGGGCGATAACTTCGTACTGGGGTGATCTGGGATGTGTGTGTAAAACCTATTCTGTTTTATGGAGTGGAAGTGTGGGGATTGCGTGAGTGAGATGTAATATAGAGAGAGAGCAAGGTTTGTACCTGAAGAGTCTGCTAGGACTCGAAAGGTCGACACCGAGGGCAGTACTGATTCAGGAGACGAACCGTATGAGTATGTGGTGAGAGTCGTGTGTAAGGGCGGTGAAGTTTGAAGAAAGATTGCAGGAATTGGGTGAGGAAAGGCTGGTGCGGGAGGTATGGATGAGGTATAACAGTAGGACGTAGAGTGGATGAAGAAAGGATAGAGGAAGGATGTATGAAAGAGTGGGTGTGTCCCTAGAGGAGAAGCTGAAAGAAATGGGAAGCCTAGGAACTGAGGTAAGAGAGAGATTGACGGATATTGAGTGGCAGGAAAGGCAGGTAAGAATGACTGAGAGCTCCTACAGCCCTGGTTACATAGAGTGGCAAGTACTTGGGAAACTTCCGAGCCAGGGGTGAGTGGAGCAGAGAGGACAAATTGTGCATGGCAAGAGCGAGGTGTGGGTCAAATGAGTGTGGAAGGAATGTGTGGATAGGTCTGGGGTACACCGCGTGTGCGCTGTATAGTAACGGATATGAGACGTGGTGGCACCTTAGGAAAGAATGTGAGGGTGTGAAAGCAGAGTGGGTTGAAGATTGCAGAAAGCTGAATGAATGGTTAGGAGAGGATGTGAAGGGTGTGAAAATCTGCAGGAGGCTGTCGTGTGAGAGGGAAGTGGCGAGGGCAGTGGGGGTGTAGGGTGATTATGTATAATCTGTTAATTTGTATTTTTGAGCATTGTTACTTATTATTTTTATTTTTATGTATCTTTCTTTTTCTTGCACGTGCTGTTATGAGTATTGTGTATTGGGGATGTTTGTATTTCGTGAGAGGTATGCCAAATAAAGGTCTTTTTTTATCTGGCTACTCAAGAAGGAAACTGAAGAATGAGGAATAAGTAATGGGAGAGCACAGTAGGTTAGTCTTCGACATCTATCGACCCAAGAACATCGCCTGTAGGGCCTATATGGACATGGTTTGCATTTGGCAGATATCAGAGCTACCCACTTGGTGTATAGAGGGTGCATAGCGGTGCTCAGATCGACTCAAGTTGAATCGCAGTGCAGTGGGATGCTACTGCAAAAACAGACCGCAGTCTGAAAAAAGCCCTAGATTCCTAGATAAAAGCGGCAGCATTTGACGTCATTTAAACATCACAAGAAATGTTTTTCGTGTTTTTAAATTATTATGGGAACATAGAAAGTGGTATACCCCAATATAATGGATAAAAATACATGAATTGCATTGGATTATGGTCAGTCATTCATTTAGGTATACTTAAAATGTTTCTAGTAATGTGTAAAGACCTCAAAAACGGCTGCTTTTATCGACACCGCATCCTAGGAAACCTAGGCGTTATGCCGCTGAGCTGGGTACTAATAGTTAGCATTTCTCCAATTTTAACTAATTACATTATATACGAAAATACAAATACTAATATTTATATAGAACTAATTCTAACATAGACGCAAATTAATGCAGAATGCATTCGGCGCGACTGTATTCAAGTGACAGGAAGATGCATTACAGCGGTTTCCCAATGGCACACGTAGCGCATATTAGCCGGACATAATGGGCCGGCAATAATCGTTAGATAACGCGCGCCGCTAACGAAAGCGGCTTGCGAAAAAAAAGTACATATCGGACGTGCTGGGAAAGCGAACGACATCAGCGCTAATTGCGGCCCCAGAATAATAATAATAACTCGATTATTGGCCAATGTTACGGCTGCAAATTGCGTCTGGCGGCTGATTTTTATCTTTCCACGTTGTTGGCGGCCATCGAAGAAAGCATGTTTTATGTATATTGTATTAGTGTTTAATTTATTAATTTTAATTGCTAATGTTCTTATATAAAATGTTTATTATTGTCTTTGATGAAATAATTTGGTTGTGCTTACAAATTCATTCAGTATAAAAAAAACGACTAATGACCGCATGCATAATACAGATACAGACAGATTAATTTTATTTATTTATTACCTCCAGTACATTCATACAATATATACAAAAGAACAATAAAAATATGGGAGGTAATGATTAGGTTCGGGTTAGTAGATTATTTAATCTACCCTGGTCTTCCACCATATTGAGAGTTTTTGAAATAGCATAAACCGCAGCCAAAATGAAGCCATTTAATTACGAAATCAGTGCGAGTCCGCGTCCCGGGATTAGAAGAGCGGAAAACCAGCGAACAATCGGCAATAAATTGGATCACGTACGCTACGCAGTGAAAGTGGACTAGCCGCGTCACATCCGGCACTCGTGCTCATCCAATATTCATTAAAAAACATTATTTTAAATGGCATAGAAGAGAATGATTCAATCTAATTTGTAATACATTTGATTCTACTTCCAACTACGATCACAGATATTACATGATTTATGATGACTTTGATGGACAAAAAATAAGTAGAACACGAGTAAGAAATGTATTAGGCCTGAATGTATGTGCTTTAAAATATTAACAAAATATTATTGCCTCATTTAGGTTTTTTTTCACCTAACAAATCAGACAGATACCTTTACAAGAAGAAGCCAGATAATACTACCTCATAAACACAAAGAAGAGTAGAAGTAGCAAAAACCAATAGCAACAGGGAAATTGACATTGTGAATTCAAACAAATGATGATAGAATTAATGAGAAAGATGGGCGAAAACATGTTGCAAATAAAATATATGAGCATCCAAATGGAGAAAAAATAAGAAACTTGAAACGAAGAGAAAATACATATATTGGTAGAATATAAAAACATGAAAATAGAGCAGTAAATGGAGGGAAAGGAAGGAGACACAATAATATAACTATAAAAGGTTTATACAGAATATAAAACATAGAGAGGGTTGATAACATTTATACATGCTGATGGTTACATGAAATTTCATATCAATATATCAAAAATTATATTTTTTGACGATTTTTTATAACCATGTCAGAATTTTATAAAAGTTATTACAGAAAATTCGCCAAACCTCGAGTTTGAGAGGGATGTAAAATTTTCGTTAAACTCACCAAGAAGGTTCCATATAGACGTAGAACATAGTCATAGAACATATTTTATTTATTTATTTACTTATTTACCTTTGTTACATTTACATGTTTGCCTTTAATAATTTGAATTTACATTAAATAATATTAGCCCAGTTTATGCACCTAAGTACCTAGGCACTTGTATGTGCGTACATAATTATAAATTAACTATATCTTAATTTCTATATTTACAATATTTTTTTGAAAAAAAATTTGCATTTAGCCTGTGTAAAGTACTGTGAAACATTTATCGATTTCCTTAATTAATTTTTCATACATGATTAAATTTTGATTAATAAATTGTCTGCATTGTATTTTAAATGATTTATTATTCTTTGTGTTTTTAATTTCTGTGGGTAAAAAATTGTAGCATTTTGGTGCCATATAGTTGAAAGAGATAAAGTTTATGCTGTTATGTATCATAGCATTATTTCAAAAATTGTATTTTTTAACGGTTTTCCACAAAGAGGTCAGGATTTTATAAAGTTATTTCAGAAAATGTGCGATAACTCGATTAAGGATTGTTGAATTTTGTTAAAACTCTCCAAGATAGTTCAAAATGAATGTAGGAATAGTCATCCTAACTTTAACAAAAATATTTTGAAAATTGAATTTTTGACGAATTTTTAATATCTCTATCAAGATTATAGTAAGCTATTTCAGAAAAATTGCGATAATTTAAATTAGAGACGAATTTTTTATCATTAAACTACCCAATAAGATTCATGACATTCATACATGCTGATGGTCACATGAAAATTCATATCAGTATTACAAAAATTATATTTTTAACAATTTTTTATAAGCATGTTAGGATTTTATGAAAGTTATTACAGAAAAAACTCGATAACTCCAGTTGGGGATGTTGTTTTTTTTTCAAACTCACCAAGAAGGTTCCAAATAGACATAGCAATAGTCATAGAATATATCATATCATTATTTCAAAAATTGTATTTTTTTAACGGTTTTCCACAAAGAGGTCAGGATTTTATAGTTATTTCAGAAAATGTACGATAACTCGATTAAAGATTGTTGAATTTTGTTAAAACTCATCAAAATAATTCAAAATAGACGTAGAAATAGTTATCTTAACTTTAATAAAAATATTTTTAAAATTGAATTTTTGACGAATTTTTAATATCTCTATCAAGATTATAGTAAGCTATTTCAGAAAAATTGCGGTAACTTAAAATATAGATGATTTTTTTATCATTAAACTGCCCAATAAGATTCATAACATTCATCAATGCTGATCGTCACATGAAATTTCATGTCAATATTACAAAAATTATATTTTTTTGACAATTTTTTATAACCATATCAGGATTTTATAAAAGTTATTGCAGAAAATTCGCCAAAACTCGTGTTAGGGATGTAGAATTTTCTTCAAACTCACCAAGAAGGTTCCAAATAGAAGTAGTAATAGTCGTAGAATATATCACAGCATTATTTCAAAAATTGTACTTATTTAACGGTTTTCTACAAAGAGGTCAGGATTTTATAGTTATTTCAGAAAATGTACGACAACTCGAGTAAGGATTATTGAATTTTGTTAAAACTCATCAAAATAATTCAAAATAGATATAGGAATAGTCATCCTAACTTTCACAAAAATATTTTGAAAATTGAATTTTTGACGAATTTTTTATATTTCTATCAAGATTATAGTAAGCTATTTCAGAAAAATTGCGATAACTTGAATCATAGACATTTTTTTTGTCATTAAACTTCCCTTTAAGATTCATGACATTCATACATGCTGATAGTTATATGAAATTTCATATCAATATTACAAACATTATATTTTTTGACGACTTTTAATAACCATGTCAGGATTTTATAAAAGTTATTGTAGAAAATTCGCTAAAACTCGAGATAGGAATGTAGAATTTTCTTCAAACTTACCAAGAAGCTTCCAAATAGACGTCAAATTGGTCATTCAACATATTATAGCATTATTTCAGAAATTATATTTTTTTAACGGTTTTCCACAAAGAGTTCAGGATTTATAAATTAATTTCAGAAAATCAGCGATAACTCGAGTAAGGGTTGTTGATTTTTGTTAAAAGTCACCTAGATATTTCAAAATAGATGCAGGAATAGTCATCCTAACTTTAACAAAACTATTTTGAAAATTGAGTCTTTGACGAATTTTTAATATCTCTATCGAGATAATAGTAAGCTATTTCACAAAAATTGCCATAACTTTAATTATAGACTATTTTTTGTCATTAAACTTTCCTATAAGATTCATAGCATCCGTACATGCTGATGGTTACATGCAATTTCATATCAATGTTACCAAAATTATATATTTTGACGATTTTTTATAATCATGTCAGGCTTTTATAAAAGATATTACAGAAAATTCGCTAAAACTCGAGTTAGGGATGTAAAATTGCCTTTACACTCACTAAGATGGTTCCAAATAGACGTAGAAATAGTCATAGAATATATCATATCAAATTGTATTTTTTTAACGGTTTTTCACAAAGAGATCAGAATTTTATAAAGTTATTTCAAAAAATATACAATAACTCTAGTAAGAGTTGTTGATTTTTGTTAAAACTCACCTAGATAGTTCAGAATAGATGTAGGAATAGTCATCCTAACTTTAACAAAAATATTTTGAAAATTGAATTTTTGACGAATTTTTAATATCTCTATGAAGTAACCTATTTGACAATTTTTTATAACCATATCAGGATTTTATTAAGTTAATATAGAATATTCGCCAAAACTCGAGTTAGGGATGTAGATTTTTTTAAAACTCACCAACAAGGTTCCAAATACACGTAGCAATAGTCACAGAACATAGCATAGCATTATTTCAAAAATTGTATTTTTTTAACGGTTTTCCACAAACAGATCAGAATTTTATAAAGTTATTTCAAAAATGTGCGATAACTTGAGTAAGGGTTGTTGATTTTTGTTAAAACTCACCTAGATAGTTCAAAATAGATGTAGGAATAGTTATCCTAACTTGAACAAAAATATTTTGAAAATTGAATTATTTACGAATTTTTGATATCTCTATCAAGATTATAATAAGCTATTTAAAAAAAATTACGATAACTTAAATTATGGACGATGTTTTTGTTATTAAACTACCCAATAAGTTTTATAACATTCATTCATGCTGATGGTTACATGAAATTTCATATCAATATTACAAAAATTATATTTTTAACGATTTTTTATAAGCATGTTAGGATTTTATAAAAGTTAATACAGAAAATTCGCCAAAACTCGAGTTAGGAATGCAGAATTTTTTTTAAACTCACCAAGAATGTTCTATATAGATGTAGCAATAGTCACAGAATATATTATAGTATTATTTTAACAATTGTATTTTTTTACCGGTTTTCCAAAAGGCCAAGAATTATAAAGTTATTTGAGAAATACAGCGATAACTCTAAGAGTTGTTGGTTCTTGTTCAAACTCACCTAGATAGTTCAAAATAGATGTAGGAATAGTCGTCCTAACTTTAACAAAAATATTTTGAAAATTGAATTATTGACGAATTTTTAATATCTCTATCAAGATTATAGTAAGCTATTTAAAAAAAAATTACGATAACTTAAATTATGAGATTTTTTTTTATTAAACTACCCAATGAGATTCATAACATTCATAAATGCTGATGATCACATGAAATTTCATATCAATATTACAAAAATTATATTTTTAACAATTTTTTATAAGCATGTTAGGATTTTATTAAAGTTATTACAGAAAATTCGCGAAAACTCCAGTTAGGTATTTTGAATTTTTTCCATACTCACCAAGAAGGTTCCAAATAGACATAGCAATAGTTATAGAATATATCATATCATTATTTCAAAAATTGTATTTTTTTAACGGTTTTCCACAAAGAGGTCAGGATTTTATAGTTATTTCAGAAAATGTACGATAACTCGATTAAGGATTGTTGAATTTTATTAAAACTCATCAAGATAATTTATAATAGACGTAGGAATTGTTATCCTAACTTCAACAAAAATATTTTTAAAATTAAATTTTTGACGAATTTTTAATGTCTGTGTCAAGATTATAGTAAGTTATTTAAGAAAAATTGCGATAACTTAAATTATAGACGATTTTTTATCATTAAATTGCCCAATGGGATTACTATCATTCATAAATGCTGATGGTCACTTGAAATTTCATATCAATATTACAAAAATAATATTTTTAACGATTTTTTATAAGCATGTTAGGATTTTATAAAAGTTATTACAGAAAATTCGCGAAAACTAAACAGTTAGGGATTTTGAATTTTTTTCAAACTCACCAAGAAGGTTCCAAATAGACGTAGAAATAGTCATAGAATATATCATATCATTATTTCAAAAATTGTATTTTTTAACGGTTTTCCACAAAGAGATAAGGATTTTATAAAGTTATTTCAGAAAATATTCGATAACTCGAGGAAGGATTGTTGAATTTTGTTAAAACTCATCAAAATAATTCAAAATAGATGCAGAAATAGTCATCTTAACTTTGACAAAAATATTTTGAAAATTGAAGTTTTGACGAATTTTTAATATCTGTATCAAGATTATAGTAAGCTATTTCAGAAAAATTGCGATAACTTAAATTATAGACAATTTTTTATCATTAAACTACCCAATGGGATTAATAACATTCATAAATGCTGATGGTCACATGAAATTTCATATCAATATTACAAAAATCATATTTTTAACAATTTTTTATAAGCATGTTAGGATTTTATAAAAGTTATTACAGAAAATTCGCGAAAACTAAACAGTTAGGGATTTTTTTCAAATTCACGAAGAAGGTTCCAAATAGACGTAGCAATAGTCATAGAATATATCATATCATTATTTCAAAAATTGTATTTTTTTTAACGGTTTTACACAAAGACATCAGAATTTTATAGTTATTTCAGAAAATGTACGATAACTCGATTAAGGATTGTTGAATTTTGTTAAAACTCGTCAAAATAATTCAAAATAGACGTAGGAATAGTTATCCTAATTTTAACAAAAATATTTTTAAAATTAAATTTTTGACGAATTTTTAATATCTCTGTCAAGATTATAGTAAGCTATTTCAGAAAAATTGCGATAACTTAAATTATAGACGATTTTTTTATTATTAAACTGCCCAATAAGATTCATAACATTCATAAATGCTGATGGTCACATGAAATTTCATATCAATATTACAAAAATCATATTTTTAACAATTTTTTATAAGCATGTTAGGATTTTATAAAAGTTATTACAGAAAATTCGCAAAAACTCCAGTTAGGGATGTTGAATTTTTTTCAAACTCACCAAGAAGATTCCAAATAGACGTAGAAATAGTGATAGAATATATCATAGCATTATTTCAAAAATTGTATTTTTTAACGGTTTTCCACAAAGAGATAAGGATTTTATAAAGTTATTTCAGAAAATGCTCGATAACTCGAGTAAGGATTGTTGAATTTTATTAAAACTCATCAAAATAATTCAAAATAGATGCAGGAATAGTCATCTTAACTTTGACAAAAATATTTTGAAAATTGAATTTTTGACGAATTTTTAATATCTCTATCAAGATTATAGTAAGCTATTTCAGAAAAATTGCGATAACTTAAATTATATAGACGATTTTTTGTCATAAAACTGTCCAATAAGATTCATAATATTCATAAATGCTGATGGTCACATGAAATTTCATATCAATATTACAAAAAATATATTTTTTAACGATTTTTTATAACCATGTCAGGATTTTATAAAAGATATTACAGAAAATTCGCAAAAACTTGCTAGGGATGCATAATTTTCTTTAAACTCACCAAGAAGGTTTTAAATAGATGTAGCAATAGTCATCCTAGATTTAAGAAAAATATTTTGAAAATTGAATTATTCACGAATTTTTAGTTTCTCTATTAAGATTGTAGTGAGCTATTTCAAAAAAATTACGATAGCTTTAATTATAGACGATTTTTTTATTACTAAACTACCCAATAAGATTCATAACATTCATACATGCCGATGGTCATATCAAATTTCATATTAATATTACAAAAATTTAATTTTTGACGATTATTTATAACCATGTCAGGATTTTATAAAAGTTATTAGAGAAAAATCGCCAAAACTCGAGTTATTGATGTAGAATTTTTTTTAAACTAACCAAGACGTAGCATTAGTCATAGAAGATATCATAGCAATATTTCAAAAATTGTACTTTTTTTAACGGTTTTCCGGTCAGGTCAGGTCAGGATTTATAAAGTTATTTCAGAAAATGTACGATAACTCATGTAAGGGTTGTTAATTTTTGTAAAAACTCACCAAGATAATTCAAAATTGATGAAGGAATAGTCATCCTAACTTTAGCAAAAATATTTTGCAAATTGAATTTTTGACGAATCTTTAGTATCTCTATCAAGATTATAGTAAGCTATTTCTTGAAAATTACGATAACTTAAATTATAGACGATTTTTTTGTTATTAAACTACCCAATAAGATTCATAACAATCATACATACTGATTGTCATATGAAATTTCATATCAGTATTACAAAAATTATATATTTTGACGTTTTTTTTTATAACTATGTCAGAAGTTTATAAAAGTTAAAATTCGCGTAAACTTGAATTAGGGATTTAGAATTTTCTTTAAACTCACGAATTTTTAATATCTCTATCAGGATTATAGTCAGCTATTTCTGAAAAATTGCGGTAACTTAAATTATTTTTTGTCATTTTGGTCACATGAATTTTCATATGAATAATATCATGTGACGGGCGCGTGTTAAGGCAGTGAAGTTCAAAGAAATATTGCAGGAGTTTTGTGAGGAGAAACTGGTGTGTGAGGTATGGATGAGGTGAAGAAGTAGGAAGGAGAATTGGTGGAACACGATAGAGGCAGGATATATGTAAGAGTGTTGTCTGAAGTGTGGGTGAATCAAAAGATGAGATATACGGATGCCACTACACATCCGTATATCTCATCTTTTGATTCACCCACACCTCAGACAACACTCTTACTAATATTCTGCCTCAAGAAAGGCATGTGAAAATGGCTGAATGCTCGTACAATCCTGGCTATGTAGAGTAGCAAGTGCGGGAGAACCCCCCGAGCTACTTAGGCAGGGATCGGTGGAGCTAGAAGGCCACAGTGTGCATGGCAAGAGCGAGGTGTGGGTCAGAAGAGAGAGGAAGGGTAGGACTAGGTACAATACGTGTGTAGTAAGAGGAGTGACACGTCGTAGGATCTAAGCAATGATTGTGAAAGTATAATGAGTGTGGATTTGTAGAAAGGGGAGTGAATGGTTAAGAGAGGATGGAAAGGGCTAGAAAATTTGTAAAAGGCACAATCAATCAAGCTATCTAAAGAGGAAAACTCGACAATAATAATACCATATAGACAAACAGAAGAGGCACAGACAAAAGATCAAGATAAACTCTTTGAAGACATGAAACAAGAAATGACGAAGGACAAGAAATGATAATCACCATGGGGGATTTAAACGGAAGCGTAGGAAACCTGAATACTGGAGGGTGGGAAATCATGAGCAAGGAAGGAGCGAAAGTGAAGAAAGAATAATAGAACTGTGCAACGAAAATTGTCTCGTACATACAGATATAAAACATGGTGGAGGAAGTGCTGGAGCGAGAAATTATGCGGTATTTGTGGATCTGAAAACCGGTATATGGAAAGGTTGGGGACAAAAGTTTTTCCCGAACATTCTAGTGCACCCACCTAGGGTTATCGTAGTTTTCTGTGCGGTTTTGCTTATGAGTGAGTTCCATGTCAGTTTTTGGTCAAAGATGACTCCGTTGATATTTGTATGTTTGTGTATATATATATATGTAAATATTAAAATGTAAAATAGTTTAAATAAATAAAATGTATTAAAATAATTATCATTGAATAGTGGAATTTTGGCATATAGTCACACATGTATTATGAAACCATGTAGTTTTTTCCGAAAACTATTCAAAGAGAGTAGATTATTGAGAAACCAGCAGGTGCACAGAAAATCTCGTATATTAATAAAAATATTCAATAAATCGAAATATTTCATTCAATGACTTTGAGCTTCTTCAAGTTTTCTCGGCATCGTTGTCCTAGACAACAAGGGCTTATGATAATTAATAGCTTTAAAAAGTTGATTTATGGGAAATTAACATCCCATAAATCAACTCTTAGTAAGTAAGTGCTAGACTTTTTAACAGTCATATTAAAGAATGTTAACCCAATCATAATCATCATACTATAAGTGAAATGTTTGTTGTATCTAATACTACTAATAAATTGCACATTTTTCTGCAAAATTAATCAAACCACGCAATATTATTATGCAAATCCGTTCCGAAAACAGGCATAGCCGCACAATCTCCAGGTAAATGCGTGCGTTGCGTAATGCCTGAAGAGGCGGAGAGGCAAACAGACGTACGCATTTTTCCACCCGGAGTCCACTCAAATTACTTGAATTAATGGGACGCCATTTAACCGGATTGATTCAGTCGTAAAATTGCCTTGGCTTGCGCAACGCCATTTGTCCGGGCACCCGAGGATTACGATCGAAAACATGGAATTTTATGAAAGAAATCCATTAAAATGTTTATCACAAATAACTGTACTTAAACTCCCTACTTAAATGGGCATTGGTATAGTTTACAGTTCTTATTATTGGCCGATAAGAGCAGTACCGTGTCGAGACATTTTTATACAAGGATATTAAACTGACTATACTTACTCAGACTAATATCCTTGTATAAAATTGTCTCACATTACCCAATAGCCTATGAAATGTTTGCTCCGGATACAATTTTTATATAAAAATATAAAATATAATAAAAATATAAATCCTCTGTGAAAAATGTAATCTAAAAAAACTATGTGAAAAATGTAATTTTTGAGCCTTTTCTCGATTATTCGGCAATAATTTTCTTTATTTTTAAAGCTAGAAGGATGATACAAATTGCAAAATTGTAGATAATTTTAAGCCCTACAAACATTTCTTTGGATATTTTGTCCTATCTCTTGCTGTTCTTCTGCAAAATGCAAAAAATGTATGTGAAAAATGTATTTTTTTAGCCTTTTCTCGATTATTCTGCTATAATTTTCTTTATTTTTAAAGCTAGAAGGATGATTCAAATTACAAAATTGTACATAATTTCAAGCCCTACACACAATCCTTTGGATATTTTCTCCTATCTCTTGCTGTTCTTCCGTAAAATGTAAAAAACTATGTCAAAAATATAATTTTTGAGCCTTTTCTTGATTATTCGGCTATAACTTTCTTTATTTTTAAAGCTAGAAGGATGATTCAAACTGCAAAATTGTAGATAATTTCAAGCCCTACAAACATTCTTTTGGATATTTTCTCCTATCTCTTGCTGTTCCTCCGCAAAATGCAAAAAACTCTGTGAAAAATATAATTTTTGAGCCTTTTCTTGATTATTCGGCTATAATTTTCTTTATTTTTAAAGCTAGAAGGATGATTCAAATTGCAAAATTGTAGATAACTTCAAGCCTCACAAACATTCCTTTGGATATTTTCTCCTATCTCTTGCTGTTCTTCCGCAAAATGCGAAAAACTATGTGAAAAATATAATTTTTGAGCGTTTTCTTGATTATTCGGCTATAATTTTCTTTATTTTTAAAGCTAGAAGGATGATTCAAATTGCAAAATTGTAGATAATTTCAAGCCCTACAAACATTCTTTTGGATATTTTCTCCTATCTCTTGCTGTTCTTCCGCAAAATGCAAAAAGCTATGTGAAAAATATAATTTATGAGCCTTTTCTTGATTATTCGGCTATAATTTTCTTTATTTATAAAGCTAGAAGGATGATTGAAATTGTAAAATTGTAGATAATTTCAAGTCCTACACATAATCCTTTGGATATTTTCTCCTATCTCTTGCTGTTCTTCCGCAAAATGCAAAAAACTATGTGAAAAATATAATTTTTGAGCCTTTTCTTGATTATTCGGCTATAATTTTCTTTATTTTTAAAGCTAGAAGGATGATTCAAATTGCAAAATTGTATATAATTTCAAGCCCTACACACAATCCTTGGGATATTTTCTCCTATCTCTTGCTGTTCTTTCGCAAAATGCAAAAAACTATGTGAAAAATATAATTTTTGAGCCTTTTCTTGATTATTCGGCTATAATTTTCTTTATTTATAAAGCTAGAAGGATGATTCAAATTGTAAAATTGTAGATAATTTCAAGCCCTACACACAATCCTTTGGATATTTGCTCCTATCTCTTGCTGTACTACCGCAAAATGCAAAAAACTATGTGAAAAATATAATTTTTGAGCCTTTTCTCGATTATTCAGCTATAATTTTCATTATTTTTAAAGCTAGAAGGATGATTCAAATTGCAAAATTGTAGATAATTTCAAGCCCTACACACAATCCTTTAGATATTTTCTCCTATCTCTTGCTGTTCTTCCGCAAAATGCGAAAAACTATGTGAAAAATATAATTTTTGAGCGTTTTCTTGATTATTCGGCTATAATTTTCTTTATTTTTAAAGCTAGAAGGATGATTCAAACTGCAAAATTGTAGATAATTTCAAGCCCTACAAACATTCCTTTGGATATTTTCTCCTATCTCTTGCTGTTCCTCCGCAAAATGCAAAAAAAACTATGTGAAAAATATAATTTTTGAGCCTTGTCTCGATTATTCGGCTATAATTTTCTTTATTTTTAAAGCTAGAAGGATGATTCAAATTGCAAAATTGTAGATAATTTCAAGCCCTACACACAATCCTTTAGATATTTTCTCCTATTTCTTGCTGTTCTTTCGCAAAATGCAAAAAACTATGTGAAAAATATAATTTTTGAGCCTTTTCTTGATTATTCGGCTATAACTTTCTTTATTTTTAAAGCTAGAAGGATGATTCAAACTGCAAAATTGTAGATAATTTCAAGCCCTACAAACATTCCTTTGGATATTTTCTCCTATCTCTTGCTGTTCATCCGCAAAATGCAAAAAATCTATGTGAAAAATGTAATTTTTGAGCCTTTTCACGATTATTTGGCTATAACTTTCTTTATTTTTAAAGCTAGAAGGATGATTAAAATTGAAAAATTGTAGATAATTTCAAGTCCTACAAACATTCCTTTGGATAATTTCTCATATCTCTTGCTGTTCTTCCGCAAAATGCAAAAAATGTGAAAAATGTAATTTTTGAGCCTTTTCTCGATTATTCGTGGGTGCAAGCAAAGGCGAGACTGGCTTGGCGGATAGAGAAATGAAAATTGGAGAGTTGGTGGGATGGTGGGATGGTAACCTTGTATGATGTTTTCGGCTACTTCTTACCGCTTTCCCGCAAAATGGAAAAAACTGTATGATACATGTGATTTTTGAGCTATTTCCCGGTTTCTCGGTCATAATTATATGATTACAAACTACAAATACTTGACTTTCCAACTAAAACTAATTTTGGACTACTCTTCTATCTACACACAACACACATATGAGTTGTATTCTTTTCTGATACCTTACTCACTCTACTCACTTCTTTCAATAACTCCCGGAGCTTGTCCAGTCGGTCCATTTTGCCCCTGGTTGGTAGATATCTTGCTTCGGTTATTTGTATCGTGGCTAGACCCGCGAGTACAAGCAAGAGGCATAGGGCGAGAGTCTTGCTGGATTGCATTTTACTTTAAACCCTGAAAACATATAAAAAAAGACGATTAGAAGACAGTAATACGCGAGTTTCTAGTCTTATTTGACTACGCGTGTTTTAAATGAATTCTGATTGTGAAATTAGAAGATAATACTAATGTAATATTTGAGTATGCTACAACTAACCCCCCTAGGACGAAAGTTAAACGCCATCTGGCGGCACCACATCAATTAGCAATGCACACCCATATGGTAATAACCGTAAACATACTCATGCTATCAGTATCACCGGGTAAGTACCCTCTATGAAATAAAATTCCAACAGAGTGCTTGAGATATTCGCACAAAACTAATCTTATAAAACATATATAACTGTGAATCTATCTCTTAGCAATCTACATATCTAGATCTAATTAGATCGAAATCTAGATACGTAGATTGCTAAGAGGTAGACACTTGTATATGTAATATTTAAGTCTTTAGTTTTTACTTTATTTGATATTTTAGGTTTATATTTTGATTTCTCATGTTATTTTTCTTTAAATAAAATTCAATATTTATTTTGGTCAAGCTCAGTGGTCGAGTGGTTAGAGGCATCATCCGTCTCGTAGTGAGCATTACGGAGTCTGAGTTTCGAATCCCAACGGAGAGCGAATTTTCGCGAATCACCTTTCACAGTTTTTCAGAGGTTTTCTGTGAAGTTAAAGTAAATACCGGGTGATTAAACACCTCTGAGCTTCTCCCTTGACTGGCGGAAAAGTCTCACAGTCTGCAGGGTTAACAAGTATTGACAAAAACAAAACTTGTATCTTTATAGGGCTAAAGATAGAAGTTTTGTTTTTGTCAATACTTATTAACCCTTAAGTGCATATTGTTGCAGAACTGCAACATTACCTTTTAAAATGTTCACTGCCTAATTAAAAAAGTGATTTCAAAAAATCTAATTCTTTATAGATATCTGCATAAATAGGATGATTCATGATTTTGCAAATAAATTACGATTCTTATGTTTTGTAGCAATTGGACGACTGGCGATAATTGTAATTTAATAACAATATTTAAAAAATTATAAAAATATAACGATAGACACTTAAAAATAACGACTTATTCAACGAAATAGCGTTCTTAAAAAAATGGATGGAAGAGATGGATCAAACCGACATCTGATGTTTTGGCTATTGAATAATACAGACACTGGGCTATAGACAAGAAGAAAATTCGAAATAGATATAACTCTATATGTAAAGAACAAAATAGTTTGTTAGTTCTATACCGTACCTTGATTATAAGAGAAGCAACTATTTCTATTTAACCGCCCCCGGGCAGAGAAGAGCTACGGACGCAACTGTTGAAACTAACGCGCGGTCGGGGGTGGCTGCTGCTTATAAAGGGGTGCAACGCGGGTGTGTGGGCGGCGGCGGCGCCCCACTTATTTCCGCGATTTTCGGCGCATCGCCGGACAAAAGACACAATACGAGACAAGAGGGGGTGGCGGCGGCGTGGGTGATGGGAAATCGATGCTGATTTACTGGTCCGCATCCCCTAACTATCATGAGGAAATGTATAAAGTTAGTTATAGTTAATTTGATATCCTTAAGAACAGTTGCACGTCATTAAGAGCTAATAACAATTAATTCGTCGGAAACTTACTAAGGCAATAAAAGATTTGTCAAAGAAAAGTCGGAGGTAGTAGAGAAGTCTCGAGGCATTCAAAGAATTGTCTGTCTCAGTTATCAAATGTGTATGTCATCGGAGAAATATCGATATAATCAAGGAAAGATGGATTCAATCAAAGACGACATTAACAATCAAAGAAACGTTGAAGTAAGCAGATACGTATCAAGATTGCTAGACAATCAAAGATGTCTAACGGCAACCGAAGAAGTACCAAGCGCCACAGACCTTCGGAAGGGCATTATAATCAAATAAATTCCGAGGCAATAAAAACAATATCGATCACATTAATTAACAACGATCGAGGTAATTAAAGATACGTACAAATACCAAGACCTTCAAAGAAATGCCAAGACAATCGGAAGTTATGATAGGCTATCAAAGAAACGTATAAACCTTTGGAAGGTCGATGAAATCGAAAATATGTCAAGACTATCAAAGACATATCGATGAAAGATCGAGACAATTAAAGAAATGTAAATGTATTCAGATACATACTAATATAATACATATAATAAATTTGAGTGACATTAAGAAAAAGTCAAAGCCATCAAAGAAACATCAAAGTCATCAGAAACGTGCCATAGTAATCAAATATGTGTCAAGGCTATTTATAAAGTGCTAGACAATCAAAGAAATATCGATGACATTAACATACGCAATTACAGACGATTCAATCAAAGAAATATCTAGACTATCAAAACAATGTGTGGGCTATCAAGGAAATGTCGATAGAATCAAGGAAGGATCGATGAAATCAAAGAAATTTCGAAGTAATCAAACATCGAAGTCAATTAGAGACGTACCAAGTCTATACAATATGTGACAAGGCTATTTATGACGTGCTAGGCAATAAAAGAAGTCTAAAGGCAATCAAAGAAGTGACAACGCCTTCAAGGAAGTGCCAAGACAATCAAAGAATCGTTGAAGTAATAAGGAAATCAGATAAATATCTAAGCTATTTAAACAATGTGTTGAGTATCGGAGAAATGTTGATAAAATTAAGGAAGATGAAATCAAAGAAATTTCAACGCAATCAATATAATTGCGAAGCTATCAAAGAAGCATCGCAGTCATCAGAGAATCAGAGAAGTACCAAGGCAATAAAAGCTGTTTCAAGACTATTTATCAAGTGCTAGGCAATAAAACGTCCCAAAGCAATCAAATATGTGTCAAGACTATTTATAAAGTGCTACACAATACACAAAGTCTAACAGCAATCAGAGATGTAACAAAATCATCAAAGAAGTGCCATGACAATCAAAGAAAATTCGAAGCAATTAGAGAAGTTTCGAGGAAATCAATTAAATACCTAGGTTAACTAGAAAATGTATTGACTATCGTAGAAATGTCGATAGAATCAAGGAAAGGTTGATGGAATTAAAGAAATTTCATAGCAGTCAACAAAAATTTGAAGCAATCAAAGAAATTTCAAAAATATTAATATAAGGTCGAGGCAACCAAAGAAATTTAGAAGCAATCAGAGAAGTACCAAGGCAATAAAAGATGTGTCAAGACTGTTTATGAAGTGCTAGGCAACAAAGAAACGTGAAAGTAATTAGATAAGTACCAATGCAATAAAAGATGTGTTAAGGCTATTTAGAAAGTGCTAGGCAATAAAAGAAGTTCAAAGGCAATCAAGGAAGTGACAAGGCCTCCAAATAAGGGCCAAGACAATCAAAGAATACTCGTAGAAATTAGAGAAGTTTCAAGGAAATGAATTAAATACCTAGGCTATCTAGGTAATGTATTGACCCTCGTAGAAATGTCGATAAAATCAAAGAACGGTTGATGAAATTTTAAAAAGTTCGAAGTAATTAATTGTGAAGAAATTTGGAGTAATGAAAGAAATTTCAAAAATATTAACAAAAAGTCGACGCAATCAAAGGAACGTGGAAGTAATTAGATAAGTACCAATGCAATAAAAGATGTGTCAAGGCTATTTATGAAGTGCTAGGCTATAAAAGAAGTCCAAACATAATAAAAAAAAATGCAAAGGCCTCCAAAGAAGTGTCAAGACAATCAAAGAAATGTCGAATCAGTTAGAGAAATTACGAGGATATCAATTAATTAATTAGGCTAGCAAATGTACTGTAGAAATATTGATAGAAACAAGGGAAGTTCGATGAAATTAAAGAAATTTCGAGGCAAACAAAATAAATTGTAGGCAATCACAGAAATTTCGAAAAGATTAATGAAAGGTAGAAACAATCAAAGAAACGTGGAAGTAATTAGATAAGCACCAATGCAATAACATTTATGTCAAGGCTATTTATGAAGTACTAGGCAATGAAAGAAGACCAAAGGTAATCAAAGAAGTGACAGGGCCTTCGAAGAAGTGCCAAGACAATTAAACAAAACTCTAAGCAATTAGAGAAGTTTCGAGGCAATGAATGAAATGCCTATGCTATCTAGAAAATGTATTGACTCTCGTAGAAATATCGATAGAATCAAGGAACGGTTGATGAAATTTAAAAAATTGGAAGTAATCAATTGTGAATAAATTTAGAGCAATGAAAGAAATTTCAAAAATATTAACAAAAGGTCGAGGCAATCAAAGGAGCGTGGGAGTAATGCAATGCAATAAAAGATGTGTTAAGGCTATTTATATGAAGTGCTAAGCAATAAAAGAAGTCCAAGGGCAATCAAAGAAATCACAAGGCCTCCAAAGAAGTGCCAAGACAATCAAAGAAAAGTCGAAGCAGTTAGAGAAGTTACGAGGATATCAATTGATTAATTAGGCTAGCAAATGTATCGTAGGGGACCAAGCTACCCCAGAGGCGGATAGGGCGCTGAGATATGGAGGCGCCCCTGTATGTGATGGTGGAAAATTGGGTTTTGGCGGGGTTAGGCGCGAAGCGCCACGTGCGGAACCATACCTCCAGCCTGCCGAGGTAGGTCTGCAGGTCGTCGGCTGCAGAGTCTGCCCTGCGAGACGACGACCACACAGAGGTGTCGTCGGCATACTGGAGGAGGACGACGTTGGGGCGCGCGGGAGGGGGCATGTCGCTGCAGAAGATGTTAAAAAGAAGCGGGGAGAGCACGGACCCCTGGGGGACGCCAGCCTCCGGGGAGAAAGGAGCCGCAAGGGCTCGCCCCACCCTGACGGTGGATTGGCGGTTAGAGAGCGAGGAGGCGATGATGCCGATGATGTGGGCGGGGAAGCCGAGCAGCTGCATCTTGTGGAGCAAGCCGGCGTGCCAGACCGCGTCGAATGCGTGCTTGATATCGAGGCAGGCCGATGCGACGAAGGACCTGGAGTTCGCGGCACCAGAGCACAGTGCGGCGACTGCCATAATCGGGTCTTGGGTGGAAAGGCCGGTACGAAACCCGAATTGGGTAGCCGGGATTAAGTTGTGCTCGAGGCAGAAGTCATCCAAAAAGGGCTTGATGCAACGCTCCAGGACCTTCGCCATGGTGTTGAGGAGGGATATGGGGCGGTAGGAGTTGGGGTCGGCGGCAGGCTTGCCCGGCTTCCGTAACATTACGACCTGGGCCTCCCTCCACGCCGGGGGGAAAAATCCCAGCCGGATGGACGCTACGATTATTTTAGTCAGGATGGCAATAGCGCGTTCGGGGAGTTGCTTCAGGACGAGGTTGGGGATGCCGTCTGGGCCTGGCGCGGTGCTCTTTAGGCCGAGTATAAGAGCTAGGATGTTTTCGGCGGAGATGTCCACCACGACGAGGCCGGGTGCCCATAGCGGCTGATGAGCGCCGTTGGTGACGCGGGCGAAGCTGCGTGGGCAATACCGTGGGTCGGCGTTGTGGTGGTGCCGGCGGAGGTTCTCAGCGAAGATCTCCGCCTTCTCGGCGTCGGTGTGCACCGGGATGTTGTTGTGCAAGAGGGGGACGGGGAGCCGAGGTTTGCGGTTGGTGAGGCGGTTTAGGGTGCGCCAGAACGTTTTGCCGTTGCGATGGTCAAGTGACTCCGTCACCTCCTGCCACATGCGGGCCCTGTGTTCAGAGACCCTCAGTCTCACGCGGGCAGATAGCCGGTTGAATTCTGTTTTGATGGCGGGGTCCCTGTGGCGCTTGTATTGGCGTAAAAGTTGTTTTTTGCCATTGATCATTGCCTCGATTGAGGCGGGGAGGCGGGGGATGAAGGACTTCCGCATAACCCGAGGGATGGTTGCCATGGCCCCCTTAATTGAGGTGGTCAGAATCGTTATGGCTGCCGAGATGTCAGCCGGCGACTCAAGTGGTGGAGCTTCCCCCATGCCGGCCTCAACGACCTCGCGGAAGTCGTCCCAGTTCGCAGAACGGAACAGGGTGTGGAACGAAGCCGGAGGAGGCATGGGGGCGGGGAACTCCGTTATGCGTGTGGTCAGGGGGAGATGGTCGCTTCCGATGGGCGTACCGGTGGAGGCGTCTGGCCCCACGCGGCCTTCGAGATCCTCAGTGACGAGGATGTGGTCGGGTTGGGAGGCCCCCGGGCCACCGATGAAGGTGAAATCTCGGCAGGAGAGTCGGATGAGGGGCAGTAGGAGAAGAAGGTCATTCAGGTCATCGCCTCTAGGGTTGGTGGCCGAGTCGCCGAAGAGGGTATGTCGCGCGTTGAAATCGCCCAGCAGGATGCTCCTTGGCGTCGAGGATATGTGCTGAAGGAGTTCCGCGGGCATGTTCGGCTCACTTGGAGGTACGTATAGAGAAAAGATGTGGATTGGGGCAAAGTTTGGGGGGTGGATGGTTACCGCCGTGACGTGAGCGTTAGCAAATTCGTCCGGGATGGGCAGGTGGACGGCTGGGATGGCGGTGTGGACCATGATCGCCACCCCAGCGGACCGCGCGGTGTAGTCTTTGCGGAAGATGTTGTATCCAGGCATGCTGAACCGGCTGTCCGGCGGGGCATGGGTTTCCTGGATAGCGGCGATTTTGATGTTGTCGGCGAGGAGGAGGTGGCGCAGCAAGGGCTTCTTGTTGCGCCAGCCGCGGATGTTCAGTGTGCAGATGTTGGGCATTGTGTCGGGAGGGAATGCAAAGTTGAGGTGGTGGAGGCTGGAGCTAGCCGAAAGAGATGTGGACCTCCTCGCGGTCGATAGCTATTGCGGGGTTGAGGTTGAAGATGTTCCTCGCGAGGTTCCGGATCAGCGGAAGAACGCGTGACCGCTCGGCCGGGAAAAGTGCGAGCAGGGCCGTGGCCACGAAGTTGACGGCCTTTTGCTCGACCGTCAGATCCGGAGCAGCCACAGGAGCCTTCAAGAGGGCTGCGTTGGCCAAGGAAGAGGGCGGCTGAGGTCTGGCAGGGCACTTGTGGCTGAAGGCCACGTGATCACCAGCCCCACAGTTGGCGCATTTCGGAGCGGCGTTGGGGGATCGATAGAATCAGAGAAATGTCGATGAAATTAAAGACATTTCGAGGCAATCAACATACATTGTAGACAATCACAGTTTCGAAAAGATTAATTAAAGGTCGAATCAATCAACGAAACGTGGAAGTAATTAGATAAGCACCAATGCAATAAAAGATGTGTCATGGCTATTTATGAAGTGCTAGGCAATAAAAGAAGTACAAAGGCAATCAAAGAAGTGACAAACAAGGCCTACTAAGAAGTGCCAAGAGAATTAAATAAAACTCGAAATAATTAGAGAAGTTACGAGGAAATCAATTAAATATCTAGGCTATCTAGGCAATGTGTTTCACTATCGGAGAATAAGGCATACAAGCAAATATCAAGGTAATTAGAGAAGTACCAAGATAAAACAACTAAGAATAAAGAAAGAATATAACATGAATACGTCTTCACCTTACGGTAGAAGGCATATGATTAAATAAATAATTAAACCAAGGCAATACTTGTCAAGTCTATATATGAAGTGCTAGGTAATAAAAAAAGTAAAAAGGCAATCAAACAATTGATAAAGCCTTTAAAGAAGTACTAAAAAAACAAATAAAACTTGATGCAATTGAAGAAGTTCGAGGAAAACAATTAAAGATCTAGGCTATCTAGGAAATATATCAGTTCAAGTAATCACAGAAGTACTAAGATAATAAAAGATATGAATATGATATTTATGAAATTATAAGCAATAAAAACGTCTATAGACTATTAAAGAAGTGCAAAGACAATCAAAAACATGTTGAAGAAAATAGAGAAGTTTCGAGGCAATCAAATATATCTAGGCTATCTAGGAAATGTATTGACTATCGTAGACATGTCGATACTATCAAAGAAAGTTCGATGAAATTTAAAAAAATTTCGAGGCAATCAACACAAATTTGAAACAATCAAACAAATTTCGAAAAGATTAACGACCTGTCGAAGTAATCGGAGAAGTACCAAGGCAATAAACGATTTATCAATGTTGTTTGTAAAGTACTTAGCAATAAAAAGTCAACAAACAATCAAAGAAACGAGAAGGCTTTAAATTAAAAAAACTATCGCAGCAATTACAAAAGTTTCGAGATAATCAAAGAAGTGTCTAGGCTAACAAACAAAAGTCTAGGCTAACAAAGAAATGTGTAGGCTAACAAGGAAATGTATAGGCTAAAAAAAATGTCTACGCTAACCAAGAAATGTCTAGGCTAACAAAGAAATGTTTAGGCTAACAAAGAAATGTCTAGGCTAACAATGAAATGTGTAGGCCAGCAAAGAAATGTCTAGGCTAACAAAGAAATGTCTAGGCTAACCAAGAAATGTCTAGGCTAACATAGAAATATGTAGGGTAACAAAGAAATGTGTACGCTAATAAAGAAATGTCTAGGCTAACAAGGAAATGTGTAGGTTAACAAAGAAATGTCTAGACTAACAAAGAAATGTCTAGGTTAACAATGAAATGTCTAGGCTAATAAAGAAATATCTAGGCTAACAAAGAAATGTCTAAGCTAACAAAGAAATGTCTAGGCTAACAAAGAAATATCTAGGCTATCAAAGATATGTGTAGCCTATCAAAGAAATGTCATGTGTGACATTAACAACCGGTCCAGGCAATCAAAGAAACATCGAAATATCCAGAGCCGTACCAAGACAACACATGATGTGTCAAGGAAATTTCAGAAGTGTTAGGCTATATAAGAAGTGCTAGGCAATTTAAGAGGTGCTAAGCACTAAACAGAGTGTCAAGTTATTTAGGACATAAGAGATTTCGATTGGCCACAGCAGTATCATGGAAAGCTCGAAACATTGAAAATGTCGATATAATAAACGAAATTTCGATAACATTAACGAAAGGCAAAGGCAATTAAAGAGACGTTGAAGTAATGATAGCCGTACCAAACCATTAAAATAAGCTGCTAGGCAGTAAAAAAGCTGCTAGGCAGTAAAATAAGTTGCTAGGCAGTAAAAAAGCTGCGAAGCACTAAAATAAGCTTCTAGGCAGTAAAATAAGCTACTAGACAGTAAAATAAGCTGATAGGCAGTAAAACAAGAACTAAAGTAATCAAAGATGTATATGTAGATGTATACAAAGGGTCTCAAAGAAGTGCCTAGACAATCAAAGGAGTGCCAAAATAATCAAATGTCGAATTAGTTGGAAATGTTTCGATGGAATCAAAGAAATGTCTATAATATCGAAGAAATATGTGGGCTATAGAGAAACGTCGATAGAACCAAAGAACGGTGGATAAAATCAAAGAAGTGCCAAGACAATCAAAAAAGTGCTAAAGTAATGTTGAAATAAGTATAGGGAATTAATTAAATGTCTTTGCTATCAAAGAACTAGACATTTATTTGATAGTCATGGAAAGGTAGATGAAGTTAAAGAAATATCTAGGTAATCAAAAAAATAGCGATGACAATAACGAAAGGAACAGAGAAATCAAAGAAACGTCGAAGTATTCAATGCAATACATTTACTTTATTTGGCATAATCCCTCTAAAAAATACAAAAATCCTCCAATATAAAATGCTCATCAACATCAAGAATAACAACAAAACAACAAAACAACAAAACAACAAAACAACAAAACAACAAAACAACAAAACAACAAAACAACAAAACAACAAAACAACAAAACAACAAAACAACAAAACAACAAAACAACAAAACAACAAAACAACAAAACAACAAAACAACAAAACAACAAAACAACAAAACAACAAAACAACAAAACAACAAAACAACAAAACAACAAAACAACAAAACAACAAAACAACAAAACAACAAAACAACAAAACAACAAAACAACAAAACAACAAAACAACAAAACAACAAAACAACAAAACAACAAAACAACAAAACAACAAAACAACAAAACAACAAAACAACAAAACAACAAAACAACAAAACAACAAAACAACAAAACAACAAAACAACAAAACAACAAAACAACAAAACAACAAAACAACAAAACAACAAAACAACAAAACAACAAAACAACAAAACAACAAAACAACAACAACGTAATCAGAGATGTACCAAAGTAATAAAAGATCTGCCAAGGCAATTTAAAAGATGCTAAGCTATAATACAAGTCTTAGGGAATTCAAAGAAGTGCAAATGCCCTCAATATAAAGTTGAAGCAATTATTAGAGAATTTTATAAATATCTAGGTTATCAAAGAAAACAATGAGCTATAGGAGAAATATAGATAGAATCAAGAAAAAATTGAATTAAGAAAAAATCAAAGAAATGTGTAGGCGATCAGAAAAATATTGATGGAATTAAGAAAACGTCGAAGAAATCAAAGAAATCTTGAAGCAATCAAAGAAATGACGATACTATCTACAACTTTGTAACTATTTTTGTATCTGTCCCACGTCGTACAAGGAAATGAAAGATATTTTTCTACTGATGAACAGATTAGTCGTAACTACAATAGAATTAGTAATAGATATTGATATATTTTATCAAACATATTGTTTATATAAAAAGATTGTAAGCACTGTAGAGTTAAGTTAATTTAGGTACAATGTATGTATGTCTGATGTATTGTATGTTATATTTTCTTCTTATTTTGTATGTTGTTCTGTAAATGGATGTAAATCTGCAGAGCAATAAATCTATTATTATTATTATAAAATAGCATTCTTCTATTCTAGTTTAAGATATAATTTATCAAAATTGCATAAGTACTTTTTGAGAAAAACGACAATTAGACATACAAGACATACACTTGTTCAAGCACAATGATTGCACCAGGCACTGAGATTTCTAATTAATTACAATTTTTCTCAAAAACTGTTAGTACAATTTTTACAAATTACATCTCATTTGAAACTAGAGACGTTATAATATGTTGAATATTTAAAGTCTTCTTCGAATTGAAAGTCACCGAAAATTGCATTAGAAACAGCAACCACATTAACGCATATCACATCGTACAATGAAATGAATTTTTTATTCATATAATATTACCCGATATTTCTATACCATTAAAAATCGGTAGAGGAAATCAACAAGAACTTCGTAAGTAATCAGATATATCTTTTATTACCTTGGTTCATAAGGTAATAAAAGATAAATCAAGTCAATTTAAGAAATGCTAGACTATAAAACAAGTCTTAGGTAATTCAAAGAAGTGCAAAGGCCCTCAATAAAAAGTTAGAAGCAATTAGAGAATTTCCTAAATATATAGGTTATCAAAGAAAAGTTTGAGTATAAGCTATAGGAGAAATATAATATATATATATATATATATATATATATATATATATATATATATATAGAATCAAGAAAGCGTTGAATCAAGAAAATATCAAAAAAGTGTGTTAAGTGGCTATCGGAGAAATATCGATAGTATCAAGAAAACGTTGATGAAATCAAAGGAATATCAATATACTTTCTATGCAATCAAAGAAATGTCGATACTATCTACAATTTCTTAACCCTCTTTGTATCTGTCCAACTATTCATATAATATTTACGAATTTCCCGAGATTTCGATATCGTTAAAAACGGTAGAGATTTCGATTACAAAGAAACATTAAAGTAATCAGAGATGTGCCAAGCTTAAAATATGTGTCAAGACAATTAAGGAAATGCTAGGCTATAAAACAAGTCTTAGGAATTCAAAGAAGTGCCCAAGGCAATTAAACAATAGTTGAAGCAATTAGAGAACTTTCGAAATGTCTAACTTAACAAACAAAAGTGTAAGCTACAGAAGAAATGTAGATAGAATCAAGAAAAGATCGAATCAAGAAGCTGTCAAAGAAATGTGTAGGCTATCGAAGAAATGCCGATAGAACCAAGAAAACGTCGATGAAATCAAAATAGAAATGAAGAGACATCAACATAATTTTGAAGTAATAAAAAAAATCGATACTGTCTACTATTTTCTATCTCTCTTTGTATGTGTCCGACTATTCATATAACATTCTCGATTTGCCCCCTATAGGAATTGCTCCTAATCATCCTAATCAAAGAATAAATTTAATCCTCATAAATCCCTCGCCTGGGGCGATAAAACCATCGTTTAGTACAGCGCCGTCCCAGATTAAACTTGTCGGTAGTGTGGAGGCAGCCATGCCTTCATTTATTTGATAGTAATATTTTAGGACATCGTAATTCTCTGCGCCACTGCTGAATTACTCTAACGTCTTAAAACGTATAATTAAACAATTTATTACTGGTATGCACATCATTATTTAAAATATATATATATATATATATATATATATATATATAGAGAGATATCATATGAGAGAATCTGCTCATTAAGTTGAATTGAACTATGACCTTATAACAAATAGATAAAACGAATTGTTAGTTTAAGGCTAAACAATTGTTTTATCCAATTAAACTATGCGAACAAAAGCACATTTTTTAGTTTGAAGAATTAAATATATAATAAATCAAAATTTACTTCTGAATCTATATTTGAAAAAGTGTATAAGGCACCTTACATGGTCAATAATAATGTCATTCCTAGTACTGTCAGTATTTGCTTGAATCCTCCTTCAATACTTATCAAGTAATCAATTATCCAGATAAACATCAGTATTCTCTTCATTCCATCATTACTATACCTTACACGATCAGAAATACTCAAATATTTCCCGTCTACTTTGTTTTCACCATTTCATACAAAACTAATCAAGCTAGTTAAATTGAGTTTGGGAATTTATATTTTCTATTTAATTTACTATAAGAAATACTTAAATATTTCATAAGTAAATTATAAAAAAAGTTAGGCCGCTTTTTCCATGCGATCATTAAATTGTTGCTCTGCATTAAAGTGATTTAATTTTCAATGGTTGTAACTTTAAAACAAACATGTTTTGCTTAATACGGATTGCAAGTTTAGATTCAGAACTAAGTTTTGATATAAAAAGTTATTGTAACCATAATTCTGGAAACTAAAAAAATGCTCAGATAATTTTTTGATAAAATACATCAACAGAATTTACAACCACATTAATTACAAAACTAAAAACGCAGGTAAAATATGTTTTTGTCAAATTTCAAAAACATATTTTACTGCCGTTTTTAGTTTTGTAATTAATTCTCCATTAAATTTTATTTAAAAAACACTCAAATATTTAGTAATTAGTAAATTTTCAAAAAAGTTACGCCGGTTTTTCCATTCAACGATTAAATTGTTGCTCTGTATGAATATAATTCACTTTAGCCGCTTTTGTTTTTTGTTCAGGAGCTGCTCTGGGCTGGTCTTAGCTGACATACAACAGCCCGGAATAGTTCCTGAACGCTAAACGAAAGCGGCTTTATTTAAGCTGTATATTTAAAACAAACACGTTTTTTCTTGGTTTACACATTTATATTCAGCATTAAATTTAGGCTCAGAAAAAGTTTATTATGAATTTAATTATTCAAATTAAAAAAATTGCAGAATACAAATGAGCTCATACAAATGTTTCTAGGCGATTTAATTTTTTTGTCCATCCAAATGCATTCACTTTTGGCAGAATTGTGCAAAATGGTACGCGGTTCGCCACCCCGGGGGCGTTCGCAGGATCCTCTTACTTTTTTCGGGCCAGTTGCGTAAGATCTCGAGGAATTTTAATTGAAATCGCGCGTCGTGCGCCGCTCCGACACCTGTAATTGCGTCCGCCGACAATTATTTAAAAGTGAAAGACGAAGAGAAATTGCATGCCAATAAAGTCCATGCAAGGCAATCGGATGAATTGTTAGAGTATATAGATTTATAAACGAAATTCTTAGGCGCGGTTACAGATATGTGCCATACAGGCTTGTATTGTTGCTTTCCGAAAACATCAGCGCTGAATAAGGAAATATATCGGGATTTTTTAAAAACATACAATACAGTAAACATTTCTGAAAAAGATAATTCGAAAATTTCTAAGATGAATATTGAGTCCTGAGCATCCCAAAATACATTAAAATCTCTTTAGGTTGTATTTTCTTTAAAAATCTCGATATATTTTCTTATTCAGCACTGATGAATGAAAGCAACAATACAAGACAGACTGGGCCTGATCTGCCTTAGTGGGGAAGCGAGCGATCACGGCTGAATTATCGTGAACCACCCTTTACAGTATTTGAGAGGTTATTTTTTATGAAATTATAATACTGGTACCTGAGCTTCCCACAATATCAAAGAGGTTTTTACTTATTACACTGATAGTCCAACTTTATTTTAATAAATCTCTATTTGAATTATTGGAAATTGCCAATACTCAACATAAAACAGACCCTAAAAACCTCTTTACGCTGATTAGCCTATGAGGTTTTTACTTATTACACTGATACTCCAACTTTTTTTAAATAAATCTTTATTTGAATTATTGGAAATTGCCAATTCTCAACATAAAACAGACCTTAAAAACCTCTTTAGGCTGATTAGCCCAATAAAACAAGATATATTTTTTTATTAGATCTATTTGGAATATCAGGAGTTTGCCAATACTCAACATAAAACAGACCCAACTGACCCTAACAGACCCAATGAAAGCGAAGTTTGAAATCCAATCATGGTAGAATTTTCGCGATCACATTTTTCAGGTTTTTTGTTGTTGTGAAATTAAGAGAAATACCGCCTAATTCTCATTTGAGCTGAAAATCCTTTCGGTTATTTTTTTTATGTAATGTGGAGCTAGCAATTTCGTAGTAGTATCATTTCAAAAGCCATTCGAACTAACTTCCACCCTAAAACTCGACATCATTAATAAACCTCAAGGCGCAGTTTCATGAAGTGGCAAATTGAATTCCACCACAAAAGAAGGACACTTGTAGGCGTGAGAGCGCCCCATAAATCACGCGCGCATTTAGCGAACAATGCCGCGGCTACGCATAAACACTGAGGGGTTGGGTTTCAACATCCGATTTTTGAAGACGCTCCGCAGACAAAGCGGGCCCGCAGCGGGGTGACGTCACGGGGGTGGCGGCGCCGCGGCGGCTGCCCCGGCCGGCGCCGGCTCCCCCGACCTTATCCCAGTTTTCGGACCACGCTCGCACTAAAAAAAAACCCGGCGGGTGTGTTGCTATAAAAGAATGTACGCTTAACAGAGATTTGGGGGATGGGAATGGGGATGAGTTGTTTTAACCCAGTTCGCGGGTTGTGAATTAATGGGGCTTTAAGAAATATGATCTTAAAATCTCTTTAAGAATCCAACTAACCGAAAGAGCAATTTTTCCGTCGCTGTTGGTAAGGGCTGCTCATGGATATACAGATATATATGGAAAATCTTTCTGAGATGTTTTGTGTGTGTGAAAAATGTGAGTATTTTCACGGTATTTCAGCCATAACATTTAACATTTAATCTTGGAGATTTTCAAACGCAACAAATAGTCCTTTGGATGTTTTCAGTTTTCTTGAAAAATGGTAAACTTTGTGAGAAAACTGTGATTGTAGAGCCTTTTCACGGTTTTTCAGCCATAACTTTTAGGTTTTAAAGCTAGAAGGATCATCCAATTTCAAATCATGGATATTTTCAAACGCAACAAATAGTCCTTTGGGTGTTTTCAGTTTTCTTTTGTCAGTTTCTCTATAAATGGTAAACTTTGTACAAAACACTGTGATTGTAGAGCTTTTTCACGGGTTTTCAGCCATAACTTTTAGCTTTTAAGACTAGAAGGATCATCAAATTGCAAATCAAAGTGATTTTCAAACGCAACAAGTAGTCCTTTGGATGTTTTCAGTTTTCTTTTGTTGGTTTCCCGAACAATGGTAAACTTTGTGAGAAAACTGTGATTGTAGAGCCTTTTCACGGTTTTTCAGCCATAACTTTTAGCTTTTAAGGCTAGAAGGATCATCAAATTGCAAATCATGGCGATTTTCAAACGCAACAAATAGTCCTTTGGATGTTTTCAGTTTTCTTTTGTCGGTTTCCCGAAAAAAGTTAAACTTTGTAAGAAAAATGTGATTGTAGAGCCTTTTCATGGTTTTTCAGCCATAAGTTTTAGGTTTTATGACTAGAAGGTTTATCAAATTGCAAATCATGACGATTTTCAAACGCAACAAATTGACCTTTGGATGTTTTCAGTTTTCTTTTGTCGGTTTCCCGAAAAATGGTAAACTTTGTGAGAAAACTGTGATTGTAGAGCCTTTTCATGTTTTTTCAGCCATAACTTTTAGGTTTTAAGACTAGAAGGATTATCAAATTGCAAATCATAGCGATTTTCAAATGCAACAAATAGTCCTTTGGATGTTTTCAGTTTTCTTTTGTCGGTTTCTCGAAAAATGGTAAACATTGTCAGAAAACTGTGATTGTAGAGCCTTTTCACGGTTTTTCAGCCATAACTTTTAGCTTTTAAGGCTAGAAGGATCATCAAATTGCAAATCATGGCGATTTTCAAACGCAACAAATAGTCCTTTGGATGTTTTCAGTTTTCTTTTGTCGGTTTCTCGAAAAATGGTAAACATTGTCAGAAAACTGTGATTGTAGAGCCTTTTCACGGTTTTTCAGCCATAACTTTTAGCTTTTAAGGCTAGAAGGATCATCAAATTGCAAATCATGGCGATTTTCAAACGCAACAAATAGTCCTTTGGATGTTTTCAGTTTTCTTTTGTCGGTTTCTCGAAAAATGGTAAACATTGTCAGAAAACTGTGATTGTAGAGCCTTTTCACGGTTTTTCAGCCATAACTTTTAGCTTTTAAGACTAGAAGGATCATGAAATTGCAAATCATGGCGATTTTTACACGCAGGAAATTGTCCTTTGGATGTTTTTAGTTTTCTTTTGTCGGTTTCCCGAAAAATGGTATACTTTGTGAGAAAACTGTGATTGTAGAGCCTTTTCACGGTTTTTCAGCCATACCTTTCAGGTTTTAAGGCTAGCAGGATCATAAAATTGCAAATCATGGCGATTTTCAAACGCAACAAATTGTCCTTTGGATGTTTTTAGTTTTCTTTTGTCGGTTTCCCGAAAAATGGTAAACTTTGTGAGAAAACTGTGTTTGTAGAGCCTTTTCATGGTTTTTCAGCCATAACTTTTAGATTTTAAGGCTAGAAGGATTATCAAATTGCAAATCGTGGAGATTTTCAAACGCAACAAATAGTCCTTTGGATGTTTTCAGTTTTCTTCTGTCGGTTTCCCGAAAAATGGTAAACTTTGTGAGAAAACTGTGATTGTAGAGCCTTTTCACGGTTTTTCAGCAATAACTTTTAGCTTTTAAGGCTAGAAGGATCATCAAATTGCAAATTATGGAGATTTTCAAACGCAGCAAATAGTCCTGTGGTTTTTTTAGTTTTCTTTTGTTGGTTTCCCGAAAAATAGTAAACTTTGTGAGAAAACTGTAATTGTAGAGCCTTTTCATAGTTTTTCGACGGCCGATAAATCTTGAAAGGCTCTACAATCACAGTTTCCTCACCGGCTTGGTCGGGGTTTCTTGCTCCCAGCCTAAGCACGTTGGTGATTTGTCTATACCCATAGTATGCAGGTGTTTGCGTGAGGTCATACTCCTCAGAAAAGCAGAGTAGGGCAAAGAGATGCACAAGGTAGTAGGAAAGTACGGTGAAGTAACAACTAACAACAAGGACTAATAGATGTATGCATCCAAAAAAAGCTCACAATATTAAACGGATTCTACCAACAGTAATCAATACATAAATACACGTGGACTCAACAAACAAGGAACCTCAAATCAATAATCGATTACATAAATATAAAACAAGAAACACATTTTTTTTATTAATACTTACTAGTCCCCCGAGGGTGATGTTATATTACTACAAACTGGTCAGAAAGATGATCAATGAGCAGTTCTATTTTAAACTAAATTACTAGGGTTTGAGTCTATAGTTTCATTCAATAATGATCCTGTAGGTTCTACTCGTTGTACATGTTCACTAAAGTCTGCTTTTGAACTAACTTGTTGCGTTTCACTATGCTCGCATATAATGCCTTTACATTTTCTTTTAATTTACTTGTTCAGAGGGATTCGTGCTCTTGAGCCTTCTTAGTATAGTTGTGTTGTCGAGGAGTTGAATGACCTCAGCGTTCACATTCTGAACGACAAATAAGAACCCAAGATGTAAGAGTGTATAGAGGTGCAACGTGTGGTAGTGACCATTACTTACTGCTGTTCCAAAGATTTCGGCCCTCTACAATCCACCAACCAGGTAAACCTCTGTCCACGCCCTAAGCTCGAGACCTCTAGCACATTACGTCAAGTCTGGGGGGATTTTCTCGCAGCTAATCACCACCGCCATGGTGCTGATGCCCTTGTTATTCCCTCTCATTCCTGATTCTTTCGTCTATTATCATCATGACATGTCCTCTCCATATCTGACCATGAGCCTCAGCTCTGGAGCCTTAGGCCCGCTATGCTGTCCGGTGGCATCCTCGCCCACAATCACATTTGCGGTGCCGCCCATCTCGAGCTCAATATTTAAAGCTATAACTTGGGGTGTATCTCTGGAAACCCCTGTACTACCGCTAGCAGATCTTGATAATTTCGGACGCCCATTGCCCGTGCCCATGTCGGTGCTTCCTAAACCACTATGCTTTCGACCACCCTATCCAATTTCTTTGTCCTGGTCTTCTGGTGGTTGGCGTGATTTTCACCAGGACCGTCACGCACTTGATTCGTTCTCCCTGCGAAGTCCTGTATGTGTGTGTGGTAGGTGCTCCAGATTATCCAGCCGCTCACCCATATACTTCTTTCGCCGTCATATCCGTCTCGGCGATCTAGAAAGATATCGTTGGTGGCCTCCTTCTACCAATAAGGAACACCGCCTGCGTTTTATGTTGGGCTACCTAAAGCTGGTTTTCACCCATCCATCTTCTCACTCTCTCCAGGCTGGTGTTGACTATAGCTCTGAGGTCCTCCCCCTTTTTGCCGCTGGCCCCCAAGACCACGTCGTCTGCGTATCCTATGAAATTGGCCCCTACCTTTTTGTTCTGTAAGGTGGAATCTTACAAGACTCACTAGTACCACTAGGTGTTAGAGGCTCGGATAGTGCAGGATTCAGCTCGCGTTCTGGCCTGGGCGCCTACCGGCTAAACCAAAAACTCACGTTGTGTCGCCTGTAGTAGCCTGCTATGATGCCCATTAGGGAGAAGAAGGATATCCTCCGCAACGCTGCCATGATAGAGTGTTAAAAGCATTTGCCACGTCCAGGATGGCCCTCATGCAATGTTGTTGCCTCCTCTGTGTCCCGGCGTTGATCGCCTTCACCATCCCGCGGACCGCCAGTATGGCATTCGCCGATCCGTCAAGTAGGCAGAGCGGACGATAGGATTCTGGGTTTGTTGCTATCCCCGGTTTGTGTAGGAACTTATTTGTTTAATTGTTTAATTGTCTGGATTGTCGGGGCTATCTCTGGTGCTATAGCAGTCTTGAGCGCTCGTTCCGGAGGTTATAAGTTCCCGGGGCCTACCTGTTAGGTAGCCTGGTTATCGTCAGAAGTACATTACTCCTCGCTCCAGTGTGGTGTTCTTGATGTCATACTAGCTTGAGGGTCATGTCCGTGTTCCTCTTCTGGGCTGTCATTGGTGTTTCGACTTCACTCCCCCACGTTCCGAGGCTTCCGGTCCCGGTGACCGAGGCCCTGTCCGTTTGTTCACTACTAGTGACTACTAGTGACACATGCTGACGTCACGCTGCACTATTAGTATGAGCGTGACGTCAGCATGTGTTAAGGTGTCACCACATGTCGCTCTCCTTACTACACAGCGCACACGCGGTGTACCCAGCTCTACAGATGGGGCTTTCCTTCTCTCTTCTGACCCACAGCTCGCTTTTACCGTGCACATTTTGTCCTCCTGCCCACTCTCCCCTGGAAAAGTATATCGAGTTTTCCCGGCGCTGGCCATTCTACGTAGCTGTGGTTGTACAACCTCTCAGCAATTCACACCTGCCTTTCTTGCTACTCAATATCTCCCCTATCTCAGTTGCTAGGCTTCCCCTTTCTTTAAGCTTATCCTCTACCCACACCTCAGACATACCCACTCTGTCATACATCCTTTCTCTATCCTTCCTCCATCTACTCTCTGTTCTACTCTTACACCTCATCCATACCTCCCGCACCAGTCTTTCTTCACCCAAATCCTGCAATTTTCCTTCACATTTAACAATCCTTATACTCGACTACTATCAGTTGCTCATCCGATTCGGCTCCTGCAACAACACTGTTCTAGGTATCGTCCTATCGACATCTAGTAGACTCTTCAGGAACCATTATTGTACCCTTTCTTTTACATTGCACTCACGCAATCCCCACACTTACACTCCATAACCCCCGCCCTCCTCTCAGGTACTTAACCTTCGAAATAACTTCGGCACCGCCACTAGTGAACCCTATCTGTGCGCATCTCGTCCTTCCTATGAAGAGCACCACCTCCATCTTTTTCGAATATAGTTCTCGGTCAGCCATTTGCAGAGCCCCTCGAGGCTATAGATCACTCGTAGTATAAGCTTTTCCTCGCTTCTCCCCATCGGCATATCCAACCAGTTGGGATCCCTCCGGGACCGGTATCTATGGTTTACTGACATACATGACGTTCCGACATACGTGACGGTCCAAGCACGGACTCTCGTAGAACGCCACATCCCAGACTCATGCACCTTCGCCTCCTCTTCAACAATCCACGATGAGTCTCCTATCGTTGAGGTAGCTAGTTAGCAACCGCATGGCGTCCGTTGGGAACACCATAGCCCTTTTTAAGGTCAACCCTCAGTAGGTGTTGCTCACGTCGATGATAACCAATGCGTGATCCGTACGCATTCTTCATCGCTCGGTCACCTTCCATCGGCCGGATGGTGGACCTACTAGGACTTGTTTTTAGAGGATATTGAATATTTCTAGCTTCTTTTCACTGCGACAAATGCTGATATATTGTACTATATTGTACCCTACTTTTAATCTTCTCCCAGGAATTCCACTTCTCAGTCGAATTTTAGTATGTCCCTGAGAGGCTTGTTTCTCAGCTCCAGGGATGTTAAACCAACGTTCCCAAGGCTGGCAATCCTTTTCTGTCTGCTGGGCAAGCGGACAGTATATGTTCGGCAGTTTCAAAGTCCGCTTCACATAGCCTGCAGACTGTGTTGACTGCTTTGCTTATTTTATTTAGGTGATATTTAACCGGACAGTGTGTCGTTAGAGTGCCTGTAACAGTTCTTATCTCATTTCTTGAGACGCTTAGGATTTGTATTGTATCTACCGCCGAGTAGACAATGAGCATTTTGGCTTGTATTTGTCCTGGAGTGTATCTCCAGGATGCTTTTGTCCTTCCTCCCACTTTCGGATAAGTTGGTCTCTTGTGAGACCATGTGTCGGCCGCGATTCATCATATCCTAGGCTATATATGCCAAGTTCGGTACCTTCTGCAGTTTTCGATACGTCTGTGTACCAGATTATTGATTGTTGTTCCTTAAGTTGTGCAAGTTTACGAGTGCTACCCCGGCGGTCAGTAATGACCACTTCAGAAGCCTCATCGAAATCGAATTCAACTAGTATGAAATAAATGGTATATGCGGAGACTTCTTGCTGACCTGCGACAGGACCTTCATGTGCCCATGAGAGGCACTTGACGTCGCTGTGGATAGTTGGCTGGAGGGTAACATAGCTGCAGAAACTTAGGCCTCAAAATGGGCCCATTGTGTAACCTCCCTTTAAGGCTACTCACTGGTCCCACCAGTCGATTTTGCGTGCGAGCTGCAATACATTGACAGGTGAGGAGTTGCCAATGCTGGGTCATACTAGGCCAGCACTCCCCTAGTATTAGATGCCTAGTGTTTATTAGAGCTGGGCAGAGGCATACGTCCCAGCCCTAGTCTGAGAGCTCTCAGTATACCTTCTTGTTGACTCCGGATCAGGTGAAGGACGGCAAAGTCAAAACTTTGAAAAAAATGTGGGTAGAGCATATGGAAGAAGAACTGTCGAGAGGAGAGCCAGAAATGGAGGAAACTTTTAAGAGAGGAGAGGGAAGAGTCACGGATAGAGAAAGAGGAGTTGAAAAAAGGAAAGAAAGGAGTGGCAACTGATGATGGATGGATGGAGGGAAATGCAGAGGGAATAAACACCGGTGAGAAAGGAGATGATGGAGAAGATAGACCAACTGGTAAAAATGGGGGAGAGTAGGAACGGAGTGGGTAAAGGAGATAGAGAGGAAAGTGGTCACGATAGAAAAGAGAGAGGAGGAGAGACAAAAAAGTGAGAGAAGAAACAACATAGTGGTGTCGGTGATTGGAAAGGAAGGGGTGGAGTGAGTTATACAAAAACTGGAAGTTAGTGTGCAGGTGCGGAGAGAGGTCGAGCTGGGGAGAAAGGGAGACAGAATGCTGCTAGAGCTGGCCAGTTGGAAGGAGAAAATGAAGCCAATGCGGTTTAAACACAGGGACAAACATATATATATATATATATATATATATATATATATATATATATATATATATATTGATGATGATTTGACCATAGCGGAGAGAGACGTTCAGAAGAAAATAGGGAGAGGGCCAAGGAGGAGGGAAAGGTGTAGAAGTGAGAGTGGGTTAGTTAGTGTGCAGGTGCGGAAAATGAATGTTGCGGGCAAGTGGTGGATCTGGCAAGGCGATGGTCTGGCAAAAAAAGTGCTGAAAGCGGTGAGGACGACGATGCATGAGTATGGGGTGGATGGAAGAGCGGACGAGGGTAACTGCAGGGTGGGCTTCTGGAACACTGCGGGTCTAAAGAAAAAAGTGCAGGGAGGAGTGTGGGTAAAAGAACTAGAGGATTAGTTGGGCTCAAAGGACATAGAGGGGCTAGTAGAGACGTGGTTCACAGAAGAAGAGTGGGAGCAGGTAGTGTGCTCAATGCCGACAGGATGTGACTGGGTGACTCAGCGAGCAAAGAAGGAAGCTAAAATGGGTACAGCCAAAGGAGGAATTCTATTGGGAGTGAGGAAGATATTGGGAAAATAGAACAGAGAGACGCTAAGAGAAGCTACAAGACTCGTAATAGGGAAGATGGAAATGCATATAAGTGCGGTGTGGGTGGGAGCAGTGTACTGTAATAAAAACCGGGTGGAATTAACGAAGGTACTAGATGAACTGAATACGGCAGCAGATATATGGATCATCGGGGGCGACTGGAATGTGAGGGTGGGGGAGCTGGAGGGAGGGATCAGAGAGGACGGTGGCTGGAAAGAAAGGTGCTCCCAGGATAAAGTGACCTACCAGGAGGGTAGAGAATCGATGCAATGGGTGATAAAGTCAGGATGGGATGTGCTCAACGGTTGCTGTGAAGGTGACTGGGAAGGGAAAAAAACGTTCTGCGGCAAGGATGAGGCTAGGTTTTGGACTACGTGGCGGTCAAAACGTAGAGGGGTCGGATCGTGTACCGGTGGAGGTGGTCGTGAGGGTGAGGAACGTTGTGAAGGGAGAACAGAGGAACGAGCAGCAGAGGTTTGAATGGAGCTAGCCGGATTTGGATGCATATGAGAAAAAGCTAAAACGCGACAAGTGGGAGGATGTGCATTCGATGCTCCAGTTGGAGAGGGTGATGGTGGAGAAGAAGAAGAGTGGGGGGCAGAGGGAGAGTTGGTTTGACGAGGAATGTAAGGTGAAGAATTCGAGCTGGCGAAGAGCAATGGCGAAGTGGAGGAATGGGAGAGGTGAAGTGAAAAGAGCCAATCAGGCGAAGAGGAAGTTCGAGAGAACCTGCGAGAGGAAGAAGATAGAGGAGCTGCAGAAGGTAGAAACGAGGTTGAGGGAGTGTGTGACAGAGAAAAGGTTGTGGGAAATTCTGAAGGGAAGTGTAAAAAATGGCAAAGTTAACATAGAGCTGGCAGAGTGGGAGAAGAGCTGTAGAGAGATGCCGGGGTCAGAGGTGGATTTAGGAATTCCGAGACCGGTGGTAGGCAGTTATCGCGGGAAGAGGTCGACGTGGCCATAGGGCAGCTGAAACTGGGAAAGGCCGCAGGGGAAGATGGGCTGAAGGCAGAGGCTTTCAAAATATTTCCAGAGAAAGGAAGAGATAAGTTGCTGCAGGTTTTGAATAGGGTCTAGAGCGGTCAGGACGAGCTGCCGGAAGAGTGTCGTGTGGTGGTGGTGGTCCCGGTACATAAAGGGGGAGAGGCATCGGTCGTAAACAATTATAGGGGTATTACCGTTATTAGTGCGGGGTACAAAGCTATGATGACAATTGTGAAAAATAGACTAAATAGACTAGAGAAGGAAGTGGATAGAAAAGGGCTGCTGCCGGAATTCCAGGGGGGTTTCAGAAAGGGAAGAGGGACGAGGCAGCAGATTTTGACGCTTGCGAGAATGGTGGAGAAAGCGTTGGAGTGCAAAGGGAGAGTGTATGCGGTGTTTGTGGATTTGAAAGCGACGTATGATTCAGTTCCTAGAGGAAAGCTCGTGGAGTCTATGGATAGATTAGGTATGGAAGATGAAAGTGTTGAGTGGGTGAGAAGTATATATAAAGAGGCGTGGGCAAAAGCAAGAGTGAATGGAGAAGTGTCTGAGAAGTTTAGGGTGAATGTGGGTGTAAGGCAAGGGTGCCCGCTAAGCCCCCTCCTGTTCAATCTATACACAAGCGAGTTGGAGGCGGTGCTGAAGAAGGACAGGCTGGAGGGGTCGTGGTGGGGAGAACCAAGGTGTGGATGTTGGCATATGCGGATGCCATAGTATTAGTAGCCAAGAGAGTGGAAGAGATGCAAGAGATGTTGGAAAGAATGGGGAGGTACCTGGATAGGAGAGGGCTAGTGATTAATGTGGAGAAGACTAAATTTATGATGTTTAGCAATAGGGGTAGAAGGGGTAGAGTGGAAGAGCTAAAATGGAAGGGAAGTATGATTGGAAGAGTGCATGTCTTTAAATATTTGCGCTTTTGGTTTGACAGTGGAGGATGATTTAGTGTGCATGTAGAATGTATGCAAGCGAAAGCGAGAATGGTTTGGGGGATATCAAGAAGGGGAAGAATGGGAGAGGTTGCGGGGCGGTAACCTTGTAGTGGCGTGCAAGATCAGGGATGCGTGTGTAAAACCTATTCTGTTTTATGGAGTGGAAGTGTGGGGTTTTCGTGAGTGGAATGTGATAGAGAGAGAACAAGGTTTGCTCCTGAAGAGTCTGCTAGGTCTCGAAAGGACGACACCGAGAGCACTGCTGTTGTAGGAGACGAATCGTATGAGTATGTAGTGGAAGTCGTGTGTAAGGGTTGTAAAGTTTGAAGAAAGATTGCAGGAATTGGGCGAGGAAAGACTGGTGCGGGAGGTATGGATGAGGTGTAAGAGTAGGACGGAGAGTGGTTGGAGAAAGTAGACGAAGGATGTATGAAAGAGTGGGTATGTCTGAGGTGTGGGTAGAGGAGAAGCTGGGAAAAATGGAAAGCCTAGGAACTGAGGTAAGAGAGAGATTGAAAGATATTGAGTGGCAAGAACGGCAGACTAAAATGAATGAGAGCTCTTACAACCCTGGCTACGTAGAGTGGCAAGTGGGTGGGAAACTCCCGTGTTACTTAGCCAGGAGGACAAGGTATGCATGGCAAGAGCGAGGTTTGGGTCATTCCAGAGAGGGAGGAAAGTGTGGATGGGTCTGGGGTACACCGCGTGTGCGCTGTGTAGTAAGGGAAGCGACACGTGGTGGCACCTTGGCGAAGAATATGAGGGTGTGAAAGCAGAGTGGGTGGGAGACTGCAGAAAGCTGAATGAATGGTTAAGCGAGGATGGGGAAGGCGTGAAAATCTGCAGGAGGCTGACTTGGGAGTGGAAAGTGGCGAGGGCAAAGTGAGCGGTGATAGATGAGGGTAATTTGTAATTTTTTGCGGAGTATTACTTTTATTTATATTTTTATTTGTATTTTTTTGTTGTGGTTTGTGATGTGGAAAGGCAGTGAGGGAAATGCTAATAAAGGTAGACCTTGTTCTACTTGCTTGAGTAATAGGAGCATGTCTATCATCACTTCCATTGCTATGGTAGAAGTTGTGCGCATCGCCCCTGTACCGCTCAAACATGCCAGCCTTTGGAGCTGTTGCAATGTAGTTTAGGTTTTTTTCTCTTTTGTCTTGCAAAAAGTACGTCGATATTACCATTTTTGGCCCAGAACCGCTTCTGAACGATGAGCGGGAAAACGGTAACAAATAACGAAAAACATCCAAAGGGTCGTCAAATTTGAACTATATCTTGCAATTTGAATCATCCTTCTAGCTTTAAAAAGATTATAATCACCGATGAAAAACGAGAAAAGGCTCTAATATCACATTATTCACACAATGTTTACCATTTTCCGGAAAATTGGTAAGAGGTAGGAAATATTTGCAATTATGTAAATTATTAAAAAACAAAAATCTTGCTGAGCGCAAGAACTATCTAATTAGATGTTTGAAATGTATTTGAGAATAATCGAAATATAACGATTTACATTCTCACTTTTCAAAACATTAAAAAGACAGTAATGAGCTTACTGTCTTTTTAATGTTCTGAAAAATGAGAATGCAAATCGTTATATTTCGATTATTCTCAAATACATTTCAAACATCTAATTAGATAGTTTCTCGTAATAGTCTCATATCCATTCATCAAAGCCCCCCCTCATTAGAGCCGCGATGCACAGCTCCGATAAGCACTGGACATTCAAACAGCGGAGACCATGAAAACCTGTCTTCCCAGCATGGGGGGCTGACCAAATTCATTGCGTAACGTCTACTCTGGGACGCCGGAACGGACGCCGAAATTTCATTACAGACGTCTACGTGCGCAATTAGAAAGCGTATAGATCGTTTTTTCATCTCCAACTAAACACCGGTCACGTTTTAATTAACGACACATCCTTTCTGGGCTATTTAAACCGAACTAGATGGGGCTTTCGTAATGCTTTTTTTTTGGCAAGCACGCAAACGTCTTCAGCCTAGCCCAATAAAGCCGCGGCTCGGTCCGCGGAACTCGCACAATGGGAGCCCCGTTTTGCGGCCGCTTTCGTTTTAAATTGGGCGTGCAGCGGTGAAAATGCTCGTGAGGAAGAGGCGCAATTGTGCGCTTAATTTTCCTTGCACAACCGTTTATTTCATACAATTTTTCCGCGATTGCAATCCCTTTCGCTGACGCGGTCGGCGGCCGGTCAAGCGCAGCTCGGTGCCGCTCTAGCCTAGCGCGCGTCCTATTGTGAAACATGTGAGGACTGAAAATATGAAACGAAACTCACAAGAAGGGTTATAATTAACACCGGTGTGGTTATATAGTGGAATTGCAAAAGATGCTTTGTTGGTTTCCGTTTTTAAATTGCGGCTTTTGTAACTTTCTTGGCTCGCTCGGTATTTTATTATCTTATTGCACACATGTCCTATAATGATACGGTACAATTCGAGATACCCCTGTGATCACATAGCTGCCAGTTTTGAGTTTTCCAGATACTTGTAGATCCTCGCTTAATAGCGACCGATTTTGACGTCACTTTTACTTCACAAAAATAGTTTCACGTGTGTATAAATGAATATGGTTTCACATAAAGAGTAATATCTCAATCTAATGCATTACGATGAGAAATTGTGACTTATTTAATTAAGTAATTATATATATATATATATATATATATATATATATATATATATATATATATATATATATATATAACTACGAAATATTGGCAAAGTAGTAAAGTGTAGGAAAATATAAAAAATAGCGTTTTATTGCTGCACCACCCCAAGGAGCTAGAAACCACGGTTACTATTTTCAACTTATACATATACAGAAAATAAAAAATAATTCTATATATATATATATATATATATATATACTGAAAACAATTTTTGTGATGTATAAAAGACGTCAAAAGTGGCAAGGTTTTAGCGAACGACGGCGTCTACTACGTGGTAATTAATTTCCAATGAATGAGATGAATAAAACTAGTATGTTTTTTACCACTTGTGTGGCAAGAAGTGGTAAAAAACATACAAGTATTAGTTATCTCCTTCATTTAAAATTAATTGAGATTTAGTTATATATAGTACTCCAAACATGGTACTAAGGTTGAAAATCCTAGTTCCACTATTAATGAAATTTTCGAGACGGTTAAAAAATAAAATTATCAAAATAAAAATGAAATCCCAACGTGATTCAGTTATTAATTTTTTAAATAATTGTAAAGTAATAGAACTAGTTCCTCTAATAAATTTCTAAATCAGCACGGTATAAACCGTCCTTGGCTTAATTATCCTGCGCTGTCTTAGAATCAATCTGGCCGACAACTTTTTTTAGTTTGTTGTTGGTCGGTTGGTAATTGCCATCACGCGTCTCATCTTGCATCTTACATAACATTGCACTGACCGCCGCTGAAGAAAGTAAAACTAAACGAGCGCGAGCGTGGCTCATCTCCGCTCCAGTTTCCCTTTCCTTCAACCTGCCTACCGATTATTCCTCGCCGTACAAGAGCGCCTATGCAATAAACGCGTTGCGCAAGATTTCTAATGGACATGGAATCAAGAGTAGCCAGACGATTGTAAATTACATTGTTGCATCCAATTATATAATAATGGAAGAAATTCAATTTGTATTGAGCACAAATCAGGCAAAATTTGCATGGGTGTTGTGTAAAAAAAAGCATCTTTTACATATACATGCTTCCGTGTGAAAATGGCTATATATGGCTTTATGACTGCTGTTATATGCATCATATTTCATTTAGATTTCTAGGCGCTTTGATTTTACTATCGGTTAATAATTATTTACAATTGTATCCTGCAAATTTAAGTACCATTCGATAAATCCTTATTGATCAATACATGCTTTCTTATTAATATTATGTATGTATGTTTTGAAACAAACCCCAAAAATCTGATTATTTTTTTTGAAAAATGCTTTCATATTAATATTCCAAGTTTAATATTGTTTTACATTCATCAATAAATTAATCCATTTTTATGTAGATTTTAGTGGTAGGGCAATATTGAACAAGGTACAAACATAACATAACCAATATCTGATTTTAGATTAATGTAACTCAAAAATCTGATAGATTTTTTGAAAAATTCTTTCATGTTAATATTCCAGGTTTAATATTGCTTTACATATATTAATAAATTAAATAATTTTTATGTAGATTTTAGTGCTAGGACAATATTGAACAAAATACAAACATAACTTAACCAATAACTGATTTTAGATCAATGTAACTCAAAAATCTGATAGCTTTTTGAAAAATGTTTTCATATTAATATTCGAGGTTTAATACTGCTTTATATTCATCAATAACTTAATACATTTTTATGCAGATTTTAGTGGTAGGGCAATATTGAACAAAGTAGAAACATAACTAAACCAATATCTAAATTTAGATCAATATAAATTAAAAATCTAATAGATTTGTTGAAAAATGCTTTAATATTAATACTTCAGGTTTAATATTACTTTACATTCATGAATAAATTAATACATTTTTATGCAGATTTTAGTGGTAGGGCAATATTGAACACAGTACAAACATAACTTAACCAATATCTGATCTTAAATCAATATAACTCAAAAATCTAATAGATTTTTTGAAAAATACTTTCACATTAATATACTACGTTTAATATTGCTTTGCATTCATCAATAAATTAATTTATTTTCATGTAGATTTTAGTGGTAGGGCAATATTGAACACAGTACAAACATAACCTAACCAATATCTGATTTTAGATCAATGTAACTCAAAAATCTAATAGATTTTTTGAAAAATATTTTCATATTAATATACCAGGTTTAATATTGCTTTGCATTCATCAATAAATTAATTTATTTTTATGTAGGTTTTAGTGGTAGGGCAATATTGAACACAGTACAAACATAACTTTACTAATATCTGATTTTAGATGAATGTAACTCAAAATTTTAATGGATTTTTTGAAAATTGATTTCATACTAATATATCAGGTTTAATATTGCTTTGCATTCATCAATAAATTAATTTATTTTCATGTAGGTTTTTGTGGTAGGGCAATATTGAACACAGTATAAACATAACTTAACCAATATCTGATTTTAGATCAATGTAACTCAAAGTTCTGATAGATTTTTTGAAAAATGCGTTCATATTAATATTCCAGGTTTAATATTGCTTTACATTCATCAATAAATTAATACATTTTTATGTATATTTTAGTGGTAGGGCAATATTGAACAAAGAATAAACATAACTTAACCAATATCTGAATTTAGATCAATGTAACTCAAAAATCTGATAGATTTTTTGAAAAATGCTTTTATATTAATATTTCAGGTTTAATATTGCTTTAGATTCATGTGTAAATTAATCAATTTTTATGTAGATTTTAGTGGTAGGGCAATATTGAACAAAGTACATACATAACTTAAACAATATCTGATTTTAGATCAATGTAACTAAAAGATCTGATAGATTTTTCGAAAAATGCTTTCATATTAATATTCCAGATTTAATATTGCATTATATTCATTAATAAATTAATACATTTTTATGTAGATTTTAGAGGCAGGGCAATATTCAACAAAGTACAAACATAACTTAACCAATATCTGATTTTAGATCAATATAACTCAAAAATCTGATAGATTTTTTGAAAAATCCTTTCATATTAATATTACAGGTTTAAAATTGCTTTACATTCATCAATAAATTAATACATTTTTAGGCAGATTTTAGTGGTAGGGCAATATTGAACAAAGTACAAACATAAGTTAACCAATATCTGATTTAAGATCAATATAACTCAAAAATCTGATAGATTTTTTTAAAAATGCTTCCATATTAATATTCCAAGTTTAATATTGCTTCAGATTCATGTATAAATTAATCAATTTTTATGTAGATTTTAGTGGTAGGGCAATATTGAACAAAGTACAAACATAATTTAACCATTATTTGATTTTAAATTAATGTAACTCAAAAATCTGATAGATTTTTTGAAAAATGCTTTCATATTAATATTCCAGGTTTAATATTGCTTTATATTCATCAATAAATTAATACATTTTATGTAGATTTGAGTGGTAGGGCAATATTGAAGAAAGTAGAAACATAACTTAACCAATATCTGAATTTAGATTAATGTAACTCAAATATCTGATAGATTTTTTGAAAAATGCTTTCATATTAATATTTCAGGTTTAATATTGCTTTAGATTCATGTATAAATTAATCAATTTTTATGTAGATTTTAGTGGTAGGGCAATATTGAACAAAGTACACACATAACTTAAACAATATCTGATTTTAGATCAATGTAACTAAAAGATCTGATAGATTTTTCGAAAAATGCTTTCATATTAATATTCCGGATTTAATATTGCATTATATTCATTAATAAATTAATACATTTTTATGTAGATTTTAGAGGCAGGGCAATATTGAACAAAGTACAAACATAACTTAACCAATATCTGAATTTAGATCAATGTAAATCAAAAATCTGATAGATTTTTAAAAAAATGCTTTTATATTAATATTTCAGGTTTAATATTGCTTTACATTCATCAATAAATTTATACATTTTTATGTAGATTTTAGTGGTAGGGCAATATTGAACAAAGTAGAAACATAAATTAACCAATATCTGAATTTAGATCAATATAACTCAAAAATCTGATAGATTTTTTGAAAACTACTTTCATATTAATACTCTAGATTTAATATTGCTTTATACTCATCAATAAATTAATGCATTTTTATGTAGATTTTAGTAGTAGGGCAATATTGAACAAATTACAAACATAACTTAACGAATATCTGATTTTAGATAAATTTAACTCAAAAACCTGATAGATTTTTTGAAAAATGCTACCATATTAATATTCCTGGTTTAATATTGCTTTATATTCATCAATAAATTAATTAATTTTATGTAGATTTTAGTGGTAGGGTAATATTGAACAAAGTAGAAACATAACTTAACCAATATCTGAATTAAGATCAATGTAACTCAAAAATCTGTTAGATTTTTTGAAAAATGCTTTTATATTAATATTCCAAGTTTAATATTGCTTTAGATTCATCAATAAATGAATCCATTTTTATGTAGATTTTAGTGGTAGGGCAATATTGAACAAAGTACCAACATAACTTAACCAATATCTGATTTAAGATCAATATAACTCAAAAATCTGATAGATTTTTTGAAAAATGCTTTCATATTAATATTCCAAGTTTAATATTGCTTCAGATTCATGTATAAATCAATCAATTTTTATGTAGATTTTAGTGGTAGGGCAATATTGAACAAAGTACAAACATAACTTAACCAATATTTGATTTTAAATTAATGTAACTCAAAAATCTGATAGATTTTTTGAAAAATGCTTCCATATTAATATTCCAGGTTTAATATTGCTTTATATTCATCAATAAATTAATCTATTTTTATGTAGATTTTAGTGGTAGATCAATATTGAACAAAGTACAAACATAACTTAACCAACATCTGATTTTAAATCAATGTAACTCAAAAATCTGATAGAGTTTTTGAAAAATGCTTCCATATTAATATTCCAGGTTTAATATTGGTTTATATTCATTAATAAATTAATCTATTTTTATGTATATTTTAGTGGTAGGGCAATATTGAACAAAGTAGAAACATAACTTAACCAATATCTGAATTTAGATCAATGTTACTCAAAAATCTGATAGATTTTTTGAAAAATGCTTTCATATTAATGTTCCAGATTTAATATTGCTTTACATTCATCAATAAATTAATTTATTTTTATGTAGATTTTAGTGGTAGGGCAATATTGAATAAGGTACAAACATAACATAACCAATATCTGATTTTAGATTAATGTAACTCAAAAATCTGATAGATTTTTTGAAAAATTCTTTCATATTAATATTCCAAGTTTAATATTGCTTTAGATTCATCAATAAATTAATCCATTTTTATGTAGATTTTAGTGGTAGGGCAATATTGAACAAAGTAGAAACATAACTTAACCAATATCTGAATTTAGATCAATGTTACTCAAAAATCTGATAGATTTTTTGAAAAATGCTTTCATATTAATATTCTAGATTTAATATTGCTTTACATTCATCAATAAATTAATTTATTTTTATGTAGATTTTAGTGGTAGGGCAATATTGAACACAGTACAAACATAACTTAACCAATATCTTATTTTAGATCAAAGTAACTCAAAAATCTAATAGATTTTTTGAAAAATTCTTTCATATTAATATACCTGGTTTAATATTGCTTTATATTCATCAATAAATTAATTTATTTTCATGTAGATTTTAATGGTAGGGAAATATTGAGCACAGTACAAACATAACTTAACCAATATCTGATTTTAAATGAACATAACTCAAAAATCTAATAGATTTTTTGAAAAATGCTTTCATATTAATATTCCAGGTTTAATATTGCTTGACGTTCATCAATAAATTAATCCGTTTTTATGTATATATGAGTGATAAAGCAATATTAAATCTGATTCATGGACTATTTTTTTTTGTAGATTAGAGTGGTGCAGCAACCCTGATCTAAAAAAATTGACTTCGAAGCCATTTCAACATACCCTAATACGATTTTTAATAGGGGAAGAAATACTTCTGCCACATCATGTAATCGTGATTCGAAAATTTCGTTTCGACATATAAACAAAAACAGAAATATCCCAAAATGTCCAAAAAGTTTTGGAGATTTCTGTCTACCTCGATATCATTTCTCATCTTTTAAAATATACGCAGAAGAAACAATTGCTTTTTTTTTATTATTAGGAAAAGAAAATTCTTAGTTGGATTAGAATAGAAGAGATTAGTAGAAAAATGTTATAAATAGAATAAAATATTCTTCTATTTATAACATTTTTCTATTCTAATCCAAATTTAAGAGATTTCTTTTACTAATAATCTTTTATAATCAAATAATTAAGTGGTATTGATTTCTCTACTATACAGGATATTGAATCAAAATATAAATTTCTAATACGTTCGCCCAATCACTCTTGATTTCTTCCTCTCATCGTCGGTGCGTTACCCGATCGAGCGGCCGCCCCACGTCGATCTTCAGAGAACGCACACATACACACACACCAAAAAAAAACACGAAAATTCCGTTCCCACTCTCTCTTTCCGCGTCCTTCTTTCGCCCCCGTTTCCCAAAGCCGTGTCTTCGCCCGCCTTATAAGCGCCGGCCGCTGCTCCGAAAGCTGACATTTAGTTCTTTGCCGTGGTGCAGTGGTTGGTGCGCATACTCCCCAAGTGATACAAAATGAAATTTTTCGTGGTACGTACACACATACACAATAACACTGTAATTAGCAAAAAAAATAAATAAAAAATTGTAAAAATGTATAAACCAAAAAGGACGTCTCAAACCTTGAGGTGATAATGGAGATTGCCCTACCACTAAAATGTACATTAATTTATTGATTGAATATAAAGCAGTATTAAACCTGGAATATAGTCAATATTCCAGGTTTAATACTGCATCAATAAATTAATGTAAATTTTAGTGGTAAGGCAATCTCGCATTGTCACCTCAAGATTTGAGACGTCGTTTTTGGTTAAGAAAGTAATATCATCACAATTCGTTACAGTTCATGTACTTTTTGCAAATAATAAATTAGAATATTCTGTATAATTTAATTAAATTAAATTAAATTTTTTGTTTTGTTTTCATAAATTTATTGCATTTTGAGGAAAAATAGGATACAGAGATATCTGTTTTTCTTCAAAATGCAAGACATTTGTGAAAAATGTGATTTTGAAGACACTTTGACGGTTTTCCGGCCGTTTTTTTTTTTCTTTTTAAAACTAGAGGGATTGTCCAAATTGCAATTTTATGGAGAATATCAAGTCGTTTTGATGTTTTTTTGTTATCTCTTACCGTCGTCGCGAAAATGGCAAAAATGATGATATGTAATGACTTTTGAACCCTTTCACGGTTTTTCTGCCGTAACTTTTTCATTTTTAAAGCTAACAGGATGATTCAAATTGCATGTTATAGAAAATATCAAAACCTACAAACTGCTTCTTGGATATTGTTGGCTATCTTTTCTCGTTTTCCCGTAAAATGCAAAAAAAATTGCATGAAAAATGTTCTTTCACCCTTTCGCCGTTTTTTTTTGGGCGTAATTTTGTTTTTTAAGCTAGAAGGATGATTCAAATTTGAAAGTTATAGAGAATTTCAAGCCCGATAAACAGTCTTTTGGATGTTTCAGTTATCTCTACCCGTTTTCCCGCCAATTAAAAAAAATTGTGAAAAATGTCATCTTTCTCTAGTAACCTCACTAATTGAGGAAATTCGATAAAATTCATTCCGCTCTCTATTATTATTTAATTTAGCATGGTTAGTAGTTTGAAGCATCGTTAGCAAATCGTCTGCAATTGTATTAATTAAGGAGCCACTCGGATCTCTCTTTTCGATTAGAGTACACATGAGAAATTGCACTTGTTTTACTTATCGCGTAATTGCCGAGTCGACAATTAGTTTTCCATGCCGCCAGCAACCGGAAACGACGAAAACCACACTCGGTGTACGATTTGTCCACTCAAATACCAGGAAATTAGATTCGTGTCCGCGTTAAAGTGATGTGTAATTCGTAAAATAGTATGACCGATAAAATGAGGGTCGTCTTATTAATAATAACACCTAATATTGGTAATAATAATATTAAACTTTTTTAATAACACCTAATGTTGATAATAATAATAATAATAATAATAAACTTTTTTAAATACACCTAATGTTGATAATAATAATAATAATAATAAACTTTTTTAATAACACCTAATGTTGGTAATAATAATAATAATAATAACAAATTTTAACGCCAAACACCTTGAACAAAAATAAGATACACAAGTGACGATACATATAGTCCTTTCAAGAAATAGTCATTTTAGAGGTGTATAAAACAGATGTACCTAGTCTATTAGTTTTTTTTTTATATAAAGCACCTGTGTGATGTTCTCTTAAACACATCAGACAGGTACTTTATATCAAAAACACTAATAGACAAGGCACATCATTTATACACCTCTAAAATTACTATTTCCTGAGCTGCAGTAATTTTAAAAAAATACCCCATCCAGGAATAAGTTAGTAAATATGAGTTTAGCATATATATATATATATATATATATATATATATATATATATATATATATATATATATATATATATATATCTTCAAAAACATTCAAGATATCTGCGAAAATATTAAAGATATCTTCAAAAATAAAATAAAATCAAAAATCTACAAAAGCATTATCGGATCTATATCTACATACATTTGATTATAGATCCGATAATGCTTTTGTAGATTTTTGATTTTATTTTATTTTTGAAGATATCTTTAATATTTTCGGAAGATATCTTGAATGTTTTTGAAGATACATATGATTATGTGCCGGATAGTACAGTAACATCTATTTAATGAGTAAACTAAACTGTCCACATAGAAAACAAGAAGTTTTTTATAATCCGAATGAATGCAGTTACTACAAACACGAAGATTTAATAAGATATCCTCAGTATTTTTGAAAATACACATGATTATATATGCGATAGTACTTTCGTAACAACCACAATCTATCTAATAGTAAAACTAAACTGATCAAATACAAAACAAGACGTGATCTAAAATCATAATGACTGCATCTACCACACACAAGATTTTTGAAGATATCTTTAATAATTCTGAAGATATCTTCAATGTTTTTGAAGATACATATGATTATAGATCCGATAATGCTTTTGAAGATTTTTGATTTTATTTTATTTTTGAAGATATCTTTAATATTTGTGAAGATATCTTTAATATTTTTGAAGATATTTTGAATATTTTAAGATACACATAAGTATACGTTTTTTAACCTTAACCTATATCTAATGGGTAAACTAAACTCATACACAAAAGAAGACTTGATTTAAAATGACATACAAAAGATTTTTGAATGTTTTTGAAGATATAAATGAATATATGCCCAATAGTACTTTTGTAACAGTAACATCTATTTAATGAGTAAACTAAACTGTCCACATACAAAAGAAGAAGTGTTTTATAATCAGAATAAATGCAGTTGCTACAAACTCAAGAAAAACACAAGATTTATTAAGATATCCTCAGTATTTTTGAAGATACACATGATATATATGCGATAGTACTTTCGTAACTACCAAAATCTATCTAATAGTAAAACTAAACGGATGAAATACAAAACAAGACGTGATTTAAAATCATAATAGCTGCACAAAAATGAAGATTTATGAAAATATCCTCATTATTTTTGAAGATACACATCACTATATGTGCGATAGTACTTTCATAACATAAAAAATCTATCAATAGTTAAACTAAACTGATCATATACAAAATAAGACGTGTTTGAAAATCACAGTGACTACTGCTACGGCATACAGGAATATTTTTGAAGTATCTTCAATATTATTGAAGATACACATGATTATACGTCTGATAGTACTACGACTGAGTTATAAACAATTATAAAAAAACTAAAGATTAAAGAAATTTAAATTTACGATACTATTTTACATTCTATATTTAATTAGTATCAAAATAAGTTATTTTTTGACAAATCTCACCCAAAAAAAGTCTATAGGAAGGTTTTTAGGGCACGCGTTGTTTTAAATAAATAATGATAAAAAATCAAACATTTAAGAAATTTAAATTTATGATATTATTTTACATTCTATATTTTATTGGACTCAAAATATATCATTTTCTGATAATTTTCACACAAAACTAAAATCTGCAGGAAGGTTTTTATTGTACTAAAAGTTTTAAATTAATCAACTGAGATATAAAAAATGATAAAAAAATAAAAGATTTACGAAATTTAAATGTACGATATTAATTTAGATTCTATATTGAATGGGGCTCAAAATAAGCTTATTTTTGATTATTTTTACCGAAAAATAAAGTCTGTATGAAGGTTTTTATTGTACGAACAGTTTTAAATTAATCGACTAAGTTATAAAAAATAATAAAAAATCAAAGATATACGAAGTTTAAATATACGATACTAATTTACATTCTATATTTAATTGGGCTCAAAATAAGCTTATTTTTGATTATTTTTACCGAAAAATAAAGTCTGCATGAAGGTTTTTATTGTACGAACAGTTTTAAATTAATCGACTAAGTAATAAAAAATAATAAAAAATCAAAGATGTACGAAGTTTAAATGTACGATACTAATTTACATTCCATATTTAATTGGGCTCAAAATAAGCTTATTTTTGTATATTTTTACCGAAAAATATAGTCTGCATGAAGGTTTTTATTGTTTTAAGTTAATCAACTGGGATATAAAAAATGACAAAAAATTAAAGATTTACGAAATTTAAATGTACTATATTAAAGTTAGATTCTATTTTTAATGGGGCTCAAAATAAGCTTATTTTTGATTATTTTTACAGAAAAATAAAGTCTGCATGAAGGTTTTTATTGCACTAACAGTTTTAAATAAATCAACTGCGTTTTAAAAAATGATAAAAAAATCTAAGAGTTACGAAATTTATATGTACGATATTAATTTAGATTCTATATTTAATTGGGCTGAAAATAAGCTTATTTTTGATTATTTTTACTGAGAAATAATGTCTGCATGAAGGTTTTTATTTCACGAGCTGTTTTAAATTAATCAACTGCGTTATCAAAAATGATAAAAAATCAAAGATTTACGAAGTTCAAATGTACGATACTAATTTAGATTCTATATTTAATTGGGATCAAAATAAGTTTATTTTTCATTATTTTTATCGAAAAATAAAGTCTGCATGAAGGTTTTTATTGCACGAGCTCTTTTAAATTAATCAACTGCGTTATACAAAATGATAAAAAATTCAAAATTAACGAAAATTAAATGTACGATATAAATTTAGATTATATATTTAATTAGGCTCAAAATAAGCTTATTGTTGATTATTTTTACCGAAAAATAAAGTCTGCATGAAGGTTTCTATTGTACGAACAGTTTTAAATGAATGGACTAAGTTATAAAAAATAATAAAAAATAAAAAATTTACGAAGTTTAAATGTACGATACTACTTTAGATTCTGTATTTAATGGGGCTCAAAATAAGCTTATTTTTGATTATTTTTACCGATAAATAATGTCTACATGAAGGTTTTTATTGCACGAGCTGTTTTAAATTAATCAACTGCGTTATAAAAAATTATAAAAAATCAAAGATTTACGAAATATAAATGTACGATATTAATTTAGATTCTATATTTAATAGGGCTTAAAATAAGCTTATTTTTGATTATTTTTACTGAGGAATAAAGTCCATATGAAGGTTTTATTGCACGAGCTGTTTCAAATGAATCAACTGCGTTATAAAAAATGATAAAAAATCAAAGATTTTTGAAATTTAAATGTATGGTTTTAATTTAGATTTTATATTGAATTGGGTTAAAAAAAGCTTATTTTTATCATTTTTACAGAAGAATAATGTCTGCAAGAAGATTTTTATTGCACGAGCTGTTTTAAATTAATCAACTGCGTTATAAAAAATTTAAAAAAATCAAAAATTTACGAAATTTAAATGTACGATATAAATTTAGATTCTATATTTAATTAGGCTCAAAATAAGCTTATTTTTGATTATATTTTACCGAAAAATTAAGTCTGCATGAAGGTTATTATTGCACGAGCTCTATTACATTAATTAACTGCGTTAACAAAATGATAAAAAAATCAAAGATTTACGAAATATAAATGTACGATATTAATTTAGATTCTATATTTAATAGGGCTTAAAATAAGCTTATTTTTGATTATTTTTACTGAGGAATAAAGTCCATATGAAGGATTAATTGCACGAGCTGTTTCAAATTAATCAACTGCGTTATAAAAAATGATAAAAAATCAAAGATTTACGAAATTTAAATGTACGATATTAATTTAGATTCTATATTTAATTAGGCTCAAAATAAGCTGATTTTTGATTATTTTTACCGAAAAATAAAGTCTGTATGATGGTTTTAATTGCAGGAGCTGTTTTAAATTAATCTACTGCGTTATAAAAAATGATAAAAAATCAAAGATTTACAAAATTTTAATGTTCGATATTGATTTAGATTCTATATTTAATGGGGCTCAAGATAAGCTTATTTTTGATTATTTTTACCGATAAATAAAGTCTGCATGAAGGTTTTTATTGCACGAGCTGTTTTAAATTAATCAACTGCGTTATAAAAAATTATAAAAAATCAACGATTTAAGAAATATAAATGTACGATATTAATTTAGATTTTATATTTAATAGGGCTTAAAATAAGCTTATTTTTGATTATTTTTACTCAGGAATAAAGTCCATATGAAGGATTAATTGCACGAGCTGTTTCAAATTAATCAACTGCGTTATAAAAAATTATAAAAAATCAAATATTTTTACGAAATTTAAATGTATGACATAAATCTAGATTCTATATTTAATTGGGCTCAACATAAGCTTATTTTTGATTATTTTCACTAAGGAATAAAGTCCACATGAAGGTTTTATTGCACGAGCTGTTTTAAATGAATCAACTGCGTTATAAAAAATGATAAAAAATCAAAGATTTACGAAATTTAAATGTACGATATTAATTTAGATTCTATATTTAATTAGGCTCAAAATAAGCTGATTTTTGATTATTTTTACCGAAAAATAAAGTCTGTATGATGGTTTTAATTGCAGGAGCTGTTTTAAATTAATCTACTGCGTTATAAAAAATGATAAAAAATCAAAGATTTACGAAATTTTAATGTTCGATATTAATTTAGATTCTATATTTAATGGGGCTCAAGATATGCTTATTTTTGATTATTTTTACCGATAAATAAAGACTGCATGAAGGTTTTTATTGCACGAGCGTTATAAAAAATGATAAAAAATCGATTTTCGAAATTTAAATGTATGATATTAATTTAGATTTTATATTGAATTGGGCTCAAAAAAGCTTATTTTTATCATTCTTAAAGAAGAATAATGTCTGCAAGAAGATTTTTATTGCATGAGCTGTTTTAAATTAATCAACTGCGTTATAAAAAATTATAAAAAAACAAAGATTTAAGAAGTTTAAATTTATGATATTATTTTACACTTTATATTTAATTGGGCCCAATAAAAGCTCCTTTCTGATAATTTTTAACCAAAAATAAAGTCTGCAGAAAGGTTTTTATTTTACGAAGTGTTTTAAATTAATCAACTGCATTATTATAAAAATGATTAAAAAAACTAAGATTTAAGAAGTATATATTTATAATATTTTTCTACATTCTATATTTAATTAGGCTCAAATTAAACTATTTTTGATCCTATTCACCCAAAGATAAGGTCTGCATGAAGGTTTTTATTGCACGAGCTGTTTTAAATTAATCGACTAAGTTATAAAAAATGGAGCAAAATTAAGTATTTAAGAAATTTACATTAACATATTATTTTACATTCTATATTTAATTGCGCTTAATATAAGCCGGTTTTTGATCATTTTCACCCAAAAATAAAGTCAGCAGAATGGATTTTATTGTACGAGTTATATTCCTAGTAGTATTATCACTTTTCTTAAAATCTATCTAATTCATTAACTAAAGTAAATTAAATGTCACAATTGTAGAGTAACAGGTCGAAAGAAAGAAGGAAAGAAAGGAGGAAATTCTGTTTGAAAGGTAATTCGTATGCACGAAATAAATATTAGTAGGATGGAGAGTAAATTATAGACGAATTAATATGTTCATCCACACATTCGTGCGCGTCGGTATGCACGAGATGATCCTGCTGACCTTATATAAAATAATTATGGTGGCTTCTGGTCTATAAATAATTGTTTTAACCTAAAACATAATTTCAAACGAATAGCATTAAGAGACATTTAATGAGATTATTATATGCCTCTTAATATCATTAATTTGAATAATTGCATGATATTAGTCACATATAAGGATAGAATATAAGACTATAAAAAAAAGAAAATTATTATTTGAAAATTTTCAGGATAAAAATATAATTACGATATATATATATATATATATATATATATATATATATATATATATATATATATATATAATAGTATTGGCTGGTTCTCATAATCTCTCATTAAATGTTCCCCGCGGGAGAAGGTTGCGAAATGCTCGCCGATTGACCGCTGAAAGAGATGATTGATGGACGCGAAAGTTGCAGAAACCGGGCCGTTTCCTGTGCGCTCACGAAATCTTCCATCATTAGAGATTTTAATTGCGGCGATTTCGCAAAGCCTTAAACGACGTTTTTCATCAATCAAGGCCCCCTCTCATTGTGTCAGCGCGGTTTGATAACAGTGACGGGATTTACCAATTGCCCAGCAAACACTAATGTCTTTGGCAGTGAATCTTAACCTGTTTGAAGTAAGGAAGAACTTTTGAGCCAAAAAACATAGATTAAAAAACTTAACTGATTATATATATATATATATATATATATATATATATATATATAAACAACAGTACATAGAATTCAATACATTTATTTTACTAATTGGGTTAGTTAGGTGTTGTAAAAGGCTTATTCTGAAAATTTTCAAATAATAATTTAATTTTTTTAAAATTATATTATATATATATATATAAGTAAGTTATGCTTCAATATAAAGACTAAAGACTCGTTAAGACACAACACTTTACAAATTACAGAAAATTGAATAATGTGATTTATTACGATATTTTTTAGACCGGACTGTTTTGAAGTGACTATGCTTGAAATTTTCAACGCTATGTATTAAATAACGAAAAAAATAAGTAAGTTATGCTTCAATATAAAGACTAAGGATTCGTTAAGACATGACACTCTTCAAATTAAAGAAAATTAAAAAATGTGATTAATTACGATATTTTTTAAACCGGACTGTTTTTAAGTGACTATGATTGAAATTATCAACGCTATGTTTTAAATAATGAAAGAAAATAAGTAAATTATGCTTCAATATGAAGACTAAAGACACATTAAGACATGACACTCTTCAAATTAAAGATAATTAAAAATTGTGATTTATTATGATATTTTTTAGACCGGGCTGTTTTGAAGTGACTATGCTTGTAATTTGCAACGCTATGTTTTAAATAATTAAAGAAAATAAGTAAATTATGCTTCAATATGAAGACTAAAGACGCATTAAGACATGACACTCTTCAAAGTAAAGATAATTAAAAATTGTGATTTATTATGATATTTTTTAGACCGGGCTGTTTTGAAGTGACTATGCTTGTAATTTGCAACGTTATGTTTTAAATAATTAAAGAAAATAAGTAAGTTATGCTTCAATATAAAGACTAAAGACTCGTTAAGAAATGATACTCTTCAAATTAAAGAAAATTGGTAAATGTGATTTACTACGATATTTTTTAGACCGGACTGTTTTGAAGTGACTATGCTTGAAATTCTCAACGCTATGTTTTAAATAATGAAAGAAAATAAGTAAATTATGCTTCAATATAAAGACTAAAGACACGTTCAGACATAACACTCTTCAAATTAAAGAAAATTGAAAAATGTGATTTATTACGATATTTTGTATACCGGACTGTTTTGAAGTGACTATGCTTGAAATTTTCAACGCTATGTTTTAAATAATGAAAGAAAATAAGTAAGTTATGCTTCAATATGAAGACTAAAGACACTTTAAGACATAATACTTTTCAAATTAAAGATAATTAAAAAATGTGATTTATTACGATATTTTTTAGACCGGACTGTTTTGAAGTGACTATGCTTGAAATTTTCAACGCTATGTTTTAAATAATGAAAGAAAATAAGTAAGTTATACTTCAATATGAAGACTAAAGACACTTTAAGACATAATATTCTTCAAATTAAAGATAATTACAAAATGTGATTTATTACGATATTTTTTAGACCGGACTATTTTGAAGTGACTATGCTTGAAATTTTCAACGCTATGTTTAAAATAATGAAGGAAAATAAGTAAGTTATGCTTCAATATGAAGACTAAAGACACTCTAAGACATAATACTCTTCAAATTAAAGATAATTAAATAACGTGATTTTTTACGATATTTTTTAAACCGGACTGTTTTGAAGTGACTATGATTGAAATTTTCAACGCTATGTTTTAAATAATGAAAGAAAATAAGGAAGTTATGCTTCAATATGAAGACTAAAGACACTTTAAGACATAATACTCTTCAAATTAAAGATAATTAAAAAATGTGATTTATTACGATATTTTTTAAATCGGACTATTTTGAAGTGACTATGATTGAAATTTTCCACGCTATGTTTTAAATAATGAAAGAAAATAAGTAAATTATGCTTCAATATGAAGACTAAAGATTCGTTAAGACATAATACTCTTCAAATTAAAGATAATTGAAAAATGTGATTTATTACGATATTTTTTAAACCGGACTGTTTTGAAGTGACTATGCTTGAAATTTTCAAAGCTATGTTTTAAATAATGAAAAAAAAAGTAAGTTATGCTTCAATATAAAGACTAAGGACTCGATAAGACATAACACTCTTCAAATTAAACAAAATTGAAAAATGTGATTTATTAAGATATTTTTTAGACCGGACTGTTTTGAAGTGACTATGCTTGAAATTTTCAACGCTCAATTGTTTTAAATAAAGAAAAAAAATATGTAAGTTATGCTTCATAATGAAGACTAAAGACACTTTAAGACATAATACTCTTCAAATTAAAGATATTAAAAATGTGATTTATTACTATATTTTTTAGACCGGACTGTTTTGAAGTGACTTTGGTTGAAATTTTCAACGCTATGTTTTAAATAATGAAAGAAATTAAGTAAGTTATGCTTCAATATAAAGACTAAATACACTTTAAGACATAATACTCTTCAAATTAAAGATAATTATAAAATGTGATTTATTACGATATTTTTTAGACCGGACTGTTTTGAAGTGACTATGATTGAAATTTTATTAAATGTATAGAATTATATATTTAAAGGGAAATAAAAGTCATTATTATTATTATTATTATTAGTAAATCGATTTAGATTTTTATATAGATAATTACTAAAAAAAATAAACATAATATACCTGTTTTTGTTTAGAAAATCACGTAAAAAATAAAACATTTCTCACACAAAAGTAATTACATGAACCCTTGCATCATTATGTTTGAATACAACTAAAAGTATTAACTAAACAACTTATTGTGTTCTAATTTATACAAACACATTTGAATTTACAATCGCAATTTTTCCGGCACTACATTTAGTTAGAAAGTTTCCGGATGTCTCCGCAATCTCTCGCATAAAAGGGCCGGTTTGTCGCATTAAGAAATGCATTTCTCAAGCGGGCATTGTGTTGTCGCCGGCAATCAACAATCTGTGACAGGCATAATCGCAGCCGAAGACACTTTTACATTTCACGCCCGCTTGCCCGCGTCGCGGCTTAACAATTGGGGGGCGGCGGCGCGCGTGCCGCACGTCTCGGTAGAAATTGCCCGTGACAGTTTTGTCCGGCGAACGTGACACTCATTCTTAATAGATGTGTAGACAATGGTAATTAGTTGTAGTAGTAACTAGAGCGGGATTTAACTAAGATACTTAGTTTGAGAACTGTAATAGTAATTTTTGTACTCATGGTCTAAAACACGTAAGTTCCCGCATTGAATTGGGTGCGGGAAATACTACTTCCCGCACTTGTGCGGGAAATAGCCAGTGTTGCCAACTTAAGTTTTTTTTTTAAATTACAAGGCATGAGATACCCTTTGCTAGGAGATGGAGACGATAGTATTCGATACATTATATATAATCAATTTTTATTTGGCTATCGACCCATACATGGGTCTTTCCGCCTACGGATTGCGCTTTAAATCATTAAGCTTTAATGTGAAAAAGTTGATAAATTTTGCCTACAAATTGCTGCAGATTGTAAGTTTCTGCACTTAATGTTGCTGCCTAGATAATTTATATTTGTCCTTAGTGGCTAGAAATTTAGGCTTGACTGATTTAACAGCTGTTTGCTTTACTGGATTTCACATTAAGGACCTTAGAAATTTGTAAACTATAATTATGATCTGGCTCAATAGTAGAAAGTTTTATTCTCTTACATGGTACGGCAGGGCTATCTAAATCTGATTCAATTAATATTGCAGAAGACTGAGCTATAATATTATTATTATTATCTATACCGCTATATATGAGTACATATTCCTTATCCATTTTGTACTCTCCCTTCCCCTACTTTTTTGTTTCTGTTACCATTAAGAAGTCTAGTTCAGCTTTCTCAAATTCTTCTTCCAGCTCTTTTTCCTTTCCATTTATACTTCTGATATTCCAAGTACCAATTTTTCATACTTTTCTTTTTCTTACTGTACTCTTTTTTTTGTTTCCATTTATTATGAGTTTGTTCTTCTTTCCTATGTTCGTTGTCCTCTTCCTTGCTGTTTCCTTTTTATTTTTGCTTCCGTCTGTTTTCTCTTTGGCTAGTAGTTTTTTGGATTGGTTACTTTCACCCCATTATATTTGGCTATGACTCCTTTCTCCCTTTAATCCCATAAATATGTTTCATTGTCTACTATTATCTTTCTATATCCTATTTGTACGTGTTTTCCTTTTTATTTTTCCAATTTTGCTATGTTTCTTATTACTCTTTGTATTTTTCTCTCCTCTTCCGTTAGGTCATCGTCTATATATATATATATATATATATATATATATATATATATATATATATATATATATATATAATCGTGGTATTTCTCAGTTTATCTTTTGCTTTCATTATTTTTTATTTTTCTTCCCAGCTAGGGATTTCCACTATTATTATATTTCGATCTGCTACTGTGTTTATTTTTTGTATTTTGTTAATCCCTTTCTCAACTTCCAGTTTCTCTTTGATGAGTGATCTTACCTCTATGTTTTCTATTTTGTCTAGACCTCTTATTGCTATGTTATTTTTTCTTCTTCTCTTTTATTCAATTTCTGCTCTATTTTCCAGTTTTTCTATTCTAAACTACTAAATATATCTTTAATTTAGTAAAGATATCTTCAAAATTATTAAAGAGATCTTCGAAATTAGTAAAGATATCTTGAAATTTGGTAAAGATATCTTTAAAATTAGTAAAGATATCTTCAAAGTTAGTAATGATATCTTCAAAATTAGTAATAATATCTTGAAAATTAGTAAATATATCTTCAAAATTAGTAAAGATAACTTTAAATTAGTAAATATATAAAGATATCTCTCAAATTACTAAAGATATCTTACAATTACTAAGGATATATTACAAACTACTAAAGATATATTCAAAATTAATTAAGATATCTTCAAAATTAGTAAAGATATCTTCAAAATTAGTAAAGATATCTGCAAAATTAGTAAAGATATCTTTAAATTAGTAAAGATATCTTTAAATTAGTAAAGATATTTTTAAATTAGTAAAGATGTAAAGATATCTCTCAAATTACTAAAGATATCTTACAATTACTACGGATAAATTAAAAACTACTAAAGGTATCTTGAAAATTAATTAAGATATCTTCAAAATTAGTAAAGATTTCTTCAAAATTAGTAAAGATATCTTCATAATTAGTAAAGATATCTTCAATATTAGTAAATATATGTTCAATATTAGTAAAGATATATTCAAAATTAGTAGAGATATCTTTTATATTGCTAAACAATTCCAAGCAGTTTTTCACAATATGACTATTGACCTCTATCCGACTCTAAAGCGACACCTGGTGTCTAAAAATCGAGGTCCTGAAATGGTGTAAAATTCAAATTTACATTGATTTTGTATGGTGTTTCAGATTAGATTACAGTTCACTCGATTAATGATTCTTCACGTGTATGGTCTCGTCGTGTTTGTCTCACTTTCCGCTATCAGATTCTAGTCGGTTTCTGAATCTCACTACTTGTTACAAGCTGCAAATACTAAATATTCATGGACACATTTTGATGTTTATTCGTTGCTTTATACGGTACTACCAATCAACCTATCGCATGCGATGTTGCCACTGTTCCTGCTATCGCTCTAAGAGTATTAGTATCAGTTCAGTAAAACGATATATATTCCAATTCCAAGTTTGAATCAAAATAAAAAGAGATGAAGAAATGTAAAAGTCATCATTAAACTCAGGATCGTCATATTCACTGGAATCCACAAATTTAATTTCAATGCCCATAATTATAGTAAACACTAGAAACATAAAACAATTAAATACGGCAACAGTGTATATATTCTGAATGTTGGTATAGCTTCAAAATGTGTATGCAACCAGACATAAAATAACCTAAAATGAGACAGATTGACAATAATTTGGCAAAAAGTGCTGTATGAAAATTAATGTTTTTCTATTAGTAAAGGCAATATTGGACAATAATTGTAGAGTCTCAGTATAGCCAAATGTGGGACGAATACGTTGGGCACCATCTTTGCAAATTCATTATTGCAAGAAAGTTTAAAACGACCATTGAATAAAATTCCATGTAAAATGTGTCGGCGGCAATTACCAACGAAATAAATAAACCATCAGATTTTATGGTAGTGGATTCTTACATATTAAGACCATACTATTAGAAAACAATACTCTTACAACAAATAATCAACGGAAATTTAAATGATTCAATAACGAAAACTTGGCGCCAAAAGTATATGTCACCTTTACACCATTTCGGGCCGGCGCGGTGGCGCCCCCATCGGTCATTCTATAGGTCAATAATGTCGTTAAAATTATGAAAAGATATTTTTTTAATTATTAAAGATATCTTCGATTCAACGACTGAATATATCTTTGAATAAATAAAGATATCTTCCAATTTAGTAAAGATAACTTATATATTTCTAAATAATTTCAAGTTTTTGATATTATGAGTATAAAAGATATCCGTCAAATTACCAAAGATATCCGTCAAATTACCTAAGATATCCGTCAAATTATCAAAGATATCCTTCAAATGATTAAAGATTCATTTCATACTACTGAAGATATCTTCCAATGTAGTAAAGATATCTTTTATATCACTAAACAATTCCAACCAGTTTTTTATCTTTATAAAACCTTCATTATTTTCTATGTAAATTAATGTGAATAACAAAAATACAAAAAATTTCAAACAAAAGTTGAAATTTGAGCAAATAAATGATAATTAAAGAGGACTGTTATGTTCAACCCATCTATTCGGTAATTAAATGAATATATCCCTTAAATTTCTGAAGATACATTTGGAAATTCATCAGTGTACGATATGTAGATTAATTGTAATTAATAAAATACAAAATTTTCTCGACAAAAATATTAGAGCAATTTAAGGGTTATTAAAGAAGACTGATATGTGTAATCCACGTACTGGGTGATTAAATGAATATGTCTTTAAAATTTCTGAAGATATCTTTAAATTTTCTGAAGATATCTTTAAAATTTCTGAGGATATCTTCAAAATTTCTGAAGATATCTATATAAAGATAACTTACAATGTTCTCTTTTCTTCTTTTTTCTTCATTTCGGTCTTCATCTCTTTTATTTCCTATTTTATTTGTGACATGTTTTCTTCCATCTTCCTCTATGTTATTTTTTCGTCTTCTCTTCTCTTTATTTTCTACTCTATTTTCCAGTTTTTCTATTCTGACTTCCAATGTTCTCTCTTCTTCTTTTCTTCTTTCCATGTTTCTTATTTTTTCTTCATATCGGTCTTCATCTCTTTTATTTCCTGTTTTATTTGTGACATGTTTTCTTCCATCTCCCTCATTAGTTTTATAATCATTTGTTTTAGTTCTTCCATTGTATCTTTGTCAATATGATGGATATGTAAAATTAGTATCCAACATACCGGATATCGCATACTAGCGCCTTCGTGTGAAAGTTTACTAAAGGATATCCAAGGATATTAAACTAGCAAAGGATATCCCAATAGACTCTTTTGCATATACTACCTTTTATCTGTTAAATATAACCAAAAAAAATAATTATATATCTATGTTTGTTATATTTATAGGTGGTTTCTGCCGTGTTGGCGGTGGCGTACGGGAGGCCCGAGCCGCCAGTAGGTGGTGGAGGAGGCTATAGTTACAGCCCACCAAGCGCCCCTAGCGGTTCGTACGGCGCCCCATCACCCCAATATGGTGCTCCAGTGCAACAGCCCACCGTGCACAAGCATGTCTATGTACATGTACCACCACCAGAGCCAGAATACCATGCACCAAGGAAGCCCATCCATGTGGCCGCTCCACAGAAGCACTACAAAATCATCTTCATCAAGGTAATATGAACTTTCCCGAAAACTATCAAACAATATGATACAACTAACCCCCTAGGAGGAAAATTAAAAGCCATGTGGCGGCACCACATCAATTATCAACTGATGTGGTGCCGCCAGATGGCGTTTAACTTCCCTTCGACTTTATATGACGTTTGTTATGTTGATGATTGTTTTGTGTAATTCAGGCTCCAGCACCACCAGTGCCAACCGCACCAGTGATCCCTCTGCAACCGCAAAATGAAGAAAAGACTCTTGTCTATGTTTTGGTGAAGAAACCTGAGGAAGCACCAGAAATTAGCATCCCAACACCACAACCTACACAGCCCAGCAAACCAGAAGTTTACTTCATCCGATACAAGACACAGGTATAAAACTTTTACACCAAATTGAATTGGTCAAAACTGATTTAACTAAAAACACTCTGGACTTACCAACACCATACCTTATATTATTAAAATACCTTTCTTCCCATTATTTCATCTCCCTTTTGCACTTCTTCTACCATGCCAGCCTTTTGCAGATGTCACTCCTTTCCCATCATCTCTTAAACATTGACATATATTTTTGCAATCCTCTACTCACTGTGTTTTCACTCCCTCATATTCGTTGCCAGCCCCATCCACGCTTTCTTTCCACACGCGTCTATCCCTTTCGCACTTTTCTACCACGCCAGAACTTTGCAGATAGTAACTCTTTTCGCAGCCTCTCTTAATCATTTACTTAACTTTTTACAATCCCCTACTCACTCTGTTTTCACTCCCTCATATTCGTTGCTAGTCCCATCCACACTTACCTTCCACTCTCTTCTATCCCGCACCGTGCTAAAATAAGATTAAAATACCTTTCTTCCCATTATTCCATCTCCATTTCGCACTTGCTCTACCACGTCAGCCTTTTGCAGATAGTCACTCCTTTCCTATCCTCTTTTAAGCATTCATTTAAGTTTTTGGAATGCCCTACTCACCCTGTTTTCACTCCCTCATATTCATTGTCAATCCACACTTCCCTTCTAATTTCTTCATTTCCGCACCGTGCTCTTGATATGGACACTTTATCCTCCTTGCTCCACTCTCCCCTGGATAAGTACATCAATATCATGTTCTATTTATTACTGATATAAAAAAAAACCTTTATCTGGCATACCCACTACAGAAATAATCACCTCTATATGGTATCTAATACAACTAGAAATCTAACAATCGCCCTTGAATTATGCCTTCTCTATTCTCAGCCATTAATAAAATACTTTTCTTCTCATTATTTCATCTCCCTTTCTCACTTCTTCTACCACGCCAGCCTTTTGCAGATAGTCACTCCCTTCACATCCTCTCTTAAGCATTCACTTAACTTTTTACAAGCCCCTACTCACTCTGTTTTCACTCCCTCATATTCGTTGCCAAGTCCCATCAACACTTTCCTTCCACTCTCTTCTATCCAGCACCGTGTTCTCGACATGGACACTTTATCCTCTTTGCTCCACTCTCCCCTGGCTAAGTACCAAGGAGGTTTCCCTCGAACTTGCTATTCTACATAGTCAACATTGTACGAACTCTCAGCCATTATCTCCTTCCTTTATTGCCACTCAATATCCCACATTCTATCGCTTACCTCAATTCCTATGCATCCCTTTCCTATCAGCTTTTCCTCTACTCACTTCTCATACTTACCCACTCTTTCATACATCCGTCCTCTATCATTTCTCCATCCACTCTTTGTCCTAATTCTGCACCTCAACTACACCTCACCAGTCTCTCCTCGCCCAACTTCTGTAATCTTTCTTCGAACTTCACTACCATTGCCACTCAATATCCCGCATTCTCTCCCCTACATCAGTTCCAAGGCATCTGTTTCCTCTCAGCTTTTTCTCTACTCATGTCTCAGACATACCCTCTCTCTCATACATCATTCCACTATCATTTTTCCATCCACTCTTTGTCCCACTCCTGCACCTCAACCACACCTCACCAGTCTCTCCTCACCCAAGTCCTGTAATCTTTCTTCGAACTTCACTACCCGTCTATCATACACCTCTCACGACATGCTCATCTGTAACAGCAGCGCTCTAGGTATCGATCTTTCGAGTCCTAGCAAACTCTTCAGAAACCATCCTTGCTATGTGACGGGACATGGGGCCGCGCGGCGAGCTTCGAGCATGCCACACGCTCCGAGGATGTTGCGCGGCCCATGGTGCGCCTCGTCAAACTCGATCTACCATAGCTCCCACCGCCACCGTTCCACCAACACCTAACATCATCTATTTGGTCTTATCCACATTAGGATAGCGAAAAAAAAAATAGGATGGTAAACTCGTAATGGCGTGTAAGATCTGGGATGAGTTTTTAAAACCAATATTGTTGTAGGGAGTGGAAGTGTGAGGTTTAGTAGAGTGGGATGTAATTGAAAGGTTATTCTGGTTCTTACAAGCGGTTTTATAGCTAGACACGGGTTTCCCCGCAGCTGCGTCTGGCTATAAAACCGCTGGACAGAACCAGAATAACCTTTCAATTACATCCCACTCTACCAAACCTCACACTTCCACTCCCTACAACAATAGTGGTTTTACATACGTATCCCAGATCTTACATGCCATTACGAGCTTACCATCCCATTTTCACTTCGCTACCCTAATGTGGAGAAGACCAAATAGATGATGTTTAGTAATAGGTGTAGAATGGGTAGAGTGGAAGAGCTAAAAGGGAAGGGAAGAATGGATGCGCTCTCAGCGTATCTTCTTACAAGTTAATCTTACTCCTGATATTAATTACGGAGAAATATCACATAAATATAAACCCAAAATACAGTCGAACACTTTCAAAGTACTTAATTTACTCTGAACCATAGAAAATCATATAGATAATATAGAAAATCTATGGTTCAGAATTGAGTGTAAAGAATAACTATCATGCTGCGCACTTCTATAATAGTTGTGGATATTATGCAATTGCAGTCTGAATATTCTATGGTTGAAAATTGAGTGTAATGTAATAACTATCGTGCTGCGCACTTCAAAAAAAAGAATACAGCATGAGGATAGAACTAAAATCAATAGAAAACGAGGAAACGATATACACTCACTCACACAGAAAACAAGAGAAGAAGATAGTAACATGAGGATAGAAGTGAAATTACTAGAAAATGCAGGGAAAAGAGGTATACTGGCTATTAAACGTGAAAATTAGAGATGAAGCCATAAGCAAAACCACTAGATATCGTGGGGAAAAGAGATACACTCGCTTGAAAACATGAGAAACAGACATATAACATGGAGATAGAAGTAACGTCACTAAAGAAAAGACATGTTATTACCATAAAACTTCGGAAATAGGCATGCAACTTGAGGAGAGATATAAAACCACTAGAAAACGTGAGGAAAAGGAGTTTGTATCTCATTAAAAACGTGAGAAAAGGCGCACAGCATGCAGATCAAAGTAAAATCTGAAAAGAGATATAGTCGCTACAAAATCTCACGTTTTGTAGCGACTATATCTCTTTTCAGATTTTACTTTGATCTGCATGCTGTGCGCCTTTTCTCACGTTTTTAAGGAGATACAAACAGGCATAAAACATGAGAAGATATGTAAAGTCACTAGAAAACATGAGAGAAATTGATAGAATCGTTTTAAACCGCGCGTAGCAGGCATAGAATATGAAGATAGAAGTAAAATCACTATAAAACCTAGAACAAAGAGATGCAAGCACTAGAAAATGTGAGAAACAAGCTTGCAGTATGAATATAGAATTAATATCACTAAAAAGTATATAAAAAAGTGATGCAATCACTAGAAATGTGAAAAACAAGCGTGCAATATACTAGGAGAGATGTAAAATCACTAGACATGTGAAAAACAGGTGTGCAATACACTAGGAGAGATGTAAAATCACTAGAAACTGTGAACATAAGGAGGTACAATCACTTGAAAACGTGACAAAAATTCGTACAAAATCAAAAAAGGTGCAGAAAATACTTGCAATCGCTAGAAAACGTGCAATCAGGCATAAAACATGAGAATAGAAGCAAAATCACTAGAAAACATGAGGAAATGTATCTCTTTTTGCTTGTAAATACAAGAAACAGGCATATACTATGAAGAGAGGACTAAAATCACCGGAAAACGCGAGGAAAAGACATGCAATCACTATAAAACGTGAGGGAAAGAAGATCGGTCGTTAAACAGGCAATATAACATGAAGACAAAAGTAATATCATTAGAAAACATAAGGAATAGGCATGTATTAGTAGAAAACGTGAGAAACATACATGCAACACGAGGATAGAAACAAAATCACTAGAGACAGTGGGGAAAGGAGATATAGTCGCTACAAAACGTGAGAAACAGGTAGACAACTTGAGAAGATATGTAAGGTCACTAGAAGGCGTGATAAAAAATGATAGAATCGCTTCAAACTGCGCAAAACAGGCATAGAACCTAAAGATAGAAGTAAAATCATTAGAAAACGTGGTAGAAAGAGATGCAATCACTAGAAAACGTGAGAAACAAGCGTACAATATGAAAATAAAAGTAACATTACTAGAGAATGTGTAGGAAAGAGATACAATCACTAGAAATGTCACGAACAGGCATGCAATGCATGAGGAGAGATGTAAAATCACTAGAATCCGTGAGGAAAAGGAGATACAATCACTTGAAAACGTGAGAAAAATGCGTACAACCTGAAGATAGAAGTAAAATCTGAAAAAGTGCAGAAAATACATGCAATCACTAGAAAACGTGACAATCAGGCATACAAAAAGAGAATAGTAGCAAAATCACTAGAAAACGTATCTTTTTTCGCTTATAAATGCAAGAAACAGGCATACATCATGAAGATAGAATTAAAATCACGAGAAAACGCGAGGAAAAGATATGCAATCACTATAAACCGTGAGGGAACGAAGATACAATCGTTTAAAAACGCAAAACAGGCATATAACATGAAGATAGAAGTAATAGCATTAGAAAACGTCAGGAAAAGGTATGTAATTAGTGGAAACCGTGAGAAAGTGGCATGCAATAAGAGGATAGAAAGAAAATCAGTAGAAAAGGTAGGGAAAAGAGATATAGTCGCTACAAGACAGTGAGAAACAGGCATAAAACATGAGAAGGTATGTAAAGTCACTAGAAAACGTGAGAGAGAATCGTTTCAAACTGCGCGAAACAGGCATACAACATGAGAATAGGAGCGAAATCACTAGAAAAAGTGGGGGAAAGTCGCTACAAAACGTGAGAAACAGGTATAAAAGATGAGAAGATATGTAAAGTCATTATAAAACGTGAGGGAAAATGATACATGCTTTTCAAACCGCGCGAAACAGGCATAGAACCTGAAGATAAAAGTAAAATTACCAGAAAACGTGGTAGAAACAGATACAATCGCTAGAAAACGTGAGAAACAAGCTTCCAATATGAAGATAGAAGTAATATTACTAGAAAATGTGTAGGAAAGAGAAACAATCGCTAGAAATATGAAAAACAGGCATGCAATGCATGAGGAGAGGTGTAAAATCACTAGAAATCGTGAAGAATTGGAGATACAATCACTTGAAAACGTGAGAAAAATGCGTACAACATGAAGATAGAAGTAAAATTAAAAAAAGTTGCAGAAAAAACATGTAATCACTAGAAAACGTGACAATCAGGCATACAACATGAGAATAGAGGCAAAATTACTAGTAAACGTGAGGAAGTGAATCTCTCTTCGCTTGTAAATGCAAGAAACAGGCGTACACCATGAAGATAGAACTAAAATCACCAGAAAACGCGAGGAAAAGACATGCAATCACTATAAAACGTGAGGGAAAGAAGATACAATCGTTTAAAAACGTAAAACAGGCATATAACATGAAGATAGCATTAGAAAACGTAAGGAAACGGTATGTAATTAGTAGAAACCGTGAGAAACAGACATGCAACAAGAGGATAGAAACAAAATCACTAGAAAAGGTGGGGAAAAGAGATATAGTCGCTAGAAAACGTGAGAAACGGGCATAAAACATGAGAAGATATGTAAAGTCACTAGAAAACGTGATAGAAAATGATAGAAAATGTGATAGATAATGATAGAATTGTTCCAAACAGTACGAAACAGGCATGTAACATGAAAATAGGAGCAAACTCACTAGAAAAGATGGGGAGAAGTGATATAGTCGCTACAAAACGTGAGAGACAGGCATAAAATATGAGAAGATATGTAAAGTCACTATAAATCGTGAGAGAAAATGATAGTATCATTTCAAACTGCGCGAAACAGGCATAGAACCTGAAGATAGAAGTAAAATCACTAGAAAACGTGGGATAAAACAATTCAATTGCAAGAAATAGTGAGAAACAAGTTTACAATATGAAGATAAAAGTAACATTACTAGAAACTGTGTGGGAAAGAGATTCAATCGCTAAACATGTGAAAAACAGGCATGCAATGTATGAGGAGAGATGTAAAATCACTAGAAAAGGTGGGGAAAAGAGATATAATTCCAAGGAATAAGTATTAGAAGTTAAAAGACTATTCGTCACTCATGAAAGGACATGCCATTACATATGCGACATGCCGCTTGTGGGTAAAAAATTAGCAAAAAAATATATAATTTTCAAATTCAGTTTGCTATATTATGAACATATTTTAAGTATTATGTGAGATTTTTGTTAATATTTCTAACTATAACTGAAGTTATTATACTTTGAACATCAAGGTACTGTCACTTCAGTTTTACTAATATGAACTTCAAATTCGGTTTGGTGTATTCTGCACATATTTTAAATATTACGTGTGATTTTTGTTCCTTAAATATAATTTTTTACAATTTTAACTTTAATATGGAATCAGGTTACAATATAGTGTTAACTTAACTACAGAACTGATAAATTTATTGCAAATAGTACGAACTGTGGTTTCAAAAATGTATATCTCAAAACCCTAAGGACTTATCGCATTAATTTTAATACTAAAGGAGTTGGGTGTGGAAAGGATGACAACGATCTTGCTTACTTTTTAACTTGTAAACAAAATGATTGTAAATGACGAACTGTAGTTTAAAAGGTCGATATTTCAAAACCCTAAGGGCTAATCGCGTTAATCAACACGTTTATTAGCCTAAAGGATTCAACTACTTCTAAGTAAGTTAAGGATGACAACTAATCCTGCTAAATATTTTTTAAAACCATCCGAAATTGATAAAAGTGTTTGTAATTACTAACTGTAGTTTCTTATAGTAATATCCCAAAAACCCTAAGGGCTTATGTTATTCATTTCAACACGTTTATTACCCTAAACGACTAGGCTATGTGGTGCGATAATTTTAAACAGCAGTTTATTAATATCACGTAAACTAAGTAGTGAGATTTTTTTTTTCATGTTTAGAAACAAGAAGGCTACCCAGACAGCGGCGTGCCAAACAACCAATACGGAGCCCCTGCACCTGCTGCCCCAGGCGGCGAATACGGTGCACCCAGTACTGGTGGCAACGGCGGATACTAAACCAACACCATGCTCATCCACATCATCACACCTTGTTAAAAAAACGATAATTTCCAACATAGTTCTTACAAAGCAATTTCCATAAGGTGGAACAAAAAGTACAAACATATTATTGGCAACAGTAGCTTTCGTTTTACTGAATAGTTAACTTTGAGCTCCGACTCGCATGTTATAGACACATTTGGAGTTTTTTTTGCTACAGTTAAATTACAACAATTTTAGGCTTCGATTTTCTAGACAGTGGCAGAAACAGTTGGATTTTCTGACAGTATAACTATAGGCTCTAATTGCCTGGCAAATTAATAATACTCTTGAATAATAAACGAGATGAATAAAACTACTATGTCTTTTACTACTTGTTTGATTGTTTGAAACAACTAGTTTCAGCTACTCTCTAGTGGTAAAAAACATAGGAGTTTTATTCATCTCATTTATTGAAAATGAATTACCACGTAGTAGAAGCCAAAACCATTCACTCTTTAGTAACTTTTTAACAGCCCTCCTTATCAGCTTAACTGTAAATTCAGAAGGATTCATACCCATTTAAGAAGTTAATTATCACCTTAACAGTAACTTTATTTTTATTTGTAGAAAAGTAAATATCATGACAACTTTACCAAAACTACTTAAGGAGTTACGTTTATATTAATCCAAGTATATTATGTCAACTGTCTGCAGGTCTTCTATAGAAGATAATATCAAGCTTACATAATATTAACTGTAACTCCAGAATTATGTATGTTATTTCACTTAAATTTAATTTTTTAGAGTAAATATCATGATAACTTAAATTTCGGAACTATTTAAGGAGTTACGTTTATGCTAATCGAAGTATATCATGTCAACTGTACTGCACATCATCTGTAGAAGAGAATATCAAGCTGACATCCCTTACATGTTTAGATAATATTAACTTTAACTTCAGAATTCTAATGATACAATAACTTTTACTACAGTGTTTTGAACAAATTTATTCAGTACAACAAAAAGTTCTACGATATACAATTCTACGAAAATAATATTTCATAGCGTTGTTTTACTAACAAGAAAGTTATTACCAATAATACTGACACAGTTTAAACCGGTAAAAATAATGAACAACAACAAAAGCAACAACAATTGAAAATAGTGTAAACAATTGGAAAATACTATAACATAACAGAAATATCGTTTTTTAACATGGTGTTAATTAGCACAGCAGCGTCGTCGACATTCCATCATGCATCACGAATAAATAGATTGGTACAAAGATAGTCAAAGGAGCGGCGTACAGAGTCTATTCGTTCCACAGCCTCCTCATCATCGTTTTGTATAAAAAAAACTACGCCACGTACTTGATTAGTTTTTAGTAAACTTTGTGTATAGCATTTTTTAAGTTTTTATGTTTATTATTATTTTGATTAGTCCATAAGCGCATAAGACACGGTGATAAATACAAAAGCTTTATATAAAATGTACTACGTTTATAGGAAACCTACGTAAGCCTTGTGTATTTTATATTATGATTATTATGAGTAATTGTGTAAGCGAATTATATATATTTTTTATAACTAACTGACATGAGAGTTTACAGTTTAATAAAGTAAGACTTTCTGATTAAAAGAAGTTTATTATAGAAGTTAATAATTGATTTATTTAATAACGCTTATATTTGATTAAATCTATATCTATATCTATATCTATATCTATATCTATATCTATATCTATATCTATATCTATATCTATATCTATATCTATATCTATATCTATATCTATATCTATATCTATATCTATATCTATATCTATATCTATATCTATATCTATTTTACCACTAATTATTTTATTTAAAATCAAAGTAACGGAATTGCGGATTTGGATTTTGCGCAATATTTTTAAATCAGTCATTCCATTATGCCTAAAACGAAAAGTGTTCGACCAGTGTGTGTTGCCCGTGCTTACTTATGGAGCTGAACCACTCACCGTCACTAAGAACACAACAAATAAAATAAGAGGAAAATTAAGAGGTCGATTTTAGGCATATCTCTTAGAGACAAGATCCCAAATAACAGAATAAAGGAGAGGACTGGAGTGGCAGACCAACAATATGGGCCGCCGACATCAAAAGGATGAAAACCAACTGGATAGTGGCTGCACACGCTCGACAAAAATGGTACAATTACGAGAAACCTATGTCCAGCAGTGGAGTAAATTAGTTGATTTATGATGATGATTATGAATGGAATTGAAGTGAAGGGAGATCAAAAAATGAAACGGACACAGATATCTTGGAACCATAATCTCAAAGGGAAAACATAGAAAGTGTCAAGGAAAGAAAGCTATACTAAATATGGGAAGGAGTGGATGCAGATGATGGGTGGGTGGAGAGAGATGCAAAGCGAGTAGTTGAAAAAGAGAAAGGAGATGATGAAGAAACTGAACAGTCTTGTAAAACTGGGAGAAAAAGCGACAAGCACTCGGAGAGTGGACCTGTATGGCCGAGAGAAAGGTTAATACAATCTAGAAGAGGGAGGAAGTCAGGCAGAGGATGAATAGGAGAAACAACGTGGTGGTGTCGGGGATAGAAGGAGAAGGGGTAGTTCTAATTTTGAAGAAGTTGAGCCTCAATACAAATACGCAAGGTAGTAGAGCTGGTGGTATCGGGAATAGAAAGAGAAGGAGTATCTTCAATGCTGAGCTGAGCCTCTCAATACAAATACGCAAGGCAGTAGAGCTGGGGAAAAGAGGAGGCCGAGTTCTGCTAGAATTAGCAAGATGGGAAGACAAAATTGGCATAATGCGATCGAAACATAAACTAAAGGGCACGAACATATATATTGATGACGATCTAAGCGTGGAGGAGAGGGACGTATATTTTTTTATTTAGTCCTATGCCTTCTACCGTAAGGTGTAGACGAGGAGAGGGACGTAAAAAGTAAGGAAAGTGCTAAGGAAGAAAGAGTTAAAGGAGTCAAAAGCCTGAGAAGATGGGCTGAAGGCAGAGACAATTAAAGAGCTACCGGAGGAAGGAAGATAGCACTTGCGCAAATCGGGGAGAGGAGGTGAAGGGGTTGTTCCAATGCTGGAGAAGTTGAGCCTCTCAGTAAAAATACGCAAGGCGGCTGTAGAGCTGGGGAAAAGAGGTGACCAGTTCTGCTAGAATTAGCCAAATGGGAAGACAAAATCGGCATAATGCGATCGAAACATAACAATTTATGACATTTTTTGACATTATTATATGTTTTTGACATTTTCTGACTTATTTAATATTGTTGAATTTTTTTTTACTTTTTGTACTTTTTTGACTTTTTTGTTAGTTTTGGCCTGTGAACCGATTGTCCTCAAATTTTCACTGGATCGTCCGCAGATATTTGCCAAATTTGGTCGCAATCTGTTGTGTCGTTTTCCCGGAATTTTGTTCACAGACAGACAGACAGACTGACTGACTGACTGACAGACAGACTGACTGACATATATACCACACACAGACATCGCAAAAATCGGGTTTATTTCGACTATTATGGGCGTAAAACGTAACGAAAATTGAAATTTTTTTTGCTAAATTGTACACGGCAACAATACCTTCCTTCTGGTGTAATTTTTTCCCGGAAAGTTATCGCATATTTCCACAATCTTAGTTTGAAAACGTGAACACGTTTTCGGTAAAACAATACCTTCCTTTACATCAGTGATGTATTCGGAAAGTAAAAAGTAGGGAGAGGACTAAGGAAGACAGAGCCAAAGAGTGGAAGCTAGGATGGGCTATCGGAAATTGAAGATCGTGGACGTCTGGTGGGTATGGCAGGGGGACTGCTTGACAAAAAAAGAAATGATAGGGGAGTATGAGCGGGGCTAGTGCAAGGTGGGTTTTTGGAACGTTGCGGATTTAAGGAAAAAAAGGGATGGGCGAGTGTAGGGAAAAGAACTGGATAAGTGGATGGTCTCAAATGACATAGTGGGGTTACTGGTGACGTAGATAACAGAGGAGGTGTGAGGGCAGATAGCAAACTGCATGCCGACACGGTGGGACTGGGTGATTCAAGGTGGGAAGAAAGAAGCGAGAATGGGGAGAGCCAAATGAGGAATCTTGTTAGGAGTGAGGAAGACAGTGAAAAGAATAGAAAAGAGTCATCGAGGGAAGCTACGGGATTGGTAATAGGGAAGGTGAAAATGGATACAAGGTCGATATTGGTAGGGATAGTGTACTGTAACAAAAACCGTATAGTACTAACGGAGATACTAAACGGGTTCGAGACGCAGGCATATGAATCATTCGTGTGACTGGAATGTGAGGGCGCTACATCCCTTCTTGCAGCGCCCTCACATTATGAGGAGCGGGCGTTGTATGGAGAGAAAGACGATCATAGGATAAAGTGACAAACCAGGAAGGTAGGGAATAGATCCAATGGGTGTGAAAGTTGGGGTTGCATGTACTGAATGACTGCCGCAAAGGGGACTAGAAAGAGAAAGACTTTCTGTGGACACGGAGGAGGTTCGGTTTTGCACTATGTGGTGGTCAAAGGTATAGGAAGCGAAGAGTTGGAGTACTTCAAGGTGGAAAATGTGGGGGAGGGGGCGGATCTTGTACCGGTGGAGATGGTCTTGAGAGTGACGAAAGGTTTGAAGAGGGAAGAGAAAAAAGGGCGACAAGAATGAAGATGAAGCGAACCAGAAATAGCTGTGTATGAGAAAAAGCTTAAAGGACATTAAGTCGGAGGATGTACTATCGATGCTCCAGTTGAAGACAGTGATGGTGGCTGCGTTGGTGAAGAAGAACAGTGAAGGCCAGTGGGAGAGTTGGTTTGACGAGGAATGTAAGTCTTCATCTTACATTCCTCGTCAAACCAACGACGAGATGTAGAGGGAAATGGCGAACTGGAGGTACGGCAGATGTGAAAAGAGCCAATCAGGATAAGAGGAAGTTCAAGAGAATGTGCAAGAGGAAAAAAATAGAGGAGTTGCAGAAAGTGGAAAAGCGGTTAAGGGAGTGTGTAGTAGAGAATGGGATTTAAGAGATCCTGAAAGGAAGGGAAAACAAAACAAAATTAACACAGAGCTAGCATAGTGGAAGAGAAACTGTAACCAGATGGCGCGGGTTGAGGTGGAACTAAGCAGTTAGAGTTCGAGATAAGTGGTAAAAAGGGAGGCGTGCTCGCGGAAAGAGGTGGAGGTGGCGCTGGGACAGCTGAAAGGCGGGAGAGGATGGGTTGAAGGCAGACGCATTCAAAAAGCTAAAAAGGAAGATAGAAGTTGCGGCAGATTATTAATAGGGTGTAGAGTGGAGAGGATGAGGTACCGGAAGAGTGGCGTGAGAGAAGCAGGGAGGAAAAAGTATGCATGATAAGAGTGAGGTGTGGGTCAGAATTGCGAGGAAGAAAACTGTGTGGATAGGGCTGGGGTACACCGCGTGTGCGCTGTGTAGAAAGGGAAGCGATACGTGGTGGCACCTTAACAAAGAATGTGAGGGAATGAAAGCAGAGTAGGTTGGAGAGTGCAGAAAGCTGAATGAATGGTTAGGGGAGGATGGAAAAGGCGTGAAAATCTGCAGGAGGCTGACGTGGGAGAGGAAATTGACGAGGACGGAGGGAGTCTAGTGTGTAGGAATAAGACAGATGCGAATATGTATTTTATGTTAATATGTATCTTTTCTTTTTTATCTGTGAGAGTATTTTGGGGGGGGGGGGTTATGTAAAAGGGAAGGGATGTGCGGATATGCCAAATATTTATTTATTTATTTATTTAATAGAATGCCAATCTAGCGTATTTTGGTGTAAGGCAGTTATATACATTATATTACATTTTTACATGTTTGTCTATTTACATTGTTTGTATATTTCCTTCCATTTCTTCCTGTCTTGTGTTAATTGTTTAATTGTTCAATCTATTTCCATTTTATAGTTGGATGTGGTGTTTAGATGAGGATGGAAGGGGAGTGAGTGTAATGATGTCAATAAAGCAAGTAAAACAGCTAAAATGTGGTATAGAACAAACAATAGGGGTAGTCTTACCTTCTTTTGCGGGAAAGAAAGAATAAGTAAATAATTTATGTAAATATGAATATACAATTTCAAATTTAATTTAATTTTTGTATTTTTTTTTGTATAGGAATGGCTAATGGTGGATTATTATATTATTTTGCTGTAAGGATACTAAAAGATGTATGATTTTTGTTTATTTTTAAGTTTATTATATACTGTGTAGAGGATTGTTAATGCCAATAAAGGTTTATTATATGAAATGAATCACGTTGTTGTTTGTGCGATGCTAGTCTTCATTTCTTATCGGTGATGATTCAGCGGCCAGTGCACAAAAGTATGCCCATATAAGGTGATTAATGCGACCGAGAGCAAATCTGAACAAAAAATGGGTTTAGCCGATGCTGCGCGCGGCGCTCATGCTGCCGTCAGTATAGCCGCGATATTCATTGTTCGTGCATTACCTGTGGCTTAATTGTTATATTTTATGGTTTTAAATAACGTGTGTGGTTTTTAAACATTGTGTATCATTGGAGGGTGTTCGGGAAACGAACGGCCGAAGCCACCCGGGACTGTGGAGCCAACTGATGATCATTCGAAGGTTATGTAAGTACATTTTCAATTATAAAATAAGATTGTACGCGTATTTTATTGATGCTTTTTCGAAGACAGAATTATATAACATGGCAAACATGTTGTCTTGTTTTAATTGATGTTAAGCTTCTTAGAGTCAGTAGGGGAATAAAACATAATTACACCGGCCGATAGCCGAATAAATATTGTTTCTTTCATAATAATAACACTTGACCAAACTCCGGTTGTGGGTCAGACACATGTTAAAATACGTTTTATACTCACGCTATACAAAAATGTATTAGTAAATTGTTGTTATTAATTAAAAGTAATTGAAAAGTTGTAATTAATTAAAAATAATGCTGTAGCATTACTGTGATATCTTAATAATTGCAGAAGTATATCGCTTATTCAAAAAAAAAACGACACAATTCTACAAAGCTGTTTTTTGTGTGTTTTCTTGCACCATATATTGTAAAATTGTGTGCCCTTTTTGTTGTCTAGACTTATGACAACAAAAAGGTGAACGTGACACCTGTACGCTCAGTGTCGTTTATCCATTGGAGGTAGTTGTCTTTCCAGCTCTCAAGAAGATTGAGACAAAAGTCGCTCTTGAAGAAGCAGTTTTTTTATTCTCCGATCAAGCGACAAACATATATTTATAATTATTAAGAGATTACAATTCCACTACAGCATTATTAATTAATTTCAACAACTTAGTAATACATTTTTTTAGAACCATACATCATACAAGGGCTGTCTGAAAAATAACCGACCTCACGATGATGCTCTCACACATATCAACACGTTCAAATACTAGTTGGTGTCTATGTTAGTAGCAAAATAGTTGCTTATGAAGTTAATAGTCTCCTCTCTCGCCGAAAAAAACGTATATTTTTTCAGACCCTCGTATAAATATATATATATATATATATATATATATATAAATATATATCCGCTGGCCTTTTCTACCACGGTGTGGTGTAAAGGTTTATTTTCCTCTATTCTTTGGTAATTTTTTCCATTCCCTTCTGTTCACTGCTAGTTCTCTTGCCTCTCTCCACTTTTCCCCTTTCCTTTCTAATAGCTCCGATATCTCTTTATCCCATTTTTTTCTTGGTCTTCATTTTTTCTCGTTTACTTCCTTCGTATATATTGTCTTTAAAATCTACATACACCCTCGGGTGACGAGATCAAACTAAATAAATAGCGTACAATACATTTAGTTAATTGTATTGACTACTTCTCTCCATTCTTTTTTATTCAACGCCTTTCTTCCTGCTTTTTGTTTGCTGGGGTTATTTCTAGCTAGGCGGCAGTCACGCTGTCGTCCCATGTTTTTTTTTGGTCATCCTCCGTTGTAGTTATTTTTTATCTTTGTAAGCCATATGTGTTTTGCTTGTATGACCTCTGCCTACTAGATGTTTGCGCCAAGCTAGCTGTTTCTTTGCTGGCTGTCAATTTGTGGCTCGCTTCTTATATGCCCATTCCTTACTCTATCCAATCTTGTCAATCCTTACACCTTCCTTAGATATTTAATTTCGCTAGCCTGTATTTTGCTTTCATTTCTTTTATTCTTCGCTTTCATGGACATTTGTTTTTGTTATCAAATTGGTTTATTAAGATGTATCATTTGTTACTCGGCATTAATTATTGAGGCAACATCCGAGAATATTGTTAGCTCAAAAAAATGCTCAACCGTCCTAAATCTGTGTGGATCTGCTTTTCTTAAATCCACATTGCGATTCTTCTAGCGTCTGCTCTATTTTTGCTAATTTATTTCTCTTGTTAATTGATTTTATCTAAAATCTTCATACCTATGCTTATGAGTGTTATACCCCTATAGTTTGAACATTTTGTCCTATCGCCTTTCTTGTGGATCGGTACGATTAACGATATTTGCCAACCTTTAGGTATTTTATTCCTCCTCCATATTTTGTGTATCAATTTGAGTAGGATTTTGTTACCTACAGGTCCCATGTGCTTAATCATTTTTGCTGTAATTTAGTCTTGTCTTGGTGCTTCCCCTATTTTCAGTTCCCTTATTCTAGTAGTTCTTTTTCATTGATACTCTTTATGTCTGCTTTCGAGTCGTTGTGGTCTCTGTTTCTTGTCTTCTGTTCATTTCCATAATTTTGTGTTAGTAAGTCATCAAAATATTCTTTCCATCTTTCCAGTATTTTTTCGTTGTCCTTCAGTAATATTTCTTGATTGTCTTGTATATAAGTCACTTCTTGTCCTTTTTCTTTTCTGTTTAGTTCTAGTGTTGTATAGAATAATTTTTGGTTTTCTATTGCATTATTCTCCATTGTATCCCCAAACTTTTCCCATTCCCTGCTCTTTGCTGTTCTGACCTCATCTTTTGCTATTTTCCTCTTTAAACTGTATTCTTCGTAGTTGTTACTATTTTTGTCATTTAGATAAGGTATATACCGGATGATTAAACTCCTCTGAGCTTCTTCCTTGACTGGCTGATTAACTATAAATATAGAAGTTTTTTTCTCAAAAATTAAATGTTTGGATTTTGAATATTTCTAAGATATCTTTCATTCATAAAGACGTCATCATCATACAACAGTCTGTTCACTGCAGGACATAGGCCGCTCTTAGTATTTTCCAATCCCTTGAATTCAGTTTTGGGTGTCGCGCTTTATATCATCTGTCCATCAGTTGGTGGGCATCTTCTACTCCTTCTAAGATGATTATAGTCATTTATCATGTGCCATTCTTACAATGGACATGTTGCAAGAAAGCCAAATAATAAATGGACTATAATTATCTTAGACCCAGTTCCAATTTAGATATGTAATGCGCTTAGTTGCGTCTAGACCTTTATTTTGCATAACCACACAAAAATTCCCTTTTACAAAATTCCTCCAATAAACCAAACTCTAACATAAATGATCAAAAAAAAGTAAAAATACAAATAAATATAAATTACATATTAGCTTATATGCCTCCTATGCTATCTCTAACCCACTATGCGTTCACTCCCTCACATTATTTGCTAAGATGCCACCACGTGTCGCTCCCCTTACAACACAGCGCACACGTCGTGTACCATAGCCCCATCCACACCCATACCTTCCTCCCTTTCTCTTCGTACCCATACCTCGTTCTTACCATGACCACTTTGTACTCTCCGCTTAGAGTTGCCATCCGGATATGTTCTAGTTTTAGAGGCGAACCTCCGGGCGGGTTTTTAGAAATTGTCCGGTTTTTTGAACATTAGCTCAAATTCATAAAAGTTTGTATATATCTTGAACGATCAAAACAGCCTTGTATTTTGAACAATTATGCGTGCATTAACTTATTTTACAAATTTCGCAGATCTCGGAATTTAGTTTACAAATTTATATTTGTGAGTTTATTAATTTTGATTTTCAAAGAAGAAAAATTATTTATGTTTATCTCAAACTTGTAGATTAGACCAATGTGACTGGTTTTAGTTTGGATGGGTCATTAATTAATTTTTGACTTATAGTACACTATAATTTATGTTTTTTCTACGATTGTTGCGTTTGTGCTATACAGTATAGTATAGTGGTAATTAATGAAAAACTTTTAACTAACTTATAAACGTTAAAAGTTTTTCTTGAATTTTCCAACCTTATGTTAACTAACTTATAAACGTTAACATAAAGTTGGAAAAAACGCCCGGGTTTTAAGCTGAAGAGTCTGGGGTTTTGAAAGGCCTTTGTCCTCGTTTGGTAATTTAACAGATAGGAATCACATCCCTGCTCCACTTACCCCTGCGTAAATATCTCGGGAGTTTCCCCCACGCTTACCACGTAGCCAGAGCTCTCAGACATTCTCACCTGCCTTTCAATATTTCTCAATCTCTCCCTTACCTCAGTTCCTAGGATTCCCCTTTCTCTTAGCTTCTTCTCTACCCACACCTAAGACATACCCACTTCTTCATACATCCTTTCTCCATCCACTCTCCATCCTACTCCCACAACTCACCCCAGGATTTGGTGAATATTTCACTTCACAGCCCTTCACGACTCACACCAATGCTTATATATGATGCGTCTGCTGCAACAGGACTGCCCTAGGTGACGACCTATCGAGACGTAGCAGACCCTTCAGCTCCATTTCTATTACATCCCACTCAGTAATCCCTACACTTTCACTCCATACAACAGTATAGGTTTTACATACGCATCCCTGATCCTGTACGCCATTACAATGTTACAGCCTCACAAACTCTCCCATTTTCTGCTACCTACCCCCCAAGCCATTCTAGCTTTCGCCTACATACACTGCTCACACATCCTAAACCCTCCTCCACAGTTAAACCACACGCCGAAATGTTTAATGTTCAGGAGAGATTTGTGTGTGTCTGCGTATGAGGCAGGTGGTGGAAAAAAATATTTATTTAGCATATACAGCTACAACAAATCAAAACCTAGGTCTATTAAATTTACATACACAAACAACCCACTCTACCATCTCCTGTCCCTCACCCATGACAGTCTTTTACAGATTTCCACGCCATTCCTATCCTCTCTTAGCCATTCACTCACGATTCTGCAATCACCCTCCCACTCATCTTTCATACCCGCACACTCATGGGTCAGGTACCACCACGTGCCACTCCTCTTACTACACAGTACAAACGTTTTACATAACGCACAAACAACCCACCCTACCGTCCCCCGTCCCTCACGCATGACAACCTTCTACAGATTCCCACGCCATTCCTATCCTCTTTTAGCCATTCACTCACGTTTCTGCAAACACCCTCCCACTGCTCTTTCATACCCGCACTTTAATGGCTCAGGTACCACCACGTGTCACTCCTCTTACAACACAGTACACACGTTTTATATAACGCACAAACAACCCACCCTACCGTCCCCCGTCCCTCACCCATGACAGCTTCTACAGATTTCCACGCCATTCCTATCCTCTCTTAGCCATTCACTCATGTTTTTGCAATCCTCATTCCACTCCTCTTTCCCACCCGTGCACTCTAGGCTCAGGTGCCACCACCTCCTCTTACTACACAGTACACATGTGGTGTACCCTTACCCCATCCACACTTTCTTTCCTCTCTCTTCCGACCCACACCTAGCACGTGCCTTGCATACCTTTTTCCTCTCTGTTCAACCCTACCATTGTTAATTAGTCCGGGGGTTTAACCGTAGCCGTTTTACGCTATCTTTCCTGTTGCTCTTGCCACTTAACATTCTTCATTCGCTGTGAAATCATTTCGCACTAGAACCTACTCTGGGATGCGAGCGAGTAGGATGTAGTGGAAAGCGAGTAGGCATGATTTTTGAAGAAGCTGATCTTCGACCCATTTTTCATGACTGCTGCAAGAGACTCCCCAAATGAGTATGTGGTACTTCCATTCCGTATAGCAGTATAACCTTCATGCACACATCCCATATCTTGCAAACAATTTCTAAATTTCCGCCCCACCATTTTCCAGTTTTCTCCTCGCTATCCCCCATGCCAACCTCACTATTGCTTGCACCCACTCTCTGCAGTGAAACCAAAAACCAAAATATTTGAACCCTTCCAATCTCTCAATAATGACACCTTTCATTTCAGCTCTTTCAATCTACCCATCCTATCCATATTATTTAACAGCATCCTCTTGATGTTGACAACATTCACAACTAACTTCCTCTTATCCAAGTATATCTTATCCCATTTTCTCCAACATTTCCTGCATCTCTTTTGCTCTCTTGGCCATCTAGTACTGGCCTGTATAAACTAGCATCCACATCTTCGTTCTATCTACCACAACCCTCCTTAGCACCTCTGCCAACTCACTTGTGTAAATATTGAACAGGAGAGGACTTAGCGGGCATCCCTGTTTCACACCCATATTTACTTCTTTGAGACACTTCTCCATTCACTCTCGCTTTTGCCCACAACTCTTCGTCCATTCCATCCCCTCCTTTTCCATCTTTTTGGCGCTGAGGTTACCCCTTTATAGACTGACATTACCATCCCTACAGTCCACTCTACTATTACCTCCTGATCACCACTTCATACTCTTTTGATGCCCTGCAGAAGTTTTTCCCTACTCTCCTCGATAACTCCTTTTGTCCAACTACCTGCCTCGCACTCGCCAGGTCATCTACCGTCCCTGTCATCATTCTGTAACTCCTCTACTATTCAGTCAGGTATATGTTTATTTTCCTTTATTTCTCCTTCTCTTCAGCAACTCCATGGCTCATTCGCCGACCCACACTCCTTAAGCTTTTTTCTCATCCTATAAATCTCTTTCAGTTTTTATCACACACCCTTTCGTACTCTTTATCCGCCGGACAAAAGGGAAGGGTTGGGGAGGGCTAACACTTCCCATTTGTCTAATCCGCCATACCGCCTTTTTTTTTAATTAGCCGTTCGCATTCTTCTTCCTCACCAGCGTTGCCCTTATTACCCTATTTAACAGCTGGATAGATTGTACCTCCTCCCTATTCACGACCTTCCTCATAGTCCACCATAGTCACCGCATAGTCCACCATATGAAACTCAATACCCCTGCTGACACACAACTGCGCCCTCTTCTCTTCTTCTCCCCACCCCACCACATCCTTTGTGCCTATCCATTCTAACAGTTTCTTTTCCCACAGTCCACCCAACGCTTTTTTGTTTTGAGCGGCTATGTTCTAGAATCCAACTCTAGTACCCTCCCTCACCCCCTCCTCTTGATCCATCGTCAACGCCTCTTTTACTTCTTTTTTTTTAACCTGCCAAAATCACCAATCCTCCGCGATCCTTAATTTGCGATATTCCACCCTCACCTTCAGTCCTTTCTCTTTCTCAGCGTTTGCCCTCTTCCCTAATCTCCTCTGAACATCCCTCTCATCTGTAGTGAGATCAGCGTCAATGTAAACGTTCGAGCTCCTCAGCTTGGTCTTCGCAGTCATCACTCCCAGCTAACCAGCTAACCAGCTTCAATCATAACCTATATGTTGTCTCTTATCTGCAGACAGTCTTCTTTCATGACCCATGTCTCCCCCTGCCATAATGTTAGGTTGATCTTCCATCGTGGTGACAACTCCACCATGGCGGAAGACCAACCTAACATTTGGCAGGGGAAGGGTTACAAAAAAATTAGTAAAAGAAGCGCGCAGAAGAAGATGGAGCAGCAGGAGGGGATGAAAATAGGGTTGGATTCTGGAACTTAGACGGTCTAAAGAAAAAATATGTGATTGTGTGCAAAACAATCACATTGCTTCTGAATATCGGTCTTCATTCTTCCTTTTCAATTCCCGGTACAATTACATTGTTCCTACCATTATTTGCATCTCCTCTTTTCGATGGTTGCGGTAGTTTAAAAGCCTCAGTAATTTTTACGTCACAAAAATAATTTTACATGTTATAAACGAATATGGTTTTCCATAAAGAGTAATACCTCAACGTCTTGCAAAAACACTATGAATTACTATGAAAAATTCAAGTTATTCAGTTCACCAAACTCAATTCACAAAACTTGTTTTAAGTATATGTATGCTTAAAATGAGTTTTGTGAATGATGGCTGGTGCTGAAATACTCACCCACCCCTGCATGTTCTCATAGTATTTTCCATTGGATAACACTCTTTCTGTAGTTGTTGAAACAATATGAAAACTCTGAATATACTTGTCAAAAGTTATATCTGAATCAAGGTTTAGAAATTGACTTATATTAGATGCATACAGCCAAGTCTCAGTGGTAGTAATAAAAAGAAGTTACACCACTGTGATTATTTTTTATTGTCAAATTATAATCCATTAAATTTAATCCAGCATTTTTTTGTTGAAAAATAACTACTTTTATCATAAATATGGATTTAGTAAAAACCCTATGATACGCCACTGGTATGCCGCCATGTCAGTGGATGCGCGCGCAGCTATTGCACTAAGTGTGGTTATAACAGTAGAATCGCGCGTCGTTTCAACTCCCGATTTCTCACGGCTGAAAATAAGGTAAAAATAATTAATCCAATTATAAAATTACTATTAAACTATTCCTTATTACACGCGATTTCCAATGATATAACTCACCGCGATGTAGCGTAATTTTTCTGGGAGGTATCACGGTGGCGTTACCTCACTTGAACTGTACACGCTAAACATTGCGGGTTGTTGTATTACATTCGCATAATAATGCAGCTTGTGTGAGACGAATGTTAAAACTATATAACTTTTTGCTAGCTTATTAAGGCATCTTACACGGTCAACAATACTGTCAATATATTAGAATAATGGCAGTATTACTGTACAATATTTAAAATTGTCATTATTCTAAGATATTGACGGCATTACTGATTAAGTCTAAGGTATAGTAATAATAGAATGAAGAGAATATCCGGAGAATTGATTACTTGATAAATATTGAAGCAGGATGAAAGCAAGTACTAGGATTGACAGTATTATTGACCGTGTAAGGTGCTTTTATAAGATAATAAGTAATAAAGTCTTACTCTTACACCTCATCCATGCCTCTTGTGTGGGAGGTATGCATCTCACATGCCTCTATTTCGCCTTCTTACCTCGCCTTCTTCATCGTAAACTCCTCCTCAAAGTAGCTCTTCCTCTATTCCATCCCTCTCTCTTCTTCCACATCAACGCACCCACCATCACCCTCTCCGACTGCTGCACCATGTGCACCTCCTCCCACTTCACGCCTGTTAGATTACTCGCGTACACTCTCCACGCTCCACCTAATCCCCTACTCTTTGGCTCCTTCCAATTCATATCTCCCACACCTTTATTCCGCCATCTCTCTTCGCCTATCCTACACTCCTTTATAAATAGCTCTTTCTCTCCTCTCTGTTTCGTCCCTTATTCTACTTCCTGACCAACGCAGCCACCATCATGCTCTCCAACTGCTGTCCCGCATCTCCTCCTTTTTTATTAAAAAAAAAATCCTGATTTCTTCATGATTCCTTCAGTCTTCCTAGTTTCGTTTGTCTATCTTTAATATTTTGTCAATCCATTTTTCTTCATTATATCTTTAATATTTCTTCAATCTATTTTCTTCATTATTTCAGCAATGTTTTCCCTAGAGTTTCTTTGTTTTATTATATCTTCAATACATGTCCCGAATGCACCTCCTCCCACTTCATGCCCTTTACCTTTATCTCGAACACTTACAATTCTGGTGCACTCCATCTAAACACTCGCACCTCCTTTTCCTCATCTGACTTGGTTCTCTTCCTCCTTCTCGGGACTAGCTCTACCGGTACATGATCAGACCGCACTAAGTTGTCAACCTACCACGGAGTCCTATACCAAACTGCTTCCCAATTCGCACAATGCTCTCTTCCTTTTCCAGTACTATTTCTTTTCAATCTATCTTCCTAGATTCGTTGTTCCCATTGTTTCGTCAAACCTGTAAACAGGTTCGAAGAAATAGTGAAGATTTCAGTTTTTTATGGATATTGCTTCCTTATTTCTTCAATATTTCTTCGTCGCGTCTTCACTCTGTATTCCCAGTTTTCTTCTCTCAATATTTTTGCACCGTCTTTCGTTCTTTATTCAATCTAGCTTCCTAGTTTCGTCAATTTGTCGTCATTGTTGCTTCAATTTTCTTTCTAGTTTTATTTTTCAATCATGTTTCTTTGATTCTTCATTATATCTTTCTTGTTTCTTCAATGTATGTCTAGCATGTCTTCTCAATATTTCTTTGTTTTTATAAAAAAATTCCTTCAATCTCTATTCCTAGTTTTCTTCTTCTTGACTCCTAGGCCCTGTCCAATTGGCTACTACTAGTTACTAGTAGTCACACATGCTGACGTCACGCTCATACTAATAGTACAGGATGACGTCAACATGTGTCACTATTAGTCACTAGTAGTAGTCAAACGGACAGGGCCCTAGTTTCTTCAATCGTGACTTCCAGTTTCTTCAATCTGTTTTTCTTCATTGTTTCAGCAATAATCTTCCTAGAGTTTCTTTCCTTCATTATTACTTCCTTGTTTCTTCATATTTCTCTTCAATACCTCTTCCTTATTTAAAAAAAAATATTCTCCATTTCCTGGTTTCTTCTTTTTCCAATTAACAAATACATTTCTCTTTAATCTGTCACCCTAGTTCCGTTATCTTTTTCCATTATTTCTTCAAGCTAGCTTCCTAGTTAGTTTCTTTTCGTTTTCTTTTTATTAATATTGCTTCTTCAAGTTTTCAATATTTCTTCATCGATTCTTCAATCTGTATTGCTAGTTTTTCTCTCTCAATATTTCTACCCCGTCTTTAGTTCTTTCTTCAACCAGTCTTCCTAATTTCGCCAATCTACCTTCGTTGTTGCTTTAATCTGCCCAAATTTATTTTCAATACTGTCTCCTTGATTCTTCATTAAGTCTTCCTTGTCTCTTCAATGTATCTTCCTTGGTAATATTTCCATTATGGTTCTTCAATATTTCTTAGTTTTTATTTTTTCAAAACCTGATATCTTTATTATTCCTTCAATATCTCTTCCTAGTTTCGTTATACTATCTTTAATATTTCTTCAATCTGTTTTTCTTCATTATTTCTATAATGTTTTTCCTGGAGTTTCTTTGTTTCATTGTCTCTTCAATTTTTCTTCAATATCTCTTCCTGGTTTGTGATTCTTTTTTAAAATATTTTGTTACCTTGTTTCTTACCTTGTTTCTTCATTCTTTCTTAAGGTGCTTTCTTTTAACCATCCCGTGGCTTGCTGTATCAATCTGTATTCCTAGTTTTACTTTCTCAATATTTCTACTTCGTTTTTTAGTTCTTTCTTCAATCAGTCTTCCTAATTTCGTCAATCTACCTTCATTGTGGCATTAATCTACCCAGATTTATTTTCAATACTGTCCCCTTGACTCTCCATTAAATCTTCCTTGTTTCTTCAATGTATCTTTTTTATAATATTTCCACCATGTTTGTTCAATATTTCTAATTTTTATTATTTTTTTAAATTCTGATTTCTTCATTATTCCTTCAATTTGTCTTCCTAGTTTTGTTAGTCTATCTTTAATATTTCTTCAATCTGCTTTTCTTCATTATTTCTGCAATGTTTTTCCTTGAGTTTCTTTGTTTTATTGTCTCTTCATTTTTTCTTCAATACCTCTTCCTGGTTTTTTATTCTTTTTTTAAATATTTTGTTACCTTCTTTCTTCATTCTTTCTTAAGGTGCTTTCATTTAACCATCTCGTGGCGTGCTGTATCAATCTGTATTCCTAGTTTTGCTTTCTCAATATATCTACTCCGTCTTTAGTTCTTTCTTCAATCAGTCTTCTGAATTTTGACAATCTACTTTCATTGTTGCTTTAATCTACCCAGATTTATTTTCAATACTGTCTCCTTGATTCTTCATTATGGCTACCTTGTTTCTTCAATATATCTTAGTTATTATTTTTAAAAAACCTGATTTCTTCATTATTCCTTCAATCTGTCTTCCTAGTTTTGTTGGTCTATCTTTAATATTTCTTTAATCTGTTTTTCTTCATTATTTCTGCAATGTTTTTTTCCTGGAGTTTATTTGCTTCATTGTCTCTTAATTTTTTCTTCAATCAGTCTTGCTAGTTTCGTCAATCTGCCTTCATTGTTGCTTTCTATCTTCCCAGATTTATTTTCAATACTGTCTCCTTGATGCTTCAATATGTCTTCCTTGTTTCTTCAATGTATCTTCCTTTATAATATTTCCTCCATGTTTCTTCAATATTTCTTAGTTTTTATTTAAAAAAATATCCTGATTTCTTCATTATTCTTTTAATCTGTCTTTCTAGTTTCGTTAAATAAACGAAAACAGCTTTATATATCTCTACCTAGTAGCTTCCATCTTTCTTCTTCGGTTTTTAAATATTACTTCGTTTTCATTCCTAATTTCTCTTTCTTTCTCTTCTCTTCGATAATCTATCTTCATTGTTTTTTCAATCTTCTTCCTAGAGTTTTTTTTATTTTATTTTTTGTATCTTCGTTTATAATATGTCAACCTCGTTTTTTCAATATAACTTCCTCGTTTGTTCAATATTTTTTTTCCTAGCTCATAAATATATTTTTCTTCAACCTGTTATCCTAGTTTCATTAATCCATCTTCATTGTTTCTTCAAACTTGCTTCCTAGTTTCTCTTAGTTTTTTTTAAATCAATATTGCTTTCTCAATTTTTCTTCGTTGTTTCTTCAATCTGTTTTTCTAGTTTTTCTTTCTCAATATTTCTACACTGTCTTTCTTCAATTTGCCTTCCTAGTTTAGTTAATATATCATTTGCTTGAAAATTCTTCCTAGATTTTTTTAATGCTGTTTCCTTGATTCTTTATTATGTCTTCCTTGTGTCATCAATGTATCTTCCTTTACAACATTTTTACCAAGTTTCTTCAATATGTCTTAGGTTTTATTTAAAAAATCCTAATTTCTTCATTCTTCTTTCAATCTGTCTTCCTAGTTTCGTTAGCCTATCTTCAATGTTTCGTCATTCTTCCATCAATCTATCTTCCTAGTTTTGTTAGTCTATCTTTATTGTTTCTTCAATCTTGACTCCTAGTTTCTTCAATCTTGACTCCCAGTTTTTCTTTATTGTTTTACCAATCTGTTTTCCTATTTTCGTTAGTCTATCTTCATTGTTTCTTCATTCTTCCATCAATCTGTCTTCCTAGTTTTGTTATTCTATCTTCATTGTTTCTTCAATCTTGACTCCTAATTTCTTCAATCTTGATTCCTAGTTTCTTCAATCTTGACTCTTAGTTTCTTCAATCTAGCCACCTAGTTTCTTCAACCTTGACTTCTAATTTCTTCAATCTGTTTTTCTTCATTGTTTCACCAATCTGTTTTTCTAGTTTCGTTAATCTATCTTCATTGTTTCTTCATTCTCATATCAATCTGTCTTCCTAGTTTTGTTAGTCTATCTTCATTGTTTCTTCAATCTTGACTCCTAATTTCTTCAATCTTGACTCCTAGTTTATTTAATCTTGACTCCTAGTTTCTTCAATCTAGACTCCTATTTTCTTCAACCTTGACTTCCAATTTCTTCAATCTATTTTTCTTCATTGTTTCACCAATCTGTCTTCCTAGTTTCGTTAGTCTATCTTCATTGTTTCTTCATTCTTTCATCAATCTGTCTTTCTAGTTCTGTTAATCTATCTTCATTGTTTCTTCAATCTTGACTCCTAGTTTCTTCAGTCTAGACTCCTAGTTTCTTCAATCCTGACTTCCAATTTCTTCAATCTGTTTTTCTTCATTGTTTCACCAATCTGTCTTCCTAGTTTCGTTAGTCTATCTTCGTTGTTTCTTCATTCTTCCATCAATCTGTCTTCCTTGTTTTGTTAGTTTATCTTGATTGTTTCTTCAATCTTGACTCCTAGTTCCTTCAATCTTGATTCCTAGTTTCTTCAGTCTTGATTCCCAGTTTTTTCAATCTGTTTTTTTCCATTGTGTCAGCAATGTTCTTCCTAGTGTTTCTTTCCTTCAGTTTTTCTTCAATTACTTCCTTGTTTCTTCATATAACTTCAATAACTCTTCCTTGTTTGATCATTATTTAAAAAAAAATCTCCATTTCCTGGTTCCTTCACTATTTCTACCTGTTTTTTTTTCAGTATTACCTTCTCGTTTCTTCTATATTTTTTTCACTTTAAAAATACATTTCTCTTCGCTCCATCATTCTAGTTCCGTTAATCTATTTTCATTATTTCTTCAAGCTAGCTTCCTAGTTTCTTTTAGTTTTCTTTTTATTAATATTGTTTCTTCAAGTCTTCAATATTTCTTCGTCGTTTCTTCAATCTGTATTCTTAGTTTTTTCCCTCAATATTTCTTCACCGTCCTTCGTTCTTTCTTCGATATGCGTTCCTAGTTTCGTCAATCTATCCTCATTGCTGCTTTAATATTCTTCCTAGGTGTTTTTCAATACTGTTTCCTAGTTGCATGAGTCCATCTTCATTGTTTTTTCAATCGTGATTCGTAGTATGTTCAGTTTATTATTCTTCATTGTTTCTGAAATGTTCTTCTTCCTACAGTTGTTTCTTTTCATCTCTTAATTTTTTCTTCAATACCCTTGCTGTTTTTTATTTTTATTTTTTTTTAATTCCACCTTGTTTCCACATTTTTTTCTATATCACTATCTAGTGGCTTCAATATTTTGTCCTCGATTTTTAAATATTTCTTCCTCGATTTTGAATATTTCTTCCTCGATTCTTAAATATTTCTTCCTCTTCATTCCTAGTTTCTCTCTTTCTCAAAATTTCTTTCCCATCTCTTCGTTAATCTATCTGCATTTTGTCTTCAATCGTAATTCCTAGTTTCTTCAATCTGTTTTTCTTAACTGTTTCTGCAGTGATCTTCCTAGAGTTTCTTTCTTTTAATATTGCTTGTTTGTTTCTTCATAGCTCTCGTCAAAACCTCTTCCTTGTTTTTTCATTATTTTTTTAAAATATTTCTATCTTGATTCTCCATGCTTTCTTCTATATCTCTACCTAGTTGCTTGAATTGTTCTTCCTTGATTTATAAATATTTCTTCCTCTTCATTCCTAGTTTCTTTCTCTCTTTCTCTCTCTCTCTCTCTCTCTCCAAAATTTCTTTCTCTACTCTTCGTTGATTTATCTTCATTGTTTCTTCTATTTTCATTGTTTCTTCAGTCTTCTTCGAGATTTTTTCATTTTGTTTTATCACTCTTTCCTGTTTTCTTCATTATTTCTTCCTATGTATCTTATTTGATAATATTCATACCTTGTTTTGTTTTCAATATTATTTCCTCGTTTCTTCAACATTTTTCCTAATTGCTTTTTTATATATTCCTTCTTGTCTCATAATTTTGCAGCTACAGCTCTTTTTAGATACTTCTTGCTTGATTCTTCTTTGTTTCTTTAATATATCTTCTTTTATAATATTCATACCTTGTTTTTTTTCATCATTATTACCTTGTTTCTTCAATATTTTTATTTTTATATTTCTTGCTTGATTCTTCATTGATTCTTCATATATCTTCCTTGTTACTTTAATATTTTTTTCTACTTTTTCTTGTTGAAAAAATCATTGAGATATTTTCAAAAAGAAAAACTAGAAATATATATTAAAGTAACAAGAAAGATATATGAAGAAACAATGAAGAATCAAGCTAGAAATATTTTAAAAAAACTGTAGCTGCAAAATTATGAGACAAGAAGATTTTTACAATGCAATTAGGAAAAATATTGAAGAAACGAGGTAATAATGATGAAAAAAACAAGGTATGAATATACTTATTTACACTTGTTTATTTTTTCAATCTTCCTTTATAGTTTCTCCAATATTAATTCCTCTGTCAATATATCTTTCGTCATTATTTCTTCCTCGGTTCATCTATCTCTTCCTAGTTCTTTTTTTCAATAGTTGATCCTTGTATCTTCATTCTTTCTTCAAATTCTTCTTGTTTGAAATATTTCTACATAGTTTCTTCAATATCTCTTAATCTCATCCAATTTATTTACAATCTGTTACATATAGCATAACATTAAATAAATGAGATCAATTACTATTCGTGGATAGCCTACCTCCAAAGTGTTTTGGAGGTAGGCTGTCCACGACTAGTAATTAGATCTCATTTATTTAACGTTATGCTGTATATAACAAATAGTAAATAAATTGGATGTAAATAAAAAAATATATTTCGGGTAGGACAGTATATCCCATTCCAACTAATTTTGATATCGCTGAAAATCCTGCTCGGCGAATTAGTACCTTGTCGAGGTGAGCAGGCTTAATCACATTTACATTGTGAACGCCACCCTTATAATTATTTAATTGTGTAGATTTCTTTTTCTTAGATTTCAATTAGTTAATTTAATTACATTAGTATTATTTTGATCAAAAAGCAGCAATTATTCTTGATATTTTAAAATATTGCTTATGAAAATTAAAATATGTCAGCCTAATTATTTATGCAGATTTTAAATTACTAAATAATTTCTGATAGTAAAGGAAGAAGCTCAGAGGAGTTTAATCCGTAGATATTTTCCTTAACTTCATAGAAAACCGGTAGCAATCTATATATTTTAATAATAATTTTGATTTTTAGCCCAAACTAATTCAAAATTGAAAGTTATTAAACTATTTTAATTCAACTTGTTTTTAGGGTGTACATAAATTCTGAATGTAAATGTGAGACCAAAACTAATTCAGTTCCTATCGATCAAATAGATAGATCGAATGGAATAGAGTCTATTCAATAGACTTTCAAATAGTTCAACTTAGGGAAGCAAATATTTCCCTTAATGCACATCATAAACTGTTTTTTAAGCAAAATTTCAAACTCCGTTCGTTACTAGACACCAACGTGCAAAAAATTGACTCGTGTCGTGAATAAATTTTTATCGCGAATCAACTTCTATCGCGACACTTCTCGTGTCGTATATCAACTCGTGTTGGGAATAAACTTGTGCCGTGAGACAACCCATGTCGTGAATCAACGCGTGTCATGAATATACTCGTGTCGTGATACAACTCGTGTCGCGAATCAAATCGTGTCGCGAATCAATTCGTGTCGTGATACAACTCGTGTCGCGAATCAAACCGTGTCGTGAATCGAACCGTGTCGTTAATCAACTCGTGTCGCGATACAACTAGTGTAGAGATACAATTGGTGTCGTGATACAACTCATGTCATGAGAGTTGATTCACGAGACGAGTCCTATCACGGCTTGTGATGATTCGCGACACAAGTTAAATGCTACTCGTGTCGTGATATAACTCGTATCGTGATACAACTCGTGTCGTGATATAATTGGTGTCGCGAATCAACCCGTATCGTGAATCGATTCCTGTCGTGATAAAATTCATGTCATGATACAACTCGTGTCGCGAATCAAACCGTGTCGTGAATCAAACCGTATCGTGAATCAACTCGTGTCGTGATACAGCTCGTGTAGAGATACAATTCGTGTCGTGATACAACTCGTGTCGTGAGAGTTGATTCACGAGACGATGTGATGATTCGCGACACGAGTTGAATGCTACTCGTGTTGTGGATCAACTCGTGTCGCGAAAGAACTCGTGTCGTGAATCGTTCGCCTCCAAAACAATGCGTGTCGTGAGTCTAATACCTCATGTTTAAAAATCCGCGATAGCGTGTGTTTTGCACCCTGTAGCGAAAGCAGTACAATCCCACAACAGTTAAGCTGGACTCGCTAAAGGGGCAATGTAAGTAACAAACAACTCTAATTATCTATCACCCACTAATAACTGTTTTTTTTTTGGTTACAGGTGTCTTCATGTGTAGCTTTTGTTCAAATAAAATAAACCAACAGTGCCGTCTTAAGTAGTCCGCGATTTTAAACCTCGTTAGGGAGCGTATGTCGCGAGTGTTAGTCATTTCAAGTAGGCTGTGATGTTTTTTTAAAATAGTAAACTAAAGTCAGTGCTTTACATGGGCTGGAGATGGAATGGTGGAGCACCGCGCAAGTAAATTGAAGACATCAACGGGTGTATTTCCTAACGCGAATGAAGCCCGCAACAAGTAGTAAGTTGTTCTTGAATTATGCGTTACATCAGTTATGTCGGTTATGTTTCAATAAGCGGATATCCTAAGAGTATCGTTGGTATTATTATTATTATTATAATTCGTTAGTTGTCTATTGTAATAACTTTTGGCATAAATAGTTGTGAATTAAACTATGTGCTTTACATGGGCGATAATACTGGGGTCCTCATCCCAAGAAATTGATATTATCTGTAGAGCTCTATGACTTTTACTAATAAAGATATAACAATATTTCTTTATGTTACTACTAGTCACATCTATTAGCTAAATATTGCTAAAAACTAGGATATTTTTTCTTCGCTTATTTCATGAGATATGTTATATTTTATAGACGAAAAAGTACCTAAAGGAAACATTTCAAATTTGATGTTGTCTATGTTCTTCATGCTTTCTGTCTTTTACAAATGATGACATGATAATATTTCTTACGGTTTCTACTATTCACATCTAATAGCTAAATATGTATGAAAATTGCGGTATTTTTTCTCACTTATCTCATGAGATATTATGGAAGACGAAAAAGTACGTAAAGAAAATTCGTCAAAGTTGGTATTGTCTATCTTCACACATGATTTCTGCCTTTTACAAATGAAGATATCACAAAATTTCTTTTGATTGCTACTACTCGCACCTATTGGCTAAATATTACTGATAACTAGGTTATTGTTTCTCATTTATTATATGAGATATCATGTTTTATAGATGAGAAAGTGTGTGTGTTAGTTTATAATCATAAACACCTCGAATGCAAATGATTAATGCGTATTCAAAATTTTGAATATTTACAAACGCTTGCTCACGTTGTTGTCTTACAAGGTTTTGAGATGTTTCGCTACGGGACTATTTTAATTTTTACTGTAATAGCTTTATTTATTAGCCATATATCGTCTGTTGCTGGAGATAGGCCTCTCCTAAGTCCTTCCATGCGTTCTTGTCCTGTGCTCTTCTTATCCATTGTCTTCCGGCTACTTTTCCTGATGGACTATATCATATATCCAAGGGCATTTGTGGTCGTTCGCTACCTCGATGTGTTCTTCGTGGTCACTACTGAATTGTTTTGTATGTCTATCTTTCTGCATTTTTTCTTGCCACTTATATGTTGTAATTTATACCCACTTGGTTTTTATCTCCTATGATGTCTGAGATTAAAGCTATGCTCTTATTACTCTGTAAGTATTGATGTAATCTTTTAAACACTGTAATATTTGGTTTAATCCTGATGAAGCTCTAAATCAAAGCGAAATTTCGATTTTTTTTGTTTCTTTACGTCGCTTTCCTAATAGTCTTTCCTAACTATTTTTTTGCAAACAACTACCCTCTGAAATAGAAGTTTCATACGTAAAGGCACCTTACCTTAAGGTCAATTCTACTCATTCCAAGTACTGTCAATATTTGCTTCAATATTTATCAATTATCCGAATTATCATCAGTATTCTGTTTAATTCATCAATACTACACCTTACACGATCAGTAATACAGTCAATAGTTTAGTATACTGACAGTCCAAGTTGTCTTAAAGGCACATTAGATGGTCAATCAGGTTTATCAGGATAATTGATAAATATTGAAGAAGGATTCAAGCAAATACTGACAGTACTGGTTACTATGTACTAGGAATGATAATACTGTCGTACTATCATTCCTAGTACCGTCAGTATTTAATTGAATCCTCCTTCAATATTTATCAACTAATCAATTATCCGGATAAACATACTGATGTTGTATTCTCTTCATTCCATTATTACTATACCTCACACTAAAATTCATATTACACGGTCAATAATACTGTGTCAATATTTTAGAATGATGACAGTATTATTGTACGATAACATATTTAAAATATTCATTATTCTAAAAGTATGATCAGTAAAACTTTTAGAATAATGAAAATTTTAAACATGTTATCGTACAATAAAACTGTAATCATTCTAAAATATTGACAGTATTATTGATCGTGTAAGATGAATTTTATAGAATATGAAATGTTGATGACGGGGTTTAAAAAAATTTTGGATAATTTTTTTTTTTATAAAAATACATTTATTTGTCACCGTATTTAGCAAAGAAATACAATAAAATATACATAATAATAATAAAAACATATTGCACACAAGTATATACAAAGGTAAAAAAATATGGCCGCGCCAGGCGTGAGGCGGCGCCGCGCCGGCTGACGGTGCGACGCGCGGCCGCCCCACACCCGCGACGAGTCGTTGGTGGTAAATTTTGGGTCTGCTGAGCGGCGGCCCCCGGGAGCGGGACCGCCGCCGCCGTCCGCTCAAGGTACGCTTTAGTAGCCGGTCTTGCCAGGTGCGCCGTAGCTGCTGGAGATGCCGCCTCCGCCGCCGCCGCCGCCATGACCTGCAAAGAAATTCAATTGAGTAACGATGTTTTATTTTGGTGGGAAATGTTTGAGGGGTTGCGATGCATTACCTCCGCCAATTCCGCCGCCAAGGCCGCCGCCGTCTCCTAGAAAAATATAATGAAAATAGTAAAATAGTCCGATGGGGGGTTAGCTGCGGTTGATTAGTCAGCAATGGCGGTCGAGTTCTTGAGCTCGCTCTAGTTGGCAAGCGTTAGTTCTGGTAGTCTATATAGAAGCGTTATTCTTATCATAGATTAGTTGGCGCGGTTTAGCAAGTTGGTAATCAGTTTGAGGCAATTTTCTATTCCTGTAGATTCGTAACTGACTATAGTAGATCATGGAGACAATTAGTCAAATTTGTATAGAGCAACTTGAAAGGCAATCATATGGAGTTAGAGGTAGACAATTGGACAAAATGATCAAGTAGAGTATAATGAGTTAAAAAAGATGTAAATAATATATAAAGAGATACAAATAAGATATAAAGAGATATAAATAAGATATAAAAAACGGAAAGAGATGTAAATGTAGTGAGTTATCGAGTAGTGAGTTCACAAGAGATATAAAAAATACAATGATATATAAAATGATATATAGGGTTATAAAGAGATGTAAAAGATCGTAAAGACGTAAAGAGATATAAGGAAATATAAAAAGACGTACAGAGATGTAAACAAGTAAAAATGTAGTGGGTTATCGAGTACTGAGTTCACAAGAGATATAAATAAAGAGTTATATTAATATATAAAGTGACAGATAGAGATATTATGAGATACAATGGGATTTAAAGAGGCACAAAGAGATGTTAAGTGATATAAAAAGAGACAAAGAGATGTAAATGTCGTGAGTTATCGAATACTAAGTTCAAAAAAGATATAAAGGAAGATATAATGATATTTAAAGAGATATGATGATATATAAAGTGATATAGAGAGATATACTGAGATACAAAGTGATTTAAAGAGATGTAGAGAGATGTAAGGAGATATAACAAGATGTAAAGTGAAATAAAAAGACACAAAGAGCTGTAAATGTCGTGAGTTATCGAATACTAAGTTCACAAAAGATATAATTAAAGATATAATGTTATATAGAGATATAATGAAATAAAAACTGATTTAAAGATATATAAAGAGATGTAGAGAGATGTAAGGAGATATGACGAGATGTAAAGTGAAATAAAAAGACACAAAGAGATGTAAATATCGTGAGTTATCGAATACTAATCTCACAAAAGATATAAAGAATGACATAATGATATATAAAGCGATGTAAAGCGATGTAGAGAGATGTAAGGAGATCTAACGAGATGTAAAGTAAAATAAAAAGACACAAAGAGATGTAAATGTCGTGAGTTATCGAATACTAAGTTCACAAAAGATATAAAAGAAGATATAATGATATATAAAGAGATATATTCATATATAAAGTGATATATAGGGATATAATAAGATACAAACTGATTTAAAGTGATATAAAGCGATGTAAAGAGATGTAGAGAGATGTAAGGAGATATAACGAGATGTAAAGTGAAATAAAAAAAACATAAAGAGATGTGAATGTCGTGAGTTATGGAATACTAAGTTCACAGAAGATATAAAGGAAGATATAATAACATATAAAGAGATATATTGATATATAAAGTGATATATAGATATATAATGAGATACAAAGAGATATAAATCGATCTAAAGCGATGTAGAGAGATGTAACGAGATGTAAAGTGAAATAAAGAGACACAAAGAGATGTAAATGTCATGAGTTATCGAATACTAAGTTCACAAAAGATATAAAAGAAGATATAATTATATATAAAGAAATTTATTGATATATTAAGTGATATATAGGGATATAATAAGATACAAACTGATTTAAAGAGATATAAAGCGATGTAAAGAGATGTAAGGGGATGTAACGAGATGTAAAGTGAAATAAAAGGACACAAAGAGATGTAAATGTAGTTATCGAATACTAAGTTCACAAAAGATATAAAAGAATATATAATTCTGATTTATAGAGACATAAAGCGATATAAAGAGATGTAGAGAGATGTAAGAAGATGTAATGAGATGTAAAGTAAAATAAAAAGACCCAAAGATATGTAAATGTCGTGAGTTATGGAATAATAAGTCTCAAAAGATATAAAGGAAGATATAATGATATATAAAGAGAGATAAAAAGTGATTTAAAGAGATATAAAGCGATGTAAAGATCTGTAGAGAGATGTAAGGAGATATAACGAGATGTAAAGTGAAATAAGAAGACACAAAGAGATGTAAATGTCGTGAGTTGTCGAATACTAAGTTCACAAAAGATATAAATATATATAAAGAAATATATTGATATATAAAGTGATATATAGAGATATAATGAGATACAAAGTGTTTTAAAGATATATAAAGCGATGTAAAGAGATGTAGATAGATGTGTAATAAAAAGACACAAAGAGATGTAAATGCCGTGATCTATCGAATACTAAGTTCACAAAAGATATATAGGAAGATATAATGATATATAAAAAGATATAATGATATATAAAGTGATATATAGAGATATAATGAGATACAAAGTGATTTAAAGATATATAAATCGATCTAAAGCGATGTAGAGAGATGTAAGAAGATGTAACGAGATGTAAAGTGAAATAAAAAGACGCAAAGAGATGTAAATGTCTTGAGTTATCGAATACTAAGTTCCCAAAAGATATAAAAGAAGATATAATGATATATAAAGGGATATATTCATATACAAAGTGATATATAGGGATATAATAAGATACAAACTGATTTAAAGAGATATAAAGCGATGCAAAGAGATGTAGAGAGATGTAAGGAGATGTAACGAGATGTAAAGTGAAATAAAAAGACACAAAGAGATGTAAATGTCGTGAGTTATCGAATACTAAGTTCCCAAAAGATATAAAAGAAGATATAATGATATATAAAGAGATATATTCATATATAAAGTGATATATAGGGATATAATAACATACAAACTGATTTAAAGAGATATAAAGCGATGTAAAGTGATGTAGAGATGTAAAGTGAAATAAAACGACACAAAGAGATGTAAATGTCGTGAGATATCGAATACGAAGTTCACAAAAGATATAAAAGAAGATATAATGATATATAAAGGGATATATTCATATATAAAGTGATATATAGGGATATAATAAGATACAAACTGATTTAAAGAGATAAAGCGATGTAAAGTGATGTAGAGAGATGGAAAGTGAAATAAAAAGACACAGAGAGATGTAAATGTCGTGAGTTATCGAATACTAAGTTCACAAAAGATATAAAGGAAGATATAATGATATTTAAAGAGATATATTGATATATAAAGTGATATAATGAGATACAAAGTGAGTTAAAGAGATATAAAGCGATGTAAACAGATGTAAGGAGATGTAAATGTAGTGAGGTATAGAGTACTGAGTTTGCAAGAGATATAAAAAAAGATTTAAAGTTATATAAAGTTGTCTCAAGTTCACAAGAGATATAAAGGAAGATATTATGATATATAAAGTGATATATGGAGATATAATGAGATACAAAATCATTTCAAGAGGTATAAAGCGATGTAAACAGATGTAAAGAGATGTAAGGAGATGTAAATGTAGTGAGGTATCGAGTATTGGGTTTGCAAGAGATATAAAAAAGATATAAAGATAAATAAAGTATTCTCAAGTTCACAAAAGATATAAAGAAAGATATTATGATATATAAAGAGATATATTAATATATAAAGTGATATATAGAAATATAAAGCGATATAAACAGATGTAGAGGGATGTAAGGAGCTGTAAATGCAGTGAGGTATCGAGTAGTGAGTTTGCAAGAGATATAAAAAAAGAAATAAAGATATATAAAGAGATATAGATTTCTAATGATTACAACGAATTTAAAAAAGAAGAGACATTAAGAGATATGATGTATATACAAAGATATATTACACATAGAAAAGCTTTTAATTTTACCATCCAAATCCCAAACAAAATATTTTTTCATTTAACATACCTCCTCCGATTCCGCCGCCGATGCCGCCTCCAATACCGCCTCCAATACCGCCTCCAATTCCTCCGCCGATTCCTCCACCGATTCCACCGCCAATTCCGCCTCCAATGCCTCCGCCGATTCCGCCGCCACCTCCAATGCCTGCACATTGCAAACAAAAATGTATTGATTTGAATGTATCTATTATACACTATACATAAGTGCATGTGATACAAATACCGGTATTTCTCGAAAACTAGTAATGCGATTTAAATAAATGATATCTAAATATAAACTAGAACCATACAGCTATAAAATACTTGTAAAGAGTAATTTGCTTTGCACTTGATTTCTCAAGAAACTTGAACAAGTTTCTAGTTGTTTCAATTATTCAGCTCGTACTATAATCAATTAAAAAAATATTGTCTCGCTGTATTGGTAGTTGAAATGTACGCGTTATAAACTGTACCAAGTATTAAAATTTACAACTTACCACCTCCGAATCCTCCGCCGCCACCACCGCCGCCGCCACCGCCGCCGCCTCCGCCTCCTTGCTGTAATTCAAACACAATTTACATTTACTCACAGTAGAAAAGCTTTTTATGTTTTACTATTTTGAATTTCAATTATTTAATTTTAAATATTGGATTGTAATTTTACTATAATTAATTATCCATATTTACAGTTATATTGTTTGGAAAAAAATATTGTGTTTGGGGTTTGCATGGTAAAACGCTCAATCATAACTAAAATGAAATAAATTTAACTTTGTTTTTTTTTTAATCACATTTTAGAAGTAAAAATCGAATATTTAATTTTTTATTTTTTATTTTATTTCGAATTTATACTTTATGTCACAAAGTAAGGCGTCCACTTTGTGACAATACATTTTAAAGGATAAATAACTCGATTTTTACTTCTAAAATGAGTTTAAAAAAAAAGTAAGACGTCCACTTTGTGACACTACATTTTAAAGGATAAATAATTCGAGTTTTACTTGTAAAATGAGTTTAAAAAAAAGTAAGGCGTCCACTTTGTGACAACACATTTTAAAGGATAAATAATTCGATTTTTATTTCTAAAACGAGTTTAAAAAAAACAAAGTAAACTTTATTTCATTTTAGTTATGGTTGAACGTTTTACCATGCAAATCCCGAATGCAAAATGTTTTTCAAACAACATAACTATAGATAACTTTCCGCGTAATTGTAACACCAAGTACTAATCGGTTAGTAATGATGGGAAATTGTTGTGGCGCGTGGGAAGCAAATTTTCTCCGTTTGTTAATTGTTTCCTGCGTGTTATGCCAACGGAAACAGTTCACGTTGCTTTTACTAATTCTTTAATGGTGCGAATTTGTTGATAGCTCGTTTTAAGGCTTTTACTCTTACTAATTAAATATATAAGCGAGCTAATACGGTTTTCTGGTGGCAAGACTGAATCTTGATTGATTATTTTTAATTATGTTTTCATTTTCACCACTGATATCTAATCCAATTATATCAAATATTGGATTGTTAAGGCGTCTACTTTGTGATAATTCATTTTAAAGGATAAATAAAACGATTTTTTACTTTATTTTTTATCACACTTCTAGTTTCGGCTAAGCTCTAGCCATTTTCATCGGAGGAACTCGAAAATGGCTAAGATTAGCCGAAACTAGTTGCAAAGTGTAACTGAAGCGAAAGTAAAAAATCGTTTTATGGATCCTTTAATCCAATTATGTTTTCTTTCTTATTCGTTTCTTATTTTACCCAATGAATTTATATTAGAAATATATCAAAATACAAGTTTTCATACTACTTTCCAATTCCTTAATTTCTGATTGATACTTTTTTTCAAATATAACTTGGATTTGGCTTATATTATTGACATTACTTTTGTTTTTGTTAAATTGTATGTTATTCATATACAAAATTGAAAATAATGTTCATACCGAACTAATAATTAGTATATGAGAAATAAGACTAGTCTTATTTCTCAAATACTAGTTCTCTATGAAAATAATTTTAAATTGTGTTTTCGAATGTAAAAATTTTTGATTTCGTACCTGTGTCCTGTATCTGATGAAGTAGACTTCTGGTTTGCTGGGCTGAGTTGGTGCGGCTGTTGGGATCTGGATTTCGGGTTGCTCTTCTGGTTTCTTAACCAACACGTATACGAGGGTCTTCTCTTCGTTCTGGGGCTGCAGTGGGATCACTGGGGCGGTTGGTGCTGGACCGGATGGGGCCTGAACAAAATAATATCATATTACACATGGAAATGCACAGAGTGATGAATATAAATAACAAAAACACGTGTTTGGTGTGCTAATCATCATTATGTTTTAAACATAATACTTCCGTTTCCGTTGTTTTCATATTTAATTGTAGTGGTTTCCTAGGAGAGCGGTCGGTTTTGTATTATTTTTTGTTGTTTAATCGTTTCCTCTTTACCCCATGAATTTATATTAGAAACACATCAAAATACTAAGTAATAAGTTTTCATACTACTTTCCAATGACTTAATTTCTGATTGATATTTTTTTTCAAATATAACTTGGATTTGGTTATTATTAAATAAATTGCTTTGCACTAGATTTGTCAAGAAACTTGAACAAGTTTATAGTATAGTATAGTGCAGTATTATATTTGGTATTGATAATTACTTTTTTTTTGTTTGAATTGTATGTTATTCACATACAAAATTCAAAATAATTTTCATACCGACCTAATGGTTAGTATTTGAGAAATAAGACTATTAAAGTAAATTCATATTTTCATGTGCAATTTTTTGGTTTTTAATATTTTTTTTGTAGGCATACAAACAAGCGACTAGCAGTAACTAATTACTAATAAAATTATTTGTGTATTGTCTGAGATTACTTTGGCATGACAATTATGTTATTTAAAGCTTTAAAAATAATTCTATAATATTATGTGAATTGATCCTCAGTAGCTAAGCTACACTGATGAGATCTAACAAGATCGATATCTACATAAGAGTTTGTGAGAATGAATGTGGCGTAATCTAGATATGAGCCTGTGAGAATAAAAGTGGAGTCAAATTTGAATTATTTTGAAAATGAGAAGATTTTGCGTTTGGTATTTATGTAAATGTACGCAGATACATTTTGTTATGAATAAATTGGTTTCAAGTCTGTAACTGCGGATGCCTATTTACATAAATACCAAATTCAGAATATTCTCCTCTTCAAAATAATTTAAATGTGACCACTTTCAATCTCACAGGCTCATATCTAGATTACGCCACTTTCATTCTCACCGACTCATATGTAGATTGTTATTCACACGTATATAAATTCTATGATAGTTTTATTAAGAAAATAATTCTGAAGCACAAGCTACATTTTCATTGCTACAACTGCCGAAAGCCATAGTTTTCATAATAATCATCAGCGAGTTTAGTGGTTTATTATCGTTATGTTTTAAGAATTAAGCTTACGCCCGGTTTATCCATATGACAATGTCTTGACAATCAAGTGAAAAAAGTTTAGTTGTCATATATTGAAAATCTGAAATTCTGCTTGGGGTTTGTAAGCCGATTTTCAGATTTTCAGTAGATCACGCCCCAACTGCTGTCACTTGATTGACCAGAAACAACAATCTATCTATCTATCCTTACTATATCTATATTTGACATCATCTTATTTGATCGCATCTACCATTTTGTTTCGTCTACACAAATCTTTACTACATCTACTCTGCTAAAATAAATGGAATAGTAGGTATAGTACCAGAGTAAAGTGAAGTAGAAGTACTATACTAAAAAATATAGTTTTTTGTTAAAAATCTACCGCTTCAAATTTTCTACTGTAGCTACTCATATACTACAACCAACTGAATGTATGTGTCTACTAGACCTGATGTTTCTCTACATCTATTATCCTTTTTCAATCATTTGTTTTCCATATCTACTCTTCTGATCCTGAGGTCATTCCTACTGTATTTACTCATATACTACAATAACTATTTTATTGAATTCTAGTTCCTACTAAACCGGATATTCCTCTGCATCGATTATCCTATTTCAATCACTTGTCTTCCACATCTGCTCTTCTGCGACCCTGAGGTCATTCGTTACTACATTCCTCTAGAATTTACTCGTCCACTACATTTACTCTTACTAAATTTACACTTCTACTAGACCTAATATTTCACTACAGTACATCTACATCTACATTAAAATCTACATCTACATCTACAATTTCTGCCCCTGGCCTTTTGTTACTACATTTGTGTTTCAATCGAATTTACTCTTCCACCACATCTACTTTTACTGTATTTACTAGAAAAGCCTAGACTTATGCCCGCATCTGTTTAAAATGTTCATCTACATCTATATTCACATCTACAGTTTCTACCCCGAACCTTTTGTTACTAACTACATTTACGTTCCCATCGAATTTACACTTCTACAACATTTACTCTTACTGAGTTTACTAGAAAAGCCTAGACTTATGCCCGTATTCATAACATCTACATCTATATTCACATCTACAATTTCGACCCCAGGCCTTTTGTTACTACATGTATGTTCCCATCGAATTTACTCTTCCACTACATCTGCTCTTCCTGAGTTTACTAGAAAAGCCTAGATGTATGCCTGTATTCGTAAGCGTCTGTTTAAATCTACATCTATATTCACATCTACAATTTCTGGCCCTGACCTTTTGTTACTGCATTAATATTCCTATCGAATTTACTCGTCCACTACATCTACTGTTACTGAGTTAACTAAAATAGCCTAGACTAGACTTATGCCCATATTCATAAGCGTCTTTAGAAATCTACATCTACATCTATATCTACATCTATCTTCACATCTACAATTTCTGCCCCTGGCCTTTTGTTATAATATTTATGTTTCTATCGAATTTACTCTTCCACTACATCTACTCTTACTGAGTTAACTAGAAAAGCCTAGACTTATGCCCAAATTCATAAGCGTCTGTTTAAATCTACATCTACATCTATATTCACATCTACAATGTCTATCCCTAACCTTTTGTTACTAACTACATTTACGTTCCTATCGAATTACACTTCTACTACATTTACTCCTTCTGAGTTTACTAGAAAACCCTAGACTTATGCCCGTATTCATAAGTGTCTGTGAAAAGTTACATCTATATCTATAGTCACATCTGCAATTTCTGCCCTTGGTCGTTTGTTACTATATTTATGTTTGCATAGATTTTTTTCCACTACATATACTCTTACTGTGATAACTAGAAACGCCTAGACTTATGCCCGAATTCATAAGCGTTTGTTTAAAAATTAAATCTACATCTATATTCACATCTACCCTTTCTACTCCTAACCTTTGGTTGCTACATTTACGTTTCCATCGAATTTACTCTTCCACTATATCTACTCCTACTGAGTTTACTAGAAAAACCCTAGACTTTTGCCCGTATTCATAAGTGTTTAAAGTTACATCTAGATCTACATCTATAGTCACATGTACAATTTCTGCCCTTGGTCGTTTGTTTCTATATTTATGTTTGCATAGATTTTTTTCTTCCACTACATCTACTCTTACTGTGATAACTAGAAACGCCTAGAGTTATGCCCGAATTCATAAGCATCAGTTTAAATCTACATCTACATCTGTATTCATTTCTACAGTTTCTACCCCTAGCATTTTGTTACTACATTTACGTTCCCATCGAATTTACTCTTACACTATATTTACTGAGTTTACTAAAAAAAAGCCTAGATGAATGCCCGTATTTATAAGTGTCTGTTTAAAGTTACATCTACATCTACATCTACAGTCACCTCTACAATTTTTGTCCCCCAACCTTTTGTTACTACATACATGTTCCAATCGAATTTACTCTTGAATAGCGTTTGTGATTGGAGCTTTGATGACACTTTTTGTTTAATTACTCAGTGTTTCCAATAGAGAGAATTTAAAGTAAGTAACATTCCCTAGATAATGTATTTATTGTTGCTATAACAACTAATACTTATGGGTTCAATAGTTATTGATAGATTTATGGAACGTCGGTGAATAACGGGGGTTAATCTTTCTATCTACATCTACATCTACTCACTACTAGACCTATGTTTCTACTTTTCTACTACAAACACATACGTGAGATAGTCGAATTCGTTCATCCATACCTTGATGAAGATGATTTTGTAGTGTTTCTGGGGTGCTGCGACCTGGATGGGTCTCTGGGGCCTGAACTCTTCCGGCTCTGGTGGGGGGACATGCACGTAGATGTGTTTCTGCACGGTGGTGCCACCGCCTCCTCCGAAACCACCTCCGCCGCCGCCTCCAAATCCACCTCCGCCGCCGCCGCCTCCTCCAAATCCACCGCCGCCTCCCCCGAATCCGCCGCCGCCTCCTCCGAATCCACCTCCAAGTCCACCACCTAATATTTATTTTGAGTAAGAATTAAATTTCTAATGATATTTTGTGAAATTACCTCCTCCAAATCCGCCACCACCTCCTCCGAATCCACCGCCGCCACCTCCAAATCCACCTCCGCCTGCAAAAACGAAAACATATATTAGCCCTTTCGGTCCTACCAGTAACATTTGCCACCATCAAATTTACAGGCCTCTCTACTTGCTGTACCTATCCATATGTTGCTTTGAATCAATAGATAAGGCTAGATAAATAATAATAGATAAACTATAAGGCACCTTACACGGTCAATAATACTCTATATTATATTATATGTATTATTTATGTATTATATTCTAAAATATTGAGAGTATTTCTGATCGTGTAAGGTGCAGTATTGATGGATTGAACAGGATACTGTTAATCCGGATAATTGATTGGTTGAAACAAATACTGACAGTACTTGGAAGAACAGTATTATTGATCATGTGAGGTGTCTTCTGGATAGTTCTGGATAGTTGGCTGGAGGGTAGCATAGCTACAGACACTTAGGCCTCAAAATGGGCCCATTGTGAAACCTCCTTTTGAGGCTGCTCACTCGTCCCACCAGTCAATTTTATTCTAAGGTGCCTTAATGCGCAAAACTTTTAAATTTTGATGTGTTCATTCATAATAATAATCAAACAAAGAAAAAAAATATTTTCAAATTCAAAATCCAGGTTTTGAAAGGGTTACAATATAACGAGGAAACGTGAACACATCGCATAAATAAAAACAATAGTGGCCGGTTTTGTCTTAAACTTTTCAATCACATGGCTGTGTATATCTTACCTCCTCCGAAACCTCCGCCGCCGAATCCGCCACCGCCATGGCCGCCACCTCCGAACCCACCTCCACCGCCGCCTCCAGAAGGCGCCCCGTAGGAGCTAGAGGGTGGACTGTAGCTGTAACCGGCCTCGGGCCGAGCGGATGCTAGCGCCAACGCGCAGCAAAGCACCTGCAAAGAGTGAGAAATTAATTTCCTCAATTAAAGCACGCGTGCGTGTGTCGCGGTAGTGCCCAAACAATGCGCGCACATACATGTTTAATTATGCTACCGCCATCCGTCACACAGATGCACTTTCTAATTCCCAGCGGTCGTCGCTCGATGTGTATGTTACTTTTTTTTAGTAGTAGTTGCAATTTATATAATTCCCCGATGCACATCGGATGTACATAACTTTCTTCTAAGCCGTCAATAAACCTTGACCTCGAGAGCGGAGAATCTGATAACTTTCCCGCTCTCTTTGCCAATTAGTTTGAAGAAGAGCAGCTGTCTATTAAATTTACTACTGGAACATCTTTAGAAGTTTCTCTGCAGAAATATCGCGAATAAAAACTAGCATCCTGAGTTTTCTCAAGAGTCGTTAATTATATCCCAACGACAAATGTTACCGATTGCCAGGATTCAAACCCGGGCGGGCCGTTCTAGCTAACCGCTGCACTACTCGGTGTGCACACTAATACATTTTTTAAATAATTGATGTGTTAAATAATACAAAATTCAAACAGTAGTTTATAGTATGTAGTTTATATTATAAATGATAAACTGATTAACACATAATTGGTGATTAAATGAATATATCTCTCACATTACTAAAGATATCTTACAATTACTAAGATATCTTCGAAATTAGTAAAGATATCTTGAAATTTGGTAAAGATATCTTCAAAATTACTAATGATATCTTCAAAGTTAGTAATGATATCTTGAAAATTAGTAAAGATATCTTAAAAATTAGTAAAGATATCTTCAAAATTAGTAAAGATAACTTTAAATTAGTAAAGATATGAAGATATCTCTCAAATTACTAAACATATCTTACAATTACTAAGGATATATTACAAATTACTAAAGATTTCTTCTAAATTAATTAAGATATCTTCAAAATTAGTAAAGATATCTTCAAAATTAGTAAAGATATCTTCAAAATTAGTAAAGATATCTGCAAAATTAGTAAAGATATCTTTCATTTAGTAAAGATGTAAAGATATCTCTCAAATTACTAAAGATATCTTACAATTACTAAGGATATATTACAAACTACTAAAGATATCTTCAAAATTAGTAAAGATATATTAAAAATTAGTAGAGATATCTTTTATATTGCTAAACAATTCCAAGCAGTTTTTCATAATGTGACTATAATATGTTGTGTAAATTACGAAAAGATATTTTTTTAATTATTAAAGAAATCTTCGATTCAACGAGTGAATATAACTTTAAATAAATAAAGATATCTTCAAAATTAGTAAAGATAACTTATATATTTCTAAATAATTTCAAGCAGTTTTTGATATTATGAGTATAAAAGATATCCGTCAAATTACCAAAGATATCCGTCAAATTACCAAATATAGCCGTCAAATTAGCAAAGATATCCTTCAAATGATTAAAGATTCATTTCATACTACTGAAGATATCTTCCAATGTAGTAAAGATATCTTTTATATCAATAAATAATTCCAAACAGTTTTTTATCTTCATAAAAACTTCATTGTGTTCTATGTAAATTAATTTGAATAACAAAAATACAAAAAATGTCAAACAAACAAAGTTGAAATCTGAGCAAATAAATGATAATTAAAAAGGAACAACCCATCTACTCGGTAATTAAATGAATTTATCTATTAAATTTCTGAAGATATCTGTAAAATTTCTGAAGATATCTTCAAAAGTTCTGAAGATATCTTTATAAAGATATCTTTAAAATGATTAAAGATACATTTAAAACTACCGAAGATATCATCCAAATTAATAAATATATTTTTTATATCGCTTAAAAATTCCCAACAGGTTTTGATAAATAGTATAAAAGATATCCTTCAAATTACTAAATAATATCTTTCAAATTATTAAAAGATATCTTTGAAATTATTAAATATATATTTCAAAATATTAAATATTTCTTCAAAATACTGAGAATATCTTTCAAATAAGTAAATATATCTTCCAAATTAGTAAAGATATCTTTTATATTGGTAAACAATTCCAAACAGTTTTTGATGGTATGAATATATAATATATTCAAATTACTAAAAGAAATCTATAAAAGATTTCAGTCTAATTACAAAAGATATTCTTCAAATTATTAAAGATATATTTCAAACTTCTGAAGATATCTTCCAAATTAGTAAAGATATTTTGTATATCACCAAACAATTCCAAACAGTTTTTGATAATATGAATATAAAAGATATTCAAATTACTAAAGAAATCTTTCAAATTATTGAATATATCTTTCAAAATACTGAATAGATCTTTCAAATGAATAAACATATATCATATATTACAAAAAAAATACCAACAGTATTTTATATTATGAGTATAAAACATATCCTTCAAATTACTAAAGATATCTTTCAAATAAGTAAAGATATCTTCCAAATTATTAAAGATATGTTTCAAAATACTGAATATACTTCAAATAAGTAAAGATATCTTCTAAATTAATAAAGAAATCTTTCAAATTATTAAAGATATCTTTCAAAATATTGAATATATGTTACAAAATACTGAATATATCTTTCAAATAAGTATAAATATCTTCCAGATAAATAAACATATATTATATATTACAAGAAAAAATCCAAACGGTTTGTTATATTATGAGTATAAAAGATATGCTTCAAATTACTAATGATATCTTTTAAATAAGTATAGATATCTTCTGAATTAATAAAGATATCTTTCAAAATAAGTAAATATATGTTTCAAATGAATAAAAATATATTATATATTACAAAAAAAATTCAAACAGTTTTTTATGTATAGTATATAGATATCTTCCAAATTAATAAAGATATCTTTCAAAATAAGTAAATATATGTTTCAAATGAATAAAAATATATCATATATTACAAAAAAAATCCAAACAGTTTTTTATGTTATGAGTATAAAAAATATCTTTCAAATCACTAAAGATATCTTTCAAATAAGTAAAGATATCTTCCAAATTAATAAAGAAATCTTTCAAATTATTAAAGATATCTTTCAAAATATTGAATATATGTTACAAAATACTGAATATATCTTTCAAATAAGTAAATATATCTTCCAAATGAATAAACATATCATATCATATATTGGAAAGAAAAATTCAAACAGTATTTTTTATATTATAAGTATAAAAGATATCCTACAAATTATTAATGATATCTTACAAATAAGTAAAGATATCTTCCAAATTAATAAGGAAATCTTTCAAATTATTAATGATATGTTTCAAAATACTGAATATATCTTTCAAATAAGTTAATATATCTTCCAAATGAATAAACATATATCATATAATACAACAACAAAATCCAAGCAGTTTTTTTATATTAAGAGTATAAAAGATATCCTTCAAATTACTAAATATATCTTTCAAGTAAGTAAAGATATCTTCAAAATTAATAAAGATATATGTTATATTACTAAACAATTCCAAACAGTTTTTAATATTATGAGTATAAAACAAAAATTTATATGTTAATTTATCTTTGGAATAGCTAAAGATATATTTATGATTAAATTAAGGTATCTCTTAAATTTCGTAAGATATCTTAAAAAAATCTTCACTATACGTTAAGCAGATTAATTTGAATGAATTAAATATAATTAATATCAAACATAAGTTTAAATTTGAGCAACTAAACTGTGATTCAAGAGGACATAGATATTCAATCCACATACTTGGTGATTAGATGAATATATCTTTATAGTAACTAAAGATATCTTTGTAAAACCTTCTGTATGCGGTATGTGAATTAATTTTAATAAACAAAATACAAAAAAATGCTAAAAAGAAGGTGAGATATGATGAATTTGAGGCAGATTGATATGTTCAACCTATATATTGGGTGATTAAATGAATATATCTCTTAAATTTCTGAAGATATCTTTAAAAAATCTTCAGCATACGTTAAGCAGATTAATTTGAATGAATTAAATATAATTAATATCAAACATAAGCTTAAATTTGGGCAAGTAAACTGTGATTCAAGAGGACATAGATATTCAATCCACATACTTGGTGATTAGATGGATATATCTTTATAGTAACTACATATATCTTTGTAAAACCTTCTATATACGATATGTGAATTAATTTTAATAAATAAAATACAAAAAATGCTAAAAAGAAGATAAGATATGAGGAATTTAAGTCTATATATTGGGTGATTAAATGAATATATCTCTTAAATTTCTGAAGATATCTTTTAAAAATCTTCAGTATACGTTAAGCAGATTAATTTTAATGAATTAAATAGAAATAATATCAAACAGAAGTTGAAATTTGAGCAACTAAACAGTGATTCAAGAGGACATAGATGTTTAATCCACATACTTGGTGATTAGATGAATATATCTTTATGGCAATTAAAGATATCTTTGTAAAACCTTCTATATGCGATAGAAGATACTATACGTTAATTTTAATACATAAAATATAAAAAATATCCAACAGAAGTTGAAATTTGGGCAATCAAATGATAGTAAAAGAGGACAGACATGTTCAGTTCACATACTCGGTGATTAGATGAATATATCTCTATAGTAACTAAAGATATCTTTGGGAAAACATGTGTATGCGTTACGTGGATTAATTTTAATAAAGAATATACAAAAAATGCCAAACAGAAGTTAAAATATGATTAAATTAAACGTGATTAAGGTAGATTGATATGTTTAGTCCATATACTGGGTGATTAAAAGAATATATCTCCAAAAGTACTTGGGATATATTTATGTCGTATGCTTCTATATGTTTATGTGCTTGATTTAAACAGTTAAATTTATATTTTGTAATTGCAAATGTTTTTTTATTGGGTGAAAAACGGCTGAACTAGAATTATTCTACAAAATCAACTGTAGTTTTATAATAAAAAGGTTTATTATAGGAAGATATATATTTTTTCAAAGCTAATTAAATACTTTATCGACACAAGTTATTACTTTGGTGATGACTAATAAAACGTTGTAGTAACAACTCGTTGAATGTTAGTTTAGTTTATGTGTGTTGGTACATACCACGAAAGGCTTCATATCTCTCTCAAAAGCCGGATACTGTTCCGTAAAACACTAAGCACTAAGATTAACTGATGTCCAAACGAAGAGCCTCTTAGTCTTAAATACGCGGCGCGCCGCCCCCACCGCGCGACACACAAATGCATGTGAAGATTCACTCCTCCGGTTCGGCGGCCGGCCGGAACATTCTCTTCGGCCGCGCGCGAAAAATCACTTTTACTCGTCTAGATATGGTGAACTATGGGGCGGCAGGTTCCCTATTTAACACGACCGGCAGCGGTGCGCGTCCGTTAATCCGCCAATGACCATTAGAAACGCCATCGAGAAAATTTATACCAACTATTAAATTAAGTACTACAAATCGTATCCTGAAGACATCAGAAAATCAAGTTTTTGGCCAAAAAAAGTACATCTAATATGAGTGAAAATATTTTGCTCATAAAACTGACGATTTTTCGACATTTATTATTATTTGTGATATTGAAAACATATAAAATAGATTCAGATGATATTTTACAAGATCTGTTTTAACAATTGAAGATTTACATAAACCTTAAAATAGATCTTTAAAAAATATCATCTGAATCTATTTTATATGCTTTAAATATCACAAATAATACTAAATGTCGAAAAATCGCCAGTTTTATGAGCAAAATATTTTTACTCATATTGTTTGTCACAAATTGCATCCTGAAGATATAAGAAAATCCATTATTTTTTTGGCCAAAAAAAGCACCTCTAATATGAGTAAAAATATCTTGCTTATTAAAAACTGACGATTTTCGATATTTATAATTCTTCCAATCACTAAATTTCCTGAAAGAAATCAATTGTTACAATATATTTCAAAATTCTCATCTGAATCTATTTTGTATGTTTTTAATATCACAAATTCAATTAATAATATTCAATTTCAATTAAGAACTGTGATGTTCAATCTATATACTGGGTGATTATATGAATATATCTTTAAAATTACTCAAGATATATTTATGATATCTTTAGATTGAGACATGTAGATTAATTTTAACAATCAAAATATGAAAAATGTTAAAGAGAAGTTGCAATTTGAGTAATTAAAGGCTAATTAAAGAGGACTGTTATGTTCACTCTATATACTGGCTGATTAAATGAATATATCTTTAAAATTAGTCAAGATATATTTATGATACCTTTAGATTGAGATATGTAGATTAATTTTAACAACAAAAATATGAAAAATGTTGAAGAGAAGTTGCAATTTGAGCAATTAAAGGCTAATTAAAGAGGATTGTTATGTTCACTCCATATACTGGCTGATTAAATTAATATATCTTTAAAATAACTCAAGATATATTTATGATATCTTTAGATTAAGATATGTAGATTAATTTTAACAACAAAAATATGAAAAATGTTGAAGAGAAGTTGCAATTTGAGCAATTAAAGGCTAATTAAAGAGGATTGTTATGTTCACTCCATATACTGGCTGATTAAATTAATATATCTTTAAAATAACTCAAGATATATTTATGATATCTTTAGATTGAGATATGTAGATTAATTTTAACAACAAAAATATGAAAAATGTTGAAGAGAAGTTGCAATTTGAGCAATTAAACGCTAATTAAAGAAGACTGTTATGTTCACTCTATATACTGGCTGATTAAATAAATATATCTTTAAAATAACTCAAGAAATATTTATGATATCTTTAGATTGAGATATGTAGATAAATTTTAACAACGAAAATATGAAAACTGTTAAAGAGAAGTTGCAATTTGAGCAATTAAAGGCTAATTAAAGAGAACTGTTATGTTCACTCTATATACTGGCTGATTAAATGAATATATCTTTAAAATAACTCAAGATATATTTATGATATCTTTAGATTGAGATATGTAGATTAATTTTAACAACAAAATTATGAAAAATATTAAAGAGAAGTTGCAATTTGAGCAATTAAAGGCTAATTAAAGAGGATTGTTATGTTCACTCCATATACTGGCTGATTAAATTAATATATCTTTAAAATAACTCAAGATATATTTATGATATCTTTAGATTGAGATACGTAGATTAATTTTAACAACAAAAATATCAAAAATGTTAAAGAGTATGCAATTTGAGCAATTAAAGGCTAATTAAAGAGGGCTGTTATGTTCACTCCATATACTGACTGATTAAATGAATATATCTTTATAATTACTCAAGATATATTTATGATACCTTTAGATTGAGATACGTAGATAAATTTTAATAACGAAAATATGAAAAATGTTAAAGAGAAGTTACAATTTGAGGAATTAAAGCCTAATTAAAGAGGACTGTTATGTTTACTCCATGTATTGGCTGATTAAATGAATATATCTTTAAAATTACTAAAGATTTATTTATGAAACCTTTAGATTGAGATTCGTAGATTAATTTTAACAACGAAAATGCAAAAAAATGTTAATGATTAGAGCGATTAAAGGACAATGAAAGAGGATTGTTATGTTCAATTGATGATTACACTGATATATCTGTAAAATTACTCCACATATATTTATAAAATCTTGATTAAATAAATATATCCTTAAAATTACTCAAGATATATTTATGAAAGATTAGGATCTGTAGCTTAATTTTAACTACGAAAATATGAAAAATATAGAAATTTTTCTTCGTTTCCTCTACATATATTTCTACTATTTATTATACTATTAACAGGAATATTATTATTATTATTATAAATTATTATTGAATTTTGAGACACTTCTCAGCATGATGCTGGAAACATTCACCTACCCTAGTGTTCTTATTAGGGTTAGGCTCGGTCGATGGAAGAGGAATTCACCTCAGCCCATCCCTCCTAAAAATTTTCGCACTATGTGGCAAGTTTGCAGTATCACTGCTTTTTGGATAGGAGTTAGTAATTTTGGTGACAGATCGCATTGTTCAAGATGTTTTTCTAGCTTCTTTGAGACTACGCCAGTGGAGGATATCACAATTGGGATTATGGCTGTAGTCTTCAGTCGCCATATGTTCGTTAATTCCATCGCTAAATTTTCATACTTAGTTATTTTTTCGCATTCAGTTTTATTGATATTGTGGGTTGATGGCATTGCAACATCAATGATTAAGCATGTTTTATTTATTTTATTTATTAAAACAATATCAGGGCGATTATGGTCGACAGTCTTGTCGGTGATGATAGGTCTGTCCCAGTACAAAACAATTTCGGTGGATTCCAAAACCGCCTCTGGTAAGTATTTGTAATAAGGTGGTGGGTTACTGATTAATTTGAATTTAAGTGCCAGTTGTTGGTGTATTATTTTACAAACCTGGTTGTGTCTACATAGATATGCATTATTGGCAAGGAGCGTACAGCCACTAATAATATGGTCAATAGTTTCCCCAGGAGTATTGCACTTTCTGCACCTATCTACGGTATCAGTTTTAAGGATGTACTTTTCATAATTCCGTGTTCGTATTACCCCGTCTTGTATCGCAGTTATAAAACCTTCCGTTTCTGGATGCAGGTATCCTTTCTGTAGATAGTTCATTGACGAGTTGGTATCTACTGCTGCATTTTTTAGCGAGGTGGGATATTTTCCATGCAGTGTTTTTTGTTCCCAGGTTTTCTCAGCTTCCATATCGAAGTTTTTAATTGTATCCTCATCACTAGCAGGTATGTTTAAGGCTAGCGGGGTGTAGTTGTGATCTCTCGCTTTGATGTTGTTTATAAATTATTATTATTATTATTATTATTATTATTATTATTATTATTATTATTATTATTATTATTATTATTATTATTATTATTATTATTATTATTATTATTATTATTATTATTATTATTATTATTATTATTATTATTATTATTATTATTATTATTATTATTATTATTATTATTATTATTATTATTATTATTATTATTATTATTATTATTATTATTATTATTATTATTATTATTATTATTATTATTATTATTATTATTATTATTATTATTATTATTAAATATTATTATTATTATTTTTAAATATTATTATTAATGTTAATAAATATTATTATTATTATTATTGTTATTATTAAATATTATTATTATTATTATTTAATATTATTATTATTATTATTAAATATTATTATTATTATTGTTATTATTAAATATTATTATTATTACTAAATATTATTATTATGATTACTAAATATTAATATTATTATTATTATTATTATAAAGTAATTGTCACATATATTTTTTTATAATTTTAAGAAACATAACATTTTGACGATAAAAACAAATCATGAGAGAAAGAACGATTGCACGTAACAATCGAAATTACAGCTCGCGTTCGTACCTCTCGTCGTTTATATTTAATTTCAATTAAATTTCCAAATTTCACAACCGCTTAGGAGAGACCTGTGTATTCTCCGGGCAATCGTTTCTTGCATTGCAAAACAAGGAGGAAATAATCCCGCGTATGTGTACGCGCGCTTAAATTATAATAATGATTAAATTGCGTTCTCATCGGCGGAACAATCCCGCGCCGAGTTCCCATACTAATTATCTAGCAAAAGGATCTGAAAGGAACAGGACCGGATTCATGAATAATAATTGCAACGTCTTCTTCTTCTTCTGCATCTTCTTCAGCCCTTTGATGTCCACTTAGTCCACGTCCACGTAGGACTCCCTTTTAGATTTTTATGCCGGTCTATTTCTTATGTCTGGTACCACTTCACCATCATCAGTTGGCTCCACAGCCCCGGAGGGCTTCGGCCGTTGATCCCTTGATCCGTGTTTTGAGGGGACCAGCCTCTGTTTTCCTTCGTTCTTTCTTTCATAGACCTTTGTGTGTTTTAGCCTTTTCTACAATCTTTCTCCATTCTTTCCGGTTATGTACTTTTTCTTTACAGTTTTGTACTCCTAGTTTTTCTTAGGTCTTGTTCTACATTGTCTGTCCACCTTGTCCTTGGTCTTCCTCTCCTTCTGTTTTCCGTTGGCTTCCATTCCATCGTTACTCTTATTGTTGCATTTCTGTCTTTCCTCGGTAAATGTCCAAACCATTGTATTCTCCGCCCTTTAATTTCTTTTACGATGCTTGTTCATTAGTGGTATTCATTCTCTTTATTCATTCATTTACTTTTTCTGCTTCGAGGATTGCTCTCATTACTCGTCTTACGAAGATCTTCCTCGTCTTTTTTCCTCATGCTTCTCGTTTCTAGTGCGTATGTTACCGCTGGTTTTGATTTAAATAGCTTCTTGTGTATTGCGTATGTGTTGTGCCCTTCTTGTATCCTCACTTTTATTTCCCTATTAGTTGAAGTTGACTCTGCTCATTTGTGTCCCTAATATAATAATAATTGTACTTTGTTTCCGTTTGTGACCTCCTTTCTTGTGCATTTCATGTATTTTTGTATTCTTCCTTGCCTATTTATGCGTTGAGATCTCCAAGTGTTATTAACGTGTCATATTTTGGGACTATTTCGCTTACTTCTAGTAGTTTTTCGTAAATTATCTTCTTCGTCCGCTTCCTCTGTTGGTGCGTTTATGATTGTTATATTGTTTAGTTTGCTTTTTATTCTGATCTTTGATATTCTGCCATTGACTGCTTCAAAGTTGAGTATGTTGTTTTCTATGCTTTTGTCTACTATTAAACCTGTGACATTTCTTCCTCTCTTCTCCATGTAGGAGTATGAGATTTCCAATCCTCCGTTCCCATCTTATTTCTTGTAATGCTTTTATTTTGTATTTTTCTATTTCGTTTGCCACTTCTTTTGTTTTCCCAGTTTTAAGCATCGTTCCTATGTTTCATGTTCATATTTTCATTATTAGTTGTTTTCTGCCTCTTTTGTTTTTATCTTTTCTTGACCTTTTCGTTGTTTGTTTCGTCGTGGTTGGATCACGTTTTTTTTGTCTAGTTTTTTTTTGCTATTTTGGTCGTTTTGTCCCAAATAAACAATGTTTCATTTATTATTAACTTTTTGTATCCTATCTTTGTATTTTTTCCTTTTTTCCATTGTTGCTGTTTCTCTAATCTTATTTTGTATTACCATTTCCTCTTTTGTTAACTCATTAGCTATTATTACGCTAGTCCCTGCTAAGTTTTGCTTGTTTTTCATTGTTTTCTGTTTCTAGTCCCATGTGTCCAGTTTTGTTATTATTGCCTTTCGTAGACCACTTGTTTCCTGCTATTTTTTTAAAATCATCTAGCAATCTCTTCTTGGGTCTTCCCGTTCTTTTTTTCTTGGGCGCAATTGGATCAGTTGAATTGTACATCTTTCTAATTCTTGCTTGACCGCGTGTCCCAACCAGTTCCACTTGAATTCGACTATATGCTCCACAACATCGGTCATCGTGGTTCTTGTACTAGTTTCCTCATTCCTAAAGAGGACGCCTAGATATCGCGTAATGATTCGGCCTCCCGTTTGGATTTTGCCAGAACAGGAGAGCAAAGAATCTCCTGCTACCCGCAAGCAGTACCATTTCGGTCTTCTCTGGAGCAGCTCCTATCTATGACTATAGTTTCGTCGCACTTCTCCAGCTCTTTAGAAGACGACGCAACTGTAAGAATGTCCAGATTATCTGCGTATGCCATCCCTTGGGAAGTAGGTCGTCGTAGTATATTTTCCATAGCAACGGGCCAAGGAATGACCCCAGTGCAACAACGCAAGTGACATTTATGCTGTGGACTTCTCCTATAAAAAGCGTTCTGTCACAGAAATAGCTTTTTAACATCTCCGTAGGTATGTCCCCGTGCCCTTGTTCCTAATTACAGTTATAAGTTCTGTCTAAGGGACAATGTAGAACGCATTGCGGATATCAAGTGTGAGAAGCAATTAAAGACTCTTGGCCTTTCTTACCCTCTCCACCTCATGTCTTCCATATATATTCCGTTATCTCGGCTTCTTCATTCTTTAACGAGGAGTGCATAAACCAGCCCTTCCGCTGGTTGCCGCTCTTGTATCTCACCAACGCAGCCTAAGGACGTGATGTAAAAGGAGGTGCAGCAGTTGGGGACGGTGATCACCCTCTTCAGCTGCTGCATCGTGTACACCACCTTCCACTTTAAGTCCCCTCATATATTACTATATCCGGTTCGCTCCATCCAACAACTAATACTGCTCTTTCCTCCCCTTATTATTCGCCTTCTTCTTCCCTCTCACCAACATTTCCAGCGGCACATGATCTGAACCCTCCTCGTTTTCAACTTTGAAATGTGCTACCTCATCGCTTTCGATCGCTTTGACAAGCACGTAATCCAACACCGATCTGCTTTCATGACCGCAAATCGTCTTCTTCCCTTCGCAGTTCCTCTCTGTACACCTATTTTGCATATCCCACCTCACCATTCCTCATACATTGTTTTCACTCTCTTCATTGATCACGTTATTCTGAGAGCGTCTTTCTCGCCATTCTCCGCCCCCTCCGATCTGTTGTTCCAAGTCTTACACCCTCACACTCAATGATCCATTTCTCTACATCCGTCTCCAAGTCGTCCAGCACATATTTTGACTTCTTTGGGGTTTTATTGCTGTATACTCACCCATACAGTCCTACTCATTTCTACTTTCCCTACTGCCAACCCCGTAGTTTCTCTCAATGACTCTCTGCTCCATCCTCCCATTATCTTCCTCACTTCCATCATAAAACTTCCTTTGGCCCTACCCATTTTTGCTTCTTTCGTCGCCTCCTGCATCACCCAGTTCCACCCTTTCGGCATGTTGCTTCTTACTTGTCTTCACTTTTTTCATTTATTGAATAAAATATTATAAAAATAATAATACAATATATAATAATACAAAAAAAGTGATTCTCTCTGCAGGAACTCGCAGGATGCCCCTCTTGGTCCTGGTATCGAGAGATGCAGTTGGTCGTGGTACGGTGGTAGTTGGTGATTTGGATGTCTGTGTTATTTATCTTTATTATACTTCTTTTCTGCCACCCACGTCTTCAGCAAATCCATTATGTATACTCCTCCGGTTTTTTTCCCACGTTCCCTACCCCAAATTGTTTCCTCAGTTACGCTATATTCCCAAAACCCACCTTGCCGTGCTCTTCCTGCTCTCTTCCAGCTACTCTTGCCTCCAGTCTCGCCTTGATCCCTCCAATCCATTTTTGTCAGGCAGTCCCCTTACTATAATTTTAATTTTCTGGTAGTCCACCCTTGATTCGATAATTTTCTGCCTCTTCACCCTTGCTGCGATATATTCTGCCTCTCCTTTGCCCTTTTCTAAGCTTCCTGTGTACCTCTCTCTACTCTATGGTCAGTTTGTCATCTATATATGTTAGTGCCTCTCAAGTTAATATTCGCCTGCGTAAAACTCCTCTTCTCGTCTTGTTCAGTTTGTTACACGGCTGTACAAAGACATTAGTACCTTTTTTGTTCTATGGGGTGGTCTTCGAAAGACACCCGTGCATCAACAGCACCACTGGGTGTTGCAAGCACGGATGCCTGATGTCTGTTTCGCAGTGCTGGCATCTAGGTGTGGTATCTTTCCCTAAGAAAGACCGCGTATCCCTGCGATATATAGTGATCTACCATCACCACGACCCCTCCCCCCCTCCCCCCTTCTTCTAAAGATATATGCAGCCTCAGCATCCCGTGGATCATCAGTTTGACATCACTGGTTGATTTACCTCTTCGGAAGCCATACCAGTTATTATGGAGGCTTGTCTTAGTTTTCTCTCCAGCTCCTGCACCAAACTGATGGTCTGGAATGTCCTCTTAGGCGTATCTCGGGGCGTTTGCTTCTATGGCGTCTATTGCGAACATCCGTTTGGGGGGTGTTGTGTCCTGAAGTTGGTGCTGCTTGGGGTGAGGCTGAGCCAGATCGTATGCAATACGTGATGTATGCCCAATTTCATAACCGATTGTACCATACAGCAGTGTTTCCTAAACTTTTTGTACAGCGACCTCCTATTGCATTTAGAAATTTCAAAGGACCCTCTGAAGAATGGGTATGTGTAGAAAAACATCATGCATGATCTGTAAGCAATTTTTTCTTGGACAACTTGGTGGCGCGCCCCATATTGAGGATCATCACTATACCGTATAGTGGTTATTACAGATTGAAATGAAAACTATTTTTTCTTTTATTTAATAAACCATATGTTGACGTTTCGCAGTTAACATCTTGAAAGTTCTGGGTTCTGAAGCGCAACTTTATCCTTGATTTGCAAATGTGTACATGGAAACTTTATGTGAGGGGATACACTCACTTCTCATAATGATCTCGCTTTGAAATTTTGTGAATTAATCATCAGTATTCACTGGTAGTGATGATGAATTCATAAGATTTCAAAGCGAGATATAATCAGCTCGATATCTAAATCTATGTCATTAACGTATTTATTTATTCCCTTAAATCTGATATCTACAGGCGGTGGCCTCTTATATATTTATATATATATATATCTTATATGTATGTAGGTTACATTACTTAATTACATTACATTACATTATTATCTTCTTCCGATATCTAGATATACAGCGATTTCCTACAACTGTTAATTGTTTAATCAATTGGCATTTTCCTCTGAACTGTCTAGTCTTAATATTGGAGCAATAACCGTTAATCGAAGCTAGTGGTATGTGGAATGTGTCAAACTCCTTTTTCGCCAGGCCTAACGTGACAACTGTATTAAAGATTCGTAACGCGCGCCGACGCAAGTGTCTCAATTCGCGCTTCGAGGATGCGCGCGGATTTCTTATGCCCACATTTGGGAGATCGTACTCGCGCAATGCAACTCCAAATCCGGGCAAAGAAATCGCAGTTTCAAAATAAGAACAGTCTTGCTCAATCCGCACGCGTAATTAGAAATGAATATTCAGCTGATTTGCCTGTTCCTTGGTGCAATATTATATAAAATACATGTTTTGAAAATTAAATAGATGTAGGAATATATAAATATTAGTATTCAATAAGAAAGCAACGAAACTTCATCTACCTCTGTTCTCAAGTGCATCTATCTTGAAAATTAATAAAGTTATGAACACATGGATTAGGTATATGGATACTAGATTCATTTCTATATAAAATAAAAGTTACTAAAATCAAATAGATTCAGGAATATATAGATTATAGCACAATTTTATAGGAAAGCAACGAAATTTCAACTACCAATGTATTCCAAGTGCATCTATCTTGAAAATGGGTAACGTTAGGAAAATATGGGTTGAATATTTGGATTCTACATTCATTTCTATATAAAATAAATGTTTTGAAAATCAAATAGATTCAGGAATATATAGATTATAGCATAATTGTATAAAAAGGCAACAACATTTTAACTACCACTGTTTTTCAAGTGCATATATCTTGAAAATGGGTAACCTTAGGAAAATTTGGATTCTACATTCATTTCTATATGAACTAAATGTTTTGAAAATCAAATAGATTCAGGAATATATAGATTATAGCATAATTCTGTAAAAAGGCAACGAAATTTCAACTACCAATGTTTTCCAAGTGCATCTATCTGGAAAATGGGTAACGTTAGGAAAATATGGATTAGATATTTGGATTCTACATTCATTTCTATATAAAATAAATGTTTTGAAAATCAAATAGATTCAAGAATATATAGATTATAGCATAATTGTATAAAAAGGCAACAACATTTTAACTACCACTGTTTTTCAAGTGCATATATCTTGAAAATGGGTAACATTAGGAAAATTTGGATTCTACATTCATTTCTATATAAAATAAATGTTTTGAAAATCAAATAGATTCAGGAATATATAGATTATAGTATAATTGTGTAAAAAGGCAACGAAATTTCAACTACCAATGTTTTCCAAGTGCATCTATCTGGAAAATGGGTAACGTTAGGAAAATATGGATTAGATATTTGGATTCTACATTCATTTCTATATAAATAAATGTTTTGAAAATTAAATAGATTCAGGAATATATAGATTATAGCATAATTGTGTAAAAAGGCAACGAAATTTCAACTACCACTGTTTTCCAAGTGCATATATCTTGAAAATGGATAACGTTAGGAAAATATGGATATTTGGATTCTACATTCATTTCTATATAAAATAAATGTTTTGAAAATCAAATACATTCAGGAATATATAGATTATAGCATAATTGTGTAAAAAGGCAACGAAAATATGGGTTGAATATTTGGATTCTACATTCATTTCTATATAAAATAAATGTTTTGAAAATCAAATAGATTCAGGAATATATAGATTATAGCATAATTGTATAAAAAGGCAACAACATTTTAACTACCACTGTTTTTCAAGTGCATATATCTTGAAAATGGGTAACATTAGGAAAATTTGGATTCTACATTCATTTCTATATGAAATAAATGTTTAGAAAATCAAATAGATTCAGGAATATATAGATTATAGCATAATTGTATAAAGAGTCAACGAAATTTCAACTACCACTGTTTTTCATGTGCATCTATCTTGAAAATGGGTAACGTTAGGAAAATATGGGTTGAATATTTGGATTCTACATTCATTTCTATATAAAATAAATGTTTTGAAAATCAAATAGATTCAGGAATATATAGATTATAGCATAATTGTATAAAAATGCAACGAAATTTCAACTACCACTGTTTTTCAAGTGCATCAATCTTGAAAATAGGTAACGTTAGGTAAATATGGATTAGATATTTGGATTCTACATTCATTTCTACATAAAATAAATGTTTTGAAAATCAAATAGATTCAGGAATATATAGATTATAGCATCATTTTATAAGAAAGCAACGAAAGTTCACTACCACCGTCTTCCAAGTACATCTATGCTCCCAAATGCTCAATACAAGACGGCTGATGCCTCTAACCACTAGACCACTAAGCTAGAACATTAGATTTATTTACATATTTTTGTGTTACTGTGAGGCGTATTTTTATGTTTACTGTTAAGTTTTAGTAGTCAGTAATTGTAATTGGATCCCATATTATAGTTGAGTTCATCCATGTATAGTTGTTTCAGGTATTTCGATCTTTTTGGCTAGAAATTAATTCAATGTTTGTGTCCCTTAATGTTTTAGCGAGCGGCCATATTTGTATCTAATATGGCCAAAAGAACATGAGCGCCCGAATATATGTGATTTTTTTGATTTAAATATTTATTGAGTTATGAATTATTTTTTTAACTAAAAGCAAATGTAATTACTCCATGTAATGACCAATAATAACAATTTCAATATTACATTAAAACACTCTCCTAGCTCGCTCGTAACAGCAAACCGTTTCTTCCGCTTTCTGGGGGCGATTTTATTGGCGATGATGGCTAATAACGGTGCGTTTAGAACGTCTCTGAAGTGATCGCAGATTTATTATGTAAGTGCAGATGCATCTTCTGCATAGCATTAAAATGGCAAATGTCGCCGCGCTGACCGCGACGGATCCGTTCCCATTGCGCCGCCCCCCGCGCGAGCTGATTGCGAGAGACAGGAGCGCAATTAACATCGAACCGAGCGCCTTTTTGCGCGCATGGGAAGATGGTAATTGCACAATTTCGGAATGGTACAGTTGATTAATTAAGCGTGTCGCGTGTTTTATGCCTGTCCAAGGCGGTTGCTATAAAAAGGAGAACGAGTATTATTGACGTTTCAATCGGATCATATTTTATTTAACCATAAAAGTCATTATTTCGACTCGAGACGAGATTGGCGGGTAATTAAATGTATTATTGATTGCGATATAAATGCTTGTGGCTAGCAGTACACTAGTAATAGCTCTTCTAATGGCAGAAAGCAGCAAAGAGAGGGAGCTGTTCCAAGAATCGTTGAAAAAAAAACTAGATGCAGCTAGTGTGTCTCGGAATTGCCACAATTGATATTGTTTTAGTTTAGATTACCATACAAACTAACCATTTTTCATTGATTATTTTCACAATTTTCTTTATAGTAAATTAAATGTTTTACTCTACGGTGGGCTATCAGGACCATCGCGCTACCAACTGCACCACGCTATCGATTATAACCCCCTATGGTGCAGTTGGAAGCACGATAACATCTCACATCTCCCGTATTCGCTAGATGTGAACCTCTGAGGTTATCGCGCTACCAACTCCACCACAGGGGGTTATAATCGATAGCGTGGTCCAGTTGGTAGTGCGACGGCCGCGATAGTCCACCGTAAAATAAAACATTTAAGGCATCTGAGTTATTCAGATAGCCCATATGGCAATAATTTCTCTCTTAGTGTAGATTGTAGTTTTTAAAATAGTGAACGGACATAGTTTTATACAGCTGTTTCGAACGCCTCTCTTCCTGCCGAAACCCGCCTCTTCTCTCCACTATGAATGCGTGCCCTTATAACTTTTTGTAATGCAGTGCAATTAATAAATTTCACTAAAACACAAATACAACTATCGCCTATGATCATCTAATATTATTGCCATTATTGTAATGAAAACTCGTGCAAATGGCCTCTAACAAGCTCTGTCGCAATCCGATTGTGTTGATGCCGAGTTTATTAAACCGGCGATCGGCTAGAAATATGAGTTTGATGCACTAGCCCATTCCGAGTGTATGTGTGTGAAAGTCCATTTGACCCATTGCCTTTAGCTGATGAGCGAGTGCCGTACCGTTTACCTCTTGCGCGCGGTTTCTATTAATAATATTCGCGATAATAAAACGGCCCACGCCGCGCGTCCCTAATTGCAGTTTGCTTTAATTATCGCCCTCCCGTCCGTTGCGAAAAGCAGGATTAGCACTTGGGAAGGAGCAATTAGGACTGACAGCCAGTGAAAGTGACCTTTGGTGTGTAAGAAACACCGTTTCCGATGTTTGAACAAGAGTAGTAGATTATGGATATTGGTTGGACGTGTTTAGAAGGGCAGTTAGTTTGATTTTATATTGTTCAGAGCTAATTGGGGACTTTATAAAATGTTCTTAAATATAATTTTATTTATTATTATTACATCCATTACATTCGATACAATACCTAGTGTAACTAAAGCTGTTTTCGTTTATTACTCTTTGTTGCCTACACCTTACGGTAGAAGGCACATGATTAAATAATAAAATAACTATTTGCTGCTCCGGACTCTCTAGTTCTATTTGTCGCTCCCAATGCGCATAATTCTACCTCGTCCCTTACAACCGGTGCACGAACGCAAAACTTGGAGCGATACAGCACGCCACGGGGCGGTTAAACGAAATCACCTCAAATATATAATAAGAGATTATGATTAGGTTCGCGTTAGTCGATTGAATCTACCCCAGTCTTCCACATAATCATAATAACATTTGAGCTTTATCGTATGAAGCCTGTAGTTATTCGTTTCAACACTGTAGCGTTGAAATTTATTATTGAAAATCGCAGTACTATTAGTTTTATTAGATAGAATTAATAGATACATACAAATACGACCGAAAAACACAAACTCATCTATAGTTTTCACAACTACTTAGCTTCAAAATGCAGTTACTGTATGAAGCTTGTACTTGTTCGTTTCAACACTGTAGCGTTGAAATTTATTATTGAAAATAGTAGTACTATTAGTTTTCTTAGATAGAATTAATAGATAAATACAAATACGAACGAAAAACACCAACTCATCTATAGTTTTCACAACTACTTAGCTTCAAAATGCAATTACTATATGAAGCTTGTACTTATTCGTTTCAACACTGTAGCGTTGAAATTTATTATTGAAAATCGTAGTACTATTAGTTTTCTTAGATAGAATTAATTGATAAATACAAATACGAACGAAAAACACAAACTCATCTATAGTTTTCACAACTACTTAGCTTCAAAATGCAGTTACTGTATGAAACCTGTACTTGTTCGTTTCAACACTGTAGCGTTGAAATTTATTATTGAAAATCGCAGTACTATTAGTTTTATTAGATAGAATTAATTGATAAATATAAATACGAACGAAAACCACAAACATATCTATATTTTTCTCAACTACTTAGCTTCAAAATGTAGTTACTGTTTGAAGCCTGTACTTATTCGTTTCAACACTGTAGCGTTGAAATGTATTATTGAAAATCGTAGTACTATAAGTTTTCTGAGTTAGAATTAATAGATAAATAGAAATACGATTGAACACAATATTTTATTTATTTTTTTAATTTATTTTACATACATTTTAACTCGAGAATATTCAGAAATCGAAATAAAGTTGTATGACCCGGGGGTTCTCTCGAACTGAGGTCACGGAGATAATGAAGGATATTAATTGGCAAGTGCTACAGGAAAAACTGAATGCGAGCTCGTACAACCCGGGGTATGTGGAGTGAATATCTGCCACTTTCCTTTCGTTTAAACGCCTCGTGGAGTGTACATCCATGCTAAACCCTTACCAAGAATCCATGCTAAACCCTTACCACGAAGAGAATGACGGATATTGATTAGCAAGAGCGACAGAAAAGACTGAATCAGAGCTTGCACAACCCGTGGTATGTGCAGATATCCATTCCACATACCCGGGGTTGTACGAGCTCTGATTCAGTCTTTCCTGACGCTCTTGCCAATTCATATCTCTCATTCTATCCGTGACCTCAGTTAGCATACTCCCTCCACCTGTTAGCTTCTCATGCACACACCTCGGACATACCCACTCTTTCAGACATCCTTCCTCCAAAACGCTCTCTGTCCTACCCCTATCTCTCATCTACACCATCCACACTAATATGTACTTCTCTAACCCCTGCAGCCTCGAAACGTACACTCTCCCATGCATCTTCCACCACATACTCATTCGGTGGAGGATATAGGCGATCAGCTGATGCACATGTGAGTTAAGTTAAATGATTTAAGTAAAAAAACGTGCTACCTGGTGATATTACTCATTCGGTGGGTCTGTTGCTGGAGCATCGGTAAAAGGGTCGACCTTTCCAGCCCCAGCAATTTCTTCAAACCATGCCGAACAGGCATTTCCACTAGATCCCACTCTCTCGCACTCCATACTTGCAGTCCGTATAGCAGTATTTCGTCTTCTGAAAATAAATCCTCATCCTCATATTCACAAATATAGAATACAATGACATAAATAAAGGAAAAAATAAAATACAAATTCGCTTATATGACATTGTATGCCTTCTTTCTCCGTATTTGACCCCACCTGCCAATTTCCTTTCCTATGTCAGCCTCCTTCCGATTTTCACGCCCTTCCCATCATCTCCTATCAATTTATTCACCTTTCTGCAATATTCAACCCACTTTATTTTCACTCCCTCACATTATCTGCTGAGGTGTCAGCACGTACATATGCATTCACATTGGTCTTCCTCCCTCGTTCTAAAGACAGGTCGTTTGACTATTTCTAACCTTTCTGCACTGCTACCAATCGTGATCTATTGTGCTTTACCCTACTTCTAAAGTCTCAGCCCCAGGGTCGTTGGGTTAGCGTTCCCAAGATTGGCAAGCCTTTTTTGCCCAAGTGCTTTGCATGTGCACATTATGTGTTCTCCAGTTTTAATGTCCGATGCAGATAGTCTGTTTTTCTTATTTTATTTAGGTGATATTTAACCAGACAGTGTCTCGTTAGAATACCTGTGACAGTTCTAATCTCATTTCTTGAAAGGCTTAGGATTTGTATTGTTCCCGTTTCTAGCGCCGAATAGTCAATGAGCATTTTGGCTTGCCTTTGTCCTGGAGTGTACCTCCAGTATGCCTAATTTTGCTCCTCTTCTCACTTTTGGATCAATTGCCTGTCGTGGTCTCTTGTGAGTTGCATGTTGGCTCTGGTCCCATAAAGGGAACCTAAGCCCCGCTTTTGGCGAGTGCTTCGTTTCCATGAATGCCCTCGTGTCCACTTATCCACATCAGAGTGTGTCTGTTCCTTGTTGCTAATTGCTTCAGTATTTGTATAAAGCTCCAGATCACTTTAGAGACATAGTTAAAGACTTTTAGCCTCCTTAGAGCTGTAGTCATAAACATCATCCAGTTGATCTTTTTCACATTCACCACTAGCCTCCTCCTATCCAGGTATCTTCCCATTCTTTCCAACATCTCTTGCCTCTCTTCCACTATCTCCTGGCCAGCAGCACATCATCCGCACACGCCAACATCCACACCTCGGTTCTACCCACCATTTCTTGATTGATTATCAAAATCCAACTTTTTATTGGCACAGCCATTTTTTTGGCATATAAGGTTTTGAACGATGATTTTGAATTTTGTCTCTCTCGAATTTTATTTTTTTCTGGAGAATCTGTAGCTATGTGTCATAACTCTTGTTGTAGTGAATGGAACTAGTTGAAACTTTCCGACAATATTAAAATCATATTTGGTAAAATATGTTTAAATTTTGAAATATTTACAATACCAATTGATGTTTGTATGGATTTTCAAAGTCAGCAGTAAAGTTTTTGTACTTTCAAGTGTTATAACTCTTTTTGTAGTGAATGAAACTAGTTGAAACTTGCTGACAATATTAAAAACATGTTTGGTAAAACTTGTTTAAATTTTGAAATATGTACAATACCAATTGATTTTGTATGGATTTGCAAAATCAGCAGTAATGGTTTTTGTACTTTCAAGTGTCATAACCTTGTTGTAGTGGATGAAACTAATTGAAACTTGCTGACAATATTAAAAACATATTTGGTAAAACCTGTTTTAATTTTGAAAAATGTACCATACCAATTGTTTTTTGTATGGATTTTCAAAGTCAGCAGTAATGTTTTTAGTACTTTCAAGTATCATAACGCTTGTTGAAGTGGATGAAACTAGTTTAAACTTGCTGACAATATTAAAAACATGTTTGGTAAAACTTGTTTAAATTTTGAAATATTTACAATACCAATTGATTTTTGTATGGATTTTCAAAGTCAGCAGTAATGTTTTTAGTATTTTCAAGTGTCATAACTCTTGTTGTAGTAGATAAAACTAGTTGAAACTTGCTGACAATATTAAAAGCATGTTTGGTAAAACCTGTTTAAATTTTAAAATATTTACAATACCAATTGATTTTTGTATGAATTTTCAAAGCCAAAAATAGTGTTTTAATACTTTCAAGTATCATAACTCTTGTTGTAGTGTATACAACCAGTTGAAACTTGCTGATAATATTAAAAACAGGTTTGGTAAAACCTGTTAAAATTTGAAATATGGACAATACTAATTGATTTTTGTATTGATTTTCATAGTCAGCAGTAATGTTTTTAGTACTTTCAAGTGTCATAACTCTTGTTGTAGTGCAAGTACAGTAGACAATATTAAAAACATGTTTGGTAAAACTTGTTTAAATTTTGAAATATGTTCAATACTAATTGATTTTTGTATGTATTTGCAAAATCAGCATTAATGGTTTTAGTACTTCCAAGTGTCATAACTCTTGTGCTAGTAGATGAAACTAGCTGAAACTTGCTGACAATATTAAAAACATGTTTGGTAAAACATGTTTAAATTTTGAAATATTTACAATACCAATTGATTTTTGTATGGATTTTCAAAGTCAGCAGTAATGTTTTTAGTACTTTCAATTGTCATAACGCTTGTTGAAGTGGATGAAACTAGTTTAAACTTGCTGACAATATTAAAAACATATTTGGTAAAACTTGTTTAAATTTTGCAATATGTACAATACCAATTGATTTTTGTATGGATTTTGAAAATCAGCAGTAATGTTTTTGGTACTTTCAAGTGTCATAACTTTTGTTGTAGTGAATGAAACTAGTTGAAACTTACTGACAATATTAAAAACATGTTTGGTAAAACATGTTTAAATTTTTAAATATGTACAATAACAAATAATTTTTGTATGTATTTTCAAAGTCAGCAGTAATGTTTTTAGTACTTTCAAGTGTCATAACTCTTGTTGAAGTGGATGAAACTATTTAAAACTTGCTGACAATATTAAAAACATGTTTGGTAAATCCTGTTTAAATTTTAAAATGTGTACAAGACCAATTGATTTTTGTATGGATTTTCAAAGTCAGCAGTAATGTTTTTAGTACTTTCAAGTGTCATAACTCTTGTTGTAGTAGATGAAACTAGTTGAAACTTGCTGACAATATTAAAAACATATTTGGTAAAACTTGTTTAAATTTTGAAATATGGACAATACCAATTGATTTTTGTATGGATTTTCAAAATCAGCAGTAATGTCTTTAGTACTTTCAAGTGTCATAACTCTTGTTGTAGTGAATGAAACTAGTTGAAACTTGCTGACAATATTAAAAACATGTTTTGTAAAACATGTTTAAATTTTGAAATATTTACAATACCAATTGATTTTTGTATGGATTTTCAAAGTCAGCAGTAATGTTTTTAGTACTTTCAATTGTCATAACGCTTGCTGAAGTGGATGAAACTAGTTTAAACTTGCTGACAATATTAAAAACATATTTGGTAAAACTTGTTTAAATTTTGCAATATGTACAATACCAATTGATTTTTGTATGGATTTTGAAAATCAGCAGTAATGTTTTTGGTACTTTCAAGTGTCATAACTTTTGTTGTAGTGAATGAAACTAGTTGAAACTTACTGACAATATTAAAAACATGTTTGGTAAAACATGTTTAAATTTTTAAATATGTACAATAACAAATAATTTTTGTATGTATTTTCAAAGTCAGCAGTAATGTTTTTAGTACTTTCAAGTGTCATAACTCTTGTTGAAGTGGATGAAACTATTTAAAACTTGCTGACAATATTAAAAACATGTTTGGTAAATCCTGTTTAAATTTTAAAATGTGTACAATACCAATTGATTTTTGTATGGATTTTCAAAGTCAGCAGTAATGTTTTTAGTACTTTCAAGTGTCATAACTCTTGTTGTAGTAGATGAAACTAGTTGAAACTTGCTGACAATATTAAAAACATATTTGGTAAAACTTGTTTAAATTTTGAAATATGGACAATACCAATTGATTTTTGTATGGATTTTCAAAATCAGCAGTAATGTCTTTAGTACTTTCAAGTGTCATAACTCTTGTTGTAGTGAATGAAACTAGTTGAAACTTGCTGACAATATTAAAAACATGTTTTGTAAAACATGTTTAAATTTTGAAATATTTACAATACCAATTGATTTTTGTATGGATTTTCAAAGTCAGCAGTAATGTTTTTAGTACTTTCAATTGTCATAACGCTTGTTGAAGTGGATGAAACTAGTTTAAACTTGCTGACAATATTAAAAACATATTTGGTAAAACTTGTTTAAATTTTGCAATATGTACAATACCAATTGATTTTTGTATGGATTTTGAAAATCAGCAGTAATGTTTTTGGTACTTTCAAGTGTCATAACTTTTGTTGTAGTGAATGAAACTAGTTGAAACTTACTGACAATATTAAAAACATGTTTGGTAAAACATGTTTAAATTTTTAAATATGTACAATAACAAATAATTTTTGTATGTATTTTCAAAGTCAGCAGTAATGTTTTTAGTACTTTCAAGTGTCATAACTCTTGTTGTAGTAGATGAAACTAGTTGAAACTTGCTGACAATATTAAAAACATATTTGGTAAAACTTGTTTAAATTTTGAAATATGGACAATACCAATTGATTTTTGTATGGATTTGCAAAACCAGCAGTAATTGTTTTAGTACTTTCAAGTATCATAACTCTTGTTGTAGTAGATGAAACTAGTTGAACCTTGCTGACAATATTAAAACCATATTTGGTAAAACATGTTCAAATTTTGAAATATTTGCAATACCAATTTATTTTTGTATGGATTTTCAAAGTCAGCAGTAATGTTTTTAGTACTTTCAAGTGTCATAACTCTGGTTGAAGTGGATGAAACTATTTAAAACTTGCTGACAATATTAAAAACATGTTTGGTAAATCCTGTTTAAATTTTAAAATGTGTACAATACCAATTGATTTTTGTATGGATTTGCAAAACCAGCAGTAATTGTTTTAGTACTTTCAAGTATCATAACTCTTGTTGTAGTAGATGAAACTAGTTGAACCTTGCTGACAATATTAAAACCATATTTGGTAAAACATGTTCAAATTTTGAAATATTTGCAATACCAATTTATTTTTGTATGGATTTTCAAAGTCAGCAGTAATGTTTTTAGTACTTTCAAGTCTCATAACTCTTGTTGTAGTAAATGAAACTAATTGAAACTTGCTGACAATATTAAAAACATATTTGGTAAAACTTGTTTAAATTTTAAAATATGTACAATACCAATTGATTTTTGTATTCATTTTCAAAATCAGCAGTAATGTTTTTGGTACTTTCAAGTGTCATAACTCTTGTTGTAGTGAATGAAACTAGTTGAAACTTGCTGACAATATTAAAAACATGTTTAGTAAAACCTATTTAAATTTTGAAATATGTACAATATCAATTGATTTTTATATGGATTTTCAAACTCAGCAGTAATGTTTTTAGTACTTTCAAGTGTCATAACTCTTGTTGTAGTGGATGAAACTTGTTGAAACTTACTGACAATATTAAAAACATGTTTTGTAAAACATGTTTAAATGTTGAAATATGTACAATACCAATTGATTTTTGTATGGATTTGCAAAATCAGCAGTAATGGTTTTAGTACTTTCAAGTATCATAACTCTTGTTGTAGTAGATGAAACTACTTGAACCTTGCTGATAATATTAAAACCATATTTGGTAAAACATGTTCAAATTTTGAAATATTTACAATACCAATTTATTTTTATATGGATTTTCAAAATCAGCAGTAATGTTTTTAGTACTTTCAAGTGTCATAACTGTTGTTGTAGTGGAAGGAGCTAGTTGAAACTTGCTGACAATATTAAAAACATGTTTGGTAAAACTTCTTTAAATTTTGAAATATGTACAACACCAATTGATTTTTGTATGGATTTTCAAAGTCAGCAGTAATGTTTTTAGTACTTTCAAGTGTCATAACTCTTGTTGTAGTGGATGAAACTAGTTGAAACTTGCTGACTATATTAAAAACATGTTGTGTAAAGCCTGTTTAAATTTTGAAATATGTACAATACCAATTGATTTTTGTATGGATTTTCAAAGTCAGCTGTAATGATTTTAGTACTTTCAAGTGTCATAACTCTTATTCTAGTGAATGAAACTAGTTGAAACTTGCTGACAATATTAAAAATATGTTGAGTAAAACCTGTTTAAATTTTGAAATATGTACAATACCAATTGATTTTTGTATGGATTTTCAAAGTCAGCTGTAATGATTTTAGTACTTTCAAGTGTCATAACTCTTATTCTAGTGAATGAAACTAGTTGAAACTTGCTGACAATATTAAAAATATGTTGAGTAAAACTTGTTTAAATTTTGAAATATGTACAATACCAATTGATTTTTGTATGGATTTTCAAATTCAGCAGTAATGTTTTTAGTACTTTCAAGTGTCATAACTCTTGTTGTAAAGGATGAAACTAGTTGAAACTTGCTGACAATATTAAAAACATATTTGGTAAAACCTGTTTAAATTTTGAAATATGTACCATACCAATTGTTTTTTGTATGGATTTTCAAAGTCAGCAGTAATGTTTTTAGTACTTTCAAGTGTCATAACGCTTGTTGAAATGGATGAAACTAGTTTAAACTTGCTGACAATATTAAAAACATGTTTGGTAAAACTTGTTTAAATTTTGAATAATGTACAATACCAATTGATTTTTGTATGGATTTTCAATTCAGCAGTAATGTTTTTAGTACTTTTAAGTGTCATAACTCTTGTTGTAGTGAAACTAGTTGAAACTTACTGACAATATTAAAAACATGTTTCGTAAAACTTGTTTAAATTTTGAATTATGTACAATACCAAGTCAGCAGTAATGTTTTTAGTACTTTCAAGTATCATAACTCTTGTTGTAGTTGATGAAACTAGTTGAAACTCGCCGTCAATTTTAAAATCATATTTAGTAAAACTTGTTTATATTATGAAATATGTACAATACCAATTGATTTTTGTATGGATCTTCAAAATCAGCAGTAATGTTTTTAGTACTTTCAAGTGTTGTAACTCTTGTTGAAGTGGATGAAACTAGTTGAAACTTACTGACAATATTAAAAACATGTTTCGTAAAACTTGTTTAAATTATGAAATATGTACAATACCAATTCATTTTTTTATGGATCTTCAAAGTCAGCAGTAATGTTTTTAGTACTTTCAAGTGTCATAACTCTTGTTGTAGTCGATGAAACTAGTTGAAACTTGCTGACAATATCAAAAGCATGTTTGGTAAAACCTGTTTAAATTTTTAAATAAGTACAATACCAATTGATTTTTGTATGGATTTTCAAAGTCAGCTGTAATGATTTTAGTACTTTCAAGTGTCATAACTCTTATTCTAGTGAATGAAACTAGTTGAAACTTGCTGACAATATTAAAAATATGTTGAGTAAAATCTGTTTAAATTTTGAAATATGTACAATACCAATTGATTTTTGTATGGATTTTCAAATTCAGCAGTAATGTTTTTAGTACTTTCAAGTGTCATAACTCTTGTTGTAAAGGATGAAACTAGTTGAAACTTGCTGACAATATTAAAAACATATTTGGTAAAACCTGTTTAAATTTTGAAATATGTACCATACCAATTGTTTTTTGTATGGATTTTCAAAGTCAGCAGTAATGTTTTTAGTACTTTCAAGTATCATAACTCTTGTTGTAGTTGATGAAACTAGTTGAAACTCGCCGTCAATTTTAAAATCATATTTAGTAAAACTTGTTTATATTATGAAATATGTACAATACCAATTGATTTTTGTATGGATCTTCAAAGTCAGCAGTAATGTTTTTAGTACTTTCAAGTGTTGTAACTCTTGTTGAAGTGGATGAAACTAGTTGAAACTTACTGACAATATTAAAAACATGTTTCGTAAAACTTGTTTAAATTATGAAATATGTACAATACCAATTGATTTTTTTATGGATCTTCAAAGTCAGCAGTAATGTTTTTAGTACTTTCAAGTGTCATAACTCTTGTTGTAGTCGATGAAACTAGTTGAAACTTGCTGACAATATCAAAAGCATGTTTGGTAAAACCTGTTTAAATTTTTAAATAAGTACAATACCAATTGATTTTTGTATGGATTTTCAAAGTCAGCTGTAATGATTTTAGTACTTTCAAGTGTCATAACTCTTATTCTAGTGAATGAAACTAGTTGAAACTTGCTGACAATATTAAAAATATGTTGAGTAAAACCTGTTTAAATTTTGAAATATGTACAATAACAATTGATTTTTTTATGTATTTTCAAAGTCAGCAGTAATGTTTTTAGTACTTCAAGTGTCATAACTTCTGTTCTAGGGGATGAAACTAGTTGAAACTTGCTGACAATATTAAAAATATATTGAATAAACCCTGTTTAAATTTTGAAATATGTACAATACCAATTGATTTTTGTATGGATTTTCAAAGCCAACAGTATTGTTTTTCGTACTTTCAAGAATCATAACTCTTGTTGTAGTGGATGAAACTAGTTGAAACTTGCTGACAATATTAAAAACATGTTTGGTAAAACTTGTTTCAATTTTGAAATATTTACAGTACCAATTTATTTTTATATGGATTTTCAAAGCCAACAGTATTGTTTTTCGTACTTTCAAGAATCATAACTCTTGTTGTAATGGATAAAACTAGTTGAAACTTGCTGACAATATTAAAAACATGTTTGGTAAAACTTGTTTAAATTTTGAAATATTTACAATACCAATTGATTTTTGTATAGATTTTCAAAGTCAGCAGTAATGTTTTTAGTACGTTCAACTATCATAACTCTTGTTGTAGTGGATGAAACTAGTTGAAACTTGCTAACAATATTAAAAACATATTTGGTAAAGCTAGTTTAAATTTTGAAATATGTAGCATGTAGCATTGATTTTTTATGGATTTTCAAAGTCAACGGTAATGTTTTTAGTTTTAGCGTTGTCGCTTTTTCCATTCCATTTCTTACATTCCATGAACCTATCTTAATTTCTGACCCAGTGTATCTTAGCATCAACTAGTGAAGGTAGTGACTGAGTCCCATATTTCACCATGTTCTTGGAGAGTGGTAGTTATTTGGTAGATCTCCGTTGCTTTCCACATCGCAGTGATAAAACTCAGTGAGTTCTTCCAGATTCTCCTTATGTATTCATAAGGACGAATATATATATATATACAGCAAGTTTCAACTATTTTCATTCACTACAACAAGAGTTATGACACTTGAAAGTACTAAAACCATTACTGCCGAATTTGAAAATCCATACAAAAATCAATTGTTATTGTACATATTTCAAAAACTGAACAGGTTTTACCAAAGATGTTTTTAATATTGTCAGCAAGTTTCAACTAGTTTCATTCGCTACAACAAGAGTTATAACACTTGAAAGTATTAAGCCTTTAGCGTGATAATCCTGCGTGTCCTTAATATAGTGGCTATATGTTAATTTATTTTTACGGAAGGAAATCAAACTACTTTCTCTATTACCATTTAAATAAATTTATCTAATAACAAGAAAAGTAGAATATTTCAAGTTTTGCAAAATAAAAAAATAAAAACATATTTCTAAAATAATTGTCAGAGATAAATATGCTCCCGGATAAAACATAAGGAGGAAGTCTATTGCTTTCACGACAAAAGCCTCCAAGTAACCGAAATCCATTATAACTTAATTTTTTCAAATTACTGACATCCTATATTGCACTTTGCATTTCTACTTTCCTCAGAATGTGCTCGACCCGTCTCTAATCTAATCGATTTGCATCGTCCGCGCACTTTCACCGCGGCTCTCTTTCCCGCGCAAGGTAAAGGTCACTAAATGTAATTGTCGTGCTTGCTTGCTATCGAATCCAACAACCGCTTCAAGGCCCGATCATAAATCTTAAAGTCATAGTTACAATTTTAAAATACCAGTTGTAACAAGCTCTAAATTTCTAGAGGAAAACTTGCATTACCTTGTATATAAAACACTTAGGATTTTGTGAATGAATCCTCAATAGTGACTCACTGATGAGATTTGATAAGATTGAAATCTACATCTGTAGATAGTTAAGAGGTGAATTTACGTTTATATAAAAAAAGTACATGTATATGGTGAGCAAACTAAATCTAAATTTAAATAAAATCGGAACATTAAAAGAAAATCATTCGTACCACTCAAAACCTGTCGTAATCGTACACCAAAGAGTTCCATGTGAAAATGATCGCTAGAATATTTTCGCAATTAAAACGTGTCGCAACATACTCCTATCATATTTTAATAGCCGCTTGCGAATGGCTGGTAATTACAACGAGGAGGGAGGGGAACAGGATCAATCACGTACACCGCTGGCAGATGTTCCAGTTCGCTTTCCCAATGAGAGGAAAACCATTGCGAGCATTGAATCGTTTTGTTGCTTTATTTAACGGCCATTATGCAATGCGACGCTGGACACCGCTGACCCGCTCTAGATACCTTAAGGATAATTAGTGCTGCAGAAAAGCCTTGAATGCTGCACACTACTATCGGTTTCTCATTTATGTGCATCCTAAACGAAACAGTAGTTGATATTTTAACAGTATTTAGTATGAGTTTTATATTTAAATCATCTTATACAAAGAAAATCTTTATTTGGTCCTTACAATCGGATATCGGCGATATATTGCAGGCGATGGTACGATCTTGAAGAAATGTTCTTTAAACAAAAAAAATATCGCTTTTGTTTTGAATTATATTAAAGAGAAATTAATAGTTCATCTTTGTGTTTACAACAAATACACAGAGCAACACACGTGAGAATATGTTGCCCTGCACATACCGGCTCTCTCGAATGTCTCTCAATTATCATTCAAATTAGCTTCTGGTGGATTACTTATAAAAGTAGCTCGCTTTCGTGTGAGTATGTATATTTTCCGCATTGTTCGCCGCTTTAATTATAGCGCATAATTAATTGTCACTAGGCGGTTTTGTTTTTGGGGGGAGATTCGGTAAGGATCGTGCGCGCGTGTTCTCAATTAAATTGAGATTTACAGCACGACGTGAGAAGCGCCACGAATAAAGCAACAAAAAAAATAGAAAGCGCCGAATTTTTCAAACGGCCGCCCCGCCGTGTTTAATGAAGACTTTGATCGATGCCCGCGTGGGATTCGAGAGTCTAATTAAACTCTTCAGATAATAAATTAATGGATAGTAAAGAAAATGCTGTGAGTTTTTACATTGAATTGTTTGATTTTTTTGGCTGACATGTTCAAAAATATGCTTCCGTTTAGATCAAAAGAACTTATATCTTCATAGGGCTATAAGCCGTAAGGCTTATAGGGAGAAGAAGCTCAAAGGAGTTTAATCATCCGATACTTAGCTTAACTTTTAAAAACTGTGAAAGGTGATTTGCAAAAATTCGGAATTTTTTAATTTTTCAGTCGAACAAATTTTCGTACGATCAAATTCAAAAATCGTTGTTTTCTACATGAAAATTACTACCAGAGATATCTAGCTAGATGGCACGAATACAAATATTTCCGTTTATTTTTTTTACATTTTCATAACGAACGGTGATTAGCAAAAATTCGGAATTTTTTCATTTTTCAGTCGAACAAATTTTCATACGATAAAAATACAAAAAGCGATGTTTACCAAATGAAATTAACTAAAACAAACATCTGTTTAGTATTTTTTTGTGTGAGGCGCTTTTTTAGAATTGAATCCAAATAAACAAAGTGAGGTTAATACAAGTATATCCGATTGGTTTTTTTTAATTATTCGAAGTACAGAATACACGAGATGCAACAGGTGTTCGCAAACATCCATTAATTGATACATGCAGTAGAAGAAGAAAAACATTCTTCTTGTACTGCATATATCAATTAATGGATATTTGCGACCACCTATTGCATCTCGTCCTGATCCCTCGAAGTATGGATCAAAGTCTCTATATCGAGTATGTGTCTCCACTGCTTGATATTCAGCGCAACCCTGACCGCAGGGCTAAATAAGGTATAGCCCTGGGGCGCAATGCCCGCGATCCCCCTAAATTTTTGAAAATTAACGGGTTAGCTACAGGGAGTGAGGTACCTTATCTTTCTGGTTATTTTGAAGGTGACTTAGGTTTTGGCAACGACGATGCTAAACCCAATGCCCGTCATCCGTCGCCCGCGACGAAAAAACGGAGGAGATCAAGAAGAGGAAGCAGGCCGTAAAAGGAATGATGGAATATTCCTTTTACGGCCTGCTTCCTCTTCTTGGTCTCCATCCGGTTTTCTGCTGCGGGCGTCAATAGCTATATCGTCCTGACATGCCACTGAGGTCATATCCGCCGACAGCTCTAGAGCTCCAGTCGTCGTCAACTGCGACGTTCCAGAGTAAACCCTATGGAACCCCGAATGCAATCTCCCCTCCGGTGACTTCTATCGCTCAGATACACTGCAATGATGTTGGTGAGATCCTTAGCTAGTGTAGCCATGATGGTCACGTATTACACGCATTAGTAACATCTAGGGACCATCAGGCAGTATCGTATCCTCCTCCACGTCCCGTTGGCCTCCATGGCCATCCTGCAGGAGCAATTTTCGTCAAAATGAAAAATCTTTTCTCAAATAGAAATCTCAATCTAGCCTTGAGAGTCCGAATAATTCGCTGTTACATTTTTTCAACACTACTGTATCCCATACAGATGTGTCGAAAAAATGTAACAGCGAATTATGGAAGCATGGAGATTAAAGAAAAATTACGTCGTTTGACAAGTGGATCTATCGCCGCATGCTCAAGATATCCTGGACGGACCTAGTAAACAACGAAGAAGTCATGCGAAGAATGCATAAAGAAAAGAAACTGATCCTTACGATCAAAAGACGAAAGCTAGAGTACTTGGGACACATCACCCGGGGAGAGATATACTCTATTCTCCAACTGATCATGCAAGGTAAAATACAAGGAAGAAAAAGCATTGGGCGTCGCAGAGATGATTAAAGAACCTTAGAGAATGGTATGGACAAACATCGGTCATACCATTTAGAGCTGCAGCGTCACAGATTAGAATCGCCATGATGATTGCCAACCTCCGATAGGAGACGGCATCACAAGAAGAAGACCATCCTGTGGACTGCTAGTATAGCATCGTTTGTGGATCTTCCTTTAGGGAAAACGTATTGCCTTGCATGGAACCTTTCTGTACTCTCGCGCGCCTCCGTTAGCCGGTCGGTAAACAAGCGTCCCCTTTGCCTCCTAGACGGAACGACGAAGCTGCTCGATTCGACTTCGAATTCCATTTGGGGAGGCAAAGAGGACCTTCGGTCGCTTGCTGGTTTCCATGTTTAGTGATCAGTGCCAGCCGCGCCCATTTACAGCGGGCACTGGTTCGTTATTGCTTGAATAGCTGCTGCCTTGAGAATTTCAGTAGGCTGTCGGGTCCTGGCGCCTTCTTGTTCGGTAGTCTAATGATCGTTTGGAGGACCTTCTCCTTCTCTTCCCAGCTAGCTGTTGTTATTGCTAGTACTGTAGGGGAACACCTCATCAGGATTGGTACTAGCGTTGAACGAGGAGAGGGACATAAGTACCGACCTCACTCCTCCGGGTACCGTGAAGTCCGGGGCAGGCGGGCGTGCTTCTATCTTCATCATGACGATTTTGTATAGGAAGCGCCACGGGCCATCCTCGACCTTCCTGTAACGTTATTTTCCACCAAGTAGGCTAATATCTCTTTCCCGTCTGTACTCCTTTCTCCGCGCCCCGTACTTGTCCCGGAGATAGCGCTATCGGCACTCCCGCCGTTCTAGCCCGCTGTACTTGCATCCCAGTCTTATTCGCCGATTTCCCGCTTCCGCCACCTCTTGGCACCACCGGTAGGCTCTCCTCCCCTGTCCACTTGTAGTTGCCGTGGTCGGTTTACCATCAGACACGCCTCATGTAGCCTTTGGTTTAGGTCTTAAGCCATCGGATCCATGCCGGTCGTCTGAGGGGACCCGCCTTCGTCGCGGTTGCGAGCAGTATCCTTCCCTTCCCTGAAATTTACTTCTAAGGCTCTCTTCCTACGTCCGCTTGTAGTTGCCCTTGTCGGTATTACCATCAGGCACGACTTCTGTAGCCTCTGGTTGAGGTCTTAAGCAATCTGCTTCATGTCGGTCGTCAGCAACTGCGGCATGTTCTCTAGCATTTGCCTCAGCTACCAGCTGCGTCGATTTCCAGTAGGCGGGGAAGGTGTCTTCCTCCAGAAACTTGTTCGTTCTTACTTGAATGTCTTGTGCAATTGCCGGTGCTGCTGCCTTGGGCATTTCAGGAGGTCGTCTGGACCTGGGGCCTTCTTGTTCGGTAGTCTAGATATGATTTGAAGGACCTCCTCTTCCCAGTTTTTATTGCTATGGGGGGAATCCTCGCCGGATAGTGTGGGGCTCGCCTTGTATTTCGGTACCCCCAACTACGCAGGTCTTAGGCCCAGTTCACACATAAGCGGCGTCGACCGGAGGCGCGGTGTAGGCGAGGTGCAGCCGCGATGTCTCACCGGCGATTGTGATGTCCATATGCAGGGGGGGAAGGGGTGTACATTGCACCTTATATTTAGATAGAGGCAGCGTGGAACAGTTGTCTCTCGCCTCGCAAGCACCTTGTCTCAGGCGATGAGGCGAAGGCGCGGTGCCGGCGCAGGCGAGAGGCACGACGCTTTCACGTCCCCTCTATATAAACATGTGATGCAATGCCCACTTAGGTGACGAGGCGCGGGCATTTGCCTCATGCCTCTTGCCGTGGCGGCATCGCGTCTTCGCCCCTTCGCCTAAGACACGGTAGGCGAAGAGGCGAATCTCTTCCACGTCTCCTCTATGTAAACATATGGTGCAATGTCCACCCCTTCACTGCATATGGACATAACAATCGCCTGTGCAACGTCGCGCCTGCACCTCGCCTACGCCGCGCCTCCGACCGACGCCGTTTATGTGTGAATTGGGCCTTAGAGTATTTACACAGCACCGCGATGCGTTCCGTCCCTCCCGTCGGCACGTCCCTGCCGTTCTCGCTCCTCTGTGGTGCGTTCTTTCATGAAGGTGGTGACATAGTTGTTAGTCGCCGTCTACGTTACAGGGTTCTAGTATTCACCATATTCTCTGACGACAAGCGGATCTCGGTGAGTCGTTCAAGGGCCGCTCGTAAGGCCGGCCATCTGGGACACGTATATATGGCGTACTGGGTGTGTCCGCCGGGGCTGTGCACAGGGGACACTCCTCCGTCTGCTCCAGGCGCATGCCTCTAAGATATTCCTTGAAGCACCCATGCCCCGAAAGTACTTGCGTGAGCTCGTAGTCCACCTTTCTGTGCGTCTTGGATACCCACGGTTTTATCCTGAGAATGAGTCGTCTCGTTCAACCGGCTTTTCCTTCCAGATTATACCTCTGCCATTTTTTGACCCTTCTGCCTCTAGCCGCCGTGGTTCAGCCAATCTAGCCGGCTGCTCCTAGTCTATTTCCCCCTTCCACAACCTCTTCGCACCACCAGTAGGCTCTCTTCCGCTGTCCGCCTGTGGTTGCCCTGGTCGAAATTGCCGTCAGGCACACCTGTAGCCTCAGGTTGAGGTTTTAAGTCATCTGCTCCGTGTCGGCCGTCTGCAGGTTCAGTATGTTCTCTAGCATTTACCTCAACAGTCTAGCATCTTCTTGTTGAGCTGGCTTATTATGATCGCGTGGGGGCCCCCTTTTCTGGCGACCAGTAGCTGATGGGCGGGCGTGCTCTTATCTTCTTCATGATGATTTTGTATGGGGGGCGTCACGAGTCATCTTCAACCTTCCTATGAAGTTTTTGTCAGAATGCATACAATACGCTCCCTCGTTCGCCTGTACTTCTTTTTCGCGACCTGTACTCGTCCCAGAGCAGCTCTGTCGGCGCTCTAACTCGCTGCAATTTCGTCTTAACTATATTCGCCTATTTTCCTCTTCCGATATCTCCTGACACCACCAGTAGGCTCTTCTCCTTCGTCCACTTGTAGTTGCCCTGGTCGGTATTATCGTCATGCACGCCTCCTGTAGACTTAGGTTGAGGTCTTAAGTCATCCGTCTGCAGGTTCGGCATGTGGTCTAGGATTTGCCTCAGTAGCTTATCATCTTGTTGTTAGGCTCGCTTACTATGATGGCGTAGGGAACCTCTCTTCGTCGCGGTGGCGAGCAGTAACTGATGGGCTCTCTCCCCCTTCCGATTGCAGCATTTGCGATGATCGGGTTGGTCTCCTCCGCCGACGTCCCGTTTACTGGCATCGTCCAGTGCGTTTTGTTTGTTGGGGCAGCGGCGAGCCCCACCACCATACATAGCGCACAATACGGTTCCTTCCGCCTGCACTCTCGACTGGCATATCTTCGTCCTGTACTCGCTGGTACATGTGTACGGGCGATGTCAGTCAAGCCAGCAGCAACTGCATCCACAGGGTAGTTCTTCTCTGCAGGGGGCCTTATATTGGACTACGTCGGTCGTCAGATTGATTGATATTGACTCCCATGGCTACAATGTAATGCTCTTCGGTTTCCGCAGTCACAGTTTGAATAGCCTCCTCCACCTCCTTTTCGGTGGTTAGAACATCCAAGCCACGGATTTGGTAGATGACGCCCGGTCGCCTCACCCTGCCTTCTTATCGGTTATTGCTCCGCATAGGGCATCCACCTTGGCGTCGCTGTTCTTGACTCTAATCCGGAGGTGCCCATTATCGGTACTGTCCATCCGGAGGTTGTCGTAGTTTCTATAGTTTACATCTCTCTGGACAAAGATGACGTAAACCTCTTCGACCCTGGGCTTTACTAGTAAGGCTCTCCTCCTCCGTCCGTTTGTAGTTGCACTGGTCATATTCCCGTCAGATACGCCTCCTGTAGCCTCTGGCTGAGGTCTTCAGCCCTCTGCTCGTACTCGATCGTCTGCAGGTTCGGCATGTTTTGATTTGGATTTGCCTCCTCCCAACATTCATCTGCAGGATTTGCAAGAGGATCATCACGAACCGGCTTGGCCTCCTCCGCCGACGTCCTCTTTTCTGGCCTCATCCAGTGTGTTTCGTTTGATGGGCGAGCGAGTGATTAGAAGAAAAAAAACAAAGACAAGAAGAGAAAACCTTGTAGAGATAGAGGCTTTCCATTTTACATTGTCATATTGTGTATTTTTTTTCAAAGCAATATCATTGTCGGTACAGGGTCGGAAATAATAATGTATGTTATAATATATTATACAACAAGGCCTATAAAAATTATTAATAATATATATATTTATATATATATATATATATATATATATATATATATATATATATATATAGGAATATAGAAGGAAAAGCAGGATTGCTTGCGGCGTGAGGGCAGGGCTAAAGAAACATCTTTTCCTCCTAACAGTTTTCGTTTTCGGCGAAAAACTACCCTCACTATATATATATATATATTATGGTCGGCAAGACATAAATGAAAGATTCCTCAGCATTTGTATTTTATTGGTCACCCCAATTGGTCAGTACAGACCCGCAAACAAACCGCCGTGCACGCGGTATAGAGGCTGGGATCAAACTTGACGCCACTACTCTTGACTCTGATCCGGAGGTGGCCTATCCATCAGAACTTTATTATTGTTTCCGTAGTCGACGTCTCTGACTCTACGGACCAGGTCGGCGTAGGTCTCCCCTTTCGAAGGCTTGACTAGTAGGGTTTCCTCCATGCTTTTTCTTGGGTTGGTAGTTGGCTTGTCGTTGTTGGTCGTGACCTCCTCGCTGTTATCCTTGTGGACACCTGGATGGCCGACCCCGCGAAAACTCAAGGATCTTCCGCCCATCCAGAGTGGTCAACCTCGCCAATTCAACTCAGATGTGCCTCTTAAAATCCCTCTCGGTCAGTTCCCTGGGGTGTCCGGAAACGTTATAGAGGGATTCCATGTCTTTTCTTGTCCTGTCATATCCATATTAGTGGTGTCGCACATTACGTATCCCTGGGGTGTCCGGAAACGTTATAGAGGGATTCCATGTCTTTTCTTGTCCTGTCCTATCCATATTAGTGGTGTCGCACATTACGTATTGGGTGATCTACTCCGTTTTCTTAGATGGTCATGTACGTCGACCTGGATAGTCGCTACTTCTCTTTCCTTCATATCTTGGTCCGCCAGTTCATGGACTATACGTCCTGCTTTTCTTCCACTGGACCGTTTCGTCAAGTAGGCAAACTATTGAGATGCCCGGAGTGGGTTTGGCTTCCGCTTTTTTTGACTAGGGCCACCTTCGCGAAGAGATGTCCATTGGCGATTTCTCGGCTAGGACTTATCAGTTTCTTCGTAGGTAGGCTGGTAACTGAAAGAACCCCTGATCCTTGCTACAGTCTCTTCGATAGTCTCTGTTTTTGTGTTTGGGGTGCATCAAGGCCTGTGAAAACTTTCCTGTTTCGTATAAGCTCCGTATTCCTATATTAATTTCATTTCTTCGTGGCTTTCTTCAAGTCAGTTCGCCCCGGGGATCCGATCGGGGAACTAATGACTCCGAAACATATTGGGCTGAACTTTGTCATCATGACCTATTGGAAAAGGGAAAGAGATAGATGAGGACATAAATCTCATGGTGAAAGGCAATGGGAAATCCAGTAAGCTTCCCAAGAGAACCGGGAAGTTTACTGGAAGTGATTTCCCGTTGCCTTCCTCCATGAGATTTATGACCTCATCTATCTTTTCCCTTTTCCAATAGGTCAGGTGGTCTGATCTACTGTCCATCTGTCTCCGCATAGTACCATACCTACTCATGTTGAGATGCTGATGATAACTATGCTCGTTTGATACCTTTGAGCAACAGGGCACGTTGTGGTCTTCGTTTTGCAGCTTCAGACTGGACCCCATTAGATTCAAGCCTAACAGAGTTACTTTTAGTGGCTCCACGCTACGGATTATCGTACGATAGAAACTCAAAAAGAGTTGTTTTCTACATGACATTTCTAATACAAAGCCCTCTTTAGTATTGTTTGCACAAGACACCATTTTCTTGGAATTCAAAATAATTCAACAAAGTAAGGTTGAAATTGATACGATTACAGTTATTTCCATTTGGATTTTTGAATGTCGAATTGGTTGTTGTACGATAAACATTCAAAAAACGCTGTTGTCTACATGAAATTGAATAATATAATCCCAATTTTAGCATTTTCTGTACGAGCATCAATGTTCTTAGAAATCAAGACAATTTAACACAGTAAAGTTGATGTTTATACGAATGTAAGTATTTCTGTTTGTATTTTTGTATTTTTCACGGGATCACCCCAGCTCGGTTTCCCACCCAATTTTCAAATTTGGCCGCGATTTGTTCGGCCGTTCTCACAGGCAACACATACACATACAGACATTTTCCAAAAATAATCTATTTGTACTATATTAGCCATGAAACGTAAAGAAAAGTCAAAATTGGCAATTCGAAATTTTTCGCGATAACAATACCTTCCTCATACAGCAGTGCTGTATTCGAAATGTAAAAAGTATAGTATACGTATGCGTTTATACATATACATATACATATTGAAATTTTTAGTTCACAATTTTAAAGGTCGAGATTAAGTTTCGACATTAACAGCTAAAAAAATTGTGGTGTGTTTATTCAATTACTTAATTTACTTAATTATTTTTTGTTATGATTCTGATCAAATTACATGTGCTAACCCAGCAACGTGGTCTAGTGGTTAGAGGCGCCGTCCTTCTCGTACTGAGCATTGGGAAAAAGGTAAATATCGCCAAATCACTTTCCACAGTTGACCTGTGAAGTTAAGGTAATACACTCCCCTGAGCGTCGCCCTTTACCATCGCCCTAGGGCTGGTACTGGTACGGATTGTTTTTTCAGGGCTGTGTTTGTGATCAGAAACAAGTTTTTACTGTAATGAATATTTAAATTGTTATTTAATGCAATGTGTTTGCTAAAACTGGCTCGTGCCGTCCATAAATCGCCCGTCTTCGTAATCGTTGGCGATTTATAGCCTGGCGCACGTTCCGAAAGCGAAATTTTCTCCCTTGTCGCTTGCATACGTTACGATGACCGCTGGGTTGTTTTCCAGCGCCTTAACGTGCCCGGAACTGGTGCCGTAACGGAGGCGATGAACCGCGGCGACCGGCCCGCCGGGAAAATTGCCTTTTTCCGCGCGGCCACCGGTTTCACCCGCCGGACGAGAGCGCGCGCGATGACCGCGGCCGCCTGCAGGATGACGAATGATTGGAAACTTGGCATTCTTTTAGCAGAATAATTGCATAGTAGGATTCACACTTGCCAGGCTGCATTTTATAGGAAAATTCGTATGTAGACAAAATTTTTATGGAAACAAAAAGAGACCAATATGATGTATGATGTATACCATTACAAAAATAAAACTGTTTCTCAAACTTTTTGGTCTACAACCTCCTTTTGCAATTTCTAAGGACTCCCTAAATAATGGATATGTGTACAAAAACATCCTGAATGATCTGTAATCAAATTTTTCTGCGACCCCTCCAAATATTTTTGGTATCCTTACTTATATTATTTTATAAATAATATATTATAAACATATATCTCTTCTATCTATCTATCTTTGAGAATTATAACTATATATGGCCATATTTTTCACTTTGATAATGACTATTAAACTATATATGGCTATATATATAATTCTCAAAAATAGATAGATAGAAGAGAGATATGTTTATAAAAGTATTACGTCTCTATTCCACGTGCAGATCGGTGTTCCCAGCTAGAATGTATTTATTAAACAAACACGTGTGAACGGCCGACATATAAAAGCAATTTTCTAACATATAAATTAATCTTCTTTGGTCATTGTTTCCGCGTTGTTGGGTAATCCATTTCTTCTTTCTAAACACGGCGAACGAAGAAGCCAGCAGCGGCTGCTACTTTCACCCGTTTCATTTCCGATACGCCGCTCGCGGGACACGATCAAATAATAGGCGCGCATTCAAGACGCGGAAACGGCGGCGGCGGATGGCGGCGGCATGACAATGTCAGGCCAGCGTGAGAACGAATTTCTAGAATATTAATTAAAAAAAAAATAAAGAACGGGCAGCCAATTGAAATCCAGCTCGACGGGATTGAGCTATAAATCAGTGACGAACACGAGGCATCTTTAATGGATCCCACTGGAACGCGTAAAGCAAACACTTTCCAATGTTGTTTGAAAACGTAATTACACCAACTAAAAACAAAATATTTCTACAAGAAAGTTTCGTAAATATAATAGAATGAAACAACAAATAGCAATATCATAATATTTATTATACTTTACAGGTAATATTCGCTAAAAATAAATCAAAAATACTCCATATCAAACCAATATCTTATTATACTTTTTTTTTATCGCTGCCGCGCATTTTATTATTGGCGATAAATACATGACTAGACTTACTTTCTGGCATTATTGTTCACTGTTTTTGTATATAATAATTTCTTTTTTTGTATATAATAATATTCTGTTTATAGAATTTTTAACATGTTTTTTTTGCGGAATTAATAACAATCAGACGCTCGCCCATAGGTGAAAACTTGTGTAAAAATTAGTTTGGGGTAGGGGGACGGTTTGCTTGAAGCCACCAGCTCCCCAGTTGCGAGAATTCTGTAGTTTGGTGTTCATTAGTTTTTATTTAGTTTTTCTGTTTATTCGATCTCCCCGATTTCGTCGTACTGCGCAAACTTCAGGAACACCTGCTCGAGCGTTGTTTGACTAAAGCTGTACTCTTCTATATCCAAGTCAGTTTTAGCTGGAAATACATACAAAAATATTATACACACACATACGTCTGAGAGGATAAATACAAATTTCGCTTTCAGTAAAATATCTCTGTTATTACTAAAAAAACGGCATTAACCACCGTATTCACCAACGTTCTATAAATCTATAGGTTATGACATACGATAGTAATAGTAGTGGTAAAGTTATTACAATTCTGTAACTAGCTACCGACCTTCGTGAACCTTCTACCGTGTGTTAGTTTATGTGTATGTCAGTGTTAGGAATACTTTATATAATCTTTTTGATCACAATTAGATTATTTTTGAAAATTGTGTAAACTATTTGACACCACTATAATCTACATTTATTACCCTTCAATTTGATATATAGTACTTGTATAGTACTACTAAATTACTATGAGAACAGCTGCTTTAAAGTTGTTGTTGTTTGAGTAAACTAGATTTTTGATCACAATTAGAATGTTTTTGAAAATTCGGTAAACTATTTGACACCACCATAATCTGCATTTATTACCCTTCAATTTGATATATAGTACTTGTATAGTACTACTAAATTACTATGAGAACAGCAGCCCTTTGATATGAAAATATTTTTGTTATAATTTCCTACCTTTTTCGAGCTGTATAAAGCAATTTGCGAGCGAAGGCACACTCTGCTGGGGCACGCTGAATACAAGGCGGTCAGCGAAGCTCTCTAGCAGAGCAGCGTCTGGAAAGAGGTTGTTGACGAACTCCTTGAGCTCCGTGTGGCGATCGCTTGTGGGTGTGCGGTCTCCTCCGCGGTGCTTCATTTCAAGCGTGTACCCCGCGCCGTAAAGGTTTTTCAAATGTTGCGTCGAACCTAAACATCTAAAATTGTGGGTTAATAACTGCGAGATTGACGATCCTGTAACTGTAGCTACCTGAGCTCGCCTTTTACCATGATTCCAACTCTAGAGCAGAGCGCGTCCGCCTCTTCCATTGAGTGCGTAGTTAAAATCGCACCACGAGTACCCTACAAAAAATATTGACATCACATTAATCTGCATTAAATAACCTTCAGTTTGATATATAGTACTTGTATAGTACTACTAAATTACTATGAGAACAGCTGCTTTAGAGTTGTTGTTGTTTGAGTAAACTAGATTTTTGATCACAAATAGATTATTTTAAAAAAATATGTAGAATATTTGACATCACCATAATCTGCATTTATTACCCTTCAATTTGATATATAGCACTTGCACAGTACTACTAAATTACTATGAGAATAGCTGCTTGAAAGTTGTTGCTGTTTGAGTAAACTAGATTTTTGATCACAAATAGATTATTTTTAAAAAATGTGTAAAATATTTGACACCACCATAATCTGCATTTATTACCCTTCAATTTGATATATAGTACTTGTATAGTACTACTAAATTACTATGAGAACAGCTCCTTTAAAGTTGTTGTTCTTTGAGTAAACTAGATTTTTGATCACAAATAGATTATTTTTGAAAATTGTGTAAACTATTTGACACCACCATAATTTGCATTTATTACCCTTCAATTTGATATATAGTACTTGTATAGTATTTCTAAATTACTATGAGAACAGCTGCTTTAAAGTTGTTGTTGTTTGAGTAAACTAGATTTTTGATCACAAATAGATTATTTTTTTAAAATATGTAAAATATTTGACACGACCATAATCTGCATTTATTGCCCCTAAATTTGATATATAGTACTTGTATAGTACTACTAAATTACTATGAGAACAGCTGCTTTAAAGTTGTTGCTATTTGAGTAAACTAGATTTTTGATCACAATTAGATTATATTTAAAAAATGTGTAAAATATTTGACACCACCATAATCTGCATTTATTACCCTTCAATTTGATCTATAGTACTTGTATAGTACTACTAAATTACTATGAGAACAGCTGCTTTAAAGTTGTTCTTGTTTGAGTAAACTAGATTTTTGATCACAAATAGATTATTTTTGAAAAATGTGTAAAATATTTGACACCACCATAATCTGCATTTATTACCCTTCAATTTGATTTATAGTACTTGTATAGTACTACTAAATTACTATGATAACAGCTGCTTTAAAGTTGTTGTTGTTTGAGTAAACTAGATTTTTGATCACAAATAGATTATTTTTGAAAAATGTGTAAAATATTTGACACCACCGTAATCTGCATTTATTACTCTTCAATTTGATATATAGTACTTGTATAGTACTACTAAATTACTATGATAACAGCTGCTTGAAAGTTGTTGTTGTTTGAGTAAACTAGATATTTGATCACAAATAGATTATTTTTGAAAAATGTGTAAAATATTTGACACCACCATAATCTGCATTAATTACCCTTCAATTTGATATATAGTACTTGTATAGTACTACTAAATTACTATGAGAACAGCTCCTTTAAAGTTGTTGTTGTTTGAGTAAACTAGATTTTTGATCACAAATAGATTATTTTTGAAAAATGTGTAAAATATTTGACACCACCATAATCTGCATTTATTACCCTTCAATTTGATATATAGTACTTGTATAGTTCTACTAAATTACTATGAGAACAGCTGCTTTAAAGTTGTTGTTGTTCGAGTAAACTAGATTTTTGATCACAATTAGATTATTTTTGAAAATTTTGTAAATTATTTGACACCACCATAATTTGCATTTATTACCCTTCAATTTGATATATAGTCATCATCAATATCAGCCATCTCTAGTCCAATATTGAACGTAGGCCTCCCCCAAGGACTTCCAATTTTCTCTACATAGTGTTTGTCTAGTCCACTGTTTGCCTGCCACCGTTTTAATATCATCGGCCCAACGTGCTGGTGGTCTTCCTATGTTTCTTCTCCCGGTACGCGGCCTCCATTCAATGATCTGTCTGCTCCAGCGGTTATCTTCCCGTCTTATGACGTGTCCAGCCCACTGCCATTTGAGTTTAGTTACTCTAAGGACAATATCTGTAACCTTGGTACGTTCTCGTATCCAGGTATTCAACATTTTGTCCCGAAGTGTAATCCCAAGCATTTGCCTTTCCATGGATCGTTGGGCAACTTTTAGTTTCTGCATTGCCGCCTTTGTGAGAGTCCATGTTTCGCAACCATAAGTCATAGTTGGTAGAATACATTGGTCGTAAGTTCTTGTTTTGAGATGTTGAGGCATGTCGGATTTTAAAATATGCTTTAGATTGCTAAATGCAGCCCAACCCATATTTACACGCCGCTTGACTTCTGCCATTTGCATGTTTTTCTGACAGGTTATTATTTGTCCGAGGTATATATATTCAGCAACTAGTTCAAGGTCTTTGTTATGTATTTTAATTGGAGGTAGTATGGGTTGGTTGGTCATCACTTTTGTTTTTGAAATATTGATTTTTAAGCCAATACTCTCACTTCCAGTATTTAACTCAGCTACCATTCGTTGAAGTGTTTCGGGACTTTCTGCAAACACCACTATATCGTCTGCAAAGCGAAGGTGTGATAGGAATGTACCATTGATATTAAGACCAACCTTACTCCAATTAAGAGTCTTGAATACATCCTCAAGTACATTTGTAAATAACTTCGGTGAGATAGTGTCACCTTGCCGGATACCGCGTCGAATAGGAATATGGTTTGTTCCTCCTGCCACCTCTACAACCATTGACGCATCTCGATATATACTTTTTAAAATATTTATGTACCGATAGTCTATATGACATCTCTGGAGCGCGTTAATAGTGGCCCAGGATTCCACCGTGTCAAAAGCCTTCTCAAAGTCAATGAAAGCAAGGTATATTGGTTTTTGGTATTCGTTGCATTTTTGAATTGTCTGTCGAACTGTGTGTACATGGTCGACTGTACTGTATCCACTACGGAATCCAGCTTGCTCTACAGGTTGGAACTGGTCTAATCTATGTGATAGTCTATTTGTTATTACCTTCATAAATAGTTTGTATATGTGGCTAAGTAGTGAAATAGGTCTGTAGTTTTTTAGTTCATGTTTACTGCCTTTCTTGTGCAGCAGGATCACTATAGCATTCTTCCAGTTCCGAGGAGTTTCGCCTGTGTCGATACATTCGTTAAAGAGTTGTTGGAGAGTTTTTAATAAAGTATGACCACCAAATTTGATAAGTTCGATAGGAATGCCATCAGAACCTGTTGTTTTATTATTCTTCATTGCCTTCATTGCTTTTTTAATTTCGTAAACGCTTACCTCTGGCAGATCCTCTGTATAATGTCGTGTCAGTTTGGCCCTTCTATCATTTTTTGTAGGTGTTCTCTGTTCTATTTTGTGGGCATAGAGATCTGTGTAAAATTCTTCCACCTGTGAGTGTATTTCTTCTCTAGTTGTTAGTATTTTTCCATCTTTGTCTGTTAGCTTGCTGATTTGTTTTCTGCCTTCTGATATTTTGCTCTTTGTGAATTTGATTCCGCTATTCTGCTCGAGTGCGCTTTGTACTATATTTTTGTTATAGTTGTATATATCATTTCTGACACTTCTGCGTACTTGTTTATTATATATCTTCAGTTGTTGGTGATCATCGTTGTTTAGAAGTAGCAGTTCTTTCCTGCGTTTGATCAAAGCATATGTCTCATCAGTAAGTTTCTGTTGTTTCTGCTTAGATATGCCCAGTACAGTTTTGGCAGCTTTTGATACTGCCTGTTCAACGTTATCAAGTGCTTTGTCAAGGTTTTCATTGCCGGGATTCCGTAGGAGGAGCTTTGTGACTTCTGCATCAAAGAGTTGGCCCTTTGTATGTAGTGAAGATATGTTGAGGGTCCCTTCTCTTGGTTTTATTAACTTAATACGCTCTAATTTGGTAGGAATGTTTATTTTTGCTCTCACGATACGATGGTCACTTCCAGTATAAAATGAATTTAACACAGTTACATCTTCTACTATGCTTTTATGCGAACTGATTATGTAATCTATTTCGTTTCTAGTATTTTGATCGGGACTATGCCATGTCCATCTTCTATGAGTTGCTTTTTTAAAGAATGAATTCATTTGGTAGCATTGGTGTTCTTCTAGGAAGTTCAGTAACATTTCTCCACGTGCGTTTCTGTTATCTGCACTATATGGTCCTATCCACGGATTGTCTTCATTCGTTTTATGTCCAACTTTTGCATTAAAGTCCCCAACGACAAGAGTATAGAATGCTTTATTTTCCTCTTTTGCTTTTGCGATGTCTTCATACAATTCCTCTATATCTTCATCTGGGTACGTTGAAGTGGGCGCGTATACTTGTATTACTTTTAAGGTATATCTTTGAGTTATATAGATGTTTAAGTATATCACTCTTGCAGAAATTGATCCAAAAGCAAAGACATTTTGTGCAATGTTCTTATGTACCATAAAGCCCACTCCATGTTGGGTACCCTCCAGTTCGCCGTTGTAATAGAGCGTATTCCCTGACTTAAGGTGCAGCAGTCCTTCATCTCTTCTGCGAACCTCTGCAAGTCCCACGATATCCCACTTTATTTTGGAGAGTTCGTGTTCCAGTTCCAGTAAGCGGTCTTCGGTAGACAGAGTTCTAACATTGTAGGTTGCGATATTAAGTTTAGTCCGATTTCTTCTGGTATTTATCAAATTTGTATTGCCTCCCCCAGAATCCGTGAGGCAGATCGGTAAACCGATGTAGGATTGAGAGCTATTAGCTCTACCTACCTGGGGTAATTGTGTTTTAGAATTTGACATTTACATTTAATGGGGGGTTGTTGGCATTAAAACACCACGCTTGCCGAACGGGTTGGTGAGTTTTATCTGCAGCCGCCCATTCTGGGTACAGACGCTGTTTGCAGCCGCCCCTTCTGGGTCAGACGCTGCGGTGTACCTGTTGGTCCGCGGGAGGTATTTTATTTCCCTCCTACCCCTCATATCTGAGGGGCATTCCCCTATCCGCCACCTGGGGACGCGTCCTCTAGGGGTTACAGGTTCCCCCGAGGTATAGTATAGTACTACTCATTTGCTATGAAAACAACTGCTTTAAAGTTGTTGTTGTTTGAGTAAACTAGATTTTTGATCACAAATAGATTAGTGTTGAAAAATGTGAAAAATATTTGACATCACCATAATCTGCATTTATTATCCTTCAATTTGATATATAGTACTTGTATAGTACTACTAAATTACTATAAGAACAGCTGCTTTAAAGTTGTTGTTGTTTGAGTAAACTAAAAGTTGATCACAAATAGATTATTTTTGAAAAATGTGTAAAATATTTGACACCACCATAATCTGCATTTATTACCCTTCAATTTGATATATAGTACTTGTATAGTACTACTAAATTACTATGAGAACAGCGGCTTTAAAGTTGTTGTTTGAGTAAACTAGATTTTTTTATCACAATTCGGTTATTTTTGAAAATTGTGTAAAATATTTGACACTACCATAATCTGCATTTATTACCCTTCAATTTGATATATAGTAATTGTATAGTACTACTAAATTACTATGAGAACAGCTGCTTTAAAGTTGTTGTTGTTCGAGTAAACTAGATTTTTGATCACAATTAGATTATTTTTAAAAAATGTGTCAAATATTTGACACCACCATAATCTGCATTTATTACCCTTCAATTTAATATATAGTACTTGTATATTACTACTAAATTACTATAAGAACAGCTGCTTTAAAGTTGTTGTTTGAGTAAACTAGATTTTTGATCACAATTCGGTTATTTTTGAAAATTGTATAAAATATTTGACACTACCATAATCTGCATTTATTACCCTTAAATTTGATATATAGTACTTGTATAGTACTACTAAATTACTATGAGAACAGCTGCTTTAAATTTGTTGTTGTTCGAGTAAACTAGATTTTTGATCACAATTGGATTTTTTTTGAAAATTGTGTAAACTATTTGACACCACCATAATCTGCATTTATTACCCTTCAATTTGATATATAGTACTTGTATAGTACTACTCATTTGCTATGAGAACAACTGCTTTAAAGGTGTTGTTGTTTGAGTAAACTAAATTTTTGATCACAAATAGATTAGTGTTGAAAAATGTGTAAAATATTTGACATCACCATAATCTGCATTTATTACCCTTCAATTTGATATATAGTACTTGTATAGTACTCCTAAATTACTATAAGAACAGCTGCTTTAAAGTTGTTGTTGTTTGAGTAAACTAAATTTTGATCACAAATAGATTATTTTTGAAAAATGTGTAAAATCTTTGACACCTCCATAATCTGCATTTATTACCCTTCAATTTGATATATAGTACTTGTATAGTACTACTAAATTACTATGAGAATAGCTGCTTTAAAGTTGTTGTTATTTGAGTAAACTAGATTTTTGATCACAATTATATTACTTTTGAAAATTGAAAGTAAGTAGTTAAATATTTTACCTGAAAACTGGCTAAAATCGTATCCCATAAGAACCTCTTGCTGCGAGGATCCATCCCTGTACTAGGCTCATCCATTAGCACCACTTTGGGATTGCCTATGCTAGCCATTGCGAAAGACAGCTTACGGCGTGTGCCTCCAGAGCACTGCTGTGTCTGTTTGTCTGCGTGTTCGTGGATTTGCAGACCAGACAAGTACAGATTGACGATTCTGAAAAGGTGTCTCTCTTAACTGGGCTCCTTGTATTGGCAAAAATAATACCTACCCTGATATTTGACCATGTGGCACGCCCCTTATTGCAGCGTAGCACTCTAGATGTTCACGCACTGTGATGTTCTTCCAGAGAGCATCGTGCTGAGGGCAATAGCCTAACAGTTTAAACGCATCCGACTTGTTCGAGGTGATGCTTTGACCTCCAATTTGTACCTACAGTTACAAAAGTCATATTTTGATAAGACTCTTTTTGAAAAATGTAGGAGGCAGTGTTATGACCATTAGTCCTAAAGACATACAGTCTAATCTCACTGCATATAAGACTTGATTAATTTTCTTTGTCACTCACCCTCCCTCGAGTAGCAGCTTCTTCGGCTGTAATAATTTTCATGGTAGTTGTTTTACCGGCCCCATTATGCCCCAGAAGTCCAAACACTTCACCAGCATCAACCGCCAATGAAAGGCTTTTGATAGCAACTTTGGTGACAGGCTCTTCCTCGCGCTTACAACAGCACTCGCAGATTTTAAGTTCCTTCCTAGTATATTCTTTATGAAGATTCTATAAAAATATATAAGTTAGACTTTTAAGGATTATAAGTTACTTTAATATGACTTACTTGAACCATTACCACTGGTGGATTCTGTGAATTGCTATTAATGATACTGGTGACCTTCTGTCGTTCCACCTTCACATCAACGTCTTCATTCTCTCCCACATCACTGAGATCATTATGCTCAACTGAATATTGCTTGCTTTTGCCCTACAAAAAGTTGGTTTATACCACTGTAAACTGTATTGATGTAGTTTTTACCCCAAAACCTTTAAAAGCGTCTTTAACTCTTCCCCCGCTTTTCTTAATGTCCAGCACTAAAAGCACGACGAACCATAATGGTATATGCAGCACTATACCCACAATCAGGACAATAATTTCATTGGTCATATAGTCAGCCAGTGTAAGGACTGTACAGGCACTGTTGACGGTACACATAAGATAAACTCTCTGCACGAAATACACTAGTGCATATGGTATGTACATCGTGTTAAGGAGCGAGAACACGACATGGAGAATAAATGTAGCTTTACCACCTTAAAAACACAAGATATATAAACTATACAATTATAAGATCAATTCACTCACCAATTCTCAGCATATCCAGTACGACGACCATAATGAACGGAATCGACCCCAGAAATGTAGCAATGTTCGGCAGAATCGACTGCGCCGAGTCCATTTTATCGAACAAGTAGCTGATGCTGGTGCTGAAGAGTATTGAGGCAGGACAGTAGAGAAGCACCAGCGATCCAAGAACAGCCAACGCTGGCCAATCGCGCAACGAAGGAATATCGAAGAGGATGATTATCAGGAGCAATGCAGCACTGATGAAGATCATCAAACCGGCTAGTACCATGAAGTATGTTGTGAAGTACATCCCGAATGAGAGGCCGTTTACGCGTAGCTGATTTTTGGCTTTTATCTATATAAAAAAAGATTCATATGGTACGTTTTCTTGAATGTGGAGTGTAGTTGTGATATTTAAAAATGTAGGCCATACAGAAGAATATTGTTTGTTTTTAACAACGCTCCATAAATATAGGAGTTATTTAGTATTTTTCTTTTTATAGTCTTTCTCCTATAGGTGCGTTCGTTTAATCGCCCTTTGGCGTGCTGTATTGCTCTAAGATTTGAGGTCGTGCACCGGTTGTAAGGGACCAGGTAGAATGAGAACAAGAGACAGTAAAATTTCCAACGGAAGCATAGCCGAATATTTATGTCTAACCTAAATTTGAGTAGCGTTGGTGAAAACGGACAATATTCTTCTATATGGCCTTCAATATTCGAGTGGCATTCAATATCGAATTTCAATATCCTCACTTACTTCTCTATCATAGACAATATCTATCGCCAAACTAGCAGGAACCAGCACGAAAATCATGCCAATAAATGTCGCCGTGAAGAATACTCCAATGTTGAACTCCTCGGGCTGTGATGTTTGTGGAAACGGTTGCGACATGACCTCGATAGGCTCCCAAGTACCTCGACTCAACCTCTCGGGACTCATCAGTCTGTAATCCAACAAAATAGTCATATTAAAACAACACTTAGAAAGGCAACACACACAAACCTAGAAGAGAAGAAGAAAACTAAAATAAAAATATCTGATGTGAGCTTTTTGATGAAACCGAAACAAGCATTATTACGAAATATCGGTAAAAAAGTTTTAAAAAATTGCTTAACCCGTAAAAGCATATTGTTAGAGAAGCTTCCTTCCTTAATCCTTCTTTTCTCGTGATCAGCTTAATAATATATAATATTATTAACTCTTAGTAATTATAGTTTCGTTTTCTTCTTTGCTTCTAGTGAACTGAACTACAACTACTACAATATTGTATAACTTTTCCTCTAGAGAGAAATGTTTACACCATATGGCGGCACCAGATCAATTAACAATGCACACCCATATGGTAATAACCGTCAACATGCTCATGCCATCAGGATCACCAAATAGTGCCCTCTATTGGAATAATATTCCAACAGAGTGTTTGAGATATGAGCACAAAGCCAATCTAATGAAATATATTTTAATAATATTTATGATGATTGATGATTGAAGCAAGTCCTGACATTAAAGGACCCGAAGGTCGATTTCTAGTTACAAATTGTAATGAATACAGTAACTACTACTACTTATGGACCCGAAGGTCGATTTCTAGTTACAAATTGAAATTAACACAGTAACTACTACTACTAATATTAATTAAGACACATAAACTCACCTATAAATCGCATTGCTGATCATGTTAATCATAATGGGCAAACTGTGCTGCATCGTATCATTATAAATCAGAGTCAAACTGACTTCAGGGTATGAAAACACGTTCACATTAAGCGCCGCCATATTTGGGTAGATCTCTAAAAGCCGGCTGAAGTTACCATCGTAGTCCATTATATCAGAAGCGCCATTGTTCATCAGCTGTTCCAAAAACGGCTCCAGGTCGTTGTAAGTAGCGTTGTGAATTGCAATCTTCGAGCCGGAACCGTAAATAAGTCCATTTAGTAGCAGTGACTTTTGTTTGGGTTCAGTTGTTTGTATACTGTTCAAATAAAGCCCTAGCGCTGCCAGGGCTAGAGGTAGTATCACCAAAAAGTATAGTTTCTGGATGTCGCGCACCAAACGGAGGGTTCGTAATCGTAGCAGTGCGAAGAAGGTTTGAAAAGCGGATGGTCGCACCTCGACCTTCTCTAGACCTAAACCGGTGATTGGGGATTTGGTCTCACTGATGCTTTCAAGGCCACAGGTTGTGAGATCGCCTCCAGCTGTAATCAAAATTGTATGTTATAGTGAGCAATTTGTAGACAGAACGGACACAAAAATTATTACAAAATATCCTTAAAGATGCTTAAATGGCATTGCTAGATGTAATATAATTTTTACATATTTATACTTTTATTTTTATTTTTATTTGTATGTATTTTTGTTGTGGTTGGGGATATTGAAGAGTTTTTTTAGTGAGGAAAATGCCAATAAAGGTCCTTTCTTATTGACGTGTTCCTATAGTAAAATGTTCACTGATTTCACTCAGAGTTGATATATCTTCACCAGTTTTAAAGATATACAGCTTCAATCATTTTCCTAAATAGAGCTAACTATATTCTATTATTAATTAACATAAATAAATCAAAATTATCGAAAAATGATACAACTAACCCCCTAGGAGGAAAGTTAAACACCATCTGGCGGCACCACATCAATTAGCAATGCACACCCACCATTATCAATTTTTTTTTGCTAGAAAATTGGAAAAATAGTAGACAAACTAAAATTATACAATTTATATTTGTATATTTAACATTATTGTTTTAGATGGAATTATGTACAAGGGAAATGTATGAATTTTTGTGTTGGCCATAATAATAAAAGTCTTTTTTTAGTTATCTCTATTTAGAAAAAGTGGAAAATTGCAAAAGTATATACTAATAACACAACAAAACAAGAAAATTCATATGTTACTATATATAGCATTTATAGACTTTCATAAGGCCTGTGACTCAATAGAAACTTGGCCGATTATAAACTCGTTGGCAAATGCAAGATATGCTAATATTATCAAAAATATCTACTCAAATGCTTCGCAAAATCGGCAAAATGGAAGAAGGTCTAACTACAAATAAAATAAATATTTGAAGAGGAGTGCGACAAGGAGATCCTATTTCGCCAAAATTATTCACCCTAAGCCTAGAAGACGCATTTAATAAACTGAACTAGGAGCGGAATGGGATAAATATCGATGGGATATACCTAAATAACCTTCGTTTTGCCCATGTCCTAATCTTAAAAAATCCAAATGAATTAGAAGAGATGCTACAACAACTAAATAAAGCAACCAAAGTCAAAAGTATACGACTCCTGCGTTCTGCCCGTAGCCACATACGGCCTAGTATTACAAAAAAGAATGCGAACCGTATAAGAACGTCACAGAAAGCTATGGAACGTTCAATGATTGGCATATCATTACGGGTCAAGGTCAGAATCGAAGTGATAAGGGATAAATCGAGAGTGGCTGACTTCATTAAAAGAATAGCACAATTAAAATGGCATTGGGTGGGACACGTCGCAAGACAGAGTAGCGATAGATGGACGGTCATAATAACCCACCAAGAGCAACAACAAGAAGCAGAGGACGTCCACAGAGAAGGTGGCTAGACAATATAAAGGCGGCCGTTGGTAGTGACTGGTTCCACAAAGCACAAGATCGAGAGATGTGGAAGACGTACGGAGAGGCCTATGTCCAGGAGTGGATAAAAGAAGGCTGTAGAAGAAGAAGAAGAATAAGAACATTATGCACATACACAGTAGACCACTCTACCCTCGCCAATTTCCACTACTACGTGAGCCTCTTGCAGATTTTCACGCGATTCCCATCCTCTTTTAACCATTCATCTACCTTTCTGTGGTCTCCAACCCACTCAGCTTTCACTCACTCGCATTCTTTGCTGAGGTGTCACCACGTGTCACTCCCCTTACTACACAGCGCAACCGCGGTGTGCTACAGCCCCATCCACACTTTTCTTCCTCTCTATTCTGGCCCACAACTCGCTCTGGCCATGCACACGTTGTCCTCCCTGCTCCACTCTCCCAACAAATTAAGCATTTCAGGAGATTCCCCCGCGCTTGTCACTCTACGTGGCCAGAATTGTGCGCCATTACCATTACATTACCAGCATTTCTTCCTTTTCTATCAGTATCTATCTTACCTCGGTTCCCAGGCATCCCCTATCTCTCAATTTCTCCTACTCCCACACCTCGGATATACCAACTCTTTCATACATCATTTCTCTATTATTCTCCATCCACTCTCCGTCCGCCTGTCTACACCTCATCCATACCTCCTGCACCAGTCGCCCAATTCCTCAAACTTAAGAACCCTCACACACGACTCCCACAACATGCTCATCTGATTAATCTCCTGAATAGCACTGCCCTAGGTGTCCACCTTTCCAGACCTCGTAGACTCTTCAGGAACCATCCTTACTCCCTTTCAATTACATCACACTTAAACCTTGGTTTCCCAGGAAGCGGTATCGACAAAAGCGTAATATTAATAATTTTTAAAATGTATCAACCAGAAGGGGAGTGCGGTGACCATAAATCTTAAAAATTCTTAAATTTTGGCCGAAATTATGTGAAATATCAACCAAGAATGTCAATATATTAAACGGGAATGCAAAAATGTCACGAATTTCACGCGATTTGGTTAAAAATTTAAGAATTTTTAAGATTTATCAACCAGAATGGGGGAGTACGGTGACTTAAAATCTTAAAAATTACCGTACTCCCCGGTGACTATAAATCTTAAATATTCTTAAATTTTGGCCGAAATTACGTGAAATTTCAACCCAGTATGTCAATCTGGTCAACTGGGATGTAAAAATGTTACAAATTTCACGCGATTCGGTCCAAAATTTTAGAATTTTTAAGTTTTACCAACCAGAATGGAGGAGTACGGTGACTATAAATCTTAAAAATTCTTAAATTTTGGCCGAAATTACGTGAAATTTCAACCCAAAATGTCAATATATTCAACCGGGATGCAAAAATGTCACGAATTTCACTCGATTTGGTCAAAAATTTAAGAATTTTTAAGATTTATCAACCAGAAGGGCGGAGTACGATGACTATAAATCTTAATTTTTTTTAAATTTTGGCCGCAATTACGTGAAATTTCAACCCAGTATGTCAATATATTCAACCGGGATGACCGATTGACCACCAGCACTACGTTATCCGCATACTCCAACATCCACACCTTGGTTCTCCCCACCACGGCCCCTCCCGCCTGTCCTCTCCTCAGTACAACCTCCAACTCTCGCCTGTATAGATTAAACAGAATGAGGCTTACCAGACAACCCTGCCTTACTCCCACATTCACCCTAATGTTCTCCGATACTGCTGAATTCACTCTTGCTTTTGCCCACGGCTCTTTATACATCCTTCTCAGCCAATCTACACCTTCCTCTTCCATGCCCAACCTATCCATACACTCCACAAGTCTTCCCCTAGGAACTGAATCATACGCCGCTTCAGATCCATAAACACCGCATGCACTCTTCCTTTGTATTTCAACGCTTCCTCCACCATTCTCGCTAGCGTGAAAGTCTGCCCAATCGTCGATCTTCCCTTTCTGAACCAACCCTCGCATACCGGCAATAGCCCTTTTCGTTGCACTTCACTCTCCATTCTGTTCCTCACCACTGTATCCCGCACTCATAACAGTAATCGCTTTGCAGTTCTTTATTCCCGAGAGCGCTCCCCCTATATATACTGGGACCACTATACCCACACGTCAATCTTCCGGCATCTCCCCCTCACCACTCCACACGCTATTGATAACCTGCAGTAACTTATCTCTTCTTTTCTCTGGTGGGCTTTTGACCGTCTCTGCCTGCAGCCCATCTTCTCCCATGGCCTTTCCCAGTTTCAGCTGTCTCAGGTGGAAGTGGCACCATCTCTTTCCGCGAAAACCCTTCCCTTCCTACCACCTGTCTCGAACTCCCGAAATCCAACTCAGACCCCGCCATCTCTCTGCAAATATATTCCCACTCTGCCAGCTCCATGTTCACTTTCACCTTCCTCTCCCTTCCCTTTAGGATTTTCCACAGTCCTTTCTCTGCTACACCCTACCTCAACCTCTTTTTTACCTTCTGCACAATTTTCTTCCTCTCGCACGTTCTCTGGAACTCCCTTTTCGCGTGATTGGCCCTTTCCACTTCACTTCTCCTATCCCTCTACTTCGCTGTTTCCCTTCGCCATTTCCCTTCGCCACAACGACTTCTTCAGCCTACATTCCTCGTCAAATGAGCTCTCCCTCTGGCCCCCCTCTTGTTCTTCTCCAATGCAGCCACCATCACCCAACTGGATCGTCGAATGCACTTCTTCCAACTTCACGCCCTTTAGCGTGTGTCATCGATGCTCGGCGTCGACGGGGTTGGTGAAGGAAGCTACAATATGTCGCAGGGGTCAGCTCTTCGTAAGACAGGCACGAAGAGGGTTCAAAACCATCAGGCCGCCTTGCGGAGAAGATAGGATCAACGCTCGGCGTCGAGGATGTTCTTGAAACGGTTTTCTGAGTCGTCGTGAGGGAGAACCGTCACAAGAGAAATATGGGGCACAATTATGAGTGTAAGCTGATAGCTGCAAGGAAATAAATCGATCCTCTGAGTCTTGGTGAGGGAGAATCAATTTACCAAAGGTAAAAAGTTAAACTCAAGTATTGGTTTCAAGGCGATAGTCGGGTAATATGAATCAGTTCTCTGAGTCTTGGTGAGTGAGAATCGACTGCCGTTTAGGGGTGCACGATATTTATAGGCCCCTTAATCTTAGCATCTGCTGAAGACACGCACGCAGCCCGGGTATTTCCTACCCTACTGAGCGTGGAGCAGGGCTAAGCGGCATGTTCGCCGAAACGGTAATACGTGTTATCATGCTCATCCAAACCTTCCAACCCTTCCTCTCTTCGCTTATGAAGGTCGATCTTTCCTCACTCTCATGACCACCTCCACCGGTACATAATCCGACCCCCCTAAATTGTCTACCGCGAATCACTCCAACTCTTCCCTTCCGATCCCTTTAACCACCACGCTAACACCGAGCCTCCTCCCTGGCCACAGAAAGTCTTCTTCCCTTCCCAGTGCCCTTCACAATATACCATGCTGACTTTCTCCTCCATTCGATCCATTTCTTACCAGGAGGATAAGGAATGGATCGAATGGGGAAGAAAGGCAGGATGGTATGTGCTCAATAGTTGCTGTGAAGGGCACTGGGAAAGGAAGAAGACTTTCCGTTGGTCACTTTATCCTAGGAGCACCTTTCTCTCCATTTACTACCCTTACTGATTCCTCCCTCCTTCCAACTACCCCAGTCACCCCCGATGATACATTCATCTGTCTCTGTCTCCAGCCCGTCCAGTATCTCCACTATAGCTCCAACTAACTATATTCTATTATTAATCAACATAAAATAACACAAAATTATCCAGTTTCTGCTAGAAAATCTCTCAAATACAAACTAAAATATTATACGAAATCATTACAAATATCTGAAAAATGTATCAGAATATAAATAAAATTATCTAACCGTTAAGTCCTGGTTTCCTAGGAAGCGGTGTTCATAAATGCGGCCGTTTTTAACGTCATTTACACATTGCAAGATATATTTTAAGTACATGTAATATGAATAACTCACCATATTCCAGTGTAATGCATGACATTTTCTCAATACTTAGAAGTATACCTCCCTCTGGATTACCAGATTTATTTAAATATACATAAAAGAAATGTGACGTCAAAATGACGTGAATACGACCGCTTTTGTCGGCACCGCTTTTATCGGCACCGCTAGGAAACCATGACTTGAGAATGAAGTAAATTATTTCAAAATGTAGTAAACAGTAGTAAACTGGGTTATTTTTTTGTTGAATAAGAATTGATAGATGTAGAAAAAAAGTTCACCTTTAGCTTCTTTCTCCAAATTATTGGCTTCATTTTGTAACGACTGGTAGCTAGTGCTCTTACTCTGCAAACTCAGACTTCTACTCAGCGCCCTATTTCGCACCATCTTCTTGGATAGATTGTCCATCGGTATCTCAGTCTCTTCGTCGCGTTCAAGATGGAGGAACACCTCCTCCAGAGTTGTCATTGACACACCATAACATGATATACCTGTTTGGTATAACATTAGCTTCATATGAAGATCTATTCGATAAAAAATACTTACCCAATCTACTCGTTCTATTATTAATCTCCTGCTCGATGGCTGAGAAGAGTGGTGCGAAGTTATCTACAGCGTTGTGGGGCAGAATAAAGCTGAGCTCGCGACCATGTCGTCTAGCTTTCTCTGCTTTTGGTACGTGGGTGGTGACTAGTCGAGCAATAGCGTGCTCTCTGCAAGCTCCTATAAAAAAATTAGTTTATGGTATTTTAAATTAACACATTTGAGGGGGTGTAATTCACCTTCAAGCACCAACGTCAGATGGTAGCCTATTCCAAACTTGTTCTTCAGGAAGAGTGAGGTGCCGCAACAACGGACTTTGCCTTTTGAAACGACCGCTTTGCGATCAGCTATAGAATAACACGTTTATTTATGTAGATTATGAACAAATATTATATAAACTGCTTTCGTTTATTGTTCGGGAACTTTTTCGGGCTGATTATCTCGTGTTTATTTATTTATGCGAGCCGCACTATGTTACCTTAGGCCCAATTCACATATAGGAGGCGAAGAGGCGAAGACGCGGTGCCGTCGCGGTAAGAGGCATGACGCTTGCACGCCCCCTCTGTATAAACAATGCTCACTTAGATGACGAGGCGCGGGCATTTGCCTCGTGTCTCTCGCCATGCCGGCACCGCGTCTTAGCCTCTTCGCCTGAGATACAGTGGCTGCGAGGCGAGAGGCACAACTCTTCCCCGCCGCCTCTATGTAAACATACGGTGGAATGTCCACCCCTTCACTGCATATGGACATCACAATCGCCTGTGCGACGTCGCGCCTGCACCTAACCTACACCGCGCCTTCGCCCGATGCCACGTATGTGTGAATTGGGCCTTGGCGTGCTGTATGGCTCCAAGTTGTGCAGTGGTGCACCGGTTGTAAGGGACGAGGTAGAATTGTGCGCATCGGGAGCGACAAATAGAACAAGAGACAATAAGCCCGGAGCAGCATATAATGATAAACGAAAACAGCTCTTCTCTCTTGCGTTCGACGACGAGTAACTCCGGTGTGAAAAATTCTAAGCAGCTTTACACGATAAACGAAGGCAGCTATAATTCAAGCTAATTACCTAATATATCCGCTTCATCCATGAAATGAGTGGTGAGCAAGATCACCTTGCCATGCCTGCGGTTTTGCAGTACGGACCACATATGCCGTCTAGAGTAAGGATCAACGCCCGCCGTTGGTTCATCCAATATTATAATCTGAAGAAGAATTATACATATAATATGAGACGTTTTCGTTTATTGCCTAGGAGCTGTTCCGAGTTGTTCTAAGCCAACAAAGACCAGCCCAGAACAGTGCCTAAACGATACACGAACATGGCTATGGTGGCTAAAATTTTAGAATTTGAAGCCTCCAATTACAAAGAAAAACCTTAGTAACCAAATATTGGATTGTTAAGGCGTCCATTTTGTGATAATTCATTTTAAAGGATAAATAAAACGATTTTTGACTTTGATTTTTCATCACAATTATTGATTACTAATGAATAATAAAAACGAATTTTTACTTTGCTTTTTTTTTGTTGCTCATCAGTTACACTTTGCAACTAGTTTCGGCTAAGCTCTAGCCATTTTCGAACTACTCCGATGACTGAGATGATCGGAGGAGCTCGAAAATGGCTAGAGCTTAGCCGACACTAAGTGTAACTGAAGAGTGATATATAAAACAATTTGATACTTTGTTATTAATTCACTTCAGTTACACTTAGTGTCAGCTAAACTCTAGCAATTTTCGAGATTCTCCGAGCATACCAGCAATCGGAGGAACACAAAAATGGCTAGCCGAAACTAGCAAAGTGTAACTGAAGAGCGACAAAAAAAGTAAATATTCGTTTTAATTATCCATTTGTAACCAATAATTTTATCAAAAATTTGTATTTGTCCTTGTTATTCCAGTCTTTTAAAGATATTACATTAATTTACCTTCGGATCCCCTATGACAGCAATGCCAACTGAAAGCTTCCTCTTCTGTCCACCACTTAAATGCTTGGCCAGGCAATTCGCTTTGTCACTCAAGTCAATATCTCGTAGGGTTTTGGCTACTTCATACTCGCGCAGACCATAAGGAATGCCCTGTAATGTAAATCATTTTTATTTTGTATTCCTTCCCACCTTCTTGCAAATTGAGTTTACTTTAACAGCTGCGAAGAACTCTAAATGCTCTTTGGGTGTTAGGTTGTCGAAAAGAATATCGTGTTGCGGGCACACTCCGGTTATTCTTCTGATTTGCTCCATATCGTTTGGATCCCTAAAATTAATGTTGTAGAGAGTAGAAACTTAATTTACTTACAATTTATAGTGCTGACAAATTATATTCAGAGAAATAATAATAATAATAGATCTGTATCAGCGATGTTCGCTACTATTTACAGATTTAACATAAATTACGATAAATCCCTAATACATGGAAGACCTAAAAGATGTACTTTCGCTTAAAAAATTGAAATTAAAACTGAATTCTGCTTAACATAAAACTAAAAAACCGACATGGTGATGAAATAATGTTCCTCGATTTGATACACGTTATATCAACCACCCAGATATGGAATGGAGGGAAAGACTTCAGGCCAGAGGAAGTTGAGGAGGTGCTAAACCGGAAAAGTAGCAGGTGTGGATGGTATAAAACAAGACGTGGGTATTAAATGGCAATGGTAAGGAGGCGGTTATCCGATTAATCAACAGAATAGTAAGATACAATCCCAGAAAGCTGGAAGGAAGATCTTGTGCCACAATGGAAGCGGCAAAAATTTAGAAAATTATAGAGGAATCAGACTGATCATCTACCAAATCTATACTACGTTGACAGCGAGAAGGCTCGAGGATGAGGTAGAAAGTAGGCAGCTTATCTCCGTGTTGCATAGCGGTTTCTAATAGTTTCTGATATGGTTTTCATGCCAGGGCTAGTGATAGCCTATTGGATTAATAACGTAACTCCTTGAGAAGTGTAACTCCTCTTGCCCATAAGTTAAGGGCAACCCTTTCAAGAGGAGAGGGAAACTAGTTAGGACTCCTTCACCCATAGGTGATATCGTGGTCGGACACTGGCTCATTTCCTCACACTGCAGCTGATGGTGGAAAAGGAATTGGAGTCCATGGGAGGGCAATTTTTCGCCCTTTTCGTTGACCTCTATGTTCGTGAAGGGCCGCAGTACACACAGCCTAGGGGCGCGGGCTGTACTCACCGTACAAAAAAAAAGACCTCTAGGCGGAGTATGATTCAATAGATAGAATGAAAATGAATTAATGCTTGCGGAAAAATCGAGTGGCGGAGAAAATTAGCTAATCCATATTCTGAGACGTACTGTCGAGTGAGTATTGGGAGAGTTTTGGATAGACAAGTGGGGTCTGCCCGTAGATTCCATTATTATTCAATTTATTAGTGGAAAGCTGGATGAACTGTTAAGAATGCGCCCAATTGAGGGGAGTGGTAATAGGCTAGAAACGATTGGTCCTTGTCATACGCGGACAATGTTGCCTAAGTCCTTCAGAGAGCAAAATGAAGAAGCAGATCGATTCTTTGGGAGGCGAAGTCTGGAAGCAAATTTTAGAGAAAGAAAGTAGATGTGTTTCAGGAAGAAAGGTGGCAAAAAGTAGAAGAAAGTTTGAATTGGAGAGGAGAAAAGATAGAGAAGCTGCAGTGCTTCAAGTACCTGGGCTTCATGTTCTGGTATGTCACGAATAATGCCCAAGTGGCTGTGGAGCGAATGAAGGTGGCCTAGAAGAAGGAATTAAGCTTGTTTTAGTGGCCAACTGGTTTTATGGGATTGCACGCATCGCATTGTGGTCCATATTTCTAATCTGTACTGAGGTATGGTGCTTCAAGGACGTGATAGAGGCGGAAAGTGTGCAACTACAATACCTGAAGATATTGCTAGGCCTACCTAAGATATATAGTTCTGCAGGAAACGAGTAGGATGAGTATAGGATGAATGACTGCAGCAAGAGTGACTAAGTATGACAGAGTGGTAGCGGAAGTGAATAATGCAAAGCCACCTGAGGTATGGGGTGTCAAGGAGATGATAGAGGCGGAAATAGTGTAACTACAGTACCTGAAGATATAGCTAGGCCTAGAAACATCAGCCCCAATATATATAGTTCTACAGGAAACGAGTAGGATGAGTATAGGATGAATGATTGCAACAAGAGTGACTAGGTATGACAGAGTGGTAGCGGAAGTGGATAATGCAAAGCTACCTGAAGTATGGGCTATCAAGGACATGATAGAGACGGCAATAGTATAACTACAGTACCTGAAGATATAGCTAGGCCTAGAAAGATCAACCCCAAGATATATAGTTCTACAGGAAACGAATAGGATGAGTATAGGATGAATGACTGCAGCAAGAGTGACTAGGTATGACAGAGTGGTAGCGAAGGTGGATAATAGAAAGCTACCTGAGGTGTGGGTTGTCAAGGACATGATAGAGCCGGAAATAGTGCAACTACAGTACCTGAATATATAGCTAGGCCTAGAAAGAGCAACCTCAAGATATATAGTTCTTTAAGAAATGAATAGGATAAGTATAGGATGAATGACTGCAGCAAGAGTGACTAGGTATGACAAAGTGATATCGGAAGTGGATAATGCAAAGCTACCTGAGGTATGGGGTGTCAAGGATATGATAGAGGCGGAAATAGTTCAACTACAGTACCTGAAGATATAGCTAGGCTTAGACAGAGCAACCCCAAGATATATAGTTCTTTAAGAAACGAATAGGATATGTATAGGATGAATGACTGCAGCAAGAATGACTATGTATGACAGAGTGGTAGCGGAAGTAGATAATGCAAAGCTACCTGAGGTACGGGGAGTCAAGGACATGATAGAGGCGAAAATAGTGCAACTACACTACCTGAAGATATAGGTAGGCCTAGAAAGATCAGCCCCAGGATATATAGTTCTACAGGAAACGAATAGGATGAGTATAGGATGAATGACTGCAGCAAGAGTGACTACGTATGACATAGTGGTAGCTGAAGTAGCTGATGCAAGGCTACCTGAGGTATGGCGTGTTAAGGACATGATAGAGGCGGAAATAGTACAACTAGAGTACCTGAAGATATAGCTATAAAGAACAACCCCAAGATATATAGTTCTTTAAGAAACGAATAGGATAAGTATAGGATGAATGACTGCAGCAAGAGTAACTAGGTATGACAGAGTGGTAGCGGAAGTGGATAATGCAAAGCTACCTGAGGTATGGGGTGTCAAGGACATGATAGAGGCGGAAATAGTACAACTACAGTACCTGAAGATATAGCTAGGTCTAGAAAGAGCAACCCCAAGATATATAGTTCTTTAAGAAACGAATAGGATATGTATAGGATGAATGACTGCAGCAAGAGTGACTAGGTATGACAGAGTGGTAGCGGAAGTGGATGATGCAAAGCTATCTGAGGTATGGCGTGTCAAGGGCATGATAGAGGCGGAAATAGTGCAACTACAGTACCTGAAGATATAACTAGACCTAGAAAGATCAGCCCCAAGATATATAGTTCTACAGGAAACGAATAGGATGAGTATAGGATGAATGACTGCAGCAAGAGTGACTAGGTATGACAGAGTTGTAGCGGAAGTGTGACTAGGTATGACAGAGTTGTAGCGTAAGTGGATGATGCAAAGCTACCTGAGGTATGGGGTGTCAAGGACACGATAGAGGCGGAAATAGTGCCACTACAGTACCTAAAGATATAGCTAGGCCTAGAAAAGGCAACCCCAAGATATATAGTTCTTTAAGAAACGAATGGGTATGATGGATGAGTATAGGATGAATGGACTGCAGTAAGAGTGACTAGGTATCACAGAGTAGTAGCGGAAGCGGATGATGCAAGACTAAAAGTAGTGAATGGATATCTGGAGTTAAATGTTTGTATAAAGGCTGGTTTATCATTGGCTGAAGTGCAGAAATGGTAGAAGGATAGAAGGAGGGGGTTAAGTCCAAACTTATTGCAAAACAGAACCTGCAGGATAGCGAATGTCAAGTAGAGTACAGCAGCGGGAGATGGAGAAAAGCAGGTATAAGAATGTACAAGAACACAGCCGTCCGCCGTTTTGTAACGCCTTCGACTGTGTCAGGAATCGAAGGCGTTACAGGAGTGACTGGTCATTGCAGGTGTAGATGTGGGTGCGTGGAAAGGGGAAATAAATACTGGATGGATGAGGATTATAGCAAATGTACGTTATGTGGAGTAGGTACGGATAATTCGTTTCAATCGTTTGATGAGTGTGTGAGTATGAATGATAGTGAGAGGGTGAGGAAGAAATGTAAGGACATGCATGCCCTTACATTTCTTCCCGCCTTCCTCAAGGATGGAAGTGGCCTGGAAGCAATGAGATGAACAAATCATACTTAATAATGTGATTACAGCCAACATATCTGTAGAAAATTAGATTTTTGAGCTGATCTAATCATCTTACCTAATATCATATCCAAAGATATACGCCGTACCACTTGAAGGCGACGTCAAACCAGTCAAAATATTAAACAACGTCGTTTTGCCAGCTCCATTATGACCTAAAATCGCTGTGATTTGGCCCTCATAAATAGTCAAGTTTATACCATTAATAGCCTTCACCTCAGGCTTGCGACAGTGCTGCAAACAGTTTCAAACTTATCATCAAAAATAACTGTATAAAACAACTATATTTACATGGAACGACTTGTAAAGATCCGTTATTCGGATGGCTTCCTTGCCTTTCATCTCTCTAGGCACTTGTTCGACATCTGTGTTCTCCTCCTCGCCCGTGTTGAGCGAACCGAGCGACCCACCATTAGCTAGAGGTATCTGTAATATCAAGTGTTTGCTCCAGTGTTAGGAAATCCAAAATTCGACTACTAAAACTAACAATTCCTACCTTTTCTATTTTCTTCTTTGGACACCAAAATGATGGTCGAAAGCAAAATAATGGCGACTGTTTAATTCCATGTTCACCTAAAGAATTAAAATCGAATAAGTCTAGTTTACTCAACATCTAAATGTGAATTGTAATTTAAATACGATATAAAAAGAAACTTCTATTTTTATATAGACGTGAGGCTTTTCCGCCGGTCAAGGGAGAAGCTCAGAGGAGTTTATTCACCCGGTAGGTAAAGGTTTTCTGTGAAGCTAATTTGCCTTTAACCTCTGAACAACTGTGAAAGGTGATTCGCGAAAATTCGTTCCCCGCAGGGAATCGAACTCAGATGCTCAGAACGAGATGGACGACGCCTCTAACCACTCGGCCACTGAGCTGGGTCACGATATAAATTAATAGCTTTCTTTTTATGTTTAGGTAAATAGGATATAATATGCGATAGGTAAAATACAAATATTAATACGGCTATAAAAAAATAATACAAAAGCAGCCTTTAGCTCTTCTCCACAAGCACTAGGTCCTTGAATATTCCATGGTACACTTTATGATTCCAAGTCTTGTATAAAGGTCATTCAAAGTCATCCACCGCGACGTACTACCCACTATTTATAATTATTTCATACAGAAACAACAACGAAAATAGACAAATCTAGCTAAACATCGTATCTAGTAGTAAGATATAATCCTCAAACTAGAGGCGGTTCGTGGCGCAGTGGTCTAAGGCGATGGCCTGAGGCCATTGCGTACGAAACGTTGGTGGTTCGAATCCCCCGCTAGCCAGGAATTTTTCCACAAGGAATTCACCCGGCTAGCATATCATGGATGTTGTATGAGGCACAATAGGTCATAGGTCCGAGAAGGGCCGTAGTGCCCACAGCGCAGTGCCCGTAGTGCCCACTAGGCCCTCTCTAGGAAGATGATGATTCTTTCCCACGCCAGCCTTCCGCAGATGTACACGCAAGTCTCACCCTCTCTTAACCATTTACTCTTCTATCTGCAATCCGTCACTCACTCTGCATTCACTATCTTACATTCGTTGCCACCACGTGTTGTTTCAATGGATTTGTAGCTAGGAGCTTCCCCGCACGTGCCACTCTATATAGCAAGGGCTGCACGAGCACTCAGTCATTCCTAACTGACTTTTTGTCACTCAACATCAATCATCCTCTTCTCTCAGACTTCTGTTCATATACGTCCCATTCCTCTCAGCCTTTCGGACGCATAAAAAGCTGAGACATACCCATACAGACATCCTTTCCCTATCCGCTCTCTGCGCTATTCCTACATATCATTCACACCTCCTCTTCTCCCAACTCCAGCAGTTCCCGAATTTCACTACCGTTCCACACGACACCCACCACGGGCTCATACAATTCGTTTCCTGCAGGATCACCATCATTCGAATCCCAGCATACTCTTCTGACATTAGCCTTGATCCGTTTAGATTATATTCCACTCTCGCATGCCCCGCACTTACAGAAATATTGGCCTCCATTGGTTACTATACCAACACCCCTTCCATTTCCTATTCGCTATTGCCTAGCCATTCTAGCCTGCACCCACTCCTAATGTTTCTTAAATCCTCCTCTGCAGTCAATCCAAAAGCCTAAATACTTAAACCAATTCACTCTCGCAATCATTGTTTCATTTTATTTTAACTCTTCCGCTCTAACAATTCAACCCTTAATTTTATATATCATCTGATTGGTTTTTCTCCATATTCACTAGTAACCCCGTCTTATCAAGGTACCAAGGTCCCAATATTTGATCATTTCTTGCATCTCCTTCACTCTGTTAGCTACAAGCACTACATTATAGGCATGACAGGGACAGCGTAGCGCAGTGGTAAGGCTTCGTTTTTTCTCCATATTTACTAGTAACCCCGTCTTATCAAGCTACCTTCCCACTATTTGAACATTTCTTGCATCTCTTCTACTCTGTTAGCTACAAGCACTACATCATAGGCACAACAGGGGCTGCGTAGCGCAGTGGTGAGGCATCGGACTGCTGCGCTAAAGATCGTAACATCAAATTTCACAAAGCGAAATACTTTTCAGCTTGCACGCGCGCCTCACTCCCCAACCCGCTTGGCCAGCGTGCGGTTGTATCGCTAAACATATTTCTCTGGTCCGGAGTAGATGATATTCTCATGTAGACGTACTCCAGTGGTTCGGAATCCATACTAAAGTGTAGGTCCACCTATGATGCCCGTTGCCAACACTATAGGCAGAGAAAGAGACCCATACGCCAGGAGTGGCGTGAAAGTGGTCGAAAACTACATCATACGCAAATGCTATTATCGATACCTAAGTTCGTCTTATTACCAAACCTCCCCTCCTCAACCTCAGCAAATACTCAATCTGTATATATATATATATATATATATATATATATATATATATATATATATACTCACATGTATACACATGTGAGTATATATACAGATTGATCAGGAGACGGCTTAGAGTGCAACTCTGCCTTACTCCCACATTCATTATAAATTGTTTCATTCACTCTCGTGTTTGCTCATGTCTCTTTCTACATCCTTCTTGCCCATTACACCAATTCTTCCTCTATCCGTAATATTCCCATACACTCCACTAGCTTACCCCTAGGAACTGAGTCATATGCTGCGTTCAGATCCACAAATACCGGATGCATTCTCCCTTTGCACCCCAACACTTCCTTCAACATTCTCGCTAGAGAGAAATCTGCTCCCTCATCCCTATTCCTTTTTTTAACCCACCCTCAGATTTCGGCAGCAATCCTCTACTGTCAACTTCAGATTCCATTCTGTTTCGACCATTCTCACAGTTAGCTTGCACCCGCACTCATTAATGTGATACCTCTGTAGTTTTTCAGCTCTGAGGCTACTCCCCCTTTCTGCACTGGTACAATCACAATCGCCACTCTTCAGGCACCTTCATCACTTCACTCCACTCCACACCCTATTGATGCACTGTAGGTGTTTATGCGTTCCCATTATCGGCAACCTCTTGTATGCTACATCTTTTAAACCGTCTTCATTTTCCGCCTTACCCAATTTCAACTGACCCAGTACCACTTCCAACTCATTCCAAGAGAGCACCTCATGTTTTACAGCCTGTGTCGGATCCCTCAGTTCCACTTCAGTTCCTGCCATCCCTCTACAACTCTTCTTCCACTGAAATAAACATGTGGCATTCTATGTTTATTTCACCATTCATTTCCCTTCACAGCCCCATCTCCGACACACACTCTTTTGACCTCTTTTCCACCTTATGAATTTCCTCCACTACTCTCTATCTTTCGCACACACTCTCAAAATCCTTCTTCACCTGGTGTGCTCTCTCCAGCTCATGTATCCCATATCTCCATGCTGCCACCTCATTCCAATATATCGCCTTCTTCTTCCTACACTCCTTATCAAATCTTCCACTACTCTCTACCTTTCGCACACACTCTCAAAATCCCCCTTCACCTTGTCTGCCCTTTCCAGCTCATATATCTCATATCTCCATTCTGCCATTTCATTCCGGTATATCGCCTTCTTCTTCCTACACTCCTAATCAAATCTTATGAATTTCCTTCACTACTCTCTACCTTTCGCACACACTCTCAAAATCCCTCTCCATCTGGTGTGCCCCTTCCAGCTCATGTTTCTCATATCTCCATTCTGCCATCTCATTCCGGCATATCGCCTTCTTCTTCCCACACTAATCAAACCAGCTATCCCTCTGACTGCTGCTCTTTTTCCTCAATAATACAGCCATCATCACCCTCTCCAGCCCGTTATATAGAAGGTGCAATGAAAAACTAGAAACAGCATGTAATATGCCTCTGCCCAGCTCTAGTAAACACTAGGCATCTAATACTAATAGGGGAGTGCTGGCCTAGTATGGCCAGCATTGGCAACTCCTCACCCACCAGAGTTTTGCAGCAAAATTGACTGGTGGGACGAGTGATCAGCCTTAAAGGGAGATTTCACCATGGGCCAATTTTGAGGCTTAAGTGTCTGTAGCTATGCTATCCTCCAGCCAACTATCCAGAACTTTCTCCAGCTACGGTATCGAGTGCCTCTCCTCCTACATTACGTCATTTGGTTTCTCATATACTAACATATTCGGCACCCTCCATCCAAACAATTGTTGCCCCTTCCTCCCTTTCGTCTCACCACAACTTCAAACGGTAGATGATATGACCGCGCCCCTCAGTTCATCTAATGTGTGCATCAACCTCCTATTTGCTTCCCAGCTTGCCAGCAGGACTCTATCTTCCCCAATATTACTGCCCCAGGCACCACCACATTGTTCTTTCTTTCTGTACTCTATCTGTTTTCCTTTCTCTTTAAAAATATCTGCATCTTTTTTTCTCGCACCCGCACCCACTCCTGGGTCTGCTCCCTCAACTTCACTAGCTGGTCCAACGTGTCTAGCTATTACACCATGACCAATAGGAGGAGCTTAGGTGAATTTTTAGAGTAGGTTAGGAGGATATATATATATATATATATATATATATATATATATTCACAACTTACTTGGAATAACGCTATCGAAATAGTAGGCCAAGGATGCATACAGCAGGATATCGAATCCCATCATTATAAGACTACCGCCAAATGGCATTCCAGGTCCTGAAGACCAAATGTTGTCCAAATTAATGCCTTCGCCTGACAGATCCATAACGAGTGCCTAAAAAGACAAAATGTATATTCATACATTAATCAAGTGTGGCTCTAATAATTAAGCCTGTAAGAATGAAAGTGGCATAAGTCACAATGTGTTGTGTTCTTACCTTATCCATGGCTAGAGCAAACCCAGACGAACTAATCAGAGAGATGAACCATAGATGAACTGAATTTGACGTGCCTACAAAGACCTGGAGGAAGTAGAACAGGCTCATTATGTTCACAGCAAAGTTTCCCAAGATGCCAGCAGTCTGTAACAATAAATAGTATAAATACATAAAGACATCAAAGTATAACTATGGAGAACACAACATAACCAAGAAGAATAATCTATTACAACCAAAGAACAAACCATAACAAAGTGTAGTAACCGATATCATAGGATAATTAAGGATAACAATATGTTACAAAGGATAACTGAATAAATAATAAAGAAAAAGGTATTATCCTTCATTCATCAGTTAAACTTTATAAGAAAAGGTAACAAAAGGTAACAAATGTTGATTAAATATGAATAAAATGAAGACTAACGAAGAAAAAATAGAAATAAAAAAGACAAGGTAATATGTTATCTTACCCTTGACTTATCGAAAAATGGTGTGATCATAAACCCGAACATAATAATCGACAGCGAGTAGAGGAATATCAGCAGAAACACGAGGAAGAGATTAGTATGCTGGAACACCTTCAAGACGTAAATTAGTCCGGCACATGTAATGGAAACAATCAAAACGAAGAATCCGTAGATAATAAACCAAGATAACCTGCAACAACAAAATTCCATTAAGTAAAGCTTCAAAGGGAATCCAATGCACATCATGTCACCAAAAAACGGAATCTCTCAGCCCCATTATCTTCATGCCTTCCTTAATCTTGTTCTCCTTCTCCCCCACAATCAGAATGAGAAGGTATGTGATGAATTGCGACAGTGCCATCACCATGTAGAGTGGTATGCCCACACGAAATGCCACCATCCAGTTACCAGTGTACGCTTCTTTTGGGAACATTTCGATGAGAAGTTCTGGTACTTGGATGTCACCACGGCCTGTATCCATCTAGAAAAATAAATAAAAATATTTAAATAATATAACTTAGGTTTCCAAAGTTGAAATGTTCCAGCGGCCTCTAAGGGGCAGTATCGCCCATTTATAACATTTGGATGTTTGTGTATATTTCTCTGCACAAACCCCTCTTCATAAGGTCCTTTGTTATTTTTAAGTGACTGGAACTATTTACTACATTGTTTCTCACATTTGTTGTATACATTAGGCGTAAATTAATAAACGAAATTAATTTAATCGTAGAAAGTAATGGATTGGTTGGTAGGGGCCTTCGCCCACCCCACCGTCACTAGCATACTTTTTTGAATGGATACAGACGTTTTATATTCTATAAACCATTCCAAGAAGAGTGTTATCCTATGGAACAACTATGCGAGCAAAGGTGGGGTGGGAGGGTGTCCCCTACCAACCAAACTAAGCCCGTCCACTATTTCAAACGGCTTGAACTCTGTACTACATTGTTAACCATTACTTTCTATTTATTCTTTAATTAATTTCATATATTAATTTACGCCTAATGCATAAGAAAAATGTGAGAAACAATGTAGTACATAGTTCAAGTCATTTAAAATGGTGGACGGGCATAGTCAGATTGGTAGGGGCCGCCCGCCCACCCCACCCTTGCTCGCATGGTTGTTCCATAGGATAACACTCTTCTTGGATTGGTTTAAACAATATAAAACATCTGTATCCATTGAAAAAAGTATGCGAACGAAGGTGGGGTGGGCGGGGGACCCTTACCAACCAAACTATGCCCGTCCACTATTTCAAACGACTTGAACTCTGCACTAGTTTGTTATCCATTACTTTCTGCGATTCAATTAATTTCATATATTAATTTACGCCTAATGTATACAAAAATGTGAGAAACAATGTAGTACATAGTTCAAGTCACTTAAAAATAACAAAGGACCTTCTGAAGAAGGGGTTTGTGCAGAGAAACATACACAAACATCCAAATAATCTGTAATTAATGTGCGACCCCCACTTTGAGAATCACTGGTCTAAACAATAATAAACTATATTAAGGATAAATGGCTTGGATAAAATAAGATAAACTTACGGGGGATACCCAATTTCGCTATTCCCCATAAGTTTATCATAGGAGTTAATAGTCATTCCAAGTTTTTAGATAGATATATCTAATATTACATAATATTATATATTAGTATTATATATAATTTCTCACCCCAATTTTGGTATAATCCAGTAGAGCTTGAAGCGCCACAAATCCGGAATAGTAGTACTGATTCACAGGACAACTATCCCCTGTTTCAATAGGGAACACGGACAAGTGTCCTCCTATAAGCGAGGTGGTTTGTCTGCAGCTCGCCGGCGAGCTGTAGAACGCGGTTGTTGACGGTGTTTCGTGGAATGAAGGATTCGTTCGAATTTCATATCTGTAAAACGCAATAAACCCAAATCATATCAAAACTTATTAGATGTTCGTGATATTACTTTAAAGGTCCATCTATGGGTCCAGGCTCCTCAAACACTACGGCTATGGGGAAGCTGCGCGGTTGCTTCCAATAGGTTGTTAAAAGATCTTCTTTGGTGGGAAACAGAATCCAGTGAATTGGATGCGAACCCGGTTGCTCGTCCATATTCTCCCAGAGGATGTTAACATTCCGCAGAAATTCCTAATAGAAGAAAGTAAGTCTGCTTATAGAAAAAATATACATTTGAAGCAAGGGAATGAGAAAATATTAAAGCGAAATACAATGGATGACAGGATTATGTGGAATTGGAGGGATTAGATACTTTTAAATGAATCTAAATTGATATAAAAGTTTTCTGCAGGCTGTTAAAAGATCTAACGGGTTCTTAAAGGATTCTAAAAGCTTCTAAATAATTCTACAATATTCTAAAAGCTTTTAAATGATTCTACAATATTCTAAAAACATTCGATAGAATTATAAACGCTTCTAAAATATTCTACAATATTTTATAAGCTACTACAGGCTTCTTCAGGATTGTACAGGATTATCAAATGTTTTAAAGGGTTCTAATAGAGGCCTATGAATAGATTCTACAGGACTGTAAAAGATTCTAAAAGCATGTGAAGGCTTTTTCAGAATTGTACAGGACTATAAAAGCTTGTAAAATATTCTATAAGCTTCTAAAGGCTCCTTCAGGATTCTATAGGTTTATAAATATTTTAAAGTCTTCTAAAGGCTTCTGAATAGATTGTACAGGACTCTAAAAAAATCCAAAAAGCTTCTAAAGGCTTCTTAAGAATTGTACATAATTCTAAATCCCTGTAACATATTTTATAAGCTTCAAAAGGCTTCTTAACGAATGTAGAGGATTACAAAATCTTTTAAAGGCCTCTATAGGCTTGTGAATACATTGTACAAAACTCTAAAAGATCCTAAAGGCTTCTTCAGAATTGTACCGAAATCTAAAAGCTTGTAAAATATTCTGTAAGCTTCTAAAAACTTCTTCGCGGTTGTAAAGACTTATAATATAATATATATAAAATATTTTAAAGGCTCCTAAATGCTTGTGAATAAATTTTACAGGATTCTAAGAGATTCTAAAAACTTCTAAAGGCTTCTTGCGAATTGTTCAGGAATCTAAAACCTTATAAAATATTTTATAAGCTTCTAAAGCCTTCTTCAGGATTGTACAAAAAAATTAAATCTTTTAAAAGCTTCTAAAGGCTTGTGAATAGATTATACAGGATTCTAAAAGATTCTAATAACTTCTTCCGAATCGTACAGGAATCTAAAACCTTACAAATTTTTATAAGCTTCTAAAGGCTTCTAAAGGCTTCAGAATAGATTCTACAGGATCCTAAAAGATTCGAAAAATCTTCAAATGGCGTCTTCAGAATTGTACATAATTCTAAATCCTTGTAAAATATGATATAAGCTTCGAAAGGCTTCTTAACAAATTTAAAGGATTACAAAATCTTTTGACGGCTTCTACAGGTTTGTGAATACATTCTTCAGGACTCTAAAAGATTCTAAAGATTTCTAATAGTTTCTTCAGAATTGTACAGAAATCTACCAGATTGTAAAATATTCTGTAAGCTTATAAGGGCTTCTTCAAGGCTGTAAAGCATTATAAAATGTTTTAAAGGCTTCTAAATGCTCGTGAATAAATTTTACAGGACTCTAAAAGATTCTAAAAGCTGCTAAAGGCTTCTTCAGAATTGCAGACGAATCTAAACCATTGTAAAATATTCTATAAGCTACTAAGGCTTCTCAGGATTGTACATAATTCTAAATTCTTGTAAAATATTTTATAAGCTTCAAAAGGCTTCTTGAATTGAATAGATTCTACAGGGCCCTAAAAGTTTCCAAAAATCTTCTAAAGGCTTCTTCAGAATTGTACATAATTCTAAATCCTTGTAAAATATTTTATAAGCTTCGAAAAGCTTCTTAACGAATGTAAAGGATTACAAAATCTTTCAAAGGCTTCTATAGGCTTGTGAATACATTCTTAAGGACTCTAAAAGATCCTAAAGGCTTCTAAAGGCTTCTTTAGAATTGTACAGAAACCTAATAGCTTGTAAAATATTCTGTAAGCTTATAAGGGCTACTTCTAAGATTGTAAAGCATTATAAAATATTTTAGAGGCTTCTAAATGTTTGTGAATAAATTTTACAGTACTCTAAAGTATTCTAAAAGCTTCTAAAGGCTTCTTCAAAATTGCACAGGAATCTAAAATCTTGTAAAATAAGCTCCGAAAGGTTTCTTCAGGATTGCACAGAACAATAAAATCTTTTAAAACCTTCTAAAGGCTTGTGAATAGATTCTACAGGACTCCAAATGATTCTAGAAGTTTCTAAATGTTTGTGCAGAATTGTACAGGAATCTAAAACATTGTAAAATATGCTATAAGCTTCTAAAGGCTTCTTCAGGATTGTACAGGATTGTAAAATCTTTTAAAGACTTATAAATAGATTCTACAGGTCTCTATAAGATTCTAAAAGCTTGTAAAAGCTTCTTCCGAATTGTACAGGAATATAAAAGCTTGTAAAATATTATATAAGCTTCTAAAGGCTTTTTCAGGATTGTACAGGATTATAAAATCTTTTAAAGATTTCTAAAGGCTTGTAAATAGATTCTACAGGTCTTACAAAAGCTTGTAAAGGCTTCTTCCGAATTTTACACGAATCTAAAACCTTGTAAAATATTATATAAGCTTCTAAAGCTTTCTTCAGGATTATACAGGTTTATATAATCTTGTAAAATCTTCCTAAAGGTTTGTGAATAGATTCTAAAGGACACTAAAAGATGTTTTTAAATGCTCGTCCAGAATTGTACAGAAATCTAAAACCTTGTAAAATATGCTAGAAGCTTCTAAAGGCTTCTTCAGGATTGTACAGGTTTATAAAATCTTTTAAGGACATCCTAAAGACTTGTAAATAGATTCTACAGGTCTCCAAAAGATTCTAACAGCTTGTAAAGGCTTCTTCCGAATTTCACAGGAATCTAAAATCTTGTAAACTATTATATAAGCTTCTAAAGGTTTCTTCAAGATTATACGTAATTATAAAATCTTATAAAGGCTTCTAAAGGCTTGTGAATAGATTCTACAGGACTCTAAAATATTCTAAAGCTTCTAAATGCTTGTCCAGAATTGTACAGGAATCTAAAATCTTGTAAAATATGCTATAAGCTTCTAAAGGCTTCTTCAGGATTGTAAAGGATTATAAAATCTTTTAAAGACTTTTGGAGACTTGTAAATAGATTCTACAGGTCTCTAAAATATTCTAAAAGCTTGTAAAGGCTTCTTGGGAATTGTACAGGAATATAAAAGCTTGTAAAAGATTATATAAGCCTCTAAAGGCTTCTTCAGGATTATACAGGTTTATAAAATTTTGTAAAATCTTCCTAGAGGTTTGTGAATAGATTCTACAGGACCCTAGAAGATTCTAGATGTTTTTAAATGCTCGTCCAGAATTGTACAGAAATCTAAAACCTTTTAAAATATGCTAGAAGCTTCTAAAGGCTTCTTCAGGATTGTACAGGATTATAAAATCTTTTAAGGAAGTCCTAAAGACTTGTAAATAGATTCTACAGGTCTCTAAAAGATTCTAACTGCTTGTAACCGAATTTCACAGGCATCTAAAATCTTGTAAAATATTATATAAGCTTCTAAAGGTTTCTTCAAGATTATACAGAATTATAAAGAATCTAAAGGCGTGAATAGATTCTATAGGACTCTAAAATATTCTAAAGCTTCTAAATGCTTGTCCAGAATTGTACAGGAATCTAAAACCTTGTAAAATATGCTATAAGCTTCTAAAGGCATCTTCAGGATTGTAAAGGATTATAAAATCTTTTAAAGACTTCTAAGGCCTTGTAAATAGATTCTCAAAGCTTGTAAAGGCTTCTTCGGAATTGTACAGGAATATAAAAGCTTGTAAAATATTATATAAGCTTCTAAAGGCTTCTTCAGGATTATACAGGTTTATAAAATCTTGTAAAATGTTCCTAAAGATTTGTGAATAGATTCTACAGGATTCTAAAAGATTCTAGATGTTTTTAAATGATCGTCCAGAATTGTACAGAAATCTAAAACCTTGTAAAATATGCTAGAAGCTTCTAAAGGCTTCTTCAGGATTGCACAGGATTATAAAATCTTTTAAGGACGTCCTAAAGACTTGTAAATAGATTCTACAGGTCTCTAAAAGATTCTAACAGTTCGTAAAAGCTTCTTCCGAATTTTACAGAAATCTAAAATTTTTAAAAATATTATATAAGCTTCTAAAGGATTCCTCAGGATTATACAGGTTTGTAAAATCTTGTAAAAGCTTCTAAAGGCTTGTGAATAGTTTCTACAGGATTCTAAAAGATTCAAGAAGCTTCTAAATGTTTGTGCAGAATTATACAGGAATCTACAACCTTGTAAAACATGCTATAAGCTTCTAATGGCTACTCCAGGATTGTATAGGATTCTAAAATCTTTTAAAGACTTCTAAAGACTTGTAAATAGATTCTACAGGTCTCTAAAAGATTATAAAAGCTTGAATTGTATAGGAATCTGAAAAATTATAAAATATTATATAAGCTTTTAAAGGCTTCTTCAGGATTATACAGGTTTATAAAATCTTGTTGAAGCTTCTAAAGACTTGTGAATATATTCTACAGGATTCTAAAAGATTCCAGAAGCTTCTAAATGTTTGTCCAGAATTGTACAGGAATCTACAACATTGTAAATAGATTCTACAGGTCTCTAAAAGATTCTAGAAGCTTCTAAATGCTTGTCCAGAATTGTACAGGAATATAAAAGCTTGTATATTATTATATAAGCATCTAAAGGCTTGAGAATAGATTCTACAGGACTCTAAAAGATTCTAGACGCTTCTAAATGTTTACCCAGAATTGTACAGGAATCTAAAGCTTTGTTAAATATGCTATAAGCTTCTAAGGGCTTCTTCAGGATTGTACAGGATTATAAAATCTTTTAACGGCTTCTAATTCTAGTTAATAAACTCCAAAAAAATCTATAGCTTGTAAAGTCTTCTACAGAATTGTACAGAAATATAAAAGCTTCTAAAATATGTTATAACCTTCTATAGGCTTCTTCAGAATTGTACAATTGTTTATAAAATCTTTTAAAGGCTTGTGAATAGATTCTATAGGATTCTTAAACCTTGTAAAATATTATATATGTTTCTGAAGGATTCTTCTGGATTACAAAATGTTGTAAAGGCTTCTAAAAGCTTGTGAATAGATTCTACAAGACTCTAAATGATTCTAAAACCTTCTAAATGCTTTTTAAGGGAATTGTACAGGAATATAAATGCTTGTCAAATATTTTATAAGATTCAATAGCATTCTTCAAGATTGTACAGGATTGTAAAATCGTTTAAAAGTTGCTCAAGGTTTCTAAAGCTTTGTGAATAGATTCTAAGGATTCTAAAAGCTTCTAAAATATTCTATTGAACCTTAAAAGCCGCTGAAAGCTTCTAAACGTTTCTTCAGGACTGTACAGGATTAAAAAAGCTTATTATACGAAACTATTCATAAGGCTTTATATGCATTTAAGCTTCTAAAGCCTTGTGAATAAGGATTCTAAAATCTTCTAAAATATCATACAGGACTAATATTTTAGAGACCTTTAAGAGATTCTGAACGATTCTGAAGGCTTCTTCAGGACTGTACAGACATCGATGGGCTTTTAAAGGCTTCTTTAGGATTCTACATGATTATAAAAGCTTTTAAAGACTCGTCAGGATTGTACATGATTCTAAAAAGACATCTGCAAATATTCTACAGGATCCTAAAGTTTCTTACATATTCTAGAAGTTTCTAACGGCTTCTTGAGGATTATACAAGAATATAAAAACTTCTAAACTCCTAGTAAGCATCAAATAAAATAATACCTGCACTTCTGTCGTATTCGGTACGACCGCCACGGTGTGGTTGGTGAGGTGCTGGAAGTGCTTGAAGAGTTCGGCATCGCCGCGCGGCGTATCCACTTGAGGGAAGTTGGGGTTGGGTATAAGGATCTTCATAAAGATCAGAATGCTAAGCGAGTAGAGCGGCAACAGGATTTCCTGCAACATTTAATCAAGCGCTTAATCCAGCCCTAAATCCTTAATGCGGACAACGCTCCCCCGGGCGCGCGAGCCGTTTAAATTATGCAGCGATACATTTGTATTTATAACGCCAACGGGGGCGGCAGCATGATGCGATTTCATGTGAATGCATTATGTGGGAAATTAAAGTAGTTTATTTTCTCTAACAACCTTAAGTTGGAATCGCTAATTAATTAATACAGTTGAAAATTGTAATATAAACATATTATACCATGCTTCCTGTGTCAACACGAAGTATACAAAGTTCGTTTGTTTTAGATTTTTGTCTGGCCCTGACAATGCTTATATATTACATGAAAATGTTCAAAACATAATGTTATTGTCGTGCAAATAAATACAGAAAAAGACTCACCGCTGTAGTCTTCTGTTTCTCGCGTTTCTTCAGCAGTAAATTCCTGATGAGCATAGCGCGCAGCTGGCTCCAGAAAATCGAGCCCTGTTTCTCGCCCATTGTGTCGCACTACGAAACCCTTACACACTAGAATTCTCCGATTCGCACTCACAGAAAAAACAATATCACTATAGCACTCGAAACTCACATCCTGCACACTAGGTCAGCACCAAGTCTTCAAACGGGCGGCACATGAGGACTTCGTTGTGGGCGCTCGCGGTACTCGATAGATGCATGGCGATAGGTCTAGAGAGAACTGAAAGAAAATCAATATCAATATTGGTTGGAACATATTAGAGAAATTATTGAATCTTTTAATGTTATTATACTATGAGGCGCTTTCGTTTAGCATGGTTTAGCATTACTAGTCGCCCCGTGGGATTAAGGACTCTAAAAGATCCTAGAAGCCTGTAAAGTTTTTTAGAGTTCTTGTAGAGCCTTTATAAGTATATGTACTTCTATACATTAAAGTAGACATCTTTGAAAGCTTTTAGAAACTTTTAAAGTACCGGAGAAGCTTTTCGAAAGTTTTAAAGTACATACAGTACTACAGAAACCTTATAAAGCTTTTAGAGTCATTTAAAATATAGTAAAATTATTTTAAAAACATTGTATAATATTTTAGATCCTTTTAGAATTCTTTACAATACTTTGAACGCCTTTAAAATCCTCTATAGGCTTCTGCTTTTATCAGGTTTTAGAAGTCTTTAGAATCCTGTAGAAGCCTTTAGAAACTTTATAATCATTTGCAGTCCCATATAATACTACAGAAACTTTAGAATATTTTAGAATAATTATAAAATCTTTGTAAACTATTTTAGAAGATTTGCGAAACCTATATAGTACTAAATACAGTAGAATTATTTTAAAAACATTGTAGAATAGTTTAGATCATTTTAAAATTCTTTGCAATACTTTAAAAGCCTTTAAAAAACCTCTATAGTCCTGTAGAAGCCTTTATCAGGTTTTAGAAGTCTTTAAAATCCTGTACAAGCCTTTAGAAACTTTATAATACTTTAAAGTCCCATATAATACTACAGAAACTTTTAAAAGCTTATAGAATCCTCTAGAATATTGTAGATTATTTTTAAAATCCTTGTAAACTATTTTATAAGATGTACGAAACCTATATGGTACTAAATATAGTAGAATTCTTTTAAAAACATTGTAGAATAATTTAGATCCTTTTAGAATACTTTACAATATTTTTAAAGCCTTTAAAAGAACCTCTATAGTCCTGTAGAAGCTTGTATTAGGTTTTAGAAGTCTTTGAAATCCTGTACAAGCCTTTACAAACTTTATAATACTTTAAAGTCCCATATAATGCTACAGAAACTTTTAAAAGCTTATAGAATCCTCTAGAATATTGTAGAATATTTTTAAAATCCTTGTAAACTATTTTAGAAGATGTACGAAACCTATATAGTACTAAATATAGTAGAATTCTTTTAAAAACATTGTAGAATATGTTAGATCCTTTTAGAATTTTTTACAATACTTTAAAAGTCACTAAAAAAACTCTATAGTCCTATAGAAGCCTTTATCAGGTTTTAGAAGTTTTTAAAATCCTTTACAAACCTTTAAAAACTTTATAGTACTTTAAAGTCTTATATAATACTACAGAAACTTTTAAAAGCTTATAAAATCCTGTAGAATATTGTAGAATATTTTTAAAATCCTGTACAAACCTTTAGAAACTTTATAATACTTTAAACGCTCATATAATACTATAGAAACTTTCAAAAGCTTATAGAGTCCTCTAAAATATTGTAGAATATTTTTAAAATCCTTATAGACTATTTTAGGAGATTTACAAAACCTATATAGTACTTTAAATACCTTCAACACCTTTTAGAGTCATATAGAAACTGTTTATAATAATGTACAGTATCTTAAAATACTTCAGAAGCTTCTAAAATCCTTAATAGTCATTTGCAAGCTTTTATACTTCTTCATAATAAAGTAGACGTCATCGAAAGCTTTTAGAATTGTTTAAAGTACTATAGAAGACTTTAGAAACTTTTAAAGTGCTTAGAAGTTCTGTGTAATACTACTTACTACTTTCAGGAGCTTTTAGAATTATTTATATTCTTGTAGAACTACTTTAAAAGTCTAGTAGAATATTTTGAAAGCTATTAGAATCCTTTAGAGTCTTGTTAGATACCTTTAGAAGGTTTTAGAAATCATTACAATTATGTAGACGTCTTTTTTAAATATTTTGAAATCCTGTAGATGCTTTTAAAAACTTTTTAAATACTTTGAAGTTTAGAAGCTTTTATAATCATTTAGAATATTGCAGAATTATTTCTAAATCCTTGTAGACTATTTTCGAGGCTTTTAAAATACTGTACAGTACTTTAAAAGAAACTTGTAGCATGCTTTAGAGTCATGTAAAGGCCTTTTAAAAGCTTTTAGTATCCTTTATAATAATGTAGAAAATTTTAGAAACTTTTAGCGTTTTTTAAGGGTATGTATAAGCCTTTAAAAACTTGTAGAATCCTTGTAAACACTTTTAGAAGCTTCTAGTATTCTTTAGAATTCTGCAGAATATTTCTAGAAGCCTTTATAATATTTTATAATACTTTAGAATTTTTTTATGATTGCAATGAATTCTAAAAGCTTCTAATGGAACTTTTAGAATCCATTACAATTATAAAGAATCTTTTTATAAGACATTAGAATACTTTTGAAGTCGTTAGAATCCCGTACTTACAATATTTTGGGAGTAAGTATAAAGAAACATTAAAATTCAGGGGGAATTGAGGTGTTTAACATTCAATTTAACCTTCTACACAACGCAGCCCCTATATCAAGTTTATATAAATCCCTTCTGATGTGATTTAGTGCAATTAATCGGTTTTCCCGAGGATTAAACTAGGTTTTCCGGAGGAAAACAACACTCGCCGCTAGTAAATTCAATTGTGTGCGAAACCCCGCCAAATCCCCTATGTAAGCACAACCCGCAACAAATTCGATTTACCACCCTCAAGGCCTCGCTGCAGCGCACGATTAATTTTTTATTACCTTTTGTGGTTTATATGTTAACCTTACGTTCGGTAATCAAGAGTTTTATCTATGTGTATTGTATGTACGAATATATGTGTGCCATTGGCATACACACACAGAAATATCGAGCCCCCAACGGCGGGGGCGGCGGCCTCTCGTGGATATACCTAATTTATTTGTCATTAGACGGCGCGCCGTGTGCGATCGATGCGCGTGTATTGCATGGGGGAGGGCGGCGGAAATGTCGAAAGTCAATTATGAATAAAGGGGCGAGTCTATGGCGCGAATAATTTCAAGCTTGTTGAAATGGGTTTCAAGGGTTTCCATTGTCATGAACAAAAAACGCTGTTTTTGAGACGTGTTATTGTTAATTGTGTCAAAATAACATGCCTTAAAGGTTTATAAAACTGCTAATTGCTGAATAAATCAGATTAGTAGCATTCTTTGTTAGTGAGATACAGTCTTACAAAGTCAAAACTACATTTGCTTAATGAAGTTGGTAGAAATGTAACTTCAAAATGCTGTACCTCATGAAATTATTATGTCAACCAAACACAGTTAACGGAAGTACACAGGTAATTGAAGCTATAATTGATTGGTATTTGAAGCTAATTAATATCATAATCCGTTAGTGAGATACAGCCTTACAAAGTCAAAACTACATTTGCTGAACGAAGTAGGTAGAAATGTAACTTCAAAACGTTGTATCTCATGAAATAATTATGTCAACCAATCAAAATTAACGGAAGTACATAGGTAATTGAAGCTATAATTGAGTGGTGTATGTGCCTAATTAATATCTTTATTCGTTAGTAAGATACAGCCTTACTAAGTCAAAACTACATTTGCTGAATGAAGTAGGTAGAAATGTAACGTCAAAACGTTGTATCTCATGAAATAATTATGTCAACCAATCAAAATTAACGGAAGTACTTAGGTAATTGAAGCTATAATTGAGTGGTGTATGAAACTAATTAATACCATTATTCGTTAGTGAGATACAGTCTTACAAAGTCAAAACTACATTTGCTGAATGAAGTAGGTAGAAATGTAACTTTAAAACGTTGTATCTCATGAAATAATTATGTCAACCAATCAAAATTAACGGAAGTACTTAGGTAATTGAAGCTATAATTTAGTGGTGTATGAAGCTAATTAATATCATTATTCGTTAGTGCGATACAGCCTTACAAAGTCAAAACTACATTTGCTGAATGAAGTAGGTAGAAATGTAACTTCAAAACGTTGTATCTCATGAAATAATTATGTGAACCAATCAAAATTAACGGAAGTACTTAGGTAATTGAAGCTATAATTGAGTGGTGTATGAAGCTAATTAATATCATTATTCGTTAGTGAGATACAGTCTTACAAAGTCAAAACTACATTTGCTGAATGAAGTAGGTAGAAATGTAACTTCAAAACGTTGTATCTCATGAAATAATTATGTCAACCAATCAAAATTAACGGAAGTACATAGGTAATTGAAGCTATAATTGAGTGGTGTATGTGCCTAATTAATATCTTTATTCGTTAGTAAGATACAGCCTTACTAAGTCAAAACTACATTTGCTGAATGAAGTAGGTAGAAATGTAACGTCAAAACGTTGTATCTCATGAAATAATTATGTCAACCAATCAAAATTAACGGAAGTACTTAGGTAATTGAAGCTATAATTGAGTGGTGTATGAAACTAATTAATACCATTATTCGTTAGTGAGATACAGTCTTACAAAGTCAAAACTACATTTGCTGAATGAAGTAGGTAGAAATGTAACTTTAAAACGTTGTATCTCATGAAATAATTATGTCAACCAATCAAAATTAACGGAAGTACTTAGGTAATTGAAGCTATAATTTAGTGGTGTATGAAGCTAATTAATATCATTATTCGTTAGTGCGATACAGCCTTACAAAGTCAAAACTACATTTGCTGAATGAAGTAGGTAGAAATGTAACTTCAAAACGTTGTATCTCATGAAATAATTATGTGAACCAATCAAAATTAACGGAAGTACTTAGGTAATTGAAGCTATAATTGAGTGGTGTATGAAGCTAATTAATATCATTATTCGTTAGTGAGATACAGTCTTACAAAGTCAAAACTACATTTGCTGAATGAAGTAGGTAGAAATGTAACTTCAAAACGTTGTATCTCATGAAATAATTATGTCAACCAATCAAAATTAACGGAAGTACATAGGTAATTGAAGCTATAATTGAGTGGTGTATGTGCCTAATTAATATCTTTATTCGTTAGTAAGATACAGCCTTACTAAGTCAAAACTACATTTGCTGAATGAAGTAGGTAGAAATGTAACGTCAAAACGTTGTATCTCATGAAATAATTATGTCAACCAATCAAAATTAACGGAAGTACTTAGGTAATTGAAGCTATAATTGAGTGGTGTATGTGCCTAATTAATATCTTTATTCGTTAGTAAGATACAGCCTTACTAAGTCAAAACTACATTTGCTGAATGAAGTAGGTAGAAATGTAACTTCAAAACGTTGTATCTCATGAAATAATTATGTCAACCAATCAAAATTAACGGAAGTACATAGGTAATTGAAGCTATAATTGAGTGGTGTATGTGCCTAATTAATATCTTTATTCGTTAGTAAGATACAGCCTTACTAAGTCAAAACTACATTTGCTGAATGAAGTAGGTAGAAATGTAACTTCAAAACGTTGTATCTCATGAAATAATTATGTCAACCAATCAAAATTAACGGAAGTACATAGGTAATTGAAGCTATAATTGAGTGGTGTATGTGCCTAATTAATATCTTTATTCGTTAGTAAGATACAGCCTTACTAAGTCAAAACTACATTTGCTGAATGAAGTAGGTAGAAATGTAACTTCAAAACGTTGTATCTCATGAAATAATTATGTCAACCAATCAAAATTAACGGAAGTACATAGGTAATTGAAGCTATAATTGAGTGGTGTATGTGCCTAATTAATATCTTTATTCGTTAGTAAGATACAGCCTTACTAAGTCAAAACTACATTTGCTGAATGAAGTAGGTAGAAATGTAACTTCAAAACGTTGTATCTCATGAAATAATTATGTCAACCAATCAAAATTAACGGAAGTACTTAGGTAATTGAAGCTATAATTGAGTGGTGTATGAAGCTAATTAATATCATTATTCGTTAGTGAGATACAGTCTTACAAAGTCAAAACTACATTTGCTGAATGAAGTAGGTAGAAATGTAACTTCAAAACGTTGTATCTCATGAAATAATTATGTGAACCAATCAAAATTAACGGAAGTACTTAGGTAATTGAAGCTATAATTGAGTGGTGTATGAAGCTAATTAATATCATTATTCGTTAGTGAGATACAGTCTTACAAAGTCAAAACTACATTTGCTGAATGAAGTAGGTAGAAATGTAACTTCAAAACGTTGGATCTCATGAAATAATTATGTCAACCAATCAAAATTAACGGAAGTACATAGGTAATTGAAGCTATAATTGAGTGGTGTATGTGCCTAATTAATATCTTTATTCGTTAGTAAGATACAGCCTTACTAAGTCAAAACTACATTTGCTGAATGAAGTAGGTAGAAATGTAACTTCAAAACGTATCTCTTGAAATAATTATGTCAACCAATCAAAATTACCGGAAGTACATAGCTAATTGAAGCTAAAATTAAGTGGTAAATGAATCTAATAAAATTCGTTATTTGTTGGTGAGATCGAGCCTTACAAAGTCAAAACTAGTTCAGATTATCCCATGTTTGTATGCTATGAAACCACTATGGGTATGTCTCTATACAAATTTATTGTTTCGAAACATGCTGTCATATATGTTGGCCAATCACTATATATGGGAAAAAGGATGAGAATGTAATGTGTTTTTAATTTCAGGATAAAAAAGTGTTGACCAATCACTATATATGGAGTAAAAGGATGAGGATGAAATGTATTTTTAATCCCAGGATAATACTCGGCTTTATTTGATTGATTTTTAATTTGTTTGTGGTATTTCAACAGCGCCCCACTCGTCCTGCAGGTGGCGCTTTTGGAAAACCTCCCCAAAAAAAACGTATTACAATTTCTACACCACCCCCATAGAAAAGTCGCCGTGATGAGTGGGTCATGGTGCAAACGGGACACTACTGTGTGTGGTGGTGTGAGTGTGTCCGTACCTGCAAATCGATACAAGCGGTGGCGGCGGCGACGTCCTCTACGTCCGCCCACACATACCCCGCACGTGAACCGCCATTGCACCACTATTTTATTAGATTTCTTAATCAACCCCTGCACACTGCGAAGTGCTCGCTGTACTACCGCATTTAAAGGCGCACGGGGGGCGGCTCTTGTGTTCCCAGAAACCGCACTTCAATGTCGGCGGCGGCTCGATATGCGGGGGCGCGCTCTCGCTCGGTACTGCCGCCGGCGGTGGCGACGGGGGTTGCTGACCGCGCGCCCGCGCACTTTGAAACTGTTACGCGAAGGGGTGCGCCGCGGGCGGAGGCGGCTTCGCGTGCGATCATCCCCGCTATGCACACCGGTGTGCCCACGTGAATTATTACCCGGCCACGTACGCCGAACCGAAGAAATCGATCAGGAACGTTTTACTGTCCCTTTTTAAACTATTACTATCCATAAGTTTATTTAGGATTTCATACTTTAGGAGCTTTAAAGTGTACCGAAAGTAATAAGCACACAGCTTTTTTATTGAATTATATAAATAATTTTTAATTCATTGAAAAAATATCAAAGTAATCAAATAGTTTAACTTTAAACTATTACTGTCCATAAAATACTATTGAGAATTTTATATTGGGTGTTTTCTTTATCAAAAAGAATAATAAGAACTAAAAATATTTTTTCCACCTAACTCTGTCTCTTCTCACTTGTTTTTTTCACCTCCTCTTCTAGTTTCCCTATCACCTACCTCACATTCTATTTAAAGCCTCCATACTTTCCTTCGCCTGCTTCAGCGTCAGTGTTTTCTTTATCAGAAAGAATAATAACAACTAAAAATAATGTTTCCAACTAACTCTGCCTCTTCTCTCTTGTTTTTTTTTCACCTCCTCTTCTAGTTCCCCTACCACCTCCCTCACATTCTATTTAAAGCCTCCATACTCTCCTTCGCCTGCTTCGGCGTCAGCATCACCCAATATTAATACTTTCCCGGTCACGGCTTGAACGGATCGCGCTCCTTATGCTTGCCACCGCTATCCATGTCAACGCGGCCAAACAATATAACGAGACAAATATAGAATTTTCATTTATAACGCGTTCTATAGCCCAACAATAATTCAATCAAATCAGAATTGTTGAATTCATTCGTTCTAGTAGAATTAATGTATCCAGCTAAAAACAATAATTGTTTTAAATATTGGATTGTTAAGGCGTCTACTTTGTGATAATTCATTTTAAAGGATAAATAAAACAATTTTTTACTTTGTTTTTCATCACACTTCAGTTACACTTTGCAACTAGCTCGAAAATGGCTAGAGCTTAGCCGAAACTAGTTGCAAAGTGTAACTGAAGTGTGATAAAAAACAAAGTAAAACATCGTTTTATTTATCCAATAATTGTTTTAATAAAACGAATGAATGAATGAAACGTTTGTTGTAAAAGAAGTGGCGCCAGGGGAGTGCCTTTATTTATTCAGCCGGGGTCTAGACAGGGGTTGCTTGTGCGGGTATTAAGGCTGTCCCTTGTAATTATTCTGCGTACGGGGAGCACGCGTGCGACAATCGCAGGTGCGTGGCGCCAGTGCAGAACAAAGGCGATTTTAATTGGGGACCGACATTTAAAAAATTTACACGAGCTTTATGTTGAATGTTTAATATTCACTTCTCTTCAGTGGCTTACAGAGTCCTAATTCGTATGGTCCTTCAACTCTTTGTTTATCTTTCAATGTAATAACGATGCGAGTTTAATCAAACAATTTCTTATAAAAACAATCCAACAATCAAACTCTAAACTCGCCTTGAAAATTTTACTTTACCGTTTATAAAATCCGTCATAAATTCAATTTTACTGCGATACATTTGAAATTTTGTAATAAAGTTTTATAAAGATCCTGTAATTGTGTGATATAGATTTTATGACTTTAACTCCACAACAAATCGAGTTATTTCACTTCAAACCTCAAAATCGCCTTGAAAATTTGACTTGTTGCCATTTATAAAATTCGTCATAAATTTAATTTTACTGCGATAAATTTGAAATTTTGTAATAAAGTTTTATAAATATTCTGTAAATATGTGATATGTATTTTGTGGCTTTAACTCCACAACAACTCGAGTTATTTCACTTCAAACCTCAAACTCGTCTTAACAATTTTACTTGTTGCCTTTTATAAAATTCGTCATAAATTTAATTTTACTTCGATAGATTTGAAAATTTGTAATAAAGTTTTATAAATATTATATAAATATGTGATATGGATTTTGTGGCTTTAACTCCACAACAACTCGAGTTATTTCACTTCAAACCTCAAAATCGCCTTGAAAATGTTACTTGTTGCCTTTTATAAAATTCATCATAAATTTAATTTTGCTGCGATAGATTTGAAATTTTGTAATAAGGTTTTATAAATATTCTGTAAATATGTGATATGTATTTTGTGGATTTAACTCCACAACAACTCGAGTTATTTCACTTCAAACCTCAAACTCGTCTTGAAAATTTTACTTGATGCCGTTTATAAAATTCGTCATAAATTTAATTTTACTGCGATAGATTTGAAATTTTGTAATAAGGTTTTATAAATATTCTGTAAATATGTGATATGGATTTTGTGGCTTTAACTCCACAACAACTCGAGTTATTTCACTTCAAACCTCAAACTCGCCTTGAAAATTTTACTTGTTGCCTTTTATAAAATTCATCATAAATTTAATTTTGCTGCGATAGATTTGAAATTTTGTAATAAGGTTTTATAAATATTCTGTAAATATGTGATATGGATTTTGTGGCTTTAACTCCACAACAACTCGAGTTATTTCACTTCAAACCTCAAACTCGCCTTAAAAATTTTACTTGTTGCCTTTTATAAAATTCACCATAAATTTAATTTTGCTGCGATAGATTTGAAATTTTGTAATAAGGTTTTATAAATATTCTGTAAATATGTGATATGTATTTTGTGGCTTTAACTCCACAACAACTCGAGTTATTTCACTTCAAACCTCAAAATCGCCTTGAAAATTTTACTTGTTGCCTTTTATAAAATTCGTCAAAAATTTAATTTTACTGCGATAGATTTGAAATTTTGTAATAAGGTTTTATAAATATTCTGTAAATATGTGATATGGATTTTGTGGCTTTAACTCCACAACAACTCGAGTTATTTCACTTCAAACCTCAAAATCGCCTTGAAAATTTTACTTGTTGCCTTTTATAAAATTCGTCAAAAATTTAATTTTACTGCGATAGATTTGAAATTTTGTAATGAAGTTTTATAAATATTCTGTAAATATGTGATATGTATTTTGTGGCTTTAACTCCACAACAACTCGAGTTATTTCACTTCAAACCTCAAACTCGTCTTGAAAATTTTACTTGATGCCGTTTATAAAATTCGTCATAAATTTAGTTTTACTGCGATAGATTTGAAATTTTGTAATAAGGTTTTATAAATATTCTGTAAATATGTGATATGGATTTTGTGGCTTTAACTCCACAACAACTCGAGTTATTTCACTTCAAACCTCAAACTCGTCTTGAAAATTTTACTTGATGCCGTTTATAAAATTCGTCATAAATTTAATTTTACTGCGATAGATTTGAAATTTCGTAATAAAGTTTTATAAACATTCTGTAAATATGTGATATGGATTTTGTGGCTTTAACTCGACAACAACTCGAGTTATTTCACTTCAAACCTCAAAATCGCCTTGAAAATTTTACTTGTTGCCTTTTATAAAATTCGTCAAAAATTTAATTTTACTGCGATAGATTTGAAATTTTGTAATAAGGTTTTATAAATATTCTGTAAATATGTGATATGGATTTTGTGGCTTTAACTCCACAACAACTCGAGTTATTTCACTTCAAACCTCAAAATCGCCTTGAAAATTTTACTTGTTGCCTTTTATAAAATTCGTCAAAAATTTAATTTTACTGCGATAGATTTGAAATTTTGTAATAAGGTTTTATAAATATTCTGTAAATATGTGATATGGATTTTGTGGCTTTAACTCCACAACAACTCGAGTTATTTCACTTCAAACCTCAAACTCGTCTTGAAAATTTTACTTGATGCCGTTTATAAAATTCGTCATAAATTTAGTTTTACTGCGATAGATTTGAAATTTTGTAATAAGGTTTTATAAATATTCTGTAAATATGTGATATGGATTTTGTGGCTTTAACTCCACAACAACTCGAGTTATTTCACTTCAAACCTCAAACTCGTCTTGAAAATTTTACTTGATGCCGTTTATAAAATTCGTCATAAATTTAATTTTACTGCGATAGATTTGAAATTTTGTAATAAGGTTTTATAAATATTCTGTAAATATGTGATATGGATTTTGTGGCTTTAACTCCACAACAACTCGAGTTATTTCACTTCAAACCTCAAAATCGCCTTGAAAATGTTACTTGTTGCCTTTTATAAAATTCATCATAAATTTAATTTTGCTGCGATAGATTTGAAATTTTGTAATAAGGTTTTATAAATATTCTGTAAATATGTGATATGTATTTTGTGGCTTTAACTCCACAACAACTCGAGTTATTTCACTTCAAACCTCAAAATCGCCTTGAAAATGTTACTTGTTGCCTTTTATAAAATTCATCATAAATTTAATTTTGCTGCGATAGATTTGAAATTTTGTAATAAGGTTTTATAAATATTCTGTAAATATGTGATATGGATTTTGTGGATTTAACTCCACAACAACTCGAGTTATTTCACTTCAAACCTCAAAATCGCCTTGAAAATGTTACTTGTTGCCTTTTATAAAATTCATCATAAATTTAATTTTGCTGCGATAGATTTGAAATTTTGTAATAAGGTTTTATAAATATTCTGTAAATATGTGATATGGATTTTGTGGATTTAACTCCACAACAACTCGAGTTATTTCACTTCAAACCTCAAACTCGTCTTGAAAATTTTACTTGATGCCGTTTATAAAATTCGTCATAAATTTAATTTTACTGCGATAGATTTGAAATTTCGTAATAAAGTTTTATAAACATTCTGTAAATATGTGATATGGATTTTGTGGCTTTAACTCGACAACAACTCGAGTTATTTCACTTCAAACCTCAAAATCGCCTTGAAAATTTTACTTGTTGCCTTTTATAAAATTCGTCAAAAATTTAATTTTACTGCGATAGATTTGAAATTTTGTAATAAGGTTTTATAAATATTCTGTAAATATGTGATATGGATTTTGTGGCTTTAACTCCACAACAACTCGAGTTATTTCACTTCAAACCTCAAACTCGTCTTGAAAATTTTACTTGATGCCGTTTATAAAATTCGTCATAAATTTAGTTTTACTGCGATAGATTTGAAATTTTGTAATAAGGTTTTATAAATATTCTGTAAATATGTGATATGGATTTTGTGGCTTTAACTCCACAACAACTCGAGTTATTTCACTTCAAACCTCAAACTCGTCTTGAAAATTTTACTTGATGCCGTTTATAAAATTCGTCATAAATTTAATTTTACTGCGATAGATTTGAAATTTTGTAATAAGGTTTTATAAATATTCTGTAAATATGTGATATGGATTTTGTGGCTTTAACTCCACAACAACTCGAGTTATTTCACTTCAAACCTCAAAATCGCCTTGAAAATGTTACTTGTTGCCTTTTATAAAATTCATCATAAATTTAATTTTGCTGCGATAGATTTGAAATTTTGTAATAAGGTTTTATAAATATTCTGTAAATATGTGATATGTATTTTGTGGCTTTAACTCCACAACAACTCGAGTTATTTCACTTCAAACCTCAAAATCGCCTTGAAAATGTTACTTGTTGCCTTTTATAAAATTCATCATAAATTTAATTTTGCTGCGATAGATTTGAAATTTTGTAATAAGGTTTTATAAATATTCTGTAAATATGTGATATGGATTTTGTGGCTTTAACTCCACAACAACTCGAGTTATTTCACTTCAAACCTCAAAATCGCCTTGAAAATTTTACTTGTTGCCATTTATAAAATTCGTCATAAATTTAATTTTACTGCGATAAATTTGAAATTTTGTAATAAAGTTTTATAAATATTCTGTAAATATGTGATATGTATTTTGTGGCTTTAACTCCACAACAACTCGAGTTATTTCACTTCAAACCTCAAAATCGCCTTGAAAATGTTACTTGTTGCCTTTTATAAAATTCATCATAAATTTAATTTTGCTGCGATAGATTTGAAATTTTGTAATAAGGTTTTATAAATATTCTGTAAATATGTGATATGTATTTTGTGGCTTTAACTCCACAACAACTCGAGTTATTTCACTTCAAACCTCAAAATCGCCTTGAAAATTTTACTTGTTGCCTTTTATAAAATTCGTCAAAAATTTAATTTTACTGCGATAGATTTGAAATTTTGTAATAAGGTTTTATAAATATTCTGTAAATATGTGATATGGATTTTGTGGCTTTAACTCCACAACAACTCGAGTTATTTCACTTCAAACCTCAAACTCGCCTTAAAAATTTTACTTGTTGCCTTTTATAAAATTCATCATAAATTTAATTTTGCTGCGATAGATTTGAAATTTTGTAATAAGGTTTTATAAATATTCTGTAAATATGTGATATGTATTTTGTGGCTTTAACTCCACAACAACTCGAGTTATTTCACTTCAAACCTCAAAATCGCCTTGAAAATTTTACTTGTTGCCTTTTATAAAATTCGTCAAAAATTTAATTTTACTGCGATAGATTTGAAATTTTGTAATAAGGTTTTATAAATATTCTGTAAATATGTGATATGGATTTTGTGGCTTTAACTCCACAACAACTCGAGTTATTTCACTTCAAACCTCAAAATCGCCTTGAAAATTTTACTTGTTGCCTTTTATAAAATTCGTCAAAAATTTAATTTTACTGCGATAGATTTGAAATTTTGTAATGAAGTTTTATAAATATTCTGTAAATATGTGATATGTATTTTGTGGCTTTAACTCCACAACAACTCGAGTTATTTCACTTCAAACCTCAAACTCGTCTTGAAAATTTTACTTGATGCCGTTTATAAAATTCGTCATAAATTTAGTTTTACTGCGATAGATTTGAAATTTTGTAATAAGGTTTTATAAATATTCTGTAAATATGTGATATGGATTTTGTGGCTTTAACTCCACAACAACTCGAGTTATTTCACTTCAAACCTCAAACTCGTCTTGAAAATTTTACTTGATGCCGTTTATAAAATTCGTCATAAATTTAGTTTTACTGCGATAGATTTGAAATTTTGTAATAAGGTTTTATAAATATTCTGTAAATATGTGATATGGATTTTGTGGCTTTAACTCCACAACAACTCGAGTTATTTCACTTCAAACCTCAAAATCGCCTTGAAAATTTTACTTGTTGCCTTTTATAAAATTCGTCAAAAATTTAATTTTACTGCGATAGATTTGAAATTTTGTAATAAGGTTTTATAAATATTCTGTAAATATGTGATATGTATTTTGTGGCTTTAACTCCACAACAACTCGAGTTATTTCACTTCAAACCTCAAACTCGTCTTGAAAATTTTACTTGATGCCGTTTATAAAATTCGTCATAAATTTAGTTTTACTGCGATAGATTTGAAATTTTGTAATAAGGTTTTATAAATATTCTGTAAATATGTGATATGGATTTTGTGGCTTTAACTCCACAACAACTCGAGTTATTTCACTTCAAACCTCAAACTCGTCTTGAAAATTTTACTTGATGCCGTTTATAAAATTCGTCATAAATTTAATTTTACTGCGATAGATTTGAAATTTTGTAATAAGGTTTTATAAATATTCTGTAAATATGTGATATGGATTTTGTGGCTTTAACTCCACAACAACTCGAGTTATTTCACTTCAAACCTCAAAATCGCCTTGAAAATGTTACTTGTTGCCTTTTATAAAATTCATCATAAATTTAATTTTGCTGCGATAGATTTGAAATTTTGTAATAAGGTTTTATAAATATTCTGTAAATATGTGATATGTATTTTGTGGCTTTAACTCCACAACAACTCGAGTTATTTCACTTCAAACCTCAAAATCGCCTTGAAAATGTTACTTGTTGCCTTTTATAAAATTCATCATAAATTTAATTTTGCTGCGATAGATTTGAAATTTTGTAATAAGGTTTTATAAATATTCTGTAAATATGTGATATGGATTTTGTGGATTTAACTCCACAACAACTCGAGTTATTTCACTTCAAACCTCAAAATCGCCTTGAAAATGTTACTTGTTGCCTTTTATAAAATTCATCATAAATTTAATTTTGCTGCGATAGATTTGAAATTTTGTAATGAAGTTTTATAAATATTCTGTAAATATGTGATATGTATTTTGTGGCTTTAACTCCACAACAACTCGAGTTATTTCACTTCAAACCTCAAACTCGTCTTGAAAATTTTACTTGATGCCGTTTATAAAATTCGTCATAAATTTAGTTTTACTGCGATAGATTTGAAATTTTGTAATAAGGTTTTATAAATATTCTGTAAATATGTGATATGGATTTTGTGGCTTTAACTCCACAACAACTCGAGTTATTTCACTTCAAACCTCAAACTCGTCTTGAAAATTTTACTTGATGCCGTTTATAAAATTCGTCATAAATTTAATTTTACTGCGATAGATTTGAAATTTTGTAATAAGGTTTTATAAATATTCTGTAAATATGTGATATGGATTTTGTGGCTTTAACTCCACAACAACTCGAGTTATTTCACTTCAAACCTCAAAATCGCCTTGAAAATTTTACTTGTTGCCATTTATAAAATTCGTCATAAATTTAATTTTACTGCGATAAATTTGAAATTTTGTAATAAAGTTTTATAAATATTCTGTAAATATGTGATATGTATTTTGTGGCTTTAACTCCACAACAACTCGAGTTATTTCACTTCAAACCTCAAAATCGCCTTGAAAATGTTACTTGTTGCCTTTTATAAAATTCATCATAAATTTAATTTTGCTGCGATAGATTTGAAATTTTGTAATAAGGTTTTATAAATATTCTGTAAATATGTGATATGTATTTTGTGGCTTTAACTCCACAACAACTCGAGTTATTTCACTTCAAACCTCAAACTCGTCTTGAAAATTTTACTTGATGCCGTTTATAAAATTCGTCATAATTTAATTTTACTGCGATAGATTTGAAATTTTGTAATAAGGTTTTATAAATATTCTGTAAATATGTGACATGGATTTTGTGGATTTAACGCCACAACAACTCGAGTTATTTTACTTCATACCTCAAAATCGCCTTGAAAATTTTACTTGTTGCCTTTTATAAAATTCGTCAAAAATTTAATTTTACTGCGATAGATTTGAAATTTCGTAATGAAGTTTTATAAATATTCTGTAAATATGTGATATGAATTTTGTAGTTTTAACTCAACAACAACTCGAGTTATTTCACTTCAAACTCCAAACTCGCCTTGAAAATTTTACTTGTTGCCGTTTATAAAATTCGTCATAAATTTAATTTTACTGCGATAAATTTGAAATTTTGTAATAAAGTTTTATAAATATTTTGTAAATATGTGATATGTATTTTGTGGCTTTAACTCCACAACAACTCGAGTTATTTCACTTCAAACCTCAAAATCGCCTTGAAAATTTTACTTGATGCCGTTTATAAAATTCGTCATAAATTTAATGTTATTGCGATAGATTTGAAATTTTGTAATAAGGTTTTATAAATATTTTGTAAATATGTGATATGGATTTTGTGGCTTTAACTTCACAACAACTCGAGTTATTTCACTTCAAACCTCAAACTCGCCTTGAAAATTTTACTTGTTGCCTTTTATAAAATTCATCATAAATTTAATTTTGCTGCGATAGATTTGAAATTTTGTAATAAGGTTTTATAAATATTCTGTAAATATGTGATATGGATTTTGTGGATTTAACTCCACAACAACTCGAGTTATTTCACTTCAAACCTCAAACTCGTCTTGAAAATTTTACTTGATGCCGTTTATAAAATTCGTCATAAATTTAATTTTACTGCGATAGATTTGAAATTTCGTAATAAAGTTTTATAAACATTCTGTAAATATGTGATATGGATTTTGTGGCTTTAACTCCACAACAACTCGAGTTATTTCACTTCAAACCTCAAAATCGCCTTGAAAATTTTACTTGTTGCCTTTTATAAAATTCGTCAAAAATTTAATTTTACTGCGATAGATTTGAAATTTTGTAATGAAGTTTTATAAATATTCTGTAAATATGTGATATGTATTTTGTGGCTTTAACTCCACAACAACTCGAGTTATTTCACTTCAAACCTCAAACTCGTCTTGAAAATTTTACTTGATGCCGTTTATAAAATTCGTCATAAATTTAGTTTTACTGCGATAGATTTGAAATTTTGTAATAAGGTTTTATAAATATTCTGTAAATATGTGATATGGATTTTGTGGCTTTAACTCCACAACAACTCGAGTTATTTCACTTCAAACCTCAAACTCGTCTTGAAAATTTTACTTGATGCCGTTTATAAAATTCGTCATAAATTTAATTTTACTGCGATAGATTTGAAATTTCGTAATAAAGTTTTATAAACATTCTGTAAATATGTGATATGGATTTTGTGGATTTAACTCCACAACAACTCGAGTTATTTCACTTCAAACCTCAAACTCGTCTTGAAAATTTTACTTGATGCCGTTTATAAAATTCGTCATAAATTTGATTTTACTGCGATAAATTTGAAATTTTGTAATAAAGTTTTATAAATATTCTGTAAATATGTGATATGGATTTTGTGGATTTAACTCCACAACAACTCGAGTTATTTCACTTCAAACCTCAAAATCGCCTTGAAAATTTTACTTGTTGCCTTTTAGAAAATTCGTCAAAAATTTAATTTTACTGCGATAGATTTGAAATTTTGTAATAAAATTTCATAAATATTCTGTAAATATGTGATATGAATTTTGTGGCTTTAACTTCACAACAACTCGAGTTATTTCACTTCAAACCTCAAACTCGCCTTAAAAATTTTACTTGTTGCCTTTTATAAAATTCATCATAAATTTAATTTTGCTGCGATAGATTTGAAATTTTGTAATAAGGTTTTATAAATATTCTGTAAATATGTGATATGGATTTTGTCGCTTTAACTCCACAACAACTCGAGTTATTTCACTTCAAACCTCAAACTCGTCTTGAAAATTTTACTTGATGCCGTTTATAAAATTCGTCATAAATTTAATTTTACTGCGATAGATTTGAAATTTTGTAATAAGGTTTTATAAATATTCTGTAAATATGTGACATGGATTTTGTGGATTTAACGCCACAACAACTCGAGTTATTTCACTTCAAACCTCAAAATCGCCTTGAAAATTTTACTTCTTGCCTTTTATAAAATTCGTCAAAAATTTAATTTTACTGCGATAGATTTGAAATTTTGTAATGAAGTTTTATAAATATTCTTTAAATATGTGATATGAATTTTGTAGCTTTAGCTCAACAACAACTCGAGTTATTTCACTTCAAACTCCAAACTCGCCTTGAAAATTTTACTTGTTGCCATTTATAAAATTCGTCATAAATTTAATTTTACTGCGATAAATTTGAAATTTTGTAATAAAGTTTTATAAATATTCTGTAAATATGTGATATGTATTTTGTGGCTTTAACTCCACAACAACTCGAGTTATTTCACTTCAAACCTCAAACTCGCCTTGAAAATTTTACTTGTTGCCTTTTATAAAATTCATCATAAATTTAATTTTACTGCGATAAATTTGAAATTTTGTAATAAAGTTTTATAAATATTCTGTAAATATGTGATATGTATTTTGTGGCTTTAACTCCACAACAACTCGAGTTATTTCACTTCAAACCTCAAACTCGTCTTGAAAATTTTACTTGATGCCGTTTATAAAATTCGTCATAATTTAATTTTACTGCGATAGATTTGAAATTTTGTAATAAGGTTTTATAAATATTCTGTAAATATGTGACATGGATTTTGTGGATTTAACGCCACAACAACTCGAGTTATTTTACTTCATACCTCAAAATCGCCTTGAAAATTTTACTTGTTGCCTTTTATAAAATTCGTCAAAAATTTAATTTTACTGCGATAGATTTGAAATTTCGTAATGAAGTTTTATAAATATTCTGTAAATATGTGATATGAATTTTGTAGCTTTAACTCAACAACAACTCGAGTTATTTCACTTCAAACTCCAAACTCGCCTTGAAAATTTTACTTGTTGCCGTTTATAAAATTCGTCATAAATTTAATTTTACTGCGATAAATTTGAAATTTTGTAATAAAGTTTTATAAATATTCTGTAAATATGTGATATGTATTTTGTGGCTTTAACTCCACAACAACTCGAGTTATTTCACTTCAAACCTCAAAATCGCCTTGAAAATTTTACTTGATGCCGTTTATAAAATTCGTCATAAATTTAATGTTATTGCGATAGATTTGAAATTTTGTAATAAGGTTTTATAAATATTCTGTAAATATGTGATATGAATGTTGTGGCTTTAACTCCACAATAACTCGAGTTATTTCACTTCATACCACAAATACCTTCCAAAATTGTTTAAAAACTACATAAAAAAGTTAATAATCTACCTTATTACAACAAACTTCTGTTTGAATTTTATACAAAATCACCCACACAAGCCGTCTCTTTTCGGTGAACTGAATTCCACGTGCACTCTGCCGCCCTTGACGAAACAATTGAAGCGCGTTTCGCGAAACGTGCCGGCCAACCACTGACTGCGCACCTACACAGGTGCCCCCATTATATTTTTTTTCTGTATGCCGGAAAGGCAGGAAGTGCGACGTGATTAGTTCGAATAATAACGTGCGCACGTTTTGCCAATTTTCCGCATACAAAAACAGAGATCGGGCGACGAGATGTGCACAATCAAATATGGTTACGAGCTCTGTGTATTGTTTTGTAATGGTTTGTCCGTCAAACTTTTGCAATTACCTAGGAATTGTGATTACAGTTGATAATTCGATAATTTCACATGAAAAGAACAATTATATTACTACTAGATCAATTTATTTAACAAAAACCTGAGCATAGAGATTTTGTTTGGTTTGGTACAATTTTTACTTGGCTACGAGAAATACGTACTGATTTAAGGCCCAGTACGCATTTCTCTGACCTAGTGTTCGGCAAAAACTACCCCACTGTTTCTTTTTTACTGTTTTGGTATTGCAATTAGTTATAAAACCCGCACCCGGTAATTCGAGGAACGGAGCCCTCGAATTACCCTCACGTTGAGACGCTATGTAATTGCACAACGTGACATCAATTACTGTGAATTATTCACGTTGAGCCCTCTAACAACCCCCTCCAGCATTGTCAGTCGATATTCTATTAATATTTAAGACGTTGTTGTTGGAGGGTTGTTTTATGCTGGATGTTAAACAGCTGGTAAAATGGGGTTGTTTCGTACAGCGACCGTGTGGCCTAATGGATAAGGCGTCGGACTTCGGATCCGAAGATTGCAGGTTCGAGTCCTGTCACGGTCGAATATAATTTTTTTGATGACAACTGATTTAAAGGCCTGAGTCATCAAAAATAAAAATTCGATAGTGACAGGACTCGAACCTGCAATATTCGGATCCGATCTAAAGGACTTAATATTAATAGTTAAAAGTTAACTATTGTGAAATGAAGAATTTAGAGGGAGCTGCAGATTGGTCCTTGTAGTTTTTAGTCCTTTAATCAGTTTGGACCTTTTGTTAAAAAAGCGGATTGGCTCTTCTTTCGCTACACCATCGATATGAACTTACTTGATTTAGTCTGGGTTGTATAAAAACTGACTAATTTCATAACATAACTTAATAAATATATTTTTTAGGGGTTAAAAACATATTTATTATTGCAGTTATGTTATGAAATTGAATCAAATGTCAATTTTCATGAATACAGCTACAGTTAAACAAAAAATTTACAAGTGGCATTTTTTTAAACGTACCAATATATCCAAGAAGTTTAAATTCTAGCCACTTTTAAAAGTTTCTATACTATTAATTAATATTTATACACATGTGTGTTAATTAAAAAATTAATGTCAGAAGTGGGATTCGAACCCACGCCCACAGAAGTGGACTGCGACCTGAACGCAGCGCCTTAGACCACTCGGCCATCCTGACTGATGTCCACAACTCAGATCAAATTAGTTGCTCAATTTTTAGTTTTTATTTTATGGGAATTAAATTTATTTAGATTACAATTCATAATAACTTCTGAAAGAACATTAGACAGTTTTAATGATATTTATTATTTCTACATTTTTCGTTGGGATACAATTAACGACCCTTAACTGGTAAACTAGGGTAACAAATGCTAACATACACTAACATACGGCAGAAGGACCCGATAGTCCTTAGCCAGTATATCCTGGTTTTTCTTCCTTTCTACCACAGTATGGTGTAAAGGTTTTAATTTTCATCTATTATTTTATAAATTTTTTCCATTCTCTTCTATATGTTGCCAGTTATATACAAAATATTTCTATATACAAAATAAAATTGATTAATTTACACAATTATTCACCAGATGGCACTACTACTACATCTTGAACATCTATCATCATTCTAGTGTATAAAATGGTTTAAAAAAAGAAATTAAATTTGTCATTCAGTAGGGATTCAACTGATCCACTATTGTAGCAATATGATGAACTTGGGATATGATCACTGATTATAATCCGCTCGTCGGCCGTCTGATCGCAACGATGGCCGTCGAATTTCTGATATGCCACCAAAATGAATGACGTTTTTCACTAAATCCAAAAATTATTATTTGTTTCTAGTTATAAATCATCAAAATCCATTTTTAAAACGTTATAAACATTTTTTTTTTAATTTTGTTTCTACACTCAGGGTATTGGCGATTCAAGCCGGCGGATAATCTATCTGGTGGCAGAAATTGAACTTTATTTAATAGAGAATTTGTTTGCATAACATAGTTTTTCATCATATACATGACTACATAGCTAAGATTATACGATTTATATAATAATAATAATAATAATAATGGTAATAATAATAGGTTTTATTGTAATTTTGGCCTTACAAAATACATTGCATTTACCACAACTACTAACTACTCTTATTACTTGAAAACTAGTTTTAGCTTTAAAAAAAAAATATTTTAGTCTTAGAAAAGGATGTGTACATTGAAATTAGACTGTAGGTTTACAGCTGATATCTAGTCAGGATGGCCGAGTGGTCTAAGGCGCTGCGTTCAGGTCGCAGTCCACTTCTGTGGGCGTGGGTTCGAATCCCACTTCTGACATTATTTTTTGATTCAATATCCCTAATTCGTTTTGAAAAATCCCAAGGTGGGTCTATAATAACATTAAATAAGGAATAAAATAACGAATATAATAACATAAGGAAATAAAATAAGGAATATAATAATATTAAATATGAAATAAAATAAGGAATATAATAACATTAAATAAGGAATAAATTTTAGAGGGTTGTATCTTATATAATATTGTAGTAAAATAAATAATAATAACTAAATTGTGCATATTCTTATTTGTGACCATAAATGATAATACGAATCTTCAATGATTGTTCTGTTTTATGTATTACTTTAATTTTATTTCTTATTTTGTTTATTATTATTTTTTTAATTATATTTATTATTTTGTTTATTATTATTATTGGTATTTTATTTATTATTTTGTTTATAAATAAGTATTTTTATTTTATTTATTATTTAATCAAAATATTATTATTGATTTTATTTAATTTCTTTTTTTTTAATTATTTTTATTTTATTTATTAATATGTTGATTATTATTGTTTGTATTTTTTTTAAGTTTATATTATTAAGCATATTAATTTTATTTATTATTTTGATTATTATTATTATTTGTATTTTATTTATTATTTTTATTACTATTATTATTTTAATTTTATTTCTCATTTTGTTTATTATTATTTTTTTAATTTTATTTATTATTTTGTATGATATTATTATTATTATTAATAGTGTTTTATTTAATATATTGTTTATAATTAAGTATTTTAAATTTATTTACTATTTTGATTATTATTATTATTTTAATTTTATTTCTTATTTTGATTAGTATTATTTAAATTTTATTTCTTATTTTGTTTATAACTAAGTATTTTAATTTTATTTATTATTATTTCTTTTTTTGTAATAAATTATTTTAATTTTATTTATTATTATGTTTATTATTATTATTTGTATTTTTTTTTTCATAATTAAGCATTTTTATTTTATTTATAATTTTGATTACTATTATCTTAATTTTATTTCTTATTTTGATTAGTATTATTTTAATTTCATTTCTTATTCTGTTTATTATTATTATTTTTTTATTGTAATTACTATTTTGTTTATTATTATAATTTGTATTTTATTTATTATTATAATTTGTATTTTATTTATTATTATGTTTATTATTTTTATTTGTATTTTTTTTTTCATAATTAAACATTATTATTTAATTTATTATTCTGCTTATTATTATTATTTTAATTATTTTATTTCTTATTTTGTTTATAATTATTTTTTTGTTTATTAATTATTATTTGTATTTTATTTATAATTATGTTTATTATTTTTATTTGTATTTTTTTTTTCATAATTAAACATTATTATTTAATTTATTATTTTGATTATTATTATTATTTTAATTATTTTATTTCTTATTTTGTTTATTATTATTTTTTTAAATTTTATTTATTATTTTGTATATTATTATTATTTGTGTTTTATTTATTATTTAGATAATTATTATTTATATTTTATTTATTATTTTGTTTATAAATAAGTATTTTAATTTTATTTATTATGTTTATTATTATTTGTATTTTATTTATTATTTTGTTTCTAATTAAGTATTTTAATTTTATTTATTATTTTGATTACTATTATTTTAGTTTTATTTCTTATTTTGATTAGCATTATTTTAATTTCATTTCTTATTGTTTATTTTATTTTTTTTAATTGTAATTATTATTTTGATTATTATTATTATTTTAATTTTTTTTTAATTGTAATTATTATTTTGTTTATTATTATAATTTGTATTTTATTTATTATTATGTTCATTATTTTTATTTGTATTTTTTTTTTCATAATTAAACATTATTATTTAATTTATTATTTTGATTATTATTATTATTTTAATATTTTTTTTTAATTGTAATTATTATTTTGTTTATTATTATAATTTGTATTTTATTTATTATTATGTTTATTATTTTTATTTGTATTTTTTTTTCATAATTAAACATTATTATTTAATTTATTATTTTGATTATTATTATTATTTTAATTATTTTATTTCTTATTTTGTTTATTATTATTTTTTTAAATTTTATTTATTATTTTGTATATTATTATTATTTTGTATATTATTATTATTTTGTATATTATTATTATTTGTATTTTATTTATTATTTTTATAATTATTATTTATATTTTATTTATTATTTTGTTTATAAATAAATATTTTAATTTTATTTATTATTATTATTTTTATTTTATATCTTTTTTTTGTAATTAATTATTTTAATTTTATTTATTATGTTTATTATTATTTGTTTTTTATTTATTATTTTGTTTCTAATTAAGTATATTAATTTTATTTATTATTTTGATTACTATTATTTTAATTTTATTTCTTATTTTGATTAGTATTATTTTAATTTCATTTCTTATTCTGTTTATTATTATTTTTTTTAATTATAATTACTATTTTGTTTATTATTATAATTTGTATTTTATTTATTATTATGTTTATTATTTTTATTTGTATTTTTTTTTATAATTAAACATTATTATTTAATTTATTATTTTGATTATTATTATTATTTAAATTATTTTATTTCTTATTTTGTTTATTATTATTTTTTTAAATTTTATTTATTATTTTGTATATTATTATTATTTATATTTTATTTATAATTTTGTTTATAAATGAGTATTTTAATTTTATTTATTATTTTGATTACTATTATTATTTTAATTTTATTCCTTTTTTTGTAATTAATTATTTTAATTTTATTTATTATTTCGTTTATTATTATTATTTGTATTTTATTTATAATTTTTTTTATAATTAAGTATTTTTATTTTATTTCTTATTTTGATTAGTATTATTTTAATTTCATTTCTTATTTTGTTTATTATTAGTTTTTTTTAAATTTTATTCATTATTTTGTTTATTATTATTTGTATTTTATTTATTATTATGTTTATTATTTTTATTTGTATTTATTTTTCATAACTAAAGATGTTATTTAATTTATTATTTTGATTACTATTATTATTTTAATTTTATTTCTTATTTTGTTTATTATTATTTTTTTAAATTTTATTTATAATTTTGTATATTATTATTATTTGTATTTTATTTATTATTTTGATTATTATTATTATTTTAATTTTATTTCTTATTTTGATTATTATTATTTTAATTTTATTTCTCATATTTTTTAATATTATTTTTTTAATTTTATGTAGTATTTTATATATATATATATATATATATATATATATATATATATATATATATATATATATATACATATCTATATGCGTATGTGTGTATGTGTACATTTCGTTATTCAAAAGTATAAAATAATAAAATAATATAAATAAATAGAGAATAATACTGAATGCTAAAAATAAGATTCGTAGAGTGTTGGGAGTTTTTTTCCTGTTCGTTTGTCATGTCGTTTTATACATAAATTATCAAGTATCGTCCTGTTTGCTTTTTTTGCTAAAATTGTGTTCCTATTGAATAGGGATTTGTCCAGTGGTGTTCTATAAGTCTGTATTTGATATATTGTGTAGATTGTTGTTCGGGAGTCTAAGTATTATTAGTAATATATTTATATTTTTGTTTAGAATTCAGTATTTATATTTTATTTCTTATTTTGATATTATATATTTGCTATTGACCTTCGAATCGTATGTTAGAGTATGTCTACATGGGTGATAAAATTATATTTATTAAAAAAATATATATTATTATGATACATATGATAAAGTACTTTCACATCAAATTTTTTACATCGCTCATATCGATGAAAACTGATAAATCAAATCAATTTGACGTTATTTCTTTTTGTATACCATTAGTTTGTGGTGATGTACTCTTATGAAATAAATTTGGATTTGATTTGATTTGATAAAAAATATCTACAGTCTTCTAATTAAAAATATTCAAAAATAATTGCATTAGTAATAAGAATTTCCAACTATTTCTTTTAAATAAAGCCCTGTTGGATCTAAAAAAAGTTAACTTCGACCGTGACAGGACTCGAACCTGCAATCTTCGGATCCGAAGTCCGACGCCTTATCCATTAGGCCACACGGTCGCATGCCTTTGCCTTGAAATGAGACATATTTAAATATAAATTGTATATTAGTAAATCAATAAACTTAAATTGAACTTATTTATCCTGCCTGTTCTCTTCTCAGCACCTCCTCCTTGTGTACAGATTAAATAGGAGGGGGCCCAACAGGCACCACTGCCTTAGTTCCACATTCACCCTAAATTCAATCTTGCTTTTGCCCACGTTTCCTTATATTATTTATCCTTCTCACCCACTCCACTCCTTCCTCACCCATACCCAATCTATCCACATAATCCACCAGCTTCCCCCTAGGAACTGAGTCATATGCCGCTTTTAGATACACAAATACCGCACACACACACACCACCTCCATCTGTACATGATCCGAGAACCCCCCCCCCCCCCCCCCCCCCCACATTTTCCGTCTTAAAGCACTATTAACTCCTTCCTTCCTATACCTTACCACCACATAATCCAAAACCGAACCTCCTCCATCTCCACAGAAAGTCTTCTTCCCTTCCCAGTCCCCTTCGCAGCAGTCATTCAGTACATCCCACCTAGACTTTCTTGCCCATTTAATTCATTCTCTACGTTCCTAGTTGGTCACTTTATCTTGTGATCGCCTTTCTCTCCATTCCCCGCCCTCTTCGATCCCTCCTTCCAACTTTCCCTTCACATTCGTCACCCTCTATGATCATTCATCTATCTTCGTCTCGAGCCCATCCAGTATCTCTGTAACTTCCATACGGTTTTTGTTACAGTACGCTACCCCCACCTACACCGACCTTCTATCCATTTCCACCTTCCCTATTACCAATCCCACAGCTTCGTCCAACGACTGTCTGTTCCATTCTCGCACTGTCTTCCTCACCCCTAACAAGATTCCACATTTGGCGTACCCCATCCTCGCTTCTTTCTGCGCACCTTGCATTACCCAGTCTCACCCTGTTGGCATGCAGTTTCCCACCTGCCCCCACTCCATGTCTCTAGAAACCCCACTATATCTTTGGAGACAATCCACTCATCCAGTTCTTACCCCACACTCCTCCCAGCACTTTGTTTCCTTAAACCCACAACGTTCTAAAAACCCACCATTTGCTCTGCTCATATTTCTGCCTCTGCGACCCCTCCAGGAGAATTCCTTTTTTGTTAAGCCGTCCCCCTGACTCTGCGACCTCTCCCCCCTTCATTCCTTTTCGTCAAGCCGTCCCCCTGCCAAACCTACCAGTTTACAATTAAGCATATAATATTATTATTATTAGTAATAAAATATCACAATATCTAGATTTTTGTTTAATACATCGACATCGCTCTACATCATCTATACTCGCTCCAACATATATCAATATAATAAATCCATATATACATATATATATATATATATATATATATATATATATATATATATATATATTATATATATATATATATATATATATATATATATATATATATATTATATATATGTTTTGGATTTCTAAAATTCTGACTGCATAAATTTATTAAGTTTCAAAATGAAATATGTTAGTATTAAACAAAACAAGCACACATTTTTAGTCAAAAAAACTAATCGGATTATCTTTAATCTAAGCAAGTTGTGAGATAGCAATCAATCAAACACTGTCAACATCGTTCTAAAACTGAGAAGATAATTTTTAAAATGTGTCGCACATACCGGCGTCTCGCATGAATAATTAATTGCCCGCGGTGGCTATATTAATATTCAACAGCTGCAGGCCACGTTTGTTATCACTTAACTTCGACCACGAGCTGACTGATAAGGCGCGCGTCCGACCAAACTGTTTAGCGCGAAGCCGCGGCTGCAACTGACGACCATTGTCGGGGGCGGCTACGGAGGCGGCTCATATGCGGTTGAAAAAAACAAAAACTATGTATAAAAATAAAGTTGGCATGATGACAAATTTGAACTATTTTTCTTCAATGTTTTAATGTGATCCTGATTTTTGATTTGTGAAAAAAAAATGCACGGTCAGGATTTTATTGAATTTGTATTCTTGTCGGTATATTAAAACAAGTATATAAATTAAATTTGTTTACACCACACTGTGGTAGAAAAGGCCAGCGGATATATATATATATATATATAAATTAAATAAAATCGTGACAGTGCGTTTTTCTATGCCTTCACATATGTTTCTTCAATTCATGACCAAGTCAAACGAATTTAAATAGATCTTTTGAATCCTTTGTCGAAAAAAATACCTGTCAACGGATTATAGAAACATTTATGAAAATCTGTATAATCATTTATCAAATGTTTTGCATTAAATATTCAATTTTTGAATCCTTTATTATATATATTATCTATTTGCCTTCTACCTTTCGGTGTATGCTATTACATTTACATTACTTAACATTACTACTTTACAATTATTGTTGTTGTTTATATATTTGTAAATTCTTTCCACTCTTTTCTGTTCTTCGCCAGTTTTCTTGCTTGCTTGACTGTCTTTCCTTTCTTGATTATTATTTCCTCTATTCTATTGTCCCACTCTTATCTTGGTCTACCTCTTCTTCTTTAAATCCCATACCTGTTTTGTTTGATTATTTTTGTCCATCCTAATTAAATGTCCCCACCAGTTTAGTTGTTTCTTTTCTATATACTTTTCTATAGCTTCAATTCCCAGTTCTTCTCTGATGTCATCATTTCTTATTCTCTCTTCTCGTAACTTGTTTTATTCCTCTGAGATATTTCATTTCCATTGCCTGTATTCTACTTACTTCTTCGTTAGTTTCCACGTCTCGCTCCCATATGTCAGTATAGGCCTATATATGTTTTTATATATATTTATTTTGTCTTTCTGCTGATCAATTTTTTGTTAATCAATATTCTTTCCATCTTTCCAGTATTTTTTCGTTGTCCTTCAGTAATATTCCTTGATTGTCTTGTATATAAGCGTTGATTGAAGTATTTATACTTCAATCAACGATATAAGTCACTTATTGTCCTTTTTCTTTTCTGTTTAGTTTTAATGTTTTATGGAATAATTTTTGGTTTTGCTTTGCATTTTTCTCCATTGTCTACCCGAACTTTTCCCATTCCCTGCTTTTTGCTATTCTGACTTTATATTTTACTATTTTCCTCTTTAAACTGTATTCTTTGTAGTTGTTACTATTTTTGTCATTTAGATATCTTTGCCATGCTTTTTTCTTTTCCTTTATTTTCTCTTTTATGTCCCACCAACAGGCCCTCTGTTGCTTCTTGTTTGTGTTTTGCTTCGTCCCACATGTCTCTTGTGCTGTCTCCAGCATATTTTTCTTTAATTTATTCCACATTACCTCTACTTCTTGTCTATAGTTGTCCTTTTCTAATTTCGCCTCTATTTTCTCTTTATAGATTTTTGCTATTCCTTTTTCCCTTAGTTTCTATGTTCTTATCTTGTTGTAGTTTATTGCTATATTTGGTCTCTGCTTTTTTTATCGCTATCTTAGCAGTCTTCCTTTATTTTCTACTAGATAGTGATCACTTCCAATTTCGTAACTTCTCTTTACTCTTGTGTCTATTATTTTGCTCCTTTGTCCATGTTCTGCTAGTACATAGTCTATTATAGATTTTTCGTTCCTGCTTACCACTTCCCTTGTGTATTTATGTATGTCTTGTGTTTGAATAGTGTATTCGTTATTACTAGGTTATTCATTCTACAATAATCTAGCATTTTCTTACCATTTTCGTTTAGTACGCCTTCTCTATATCTTCCTCTCTTCGCGTCATCTTTTACTTCGTTTCCAATTCTTTTCTTGAAGTACGCCACGTACACGGGTCTCCTTTGAATTTTTCGATTGTTTCGGTGAGCTGCTCCCAGAATGTTTCTTTTTGTACGCATTATCATCTTCGTTTGGCCCATACGCTGCTATGATAGTTTTATGGTAGCCGATTCTTTTATCTCTAACTTCGTAAAAAAAAATGCGAGAAACAATGTAGCGCATAGTTCAAGCCGTTTGAAATAGTGAACGGGTATAGTTTGGTTGGTAGGGACCTCCCGCCCACCCCACCTATGCTCGCATAGTTTTTTTCCATAGGATAACACTGTTCCTGGAATGGTTTAAACAATTTAAAACGTTTGTATCCATTGAAAAAACTATGCGAGCAACGGTGGGGCGGGCGGGCGGCCCCTGCCAACCAAACTATGCCCGTCCACTATTTCAAACGACTTGAACTATGCACAACATTGTTTCTCATATTTTTTTTTACGAATCAGGCGTAAATTAATAAATGAAATAAATTGAATCTTGGAAAGTAATGGATAACAGTGTAGTGCATAGTTCAAGTCGTTTGAAATAGTGGACGGGCATAGTTTGGTTGGTAGGGGCCGCCCGCCCGCCCCAGCGTTGCTCGCATAGTTTTTTCAATGGATACAAACGTTTTAAATTGTTTAAACCATTCCAGGAACAGTGTTATCTTATGGAAAAGCTATTCAAGCAGAGGTGGGGCGGGCGGGTGGCCCCCACCAACCAAACTATGCCCGTCCACTATTTCAAACGACTTGAACTATGCACAACATTGTTTCTCATATTTTTTTTATGAATCAGGCGTAAATTAATAAATGAAATAAATTGAATCTTAGAAAGTAATGGATAACAGTGTAGTGCATAGTTCAAGTCGTTTGAAATAGTGAACGGGTATAGTTTGGTTGGTAGGGACCTCCCGCCCACCCCACCTATGCTCGCATAGTTTTTTTTCCATAGGATAACACTCTTCCTGGAATGGTTAAAACAATATAAGACGTTTGTATCCATTGAAAAAACTATGCGAGCGAATGTGGAGTGGGCGGGTGGTCCCTACCAACCAAACTATACCCGTTCACTATTTCAAACGACTTGAACTATGCACTAAATTGTTTCTCATATTTTTTTTACGAATCAGGCGTAAATTAATAAATGAAATAAATTGAATCTTAGAAAGTAATGGATAACAGCGTAGTGCATAGTTCAAGTCGTTTGAAATAGTGGACGGGCATAGTTTGGTTGGTGGGGGCCACCCGCCCACCCCACCTCTGCTCGAATAGCTTTTCCATAGGATAACACTGTTCCTGGAATGGTTTAAACAATTTAAAACGTTTGTATCCATTGAAAAAACTATGCGAGCAACGGCGGGGTGGGCGGGCGGCCCCTACCAACCAAACTATGCCCGTCCACTATTTCAAACGACTTGAACTATGCACAACATTGTTTCTCATATTTTTTTTATGAATCAGGCGTAAATTAATAAATGAAATAAATTGAATCTTAGAAAGTAATGGATAACAGTGTAGTGCATAGTTCAAGTCGTTTGAAATAGTGAACGGGTATAGTTTGGTTGGTAGGGACCTCCCGCCCACCCCACCTATGCTCGCATAGTTTTTTTTCCATAGGATAACACTCTTCCTGGAATGGTTAAAACAATATAAGACGTTTGTATCCATTGAAAAAACTATGCGAGCGAATGTGGAGTGGGCGGGTGGTCCCTACCAACCAAACTATACCCGTTCACTATTTCAAACGACTTGAACTATGCACTAAATTGTTTCTCATATTTTTTTTACGAATCAGGCGTAAATTAATAAATGAAATAAATTGAATCTTAGAAAGTAATGGATAACAGCGTAGTGCATAGTTCAAGTCGTTTGAAATAGTGGACGGGCATAGTTTGGTTGGTGGGGGCCACCCGCCCACCCCACCTCTGCTCGAATAGCTTTTCCATAGGATAACACTGTTCCTGGAATGGTTTAAACAATTTAAAACGTTTGTATCCATTGAAAAAACTATGCGAGCAACGGCGGGGTGGGCGGGCGGCCCCTACCAACCAAACTATGCCCGTCCACTATTTCAAACGACTTGAACTATGCACAACATTGTTTCTCATATTTTTTTTTACGAATCAGGCGTAAATTAATAAATGAAATAAATTGAATCATAGAAAGTAATGGATAACAGTGTAGTGCATAGTTCAAGTCGTTTGAAATAGTGGACGGGTATAGTTTGGTTGTTAGGGGCCACCCGCCCACCCTTCCTATGCGCGTATAGTTTTTTTCCATAGGATAACACTCTTCCTAGAATCGTTAAAATAATATAAGACGTATGTATCCATTGAAAAAAACTATGCGAGCTAAGGTGGGGTGGGTGGGTTTCCCCTACCAACCAAACTATACCCGTTCACTATTTCAAACGGCTTGAACTATGCACTATTTCAAATGACTTAAAGTCTGCACTACATAATTATCCATTACTTTCTATGATTCAATTAATTTCATTTATTAATTTACGCCAAATTCGTAAAAAAATGTGAGAGACAATGTAGTGCATAGTTCAGGTCATTTGGAATAGTGGACGGGCATAGTTCCTGCGGCTCTCCGATTGCTATCTACACCGCTATATATGAGTACATGTTCCTTGTCCATTTTGTACTCTCCCTTCCCCTTCTTTTTTGTTTCTGTTACCACTAAGAACTCTAGTTCAGCTTTCTCAAATTGTGCTTTCAGCTCTTTTTCCTTTCCATTTATATTCCGGATATTCCAAGTCCCAATTTTCCATACTTTTCTTTTTCTTACTGTACTCTTTTCTTTGTTTCCATTTATTATGTGTTTGTTATTTTTTCCTACGTTCGTTGTCCTTTTCCTTGATGTTTCCTTTTTATTTTTCACTATATACTTATATACTATATACACCCCATTATATTTGCCTACGACTCCTTTCTCCCTTTTATCCCATATATATGTTTCATTGACTACTATTATCTTTCTATATTCAATTTTTACGTGTTTTCCCTTTTCATTTTCCAATTTTGATATGTTTCTTATTTCTCTTTGTATTTTTTTCTCCTCTTCCGTCAGGTCATCGTCTATATATATAGTTGCATTTCTCAGTTTATATTTTGCATTCATTATTTTTTGTTTTTCTTCCCAGCTTGGGATGTCCACTATTATTATATTTCGTTCTGCTCCTGTGTTTATTTTTTGTATTTTGTTAATCCCTGTGTCAACTTCCAGTGTCTCTTTGATGAGTGATCTTACCTCTTTTATGTTTTCTATTTTGTCTAGACCTCTTATTGCTATGTTATTTTTTCTTCTTCTCTTCTCTTCAATTTCTGCTCTATTTTCCAGCTTTTCTATTCTGACTTCCAAGGTTCACTTTTCATCTTTCCATGTTTCTTCCTCTTTCTTCATTTCGGTCTTCATCTCTTTTATTACCTGTTTTATTTGTGACATGTTTTCTTCCATCTTCCTCATTAGTTCTATAATCATTTGTTTTAGTTCTTCCATTGTATCTTTGTCAATGTCCGTTTCACCGTTGCAACTTTTTTCTGCTTCTTCTAATCTTCTTTGTGATGCTGGTGATCTCAGTATTTTCATGCTTTTTGTAACGGTTTTTTTTTCTGATTTTGTATGTCTTTGTCCTCGCTATCCGTTTCTCTACCACTTTTATTTTTATTCATTGGCCCGGGCGCTATTTTTATTTGCTATTCTTACCTTTGTTGTCATCGCTATATGCAGCCCAAATATACTCCTCACCTTTATCGGCGCCAGAGGTTATTTACGGGTTGACCCCTCGTGCAAATAACCTCCACCCTCTATTTAATTTACTGGCACTTACCGCTATTTTTCTCGACTTTTTAACTTTCCTTTTGTGGCACTGTTTCTTGTCGCTGTTTTTCGCCTGTCGTGTATATTAAAACTCGATACGCCGCTTGTTTTTTGTTTGTTTGAGGTGGAATCTTCAAAAGACACCCGCGCCTCCCTATCCACCGCATGATGTTTGAGGCGCGGGTAGTGCCGGATTCACCCCGCATTCTGTCCGCGGCGCCTACCGGCTAAACCAAAAACTCAGGTTCTGTAGCGAGGGACTTGTCCAGGCACTCTTAGCCTTTAGGGTGGTTTCGCTGCTCTCCTGCTTGGCCACCTTCAAATCCATTCCGCTCCTTGTAGCCGCAAAAGTCTGGGCCCTTTCCACCACCAGGAGGTCACCAGGGGGTGTTTCTGCGAGCACCTCCGCCGCATCCATTGAAATGGTGCGGTACGCCCGAATGATACAAAGAGTGCTGGTGCGCAGAGCCCTTCGCAGCCTGCCCTTGTTTCTCTGGTTTCTGATGGCGCCAACCCAGGCCGGGGCTGCGTAAAGGAGCTGGGCCCGCGACACCATAGCAAGCAACCTCTGCTTCTTATCACTCGGGCCGCCTCTGTCCGTGCAGCCTTCTGGGATGCTGCAATCACTTGTGCCGTAGAGTTCACATTGGCCTCCGCTATTGTGCCTAGGTTTGTGAGTTTGCGCTCGATGTTGTGTGTTAATAGGTTAATTGTGCCCTGGGCTGCTCTCATGGTGCCTGCCCTCTTCGTTGATAGTAGGGCTACCTGGGTCTTGCCGGACAGCAATCCTCAGACCCCTGCTCCCCATCCATGCTGCCAAGGTGTCAGTGGCGTCTGCCAGTTTGGTTTTGGCGTCTTGTAGGTTTCTGGCCCTCGCTATGACCGCCAGGTCGTCAGCGAAGGCTATCGAGGTTACTCCTTCTGGGAGTGGTAGCCTCAGCGCGTCATCAAACGCGACGCTCCATAGGAGGGGGCCCAGCACGGATCCTCTTTATCTCGTGCGATACAACGCCTAACGGGCTCTCAAAGATCACCTCCCGGTTGCTCAGGTAGTCGTCCACTAGCCTTACCAGCTGCTCGTCTATGCCCCTTGCACGCAACGCTGTCGTGATGACCACCCATGGAAGCGTGTTGAAGACTTGGTCACGTCTAGGGTGGCCATCAGACAGTGCTTCCTGGTTCTTCATGTGTCCTGCGTTCGCCTGGCCAACCACCTCGCGTACCGGCAGTATGCCATCGCTGGAGGATCTTGCTTTGCGGAATCCGTACTGGCGGTCATGTAGTCCTCCTGCGCAGTCTAGCGCGTCTTGGAGTCTGTTTGAGATAAGTCTTTCCATGGTTTTCGCAACCCAGTCAAGTAGGCACAGCAGGCGTATGCATTTGGTTCAGTTGGGTCCTTCCCTGGTTTGGGGAGGAGGACCAGTCTGGCCGTCTTCCAGCGTCTGGGAAAGGTGCCCAAGGTCGCGCATCTGTTTGCTATCCTGTGCATTGCTGCCGCCAGTGTTGGTGCGGTAGCCCTTAGTACCTCGTTGGGCACTCCATCTGGCCCTGGAGCTTTATTCGTCGGCAGGCTTTGGAGGGCCGTGGTCACCTCATCCCCTTCCCAGACCAGTTCCTCGTTGTCGTGATTCGCTCGGGGTCCCGTCGTATCCAGGTGTGTGGGATGTGGTTGAGGGAAGAACAGCTGTACAACTGCCCTGACCCCGCCGGGTACCGTAGCCTTCGGGCCCATTGGACGGGCTGTCGGCTTCTTGGTTGCGATCTTGTATGCGAGCCCCCACGGGTCATCCTCCACCTCGTGGCAGAGGTTCTTCCAGGAGCATCTCTGGCTGCGCTCGATCTCAAGCCTGTAGGTCCTGCGGGCTTCCCTGTATTGCTCCATCAGGTGATCCATGGTTGCTCCGCTGGCCCTTGCTCTCTGGGCCTTGCGCCTGGTCTTGTTTGCTATTGTTCTAGCTGCCGCCACTTCGGTGCACCACCAGTAGACCGCCTTGCGTTGGCTCCTGGCATGTCTCACTAGAATAGCCGCTTCGCAGGCCATCTGGAGGATGGTGTTTATTGTTTCTGCCATCTGGTCGGTTGTCTCCTCTGTGTCGATTGTCCCTAGTAGCTCGGCTAAAGTCTCGTTCAGCCTGTCTGGGTCAAGCTTGTCAGTTGCACAGCGCTTGGGTGACATGGTTTCTTGGGTTGAGTGGTCCCGGCACACGGTTCGATGTTGAACTGTATGTACCGGTGGTCGCTCAGGGCACCTGCCACCCTCTTACTCTTCCCAGGAGCCTAGATGTTGCAAGAGTCACGTCGATATGGGAAGACGAGTTTCTTCTCACGAAGGTTGGTTCTCTGCCCGTGTTGCAGGCCACCAGATCTAGTGCGGCCGCCATTTCGGTGATTTCCTCGCCCCTGGTTTCCGTGGTTGGGGACCCCCAGTGCGCAGACTTGGCATTTAGATCCCCTGCCAGGATTATGTGGTCGCCCGTGTTCCTGATTATGTTCTCGAGTTCGCTGGGCTATTCCTGAGCTCGCTGTCTACACGCGTTTGGTGATAAGTAGGCAGCCACCAAGGCTATTCCCTCTGCTCTTATCCATGCAATTTCCCTCGCGGGTGTGCCGTGGGATATGACGAGCCCTTGGAGTCCTAGGATCTTGAGGGCCACATTTCCCATGGACCCGTCTGCTGTCTATACACCTGTCAACTCTCGAAACAACCAATTATAAAGTATTATATTATGAATCCTTTATATTGCTAAATAACTCTCAAATTAATTTTAAAATGCGAGTTTATGAATTACACGAATATTCTATCTATGGTTTTCAATCCGAATATCAGAATATCCGTATTTTGACTATTCGATAATCCGGATAATTTTCATTATATAATCCGCATATTTTTTTTTTTTTTTTTTTTGGAAATAGAGGATAAAAAATTTGAATTGTAAACATTTATTTATATTTTCATTATACAATCAACATATACAATATATAAGAAATATATTTGTCTAAAAAGGTTGGTAAACGAGGTACTAAAATAAATCAGAGGGGGGCGGTCGACGGGAGGGGGGGGTGCCGCCGCCCTCTACAATGGTAAAACACAGTACACGATCAGAATATTTAATATAACATATAGATATAGATATAGCGCACGGTACAACACTGCGTTTCTATAAATATTTTACACCTTGTATATTTTTTTTTGTTATTTTTGACATCCATATACCACATTAATTATGTTTAAGAAGGACGACAAGTAAACAGATCACAAATAATAAACGTACTGCGGAATGTGTGCGATCGTATCATGTGACGTTCATCCGGAATAAATTCATTAGTACCTAAATAAATGGAGGGTTTATACTGAAATAAAATAAGAAATCAATTTCAAATGTAATATTTATTATTATAGTGTCTGCTATAAACACATCAAGTCGATCGCGGACGACAGCTCGATCGCAAGCCAATTTTGGTTGATCGCGGTCGACCGCTCAATCGCAAGCCAATTTTAGTCGATCGCTAGCCAATTTGGTTCGATCGCGGTCGACCGCTCGATCACAAGCCACTTTTGGTAGATTGCGGTCGACCGCTCGATCGCAAGCCGATTTTGTTCGATCGCGGTCGACCGCTCGATCGCAAGCCAATTTTGGTCGATCGCGTTCGGTCGTTCGATCGCAAGTTAATTTTGGTCGATCGCTCTCGAATTTCTTTACTTAGAAACCCATTAGACTACATACTTACATAAGTAGAGCACTAATGTCGATCGCAAACATTTTTAAGAAAAAAAATCTTGAACTTATGTACACAAAAGTTGGACGCCCCTGGTTTATGGTGACAAAACTTTATTTTATTAGCATAATCAGTCCAACATTATTTATTATTTCTGTTTATTGATTATGTCTTATTTATTATTTCTTTTATTTTGAGATCATGATGGCCGTGCATCAATTTCCCAATTTAAATTCGTTTTTGAGCATATTTTAGAAGATACCAATATGCAAATAGCATGAGTGACAAAAGATTTTTATTTTTATTTCTTATTTTATGTCAGCATAAACCACTAAGTGTGAGCACCCGAAAATATTTGCTGCTTTTGTCATGTCTCTATTTTAACAATTACGAATGTACCAATTAACATTATTTAGTATGTCATATAGTGGTTGGTACTACTGGTGGATATGCATCGAATGAAAACAATTGAATTGTTTATAGCCGTAACCCCCCGAAATGTTATGTAGACTAAAGTTTTTATCTTTCGCATTTATCATACAAATTATTTGTCTGCGATTCATTAAACCCACCCCCATTTTTTTCCTAGCTACGGTCCTGCTTGAGACCGCAATCGGCGAACAGTAAAACTATATATTTCGATAACTATAGATATATAGCTGGCTTCGTTTATCGTTCGGGAGCTGTTCTGGACTGTTCTTAGTTGGCTTAGAACAGCCCGCAATAGCTGCCGAACGATAAACGAAAGCGGCTACTATAGATAAGTAAAGGATGCCCTGGTGTGCCGCGTGGGAACTAGAATCTTATACATTATCCTTTGTTTATATTTCTATTCATTTCTGTTTTAGCTGGTTTCAGTGAACAATTATGAAATTATTATGTGCAATTTTGTTTATGTAGGTGTTTTGAATGTGTTGCTGACATTTGACAGATGACATCCGTTAGTTTCGCTACCGTCCGCCAGGCGGCGTTTGGCAGATGACCTTGATCTTTGCATGAAGGTCATTTCAAGGTGCCGGAATACCTACTATTATGTGATAATTTGGTAGTTCGCAGACCACCACCGTGTGCGCTACCTTACATCCTTTACTTATCAATATACAGTTTTAAATAATTCATTCGATTTCATTCGATTAAAGCCTATGGTTCTGTCAGTTTGATTACGACTAGTGACTAGTAGTGAGAAATGTTGACGTCACGCTATACTATTAGTATGAGCGTGACGTCAGCATGTGTCACTACTAGTCACTAGTAGTAGCCAAACAGACAGGGCCTGTATTCGTGTCTTCTGTTCCTCCGTCAGCACTGACGCGTCAACCAATCAGAAACCAGGTTTAGACCAACTCAACTCACCTCAAACCTATCGCCTGTTTGAGATGCATCAACGCTGACGGAGAAACGGAAGGTTTCGCATCACCACCACCAACCAACAGAGTAGGTACCTTCCTCTACGCCTCATACACATTACCTAACCAATACTGACTCAGTTACAAACAAAGAAACATTAAAATTGAGCAACACTTAGTATATAATTTTCACCTCCAAATTGTAGTCCTCTGGAATGATTTACATTTCGGGTGCTAGCCCACACCAAATCTCAACAATTAATTTCATCGAGTTAACGTAATAACAACAACAAAAAAATACCCTCTGACTAAAACACCGGCCGTACAATCTAATGACTAAAGTAATGCGATCACCCCAACAATAAAAAATAAATAAATAAACAATGCGGTTATTACGTGTGAGTAACTTTAATAATACTAAGAAGCCTTGGCGCGGCGTTATCACATTGAAAATAATTAGGGCCGTCGCGCAGGTGATCGCACATCCTGCCCTGATCCTTGTTAGTTGTTTGGAAAGACGCGAAGAACTAAATTACATCGATATTTCGCGATTGTGTGTGTGTGTGTGCTTGTGTATGTGTGTGTATTTTTTTTTCTACAATGGCCCGCATTGAGGCTACGAGGATTTACCCTTTTTCGCCGAGGGCTCACGCAGGATCTTCGTTGCGCCCTTCACCATCAGGTAGAACCAGTAGAACTGCGGCAGCATCAGCACACTCATGCTCACCTTGCAACCGGTCGGAAGAGATGCAACAGCCTACAGAAATTCAACATCTCATGAAAAGCTAAATTTCTAAACCAAAAACTGCTTACCGATAGGAAGTCCAAGTTTTCAGCGCTGGCGTACATGTACATCACGTATGGGAACATGAAGACGCGACAGAGGAAGAATATGAAGAGCATGGCGAAGCCGTTGTATATGTACAACTTCGTGGATTTCAGGTTGAAACGGGATAGCACGCTGCGGATGGACACGAACGGGGTGCTTGCCTCCATCAGGAACACGAAGCCGAAGACGCAATCGCCGAAACCACCACGCAGATGCTATGAAAATATTTGATAAAAATCATTTTAGAAAAGTTTCTCAATTAATTCAAACAACTATCGATTCCATCTCCATTCTATTCACGGGGGTTATTCAAATTCAGACCGGTGTTGTAAAAAAAAAACTGTAGTCTGTTGCCCATGGCAACCAAATACCAAATACTGTTTCATCTTTGGTATGCCCCAGGCTCTGCGAATGCTAATATAATATTGCCGTATATCAAATATCTAGAGGAGATGTAGAGGAGATGAAAGAAGAGCTTAAGAAATCTCGAGAGGAGATCCAGAAATGGAGGAAATTTTTAAGAGAGGAGAGGGAAGAATCACGGATAGAGAGAGAGGAGTTGAAAAAGGAAAGAAAGGAGTGGCAATTGATGATGGATGGATGGATGGAGGGAAATGCAGAGGGAATGGACACGGGAAAGAAAGGAGAAGATGGGGAAAATAGACCAGCTGGTAAAAATGGGGGAGAGGAGGAACAAACCGGGGGGGAAAGCAGCGCCGGAGTGGGTAAAGGAGGAGGAGGAGAGAAGAAAGTGGGCACGATAGAAAAGAGAGACAAAAAAGTGAGAGAAGAAACAGCGTAGTGGTGTCGGGGATTGGAAAGGAAGGGGTGGAGGGAGTTATACAGAAACTGGAATAAAGTGTGCTGATGCGGAGAGAGGTGGAGCTGGGACGAAAGGGAGGCAGAATGCTTCTAGAACTGGCCAGTTGGGAGGACAAAATGAAGCTAATGCGGTCTAAACACAAATTGAAGGGGACAAACATATATATCAATGATGACTTAACCGTAGCGGAGAAGGAAGTTCAGAAGAAAATACGGGAGAGGGCCAAGGAGGAAAGAGCGAAAGGTGTAGAATTGAGGGAGGGCTACCGGAAAATAAATATTGCGGGCGAGTGGTGAATATAGCAGGGTGATGGACTGGCAATAAAGTGCTGAAGTGGATGAGGACAACGAGGCAGAAGTATGGGGTGGATGGAAGAGGAGACGAGGGCAACTGCAGAGTGGGCTTCTGGGTCTAAAGAAAAAAGTGCTGGGAGGAGTGTGGGAAAAAGGACTAGAAGATTGGTTGGGCTCAAAGGACATAGTGGGGCTAATAGAGACGTGGTTGACAGAAGAGGAGTAGGGGCCGGTAAAGTGCTGTATGCTGACAGTATGGGACTGGGTGACTCAGGGAGCGAAGAAGGAAGCTAAGATGGGTAGAGCCAAAGGAGGAATCGTATTGGGAGTGAGGAAGATATTGGGAAAATGGAGCAGAGAGACGCTAAGAGAAGCTACAGTACTCGTAATAGAGAAGGCGGAAATGCATAGAAGTGAGGTGTGGGTGGGAGCAGTGTACTGTAACAAAAACCAGGTGGAATTAACGGAGATACTAGACGAACTGGATACGGCAGCAGATATATGGATCATAGGGGGCGACTGGAATGTGAAAGTGGGGGAGCTGGAAGGAGGGATTGGATAGGATGGTGACTGGAGAGAAAGGTGCTCCCAGAATAAAGTGACCAACCAAGAGGGTAGAGAATGTATGCAATGGGTGAGAAAGTCAGGATGGGATGTGCTCAATGGTTGCTGTGAAGGGGACTGGGAAGGGAAAAAAACTTTCTGTGGACAAGGAGGAGGCTCGGTTTTGGACTACGTGGTGGTCAAAGGGATCGGAAGGAAAGAGTTGGAGTGCTTCAAGGTGGAAAACGTAGGGAAGTCGGATCATGTACCGGTGGAGGTGGTCGTGAGAGTGAGGGACGTTGTGAAGGGAGAACAGAGGAATGGCCTGATATGAATGCATATGAGAAAAAGCTAAAACGCTTGAAGTGGGAGGATGTGTATTCGATGCTCCAGTTGGAGAGAGTGATGGTGGCTGCATTGGAGAAGAAGAAGAGTGGGGGCAGAGGGAGAGGTGGTTTGACAAGGGATATAGGGTGAAGAAGTCGAGCTGCCGAAGAGCAATGACGAAGTGGAGGAATGGGAGAGGTGAAGTGGAAAGGGCCAATCAGGCGAAGAGGGAGTTCGAGAGAACCTGCTAGAGGAAGAAGATAGAGGAGCTGCAGAAGGTAGAAACGAGGTTGAGGGAGTGTATGACAGAGAAAGGGTTGTGGGAAATCCTGAAGGGAAGTGTAAAAAATGGCAAAGTTAACATAGAGCTGGCAGAGTGGGAGAAGAGCTTTAGAGAGATGGCGGTGTCAGAGGTGGATTTAGGGAGTTCAAGACCGATGGTAGGAAGGCAGGCGTTTTCGCGGGAAGAGGTCGACGTGGCCCTAGGGCAGCTAAAACTGGGAAAGACGGCGGGAGAAGATGGACTGAAGGCAGAGGATTTAAAGTTGCCGCTAATCCCCACCCAATCGTGTCGCGCTGCCAAATCTACAAATCCTGCCCAATCGCAATATTTAAATATCCCTACCAGATGATGCGGTGGCCTCTTGTATACAGTCCTTGAGGCATACCAATGCTGAAATAGTTGTTTATGCCAACCATGGGTAACAGACATGTCTGCTTTCTTACAAGACCGGGTTGAACTTACAGAATAGACGCACAAACGAGTTTTGGAGCAAAAAAACAAAATCTTGGAAAATACTTTAGTCTTTACTTACCACTATAACGGAAAACCCGAAAATCCCAATGAAGAGATGGTGGCCCACGATGATGGGATTGAGCCGCACGTAGCGCAGGAAGCGCCACAGCCCGGAGACGGTCTGGTCCGTGTCGGGGGGCGGCACCGGCGTGCTCATCTGCACGGACGGCGTGCTGATCTGGTCGGGCCGCGTGTTCACGTGCACCATGTACATCGACCAGATGTCGTATAGGAAGTACGAGGCGCCGAACCAGGCGTACGCCTGCGATATGTGGTGTGAGGTACGCATCAGGCTCCGCGCGCACGAGTACCTGCAGATCGTCCAGCCGGTCAGGCAGGAGAGCAACGCCTGCACCGCAGAGACGACCCTGGTGGGCGCAGAACACGAATAATAAACACACTCGGTCTTGACGCAGGAAATAAATTAATCAATGATATATAAACAAGAAAGAAAGTGAATTCCTCAATGAAGTGAGAATGAGGAATATTGAAAGATCAGATGTCTTTGTATTTTGAATTGTAATTTCTTTATATTTTATTTTAAATCTTTGTACTTGGTATGTCTACCTCATTTTTACACATGGTAGTTTGTCTTTGTATTGTGTATTTTTTCTTGGTAAGGGTTTTTCAATAAGGACGGGTAGATGTTGAAATGGAATAAAACAAACTGTGTGAGGTATATTTCTTGAATAGAAATAGAACTGATTATTCGAAAAAAATCAATTTCTATGCGAAATTTACTTTAAACTGAGGTTACAGTTTATTGTTCCCAAAACTGAGGACACACTAGAATATATTAATTTTATTTAATGATATTTATGAAATGAAATTACATTCTTAAAATCACTTATTTAATCTGCGGGAACATGTTCAAACTGAGGCCAAACTCGCTAATATGTGCTTTCATATGATCAGCCTGTTTATGATGTATCCTCAGGTTCATAAGCAATTAAACAGAGTAACCGTAGCATCAGATGTCAAGAGTTGCCTCAGTTGAAAATTAAAATTGTTATTTTTGATAATTATAATTAAGTTTTGTAACGTCAGTTCTGAGCTGTAAACCTCAGTTAATAACCAACAAATGAAATATAGTGCATGTTTTATGTTCTTGAACGGAAATAGAACTAATAATTCGAAAAAATCAATTTCTATACGTAATTTATTTTAAACTGAGGTTACAGTTTATTGTTCCTAAAACTGAGGACATACTAGAACATATTAATTTTATTTAATGATGTTTATGAAATGAAATTAATTAAAATTACTTATTTAATCTGAGGGCATGTTTTATGCCCTTAAATAGAAATAGAACTGATAATTCGATAAACCAATTTCTATACGAAATTTATTTCAAACTGAGGTTACAGTTTATTGTTCCTAAAACTGAGGACACATTTGAACATATTAAATTTATTTAATTATGTTTAAGACATGAAATTAAATTAATTAATCTGAGGGTACATGTTCAAACTGAGGCTAAACTTGCAAATATTTTCATATGTTCAGTCTGTTTATGATGTATCCTCATGTTCATAAGCAATTAAGCAGAGTAACGATAGCACCAGATTTCAAGAGTTGCCTCAGTTGAAAATTAAAATAGTGTTATTCTTGATAATTGATATGTATTTTACACTTAGCTTCTCCACTTTGTCTTCGTAACTTATCTTATTAACTTTGACTGTCATTTGGCTTTGTACTTTGACTTTATATTTTGTCGTTGTACTTAGTCTTAGTTTAATTACAATACGCTTCCTCACCGCACTTTAGCTTAGTACCTTGTATTAGTACTTTGACATTGAAACATGGAAATATGTGTAGATGACAAGATAGAAGATGGATAGATGGGAAGATGGGAAGATGGGAAGATGGGAAGACGGGAAGACGGGAAGATGGGAAAATGGGAAGATGGGAAGATGGGAAGATGGGAAGATGGGAAGATGGGAAGATAGGAAGATGGGAAGATGGGAAGATGGGAAGATGGGAAGATGGGAAGATGGGAAGATGGGAAGATGGGAAGATGGGAAGATGGGAAGATGGGAAGATGGGAAGATGGGAAGATGGAAAGATGGGAAGAAGGGAAGATGGGAAGATGGAAAATGAAAAGTTGGAAATTTAGAAATATGAAAAGATGGTATTAATTTAAATATCTAGAACCGCAATGGTCGCAAGAGGAATTGGAAAGATGAATAAGTCAAAAAGATTGTTCTGGATAGTTGGCTGGAGGGTAGCATAGCTACATTGTGAAACCTCACTTTAAGGCAACTCACTCGTCAACTAGTCAATTCTGCGTGTAAGCTGCAGAACCCTGGTGAATGAGGAGTTACCAACACTGGCCACTATATAATTAATTATCTAATTACTTGTTGCTGATGTCGTACACATCCCCGGTGCTCAACTTGTACTTCTTGATGAGGCCCTGTCCGAGCTGCGTCTTGTGCGTGAGGTGCACGCAGAAGTTGTACAGCGAGGAGAAGAAGAGGAGGCCGATGACAAACAGGCTGGCACCCCTGTTGACCGACACCTTGTCCTCAGGCTGCAGCTCGGAGATGGCAAACATGGCGCAAGTTAACGCCATGGAGGCCAAAATTCCGTACAGCACAACGGTGTACGGACGCTTGCCCTAGAAAATCATACACAAAAAAAACTATCAAGACTTATTCTTTAAAACGCCGCTGTACATGAAATAAAATTTAAAAGGTTCTAGTTTTATAGGGCTATCAGAAACTGGCTGCTGGTAAAGGCTGAAGCTTAGAGGAAGTTAATCACCCCTGAACTTCACAGAAAACCTCTGAAAACTACGAAAGGTGATTCGCGAAATTACAGTTTTCAGAGCATACTCTATTACAGCTTCTCTAATTGTGGACTGTGGATTTGTTTCAAGAAAATACTTGTTTTGCATTGAAACAACTATACGTGTTACTCGTCTCGCTTACGAAGGAAAACTCTTTGTCTCAGAGGATAATAAGCTTCCTCTCCTCCTACGGATCACACAGCTTAAATGATGACAAATATTTAGAAAACAGAGGTTTTCTGTTAAAGGATGACAAATATTTATAAAACAGAAGTTTTCTGTGAAGTTAAGAAGTTAAGGCGTGATTACATTCCTCTAAGCTTTAGCCTTTGCTTTCTTGCATTCTTCTTCCGAAATTATATCTTTGTAGATTTGTACCTAGATTTCTTCTGTTTTCTTGCTACCACCTTCTTTCCCAAATACTGGGAAGGCACCAAATTACTGTCCCTTCCCAGTCCTTGTGGATTCTCTTTGTTTCCATGCCATTCGGCATATCTCCAGTTCAAGAAGTTGGGTTAAAGTTAGTGAACTGAATTTTTCACAAAATATCACAATGAATCGAAATATTTTAGAATTATTTATCTGTGATGTAAATACTTAACAGATTTCCATTAATGACCGCTGTTTCTGCCTGCATCACAATTTTAATGTCTTTCAGTGCAAAACTAGCATCAAACTAGCTGCTGGAAGGTTGTAATAAATTTAATAGCGCTATAAATATTATTCTATGAAGTTATAATAAGACCAATCATTGCCTGTTGTGTACCAGTTACGCGCAATATAATGGGTCTTATCTTGTTTGCGTAAGGACGTCATTGGATTTTTCAGAAACCTAAATAATATCTGAGGCAAACAAGTGTGCAATTCAATGCTGTTTCAGGGGGCAAAGAATTTTAAAAACATTTACTAACTTGGATTAAAATCGTATTTTTATAATGAAATACCGATTTTGACGTTAAAGAGCATGAAAACTAACAATAATAATAATAATAATAGGCTTTATTGTCCTACAGAAAAAAATCCGATTACAAAACAACAACAATAATATGCAAAAAGTATATAATATATATCACATGTATTATAACTCGCTAACTATTAATTTAATTAATATTATTTCTATTGCATATATATATATATATATATATATATATATATATATATATATATATATATATATATATATATATATATAATACCGTAATATATAATAATATTTTATTTTAGAAATATTTATAAAAGTCACGGTTAAAACATAGAAAATCGTATTTTTATGAAATTTTTTTGGGTGGCATTAAATGGCTTGAAAATTAGCTAACCCGTAATTTTGGATTATAACTTTAATGGATAGAGTAATATATTGCTAATACAGAAGCTAAATTTCAAAAATAAAGGATTTTAGAAACATTTAGAAAACTCACGGGTCAAAGACACAAAATCGTACTTATAATGAAAACTAGCACACCCGTAATTTTTGATTATGACTTTAATGGATGGACTAATATATTGCTAATACATTAGCGAAGTTTGGAAATCCAGGAATTTTAGAAATAAATAGAAAAGTCATGGTTTAAACATACAAAATTGAACTTTTATGAAATTTTGAGTTTGGCATTAAATAGCATGAAAACTAGCTCACCCGTATTTTTTGATTGTGACTTTAATGGATAGACTAATATATTGGTAATACATTAGCAAAGTTTCAAAAATATCCATCGAGGGATTTTAGAAATATTTAGAAAACTCACGGTTTAAACATACAAAATCGTACTTTTATGAAATTTTGAGTTTGGCATTAAATAGCATGAAAACTAGCTAACCCGTAATTTTTGATTGTGACTTTAGTGGATAGACTAATATATTGCTAATACATTAGCAAAGTTTCAAAAATATCCATCAAGGGATTTTAGAAATATTTAGAAAACTCACGGTTTAAACATACAAAATCGTTTTTATGAAATTTTGAGTTTGGCATTAAATAGCATGAAAACTAGCTAACCCGTAATTTTTGATTATGACTATAATGGATAGACTAATATATTGGTAATACATTAGCAAAGTTTCAAAAATATCCATCAAGGGATTCTAGGAATATTTAGAAAACTCACGGTTTAAACACAGAAAATTGTATTTTTATGAAATTTTGAGTTTGGCATTAAATAACATGAACACTAGCTAATCCGTAATTTTTGATTATGACTTTAATGGATAGACTAATATATTGGTAATACATTAGCAAAGTTTCAAAAATATCCATCGAGGGATTCTAGGAATATTTAGAAAAATCACGGTTTAAACATACAAAATTGTATTTTTATGAAATTTTGAGTTTGGCATTAATTAACATGAACACTAGCTAATCCGTAATTTTTGATTATGACTTTAATGGATAGACTAATATATTGGTAATACATTAGCAAAGTTTCAAAAATATCCATCGAGGGATTTTAGAAATATTTAGAAAACTCACGGTTTAAACATACAAAATCGTACTTTTATGAAATTTTGAGTTTGGCATTAAATAGCATGAACACTAGTTAAGCCGTAATTTTTGATTATGACTATAATGGATAGACTAATATATTGGTAACACATTAGTAAAGTTTCAAAAATATCCATCGAGGGATTTTAGAAATATTTAGAAAACTCACGGTTTAAACATACAAAATCGTACTATTATGAAATTTTGAGTTTGGCATTAAATAGCATGAAAACTAGCTCACCCGTAATTTTTGATTGTGCCTTTAATGGATAGACTAATACATTGCTAATACATTAGCAAAATTTCAAAAATATCCATCGAGGGATTTTAGAAATATTTAGAAAACTCACGGTTTAAACATACAAAATCGTACTTTTATGAAATTTTGAGTTTGGCATTAAATAGCATGAAAACTAGCTAACCCGTAATTTTTGATTGTGACTTTAGTGGATAGACTAATATATTGCTAATACATTAGCAAAGTTTCAAAAATATCCATCAAGGGATTTTAGAAATATTTAGAAAACTCACGGTTTAAACATACAAAATCGTTTTTATGAAATTTTGAGTTAGACATTAAATAGCATGAAAACTAGCTAACCCGTAATTTTTGATTATGACTATAATGGATAGACTAATATATTGGTAATACATTAGCAAAGTTTCAAAAATATCCATCGAGGGATTCTAGGAATATTTAGAAAACTCACGGTTTAAACATACAAAATTGTACTTTTATGAAATTTTGAGTTTGGCATTAAATAGCATGAAAACTAGCTCACCCGTAATATTTGATTGTGACTTTAATGAATAGACTAATATATTGGTAATACATTAGCAAAGTTTCAAAAATATCCATCGAGGGATTCTAGGAATATTTAGAAAACTCACGGTTTAAACATACAAAATTGTATTTTTATGAAATTTTGAGTTTGGCATTAAATAACATGAACACTAGCTAATCCGTAATTTTTGATTATGACTTTAATGGATAGACTAATATATTGGTAATACATTAGCAAAGTTTCAAAAATATCCATCGAGGGATTTTAGAAATATTTAGAAAACTCACGGTTTAAACATACAAAATCGTACTTTTATGAAATTTTGAGTTTGGCATTAAATAGCATGAAAACTAGCTCACCCGTAATATTTGATTGTGACTTTAATGAATAGACTAATATATTGGTAATACATTAGCAAAGTTTCAAAAATATCCATCGAGGGATTCTAGGAATATTTAGAAAACTCACGGTTTAAACATACAAAATTGTACTTTTATGAAATTTTGAGTTTGGCATTAAATAGCTTAAAAACTAGCTTACCCGTAATTTTTGATTGCGCCTTTAATGGATAGACTAATACATTGCTAATACATTAGCAAAGTTTCAAAAATATCCATCGAGGGATTTTAGAAATATTTAGAAAACTCACGGTTTAAACATACAAAATCGTACTTTTATGAAATTTTGAGTTTGGCATTAAATAGCATGAAAACTAGCTAACCCGTAATTTTTGATTATGACTATAATGGATAGACTAATATATTGGTAATACATTAGCAAAGTTTCAAAAATATCCATCGAGGGATTTTAGAAATATTTAGAAAACTCACGGTTTAAACATACAAAATTGTATTTTTATGAAATCTTGAGTTTGGCATTAAATAACATGAACACTAGCTAATCTGTAATTTTTGATTATGACTATAATGGATAGACTAATATATTGGTAATACATTAGCAAAGTTTCAAAAATATCCATCGAGGGATTTTAGAAATATTTAGAAAACTCACGGTTTAAACATACAAAATCGTACTTTTATGAAATTTTGAGTTTGGCATTAAATAGCATGAAAACTAGCTCACCCGTAATATTTGATTGTGACTTTAATGAATAGACTAATATATTGGTAATACATTAGCAAAGTTTCAAAAATATCCATCAAGGGATTCTAGGAATATTTAGAAAACTCACGGTTTAAACATACAAAATTGTACTTTTATGAAATTTTGAGTTTGCATTAAATAACATGAACACTAGCTAATCCGTAATTTTTGATTATTACTTTAATGGATAGACTAATATATTGGTAATACATTAGCAAAGTTTCAAAAATATCCATCAAGGGATTCTAGGAATATTTAGAAAACTCACGGTTTAAACATACAAAATTGTACTTTTATGAAATTTTGAGTTTGCATTAAATAACATGAACACTAGCTAATCCGTAATTTTTGATTATTACTTTAATGGATAGACTAATATATTGGTAATACATTAGCAAAGTTTCAAAAATATCCATCAAGGGATTCTAGGAATATTTAGAAAACTCACGGTTTAAACATACAAAATTGTACTTTTATGAAATTTTGAGTTTGCATTAAATAACATGAACACTAGCTAATCCGTAATTTTTGATTATTACTTTAATGGATAGACTAATATATTGGTAATACATTAGCAAAGTCTCCAAAATATCCATCAAGGGATTCTAGGAATATTTAGAAAACTCACGGTTTAAACATACAAAATCGTTTTTATGAAATTTTGAGTTAGACATTAAATAGCATGAAAACTAGCTAACCCGTAATTTTTGATTATGACTATAATGGATAGACTAATATATTGGTAATACATTAGCAAAGTTTCAAAAATATCTATCGAGGGATTTTAGAAATATTTAGAAAACTCACGGTTTAAACATACAAAATCGTACTTTTATGAAATTTTGAGTTTGGCATTAAATAGCATGAAAACTAGCTCACCCGTAATATTTGATTGTGACTTTAATGAATAGACTAATATATTGGTAATACATTAGCAAAGTTTCAAAAATATCCATCGAGGGATTCTAGGAATATTTAGAAAACTCACGGTTTAAACATACAAAATTGTACTTTTATGAAATTTTGAGTTTGGCATTAAATAGCTTAAAAACTAGCTTACCCGTAATTTTTGATTGCGCCTTTAATGGATAGACTAATACATTGCTAATACATTAGCAAAGTTTCAAAAATATCCATCGAGGGATTTTAGAAATATTTAGAAAACTCACGGTTTAAACATACAAAATCGTACTTTTATGAAATTTTGAGTTTGGCATTAAATAGCATGAAAACTAGCTAACCCGTAATTTTTGATTGTGACTTTAGTGGATAGACTAATATATTGCTAATACATTAGCAGAATTTCAAAAATATCGATCGAGGGATTTTAGAAATATTTAAAAAACTCACGGTTTAAACATACAAAATTGTACTTTTATGAAATTTTGAGTTTGGCATTAAATAGCATGAACACTAGTTAAGCCGTAATTTTTGATTATGACTATAATGGATAGACTAATATATTGGTAATACATTAGTAAAGTTTCAAAAATATCAATCGAGGGATTTTAGAAATATTTAGAAAACTCACGGTTTAAACATACAAAATCGTACTTTTATGAAATTTTGAGTTTGGCATTAAATAGCATGAAAACTAGCTAACCCGTAATTTTTGATTGTGACTTTAGTGGATAGACTAATATATTGCTAATACATTAGCAACGTTTCAAAAATATCCATCAAGGGATTTTAGAAATATTTAGAAAACTCACGGTTTAAACATACAAAATCGTACTTTTATGAAATTTTGAGTTTGGCATTAAATAGCATGAAAACTAGCTAACCCGTAATTTTTGATTGTGACTTTAGTGGATAGACTAATATATTGCTAATACATTAGCAAAGTTTCAAAAATATCCATCAAGGGATTTTAGAAATATTTAGAAAACTCACGGTTTAAACATACAAAATCGTACTTTTATGAAATTTTGAGTTTGGCATTAAATAGCATGAAAACTAGCTAACCCGTAATTTTTGATTATGACTATAATGGATAGACTAATATATTGGTAATACATTAGCAAAGTTTCAAAAATATCCATCAAGGGATTTTAGAAATATTTAGAAAACTCACGGTTTAAACATACAAAATTGTATTTTTATGAAATCTTGAGTTTGGCATTAAATAACATGAACACTAGCTAATCTGTAATTTTTGATTATGACTATAATGGATAGACTAATATATTGGTAATACATTAGCAAAGTTTCAAAAATATCCATCGAGGGATTTTAGAAATATTTAGAAAACTCACGGTTTAAACATACAAAATCGTACTTTTATGAAATTTTGAGTTTGGCATTAAATAGCATGAAAACTAGCTCACCCGTAATATTTGATTGTGACTTTAATGAATAGACTAATATATTGGTAATACATTAGCAAAGTTTCAAAAATATCCATCAAGGGATTCTAGGAATATTTAGAAAACTCACGGTTTAAACATACAAAATTGTACTTTTATGAAATTTTGAGTTTGCATTAAATAACATGAACACTAGCTAATCCGTAATTTTTGATTATTACTTTAATGGATAGACTAATATATTGGTAATACATTAGCAAAGTTTCAAAAATATCCATCAAGGGATTCTAGGAATATTTAGAAAACTCACGGTTTAAACATACAAAATTGTACTTTTATGAAATTTTGAGTTTGCATTAAATAACATGAACACTAGCTAATCCGTAATTTTTGATTATTACTTTAATGGATAGACTAATATATTGGTAATACATTAGCAAAGTTTCAAAAATATCCATCAAGGGATTCTAGGAATATTTAGAAAACTCACGGTTTAAACATACAAAATTGTACTTTTATGAAATTTTGAGTTTGCATTAAATAACATGAACACTAGCTAATCCGTAATTTTTGATTATTACTTTAATGGATAGACTAATATATTGGTAATACATTAGCAAAGTTTCAAAAATATCCATCAAGGGATTCTAGGAATATTTAGAAAACTCACGGTTTAAACATACAAAATTGTACTTTTATGAAATTTTGAGTTTGCATTAAATAACATGAACACTAGCTAATCCGTAATTTTTGATTATTACTTTAATGGATAGACTAATATATTGGTAATACATTAGCAAAGTCTCCAAAATATCCATCAAGGGATTCTAGGAATATTTAGAAAACTCACGGTTTAAACATACAAAATCGTTTTTATGAAATTTTGAGTTAGACATTAAATAGCATGAAAACTAGCTAACCCGTAATTTTTGATTATGACTATAATGGATAGACTAATATATTGGTAATACATTAGCAAAGTTTCAAAAATATCTATCGAGGGATTTTAGAAATATTTAGAAAACTCACGGTTTAAACATACAAAATCGTACTTTTATGAAATTTTGAGTTTGGCATTAAATAGCATGAAAACTAGCTAACCCGTAATTTTTGATTATGACTATAATGGATAGACTAATATATTGGTAATACATTAGCAAAGTTTCAAAAATATCCATCAAGGGATTCTAGGAATATTTAGAAAACTCACGGTTTAAACATACAAAATTGTATTTTTATGAAATTTTGAGTTTGGCATTAAATAACATGAACACTAGCTAATCCGTAATTTTTGATTATGACTATAATGGATAGACTAATATATTGGTAATACATTAGCAAAGTTTCAAAAATATCCATCAAGGGATTTTAGAAATATTTAGAAAACTCACGGTTTAAACATACAAAATTGTATTTTTATGAAATCTTGAGTTTGGCATTAAATAACATGAACACTAGCTAATCCGTAATTTTTGATTATGACTTTAATGGATAGACTAATATATTGGTAATACTTTAGCAAAGTTTCAAAAATATCCATCGAGGGATTCTAGGAATATTTAGAAAACTCACGGTTTAAACATACAAAATTGTATTTTTATGAAATTTTGAGTTTGGCATTAAATAACATGAACACTAGCTAATCCGTAATTTTTGATTATGACTTTAATGGATAGACTAATATATTGGTAATACATTAGCAAAGTTTCAAAAATATCCATCAAGGGATTCTAGGAATATTTAGAAAACTCACGGTTTAAACATACAAAATTGTATTTTTATGAAATTTTGAGTTTGACATTAAATAACATGAACACTAGCTAATCCGTAATTTTTGATTATGACTTTAATGGATAGACTAATATATTGGTAATACATTAGCAAAGTTTCAAAAATATCCATCAAGGGATTCTAGGAATATTTAGAAAACTCACGGTTTAAACATACAAAATTGTACTTTTATGAAATTTTGAGTTTGCATTAAATAACATGAACACTAGCTAATCCGTAATTTTTGATTATTACTTTAATGGATAGACTAATATATTGGTAATACATTAGCAAAGTTTCAAAAATATCCATCAAGGGATTCTAGGAATATTTAGAAAACTCACGGTTTAAACATACAAAATTGTACTTTTATGAAATTTTGAGTTTGCATTAAATAACATGAACACTAGCTAATCCGTAATTTTTGATTATTACTTTAATGGATAGACTAATATATTGGTAATACATTAGCAAAGTTTCAAAAATATCCATCAAGGGATTCTAGGAATATTTAGAAAACTCACGGTTTAAACATACAAAATTGTACTTTTATGAAATTTTGAGTTTGCATTAAATAACATGAACACTAGCTAATCCGTAATTTTTGATTATTACTTTAATGGATAGACTAATATATTGGTAATACATTAGCAAAGTCTCCAAAATATCCATCAAGGGATTCTAGGAATATTTAGAAAACTCACGGTTTAAACATACAAAATCGTTTTTATGAAATTTTGAGTTAGACATTAAATAGCATGAAAACTAGCTAACCCGTAATTTTTGATTATGACTATAATGGATAGACTAATATATTGGTAATACATTAGCAAAGTTTCAAAAATATCTATCGAGGGATTTTAGAAATATTTAGAAAACTCACGGTTTAAACATACAAAATCGTACTTTTATGAAATTTTGAGTTTGGCATTAAATAGCATGAAAACTAGCTAACCCGTAATTTTTGATTATGACTATAATGGATAGACTAATATATTGGTAATACATTAGCAAAGTTTCAAAAATATCCATCAAGGGATTCTAGGAATATTTAGAAAACTCACGGTTTAAACATACAAAATTGTATTTTTATGAAATTTTGAGTTTGGCATTAAATAACATGAACACTAGCTAATCCGTAATTTTTGATTATGACTATAATGGATAGACTAATATATTGGTAATACATTAGCAAAGTTTCAAAAATATCCATCAAGGGATTTTAGAAATATTTAGAAAACTCACGGTTTAAACATACAAAATCGTACTTTTATGAAATTTTGAGTTTGGCATTAAATAGCATGAAAACTAGCTAACCCGTAATTTTTGATTATGACTATAATGGATAGACTAATATATTGGTAATACATTAGCAAAGTTTCAAAAATATCCATCAAGGGATTTTAGAAATATTTAGAAAACTCACGGTTTAAACATACAAAATTGTATTTTTATGAAATCTTGAGTTTGGCATTAAATAACATGAACACTAGCTAATCCGTAATTTTTGATTATGACTTTAATGGATAGACTAATATATTGGTAATACTTTAGCAAAGTTTCAAAAATATCCATCGAGGGATTCTAGGAATATTTAGAAAACTCACGGTTTAAACATACAAAATTGTATTTTTATGAAATTTTGAGTTTGGCATTAAATAACATGAACACTAGCTAATCCGTAATTTTTGATTATGACTTTAATGGATAGACTAATATATTGGTAATACATTAGCAAAGTTTCAAAAATATCCATCAGGGGATTTTAGAAATATTTAGAAAACTCACGGTTTAAACATACAAAATCGTACTTTTATGAAATTTTGAGTTTGGCATTAAATAGCATGAAAACTAGTATGCATATATCATATGTATCATATCATATGTATGCAGATATCTATATATAATTACAATTTTTAAAATGACGTTCTTAATTAGGCAGTAAACATTTTAAAAGGTTGTGTTGCAGTTCTGCAACAAGATCCATTTAAGGGTTAATATAAAACATTAATAATATTAAGTATAACATATAAATTTAATGCACAGTTTATATTATACAGATTTTGAGAGACTCATGATTATTAAAAATCAGAATAATAAATAAATTAGTAGTAACGAGATTGAATAAATGAGTGATTTATTTTATTATTTTCATGACGATTAAAAATTTGAATAATAAACATAAATAGGTAGTATAATAAAAATAAAATAGTAGTAACGGGCTTAAATAAATAGTATTTGAAAACAAGTTTGCTGTTTAAAAACGTGATAAATAGAACATACGACCCACATAAATACTCCCTAATTTGCATAAGCAACAGTTACAACAACCGCGTCACCTTACATGACTCACGCATTGATTAATCCAACAAGAATTCACACCTCAGTATCACTAAACAGATAAGAAAACACCGCACTGGGGGGCCCAAACACAAATATTAAATAAGGCGCGTCCGTATTTTAATACGATCAGCTGACTTGTTAATTATAGTACGCACCTCCTTGCGGGCGCGCGGCAGGACGAGCAGCCGGGACTTCATCCTGTCGTCCGTCTAGGATCACACTGCACCGAAACTTATCCCCGAAACACCGGCATTTCAGACAAATCGGCCGCCTGCGACGGATGCCATCTTTGCAGACAGGTTAGGTCGCCTTTTAAAATTGTTTTGACAGCCACGGCCGCCGCGAATATAGCAGGGGACTGCGCCGTGAATTCAAACAAGAATCTATTAATTATCCCCCCCTCTAAAACATTTACCAACAACTAACCGACTGAAAATTGTAACAATTTCGGTGTTTGGTGTGTGGCCGTTTGAAATTTGCGCGAATTAAATGGCGTCAGGGCGGGCCGCCATTTTGCGAAATTTCGCGCCCTTTACGCACTTATTGATCCGCGCGATTCAAATTATAAACTGGTAGGACCTACTTGAATTTTTCAGGGGATTATTTTTAAGTGGCGATCCGAGGGGGTTTTATTGATCATTTCGTAGGCTACTTTAATCTTTCATATGGCACACACTAGCAGCTGTTTTATGACGCAGTTTTGACACAATAAATATTGCATGATCACCAATGATCACTAGCATTAACTAATAACCTCGTTTTTTGAATTTTTAGTCAATGTCACTAGCATGAAATTCTACAAATATATATATATATATATATATATATATATATATATATATATATATATATATATATATATATGTATAGTTTTCTGCACTCTCCAACTAACTCTGCTTTCATTCCCTCACTTTTTTTAGATGGTAATAATCTGTCTATTATTTTAATAAAATGAAATGATAATAATCCATCAATTATTATCATTTTATGAAATAAAATGATAATAATCCGTCGATGATTATCATTTTCTAATAGTAGATGGTAATAATCTGTCTATTATTATCATTTTCATAAAATGAAATGATAATAATCCGTCAATTATTATCATTTTATGAAATAAAATGATAATAATCCGTCCATGATTATCATTTTCTAATAGTAGATGGTAATAATCTGTCTATTATTATCATTTTCATAAAATGAAATGATAATAATCCGTCACTTATTATCATTTTATGAAATAAAATGATAATAATCCGTCCATGATCATCATTTTCTAATAGTAAATGGTAATAATCTGTCTATTATTATCATTTTCATAAAATGAAATGATAATAATCCATCAATTAGTATCATTTTATGAAATAAAATGATAATAATCTGTCCATGTTTATCATTTTCTAATAGTAGATGGTAATAATCTGTCTATTATTATCATTTTCATAAAATGAAATGATAATAATCCGTCAATTATTATCATTTTATTAAATGAAATGATAATAATCCGTCCATGATTATCATTTTCTAATAGTAGATGGTAATAATCTGTCCATTATTATCATTTTCATAAAATGAAATGATAATAATCCATCAATTATTATTATTTTATGAAATAAAATAATAATAATCCGTCCATGATTATCATTTTCTAATAGTAGATGGTAATAATCTGTCTATTATTATCATTTTCATAAAATGAAATGATAATAATCCGTCAATTATTATCATTTTATGAAATAATAAAAATAATAAAAATTATTATTTTAATACTGATGACATGATAATAATCGGTTCAATACGTGAAGATATATAATCATAATAAATCCTTCATTATTATTATTATTATTTTATATTGAGTAGAGACAGTAATATATAATAAGAATGAAATGATAATACTACTAATAATAATAATAATAATAATAATGAAATGTTAATACTACTAATAATAATAATTTGATAATAATAATAAAATGATAATAATAATGAAATGATAATAATAATAATGAAATGATAATAATAATAATATTAATGATATGATAATAACAATAATAATGAAATTATAATAATACTAACGAATTAATATAATATTACTATTATTATTTCATATAAGAAATTGATAATAAAATCAACTGAATGATAAAAAATCGTTAACAACGTTACAAAAAGATATGATAATAATGAAATTTGGTATTATTCTTTCGTGTAATGAATCGATAATAATGCTTTCGAAAAGATAATAATACGTTTATGATTGTTATTTCATATAAGAAATTGATAATAATATCAAGAAAATGATAATAATCCGGTAAATACGTTAAAAAAAGATTTGATAATAATGGAATCATAATAAAGGTTATTTATTATTATTATTATTTTCTGTAATGAAATGATAATAGTTCTCCTGAAACGGTAATAATCTGTTTATTATTATTATTTCATATAATAAATTGATAACTATATCAAGAAAATGATAATAATCCTGTAAATACGTTAAAGAATGATATGATAATAATGGAATCAAAATAAAGGTTATTTATTATTATTATTATTTTCTGTAATGACATGATAATAGTGATCCTGAAACGGTAATAATCTGTTTTTTATTATTATTTCATATAATAAATTTATAATAATATCAAGAAAATGATAATAATCCGGTAAATACGTTAAATAATGATATGATAATAATGGAATCATAATAAAGGTTAATTATTATTATTATTTTCTGTAATGAAATGATAATAGTGCTCATGAAACGGTAATAATATGTTTATTATTATTATTTCATATAATAAATTGATAATAATATCAAGAAAATAATAATAATCCGGTAAATACGTTAAAAAATTATATGATAATAATGGAATCATAATAAAGGTTAATTATTATTATTATTTTCTGTAATGAAATGATAATAATGCTCCTGAAACGGTAATAATCTGTTTATTATTATTATTATTTCATATAATAAATTGATAATAATATCAAGAAAATAGTAATAATCCGCTAAATACGTTAAAAACAACATGATAAAATGAAATGATATTAAACGTTAATTATTATTGTTACGTCAACTGAAATGATAATAATGCTCCCGAAATTATAATAATCCGTTTGTTATTATTAATTTAAACAAGGAAGTGATAATGACCCTGTGGCAATGATGGTAATAATGATAGATATTAATGACAGGATAATAATGACCCTGTGGCAATTATGGTAATAATAATAGATATTAATGACATGATAATAATAATAATAATAATCCGCTTATTATTATCATTTTATGGAGGAAAATTAGAATTATACTGACGAAATGGTAATAAGTTTAAATACGTGAAATAAAGAAATGATAATAATTCGTTATTATTATTTCATATAAGAAATTGATAATAATATCAACGACATGATAATAATCCGCTAAATACGTCTCTCCCGTTCCTACACACAGCACACACGCAGTGTAATCCAGCCCCATCCACACTTTTCTTCCTCGCTCTTGCCATGCATACTTTGTCCTCTCTGCTGGCTAGGTAACTTGAGAGTTTCCCCTGCGCTTGCCACTCTACGTGGCCAGGGTTGAATGAGCCCTCAGCTATTCTCACGTGCCTTTCTTGCTACTAAATATCCCTCAATATCTCCCTTACCTCAGTTCCTAGGCTTCCCCTTTCTCTCAGCTTCTCCTCTACCCACAGCTCAGACATACCCACTCTTTCATACATCCTTTCTCTATCCTTTCTCCATCCGCTCTCCGTACTACTCTTACACCTCATCCATACCACCCGTACCAGTCTTTCCTCGCCCAAGTCCTGCAATCTATCCTCAAACTTCACATCCCTCACACAAGACTCCCACCACATACTCATACGGTTCGTCTCCTGCAACAACAATGCCCTCGGTGTCGACCGTTCGAGACCTAGCAGACTCTTCAGGAACCAGCCTTGCTCCCTTTCTATTACCTCCCATTCACGCAATCCCCACACTTCCACCCCATACAACACTCCAATGACAATATTCTGGTTCGGAAGAAGAAGAATACTACGCAGTTCCAAAAGCAGGAAACAATACAGTGATGGCCTGTTTACAAAGGAACCACTTTATTGAAGACATCTATACATTCTCCAAATATACAACTACTATTTACAAAACACATGTAAAAAACGGTGTACTTATGTTCTTCTTCTTATCTCCAACATTATGTCTCTCGTAGGGATTATATCGCCTTCACATCCTCCTCTATTCCATCCTGTCTTCTACAACTTAGCTTTTTTGGCGTGCCTTTGGTGATGCTATCTGATATTTTTGTGCCTATATCCATATCTAGGTATCTGTTTAGGTTGGTCTTAGGTTGTCTAGTACAAGAGTGGTAAAATATAAAAAAAATGACCGCCAAAAAACAAGAACTACAAACTTCTCGAATCGTCTGTTGGATGGCGCTGTTTCCATTTTAATCTAAGTAGCCTATGATTTAAATCCATAACTTTTTAAATATAAAAGCCATTGCCAACTGCATCAATGACAGCTTCGCTCTCATATTGAGGCCGGTTGGCAATGATAAAAGCAGGAGTATTTATTATTATACAAAAACTATTCAGGACTGACTAATTGATGGCACGTTTCCACTTAAATAATTAGTAGTCCCTCTATTAAACGTCAAAATCGACGTTGAGGGTAGTTGGATCTAAATATGTACCTGTACTATTTTAATTAATCATATTGAGTCAACAACAATACATACAATATTGTATTATATGTCATTAGAATGTAAATTCGATTAGCTTTCTAATGATCCATCACTCAAATTTGTGTGATTTAAAAAAATATATTCAGCAAAGTGTTGAGTGTCGGCTATTCCCCGGTAGATGGCGCTGCGTGTCGCATTACAGCGAAAAATAATGTAGCTGTCATTTTAGTTTTGAATAGTACTGCGAGCAAGTTTTTGTAGTCCTTTTCAAATATTGTTGTGAGTGTAAACGGTGTGTTAGTTCAGTGATATTTCGTGTCTCAACGTGGAATACAGCAAAGTTCACCTAGTGAAGTACAAATGTTTGAAGGATTAAATTATGTAAGTTATATTAATATTATTTGTTTCAAGTAGAATTTTGGTGTTGTCCATTAAAGACTTTTGTAATGATATTTGGCCGCGGTTTGTATTGTGTTTATAAGGTCCTAAAATATACATGCATGGTCCTACAGACTTATACATCCTTGATGCCACGAACATATGCATTAGGTTATTAAAAACTAAAGTCATATCTTGAAGATACTACACTAATATATTTTAGTGAAATACATTGATAAAGTAAGTAGAAGAGCTTGAGTTCTTTCCACATGCCACCTAACCTAACAAGTGTTAATGACTAATCCTGTATTTGTGAAGCCCTTAAAGCGTGAATTACATTTCTCAAGTGTTTTAATGATTAATGTGCTATGTTGACCTCGTACTATGACACTACGTGTGTCTTGTATTCAAGACGTGATTGGTCATAGTACGAACTAGTGATGGAGAGAATCGAGAACTTTTGAGAATCGAGAACTTCGTTCTCGAGAACATTCAAGAATCGAGAACTTGGAATCGAGTACTAAAAAACAAGAATCGAGAACAGTTTTTTAAGGTATCGAGAACCAAGAACTAAGAACCGAGATCTAAGAACCAAGAATCAAAAACCGAGAACCAAGAACCGAAAACCAAGAACCGAGATCTTTCATGATTATACCAAGGCATTAAATTCAAAATATGTGTTGCCTAGTCGGCTTGAACAGAGATATGTTTACTCCTGTACAAGTAAGACTTATTTCATACGTTTAAAATTCTCGGTTAAGTTCTCGATTGTATGTTCTCGGTTAATTCGAGTTCTCGATTTTCTGTTCCCTGTTCTCAAGAACTTTTAAGAATCGAGTAAAATCAACTCTTGATAAGAATCGAGAACAGCTTCTTCTTCTTGGTTCTCGAAATCCCCCCATCACTAGTACGAGCTGAATATATGACAACAAACTTGATTTCTTTCCACATGCCACCTAACCTAACAAGTTTACGTATAAAACTAATCCTGCATTTCTGAACCCATTAAAGTGTGAATACATTATACTAGATTCGTCGAGATACTTGAGCAAGTTTCATGTATTCATGTGGTATGTTCAGTTTGTACTATGACATATCATGCACTACATGTGTCTTGTCTTCAAGACATGATTGGTCATAGTACAAGCTGAATATGAAACATGAATACTTGAAACTTGTTCAAGTATCTCGACGAATCTAGTATAATGTATTCACACTTTAATGGGAAACTTGTTCAAGTTTCTTGATGAATCTAGTACGATGTATTTAAAGCTTTATTGTATAAAGAATGTATTACAGTATACTAGATTTGTCAACAAACCTGAACAAGTTTCCATTTCCAAAAACAGGTTTTTGAGTTGTGTAACTTATATTATAGTACGATGTATTTAAAACTTTATTGTATAAAGAATGTATTACAGTATACTAGATTTTTCAACAAACCTGAAGAAGTTTCTATTTCCAAAGACAAGTTTTTGAGTTGTGTGATTTTAGAAATACAAATGTGATATCTTGCATACTAACTTGAATGCAAAGTAGGGCTGGACATATAATTTCTATTGCCATTTCTTCTGATTTACATAGTTCTAGTTTCAGTTGGAATAGTCTGAAATGAAAGTTGTACAAATCTAGCACGATTCACTCTTTATGTCCCACCATGTCCCTCTCTAGCATATGTCAATGAACTAAAGTCAGTACAATAGAAACTCATTTCAATCATTTTATTCTTACTCGTAAAATATAGATAAATTAATCAAAATGACAATCATGAATACTTTTGTTCTTAACAGCTAGACCTTAAACCTAAGCGAAAGCATCTTAACACAATGTTTTGGCAGTTTGAGGGGAGGGGGCCCCAAAATATAGAGTCCTTAGAACCTCTTAAGGAACTCCTCGGAAACAATGCGGGCGCGCGCGTTCACAGCCAGCTTCATTTCCGAAATCTCCTTGTCGATCTCCTCCATAAAATTGATCACAAAGTCGACCAGCTTGTGCTTGTACATCTGCTCGGTATGGAAGTTTGTGATCAGGAAACTGATATCGTAACCTGTTAAATTAAAAGTTAATAACACATCTCTAGTTTGAAAGATTAGAAGAATTAATGATATACTATGTTCAGCTAGTGCTATGACAAAAGTTGTCATTTTATGTATAATTAGATAGATTTTACCCCCTTGAAAATCTATCTACTTTAAGAATTCAGTAGTATTTAAGGTGGGTTTATACTGAAATAAAATAATTAATTTTTTATCTGAAAAAGGCACCTTACATGATCAATATTACTGTCAATATTTTAGAATAATGACAGTATTACTGTACGATATTATCCTTAAAATGTTCTTTATTCTAAAATATTGCCAGTATTACTCATCATGTAATGTATATTAATGATGTATTGAAGAGAATACTGATCTTTATCTGGATAATTGATTAGTTGATAAATATAAAAGGAGGATTGAAGCAAATATTGACAGTACAGTATTATTGACCATGTAAGGTGCCTTAAAAGGAATTAGGTGAAATAGTATAGCAACCTATGATCTAATAAGCATCAATTATTAATGTATTTTGTTGATTATCACAAAATACATTTATTGATTATCTTTATGACCTTGAACATCATATAATTACTTGAAAGTAGTAATTGTACCTTCAATGGGTTTCCTCCTGAGCACAATGAAATTCTCGGCACGCATCATCATGAACCGCATGAACTTCTTGCACAAAATCTTTTCAATCTCATCTGCCTGCTTCACAGCAATGCTGATTCTCACCGAGTTGATTGAGGTCTCTATACAAACAAAAACATGTAGATTTTTTTGTTTTTTTGAGGCTGTTGGGGGTAAATTAGTGCTTACCAATGAAAACACGCTCCTTCTCATTGCGAGATATCACAACGGGGGTGAGGAGCAGCTCCTTGCTGGAGCGCACCTCCACCTCCGGCTTGTTGTGCCGCTCCACCACCTGCGAGGAGAAGTTCTGCGTGCACATGGCGGCCGCGAGGGTGTGCCTCACCGCCGCCAGGTACGTCCTCAGGGTGGCACTCATAATTTTGTTCGCAAAACGGGAACACACCCACTAGGTTTAGTCACCGTTTTGTGTGGTTGAGGTTAGGGCTCGGGAGGAAGGAAAACATCACCTAACTGTCAATGTCACTTTGATAATAAATCGAATTTTTCGAGTACTTCAAACACCTTGTTAAGTATATGTGCCCTTACTAAGTATTATTATTACTATTGCTGAATCAACTACTTAAACTGTTGCTGCTTTTAGGGATTAGTTAATTAAGTTGGGGCGTTTGCAGGCGCGTCATCTATAGTCGCCTTCATCTAGGTCAAAAATCTGACATATTTTATAGAAGTCTGTTTTTTTTTGTGTCATACCATTGCCAACTGCATCATTGACAGCTTCGCTCTCATAGAAGAGAGAGAAGCTGTCATTGATGCAGTTGGCAATGGTCATACAGATATGCCATAAATTGGACTAGCCTCCAATAGATGGCCTATTGATCCTTAATTGTACAAAAAAAACTGCTTTAATCTTAGGGCTATCAGCCATAAGTTTAATCACCCGGTATTTATCTTAACTTCACAGAAAACCTCTGAAAACTGTGAAAGTGATTGCGAAAATTCGCCTCGATGGGGTTCGAACTCAGACATGAAGGTCGCCTCTAATCCACTCAGCAGCCACTGAGATGGATCAAGAAATAATATCTCAAATTAAATAAATGACGAATAGAGAATAATTGTACTTTTGGCGATTTTTAAAATAGTATAATTCAAGGCCGTTTTGTACCTAATAACTCGATTTTTTTTACAATTTCAATTAACTTGAACCCTATGCTTTTTTATTTTCCCCAATTTTCTAAGATTGCATCAATTTAAGTTGTAACTGAATTTACTCACAGAGCACTATAATATAAACCCTCCTGAATTTACTAACCAGAAATTTCTCCCACCACGATACTAACTACCTACTATTGGGCCGAAATACAATGGTTCGAAATGTGTAAATTTTTTTAAAAATATGTATAAGGCACCTTACACGGTCAATAATACTGTCAATGCTAGTACTGTCAATATTTGCTTCAATCCTCCTTTTAGATTTATCAAGTAATCAATTATCCGGATAAAGATCAGTATTCTCTTCATTAAATCATTGTTATACCTTACACGATAAGAATAATGAACATTTTAAACATATTAAGTAATATTGTCGTGTAAGGTGCCTTAAGGCACCTACACGATCAATATTACTGTCAATATTTTAGAATAATGACAGTATTACCAGGGATATTACTGTACAACAATATGTTTATTATTCATTATTCTAAACTATAGAGATTATTAGTTATCGTGCAAGTTGTCTTCAAGATCAGTTTTATTTAGATTTATTAAAGTTGTCATTCAGGATTGTCGATGTCAGATATTTGCAAGCGCACCGTTGCGATTAGGCACGAAGCAAGCGGATTATAATCAGTGATCATATCCCTAGTTCATCATATTCAACAATAGTGGATCAGTTGAATCCCTACTGAATGACAAATGATTCCTTCCAATGTCTAAGTATTTGTACTGCTTAGCGGCATATTTCGATGCGAGTAGCTAGATCAGCGCGATCTACTAGTGGATTTGTTAATCCTAGCACGACAAGTTGCCTAGTATCCACTATCATATGTACATTATACATGAAATAAAGGACTCCACGTGGTTGTTAAATCGGTTGCCTAAGAGTCATGATTATAAATAATAAGTAGTAAATAGTATATACTTTAGTTTTTAATCTAACTAAAGTATATATTATTATTTACTACTTATTATTATTAATATTAATACATCACATCACCATACCAGTGGTGGCCAAGGCAATTCTCGAACAAAATTTTGAATAGGTTATAAATTTTAAAGAAAAACAGCTCTAGGTACTTTACACAGTCAATAATACTTTCACAATCCTAGTTCTGTCAATATTTGCTTCAATCCTCCTTTTAGATTTATCAAGTGATCTATTATCCGGATGAACATCATTATTCTCTTCATTCCATCATTACTATACCTTGCACGAGAAGTAATACTGGTAATATTTTAGAATAATGAACATTTTAAACAAGTTATGGTACAGTAATACTGTCATTCTAAAATATTGACAGTATTACTAATACTGTCAATATTTTAGAATTTAGTAATACCACAGATTATCGTTATAATAATGCTAATCTGTGGTAATTCTATTACTGACCGTGTAATGTGCCTTATAAAGTAAAGAATGAATGAAACAACACACTAATCCTAGTTTGTATGCTGGGAAACAGATTAAAAAACTCTACCGAATTAAAAATTATAGCTTGTGTTGTGATTTAAAAACATATTTATGAAGTCACAACTTTAAAAACAATTGATGGAAAATCTGAAAAAATGCTTTTTATATGCACAGTAATTTATATCGCTAAACCTCTTTTAGATTTTATTCTCTATCATACTTACACAAAGGACTTCAACGAATTTATTCGCTACTTAATTTCCAACCTGTATATATATTCTTCTCCCGCCTGCCGCAGATATATTTTACTGATACATAATTCTGACAGAACAAAAAAAAAACAAATTCTATCGTCGATTGAAGTATTTGTATTATAAATCAACGGTTCTATACCAAAAACGACCGTTTTGAGGGTAACAAATCTATTATTATATATTGAAATAAAAACAAAAAGTTTCTGTTTGAATTTTATAAAAATCGCAACCACTCAGATTGCGCTGCGTCCATTGCCCCTCAATAAAGAAAGGTGAACGATCATCGATGAGATTGCCTGAGGATAAGAACCCCCAGTCAATCCCTGCCTCACGCTCAGAACGCAGTGCTACGACACATCATCGTGGCTGTGATATCTCAACACGTAAGTGAAGAGTATGTGAAGATATACTACAGAAATGATCCTGTGAAGTATGATCTTGCCATTTTCTGCTTCACCGGTTGATTATAAACAGCAAATGCGGGTTTAGTATGTAAGGTTACAGCGTAAACGACATCTGTTGGCCTGAAAACTGAACTAAATAAAATCCAGTAACTTTTGTGTTATAAGACATTCTCCAAATATACAATTACTGTTTACAAAACACATGTTTAGAAAATGTTCTTATTCTCTCTAGCATTATGTGTTTCGTAGGGATTTTACCACCTTCACAATCCTATTTATTCTAGTCGAATCCGTGTGCTATTGTTGTGAGCAACACAAATATCGTCCCCGAAACTGTAAAGATCCTTCCGCAGGTTCGCATACGAAACCTTGTTACGACTTTTACTTCCTCTAAATAATCAAATCCTGTCTTCTACAACTCGTAATCTGTAATGTGTAATAAAGATGCCTTTACGCGTAATAATATTACTTACACTACGGTAAGTATTTTGAAATACTGACCGTAGTAAGAATGACAGTATTATTGACGGTGTTAGGTGTCTTTTACATATTATTGTAAACATAGTTTTATACAAATCCACTCACCGCCCTAAAAAAAACATGTGGATGGGATGATATACGGACACGTGAAAAATTAATTCATGCAAATAGTAGGAATTACTATATTTGTTACAATTCTGTAACTGGCTATCGACCTTCAAGTCCTTCCATGTTAGTGTTTGTGAACACTAATAATGATTATAGAAATGATATTTTTTACAAGTCCTCGGTAGTATAGTGGTCAGTATCCCCGCCTGTCACGCGGGAGACCGGGGTTCGATTCCCCGCCGGGGAGGATTTTTTATTATTTTTAAAACTTGCTTTACTTAAAAACTAAATTTTGAATCCCTAAATATTAATATGAGACAGTTGTCGTAACTTTCAAAACAGTTTTTGAGATTATGAATTTTAAAGATTGCTATAGGTCCAGTAGTTTTAGTACAAGTATTCTTCATATTCTTCATATTCTTCATATTCTTCACATTCTTTTCACATTCTTTTCACATTCTTTTCACATTCTTTTCACATTCTTTTCACATTCTTTTCACATTCTTTTCAAATTCGTTTCACATTCTTTTCACATTCTTTTTACATTGTTTTTACATTCTTTTCACATTCTTTTTCACATTTTTTTCACATTTTTTTCACACTTTTTCACATTCTTTTCACATTCTTTTCATATTCTTTTCACATTTTTTTCACATTCTTTTCACATTCTTTTCTCATTCTTTTCACATTTTTGTACAAGCTCTCCACCACTCGTCTCTCGTTACCCAACTCTTACAATCTATCCTAGAACTTTGCTTCCCTCTCACACGACTCCCACCATATGCTTATCCGATTGGTTTCCTAAAGAAGCACCGACATAGGCGTCGATCATTCGAGTCCTAGCAGACTCTTTAGAAACCAGCCTTGTTCCCTTTCTAGTACATACCACTTTCGCTATCCCCATACTTCTACTGCATACATCAATATTGACTTCACACCAACTCTCCCATTTGCTCTTGACTATCTCCCTAGATCTGTTTTTGTTTTTGCTTGCACCCACTACAAATGCTACCTACACACACCTCTGCAGTCAAACCAGAAACCTAATTACTTAAAACAATTCACTCTCTCAATTATTCATTGTTCCCTTTCAGGGAAGGGGCTTAGTGGGTATCCCTGCCTTACTCCCACAATCACCCTAAATTTGACTTCTCCATTCACTTTTGCTTTTGCCTACGACTCTTTATACATCCTTCTAACCCATTCTATCGCTTCCATCCCTAAGTTTTCCATACACTCCACAAGCTTAGCCCTAGGAACTGAGGCATATGCTGCTTTCAGATCTAGAAATACCGCATACATTCTCCCTTTGCACATCCTCCACCGTTCTCGCTAGCGTATACATTTTCTCCTTTGGCCCCTTCCCGTTCTAAAGCCAGCCTGACTTTCCGACAGCAACCCTTTTCTGTCCATTCATTATCGTCTATCCCTGCCATGTCTCTGCAACTCCTCTCGCACTCTGCCAGATCAATGTTTATTTTACCCTTCTTTCCCTTTCCCCTCACAACCCCTTCTCCGACATATACGGGATAATAATCTTTCTTGAACTCTCTCCTCGCATGGTTTACCCTCTCCACCGCACATATTTCCCATACCTACATTCTGCCATTTCGCCATCTTCATCCTACACTGCTCATCAAACCAGCTCTCCCTTTGGCTGCTAGTCTTCTCCCTCATCAACGCAGCCATCATCACCCTCTATCTGCTGCATCGAGTGTACCTCCTCCATTTCACTTCGCGTTCTTTTTTATATATTACCATATCCGGTTCGCTCCATTCAAGCCCATCCTGTCCCTTCCCCTCGTCATTATTCTTCACCTTATTTTCTCACACCAATACTTAAATATGTGCTTATCCCTTTCGACCGCTTTGACTAGCACGTAGTATAAAACCGACCCGTTTCCATAACCTAAAATCGTCTTCTTCCCTTCCCAGTGCACCTTGTATATTCATTCAGAATATCCCACGCCGCCTTCTTCACCCATTAAATCCACTTCTTCCTTCCTGGTTGATTACTTTGTTCTGAGAGATTCTTTTTCTCTACTCTCTGATAGCTACTCTCCCATAATCTATTCTTTACATACTTATCTTATTTCTTAACTCCCTCAGATTTTATTATATTAATTTTATATAAGTATACTGGCCCCATGCACACATCTACTAATTTCCCTACTAACAACCCTGCTTCCCGCAACATCTCTCTATTCCATCCTCCCAATATCCTCCTCATTCTCATCGCAATTCGTCTTTTGGCTCTCCCCATCCTCACTTTATCTTCGCCCCCCGCATCACCAAGCAATATGTGGCAAGATGGGACTCCTGCCGCATATTGCTTCTCAAATACACTCACTCTTCGTCTGTTACCCACGTCCCCAGTAAACTCACTATGACCTTCGTGTCTATCCACTCCTCCAGCTCTTCTCCGCATTCCGCCAATACGTTTTCGTTAGTCATCCCTCTATGTGCCAAAAACCCACCCTGAACGCGCCCTTGACCCCTTCAGTCTCTTTTTGTCAGGTAGCCCACTCTCGCTTCTATACCTTTTTGCTTCTTCCCCTTTGCACTTTCTGTGAGCCTCCTATGTACCTCTCGCACCGTAATGCACCATGCTCCTGGAGTTGGAGAGTTGGGAAGAGAGCAAGTGTTTGTAGCGGGAAAAGATTAAGATGAGAGGGAGTGACACCCACCATCATTGGTGGGTGTCACTCCTTCTCATCTTAGACACATCATTGATGCTCTATGGTATAGAGCAGATAACGTTGACTTCCAATCTGTGATTCACTTCACTTTCGATAACTTTGATAGATAATGCGATATATATATATATATATATATATATATATATATATATATATATATATATATATAATATATATATATATATATATATAATATATATATATAATAATTTATCCAACAATATAATTACCGGACAGAAAATTATAAAAATCAATCACGTTTGACAGTTACTTAAAAATGTATATTGTGACAGTTCTACACTTTTGGCAGATATCGTAGGTCCATTTTCGATAGTTTCAATTCATTAAAAAATATCTAACATTAACAAAATCATGAGTTTTATATAGTTACTATATAAGAAAACAAATATATGTATATTTTTTCTAATAATCTTTATTATAATTAAAATATTATCAATAAGGGTACAAGATCACATTAAAACTCTAACCGACATTATTATTACATATACTGTTTTGTTTTTAATTATTAAATGCACGTTGACTCTGGATATTATTATTTTTGTTCTAGAGAGAAAAAAACCGAAAATGGAGTAGAAAAAGGCAGTGGATTGCGCTTCTAGAGCCCCCAGAGTTTATTGGTGTTTCGGCATTCATCTACGCTACAATTCACCCGTTGCTACACGTTTTCAACCAAGTTTTAGGTAAGTTTTAGGTTTAAAATCGTACGTTCCAGGAGCGGCTTGCACGGATAATCGAACACGAGATGAAAGTTAAACGAAATCCGTTGTTATTATATCACCCCGCATGTATCGAAAAGTATTTTTTCGCCAATATGACAGTCATTTGCTATTTTACTGCGTAAACGCTGCACGCCCGCTACGGCCGGCCCTGCTATTCAATGTTTTCAAACGTGTGGCAATTGGTGGTAATACCAGTAATACTAGGGAGTCTTAAATCCAAAATTTGGACTTTTCTAAGGTGAAGAGTGAGTTTTCGGCAGGTTGAACCTGTTCAACCTGTACAAAAGGTGTTCCCGGCCTGTTGAACATGTTCAACATATTCAAAAACCTGTTCAAAAACCTGTTCAAAAACCTGTCCCGACCTTTTCAACCTGCCGAAAACCTTTAAAAAGTCTGAATTTTGGACGTTCAACTCTCCGACTATTACTACTAATGACCACAATTCGAGTTCAAAAAGTGAACTCTCCTAGTGTTACTACTGCCATTAGCTTACCTAACTCTGCCTTGATTAGTTTTTGGTGGAAATCAGCCGGTATAAAGTCCATGTTACTAACTGCGAATTTCGGATTAAAAGTCAGAGGTGGGTTCACACTTACATATGTTTTATACGAATGGCCTTGTGCTGATATCTCAAGCACTCTGTTGGAATATTATTCCATAGAGGGCACTACCCGGTGATCCTGATGACATGAGCATGTTGACGGTTATTACCATATGGGTGTGCATTGCTAATTGATGTGGTGCCGCCAGATGGCGTTTAACTTTCCTCCTAGGGGGTTAGTTGTAACAAAAGTCACGACGTTTTTTACGAAATTTTGTACAAAATTCTTATTTATTATTGCATGTCTTGCTTACAAACAAGCCACAGGGTTCCACAATGAACCAAGAATACTACAACTTTACACTAATCAATGAAAAAACGTGTAGCAAAGAGGATAAGTCTAATTAAATTAATCTTTAAACCCGTAATCCTCTACAACTACTAGCTCTCAAGATTTCTATCCAGTGCAACACGGTCATTAATATCCACAAACTTGACATCCCCACATTGGTATTTCCCCACAAACTCATCCACACTGCCCACGGTGATCTCAACCCCATACTCCATAACCACGAAGCGTCTATTGGGGATATCTATGGCCACTAATAAAGGGACCACGTCGTCCAAACCGATTAAATCGCGCAGGACGTCCGAGGCGTCCGAATCTAGCCCGATTAAAAATTGCAAATAGTGATCGTCTTCAACACTCAGAGAGTCCTCTGGTGGGGCGTTGAAGTTGATGTTGTGCTTCTTGTAATAGGCATCAGCTGCGGGCGTTAAGACGGACTCTGCGAATTGAAGATCTGTATCTTCACCATCTAAAGATACAAACAATTGTTATGTATTGATGCTTATTATTTATTACTAGCTGAAATGTCGTCCGATGGGGGATGATTTTTATTTACACAAAAAATACTTAATTGAGATGAATAAAAACACTTTTGAATTGACAGCACACCAAAAACATAAATGACCGGTCGGTCGGCTTCAAAACATTGTCTTCATTTTTATATTATAGGGATACGTTTTACACTATTTATTTTGCTAGTTCTTACACATTAAGATAGAAACTGCTACTACTAACATTATTCTCGAAGCCTTCCAAACTTTCCCTTCCGAAATAAACTCAATTAATTTGTTTCACCTTATTGTCCGAACATATCAATCAGACCACTTACCTACAAAAAGCACGATGGCTGCGTAATCGTGCAGTTTTGTGGCGAAGCGCTCTGTTAGCACGTTCACCGCACGCGGTTTCCAAGGAAAATTCTGCAACATTAGCACAATTATTAATAAATTATTATTTTATTAGACAATAGACCTGGCTAAACAAAATGCGAAATTGATTTTTGTAAACTTTTCATCACCAATCACATTTTTTAATATTCTTTAATTTGAAGAGTGTTATGTCGTAACGTGTCTTTAGTCTTTATATTGAAGAATAACTTACTTATTTTCTTTCGTTATTCAAAACATAGCGTTGAAAATTTCAAGCATAGTCACTTCAAAACAGTCCGGTCTAAAAAAATATCGTAATGACTTTTTAAATTTTCTTAACGAGTCCTTAGTTTTTAAATTGAAGCAAAACTTACTTACTTATTTTCTTTCATTATTTAAAACATAGCGTTGAAAATTTCAAGCATAGTCACTTCAAAACATTCCGGTTTAAAAAATATCGTAATAAATCGCATTTTTTATTTATCTTTAATTTGAAGAGTATCATGTCTTAACGTATCATTAGTCTTCATATAGAAGCATAACTTACTTATTTTCTTTTATTATTTAAAACATAGCGTTGAAAATTTTAAGCATAGTCACTTCAAAACAGTCCGGTTTTTTAGACCGGAATGTTTTGAAGTGACTATGCACTTCAAAACATTCCGGTCTAAAAAATATCGTAATAAATCACATTTTTTAATTATCTTTAATTTGAGGAGTGTTATGTCTTAACGTGTCTTCAGTCTTTATATGGAAGCATAACTTAGTTATTTTCTTTCATTATTTAAAACATAGCGTTGAGAATTTCAAGCATAGTCGTTTCAAAACGGTCCGGTTTAAAAAATATCGTATTAATCCATATTTTTTTTTAATTGAAGAGGGCTACATCTTCAAATATCTTCATATTGAAGCTTAGTTTACTTATTTGTTCCTATTGAATAAGAAAATAATTACTCAAGGTCTTACTGCATGTGAAAGTAGTGCAGGTATAAGCTTAGCAACCCCGTGGTACCCTAGATATTCGCGTTTAAAGTATACGCGAAGATTTTTATGATAAATATAATGTGACGTAATTTTCAAATTTATTATTGACATTTGTGACAAAAAAAAAATGCATATAAATTTAAATAAAAAACGTTACCTGCGCCATGGGATCCTCTGCTAATTCCGTACGCGCGTCCATGGTAATTAAATGGCCGTTGCTGTCCAACAGCAACAGCGTCGGTATGCCACGTATGCCATAAAGCTGTGCCAATTCGGCCCTGATGCCGGCCTGCTGGAAGGGCACCGCCAGCCATGGCATATGCTCCACGTAGGTCGCGAAGGACTCCGCAGACCTGTAAAATTACACGGTTTAGATCTAATAACGTGCAGCAGACGCAGGCGGAGGGCTCAGTTTTTTGCCCGCTCGCAATTTCGCGCAACACCGGGTGATGGATTAAATTCGTCGGTGGGGGAGAGGGCTTGATTAAATTTTCAAAGCGTGATACGAGAATTACATTTTCTAAATAGAATTTGCAGCATTTGGAAAATATATGTAATTCATAGATTTACAAATCTATGAATTACATATATGTCTCAATTTTGGCACAAACACAATTTGTACGGTTCGAATAGGAAAGTATGGTAATCGACAAAAATGTGTTTTCTCAGGTTTCATTACTTTTTCAATTTGAGTATGAGTATGAGTATGAGTATGAGTATGAGTATGAGTATGAGTATGAGTATGAGTATGAGTATGAGTATGAGTATGAGGATGAGTATGAGTATGAGTATGAGTATGAGTATGAGTATGAGTATGAGTATGAGTATGAGTATGAGTATAAGTATGAGTATGAGGATGAGGATGAGTATGAGTATGAGTATGAGTATGAGTATGAGTATGAGTATGAGTATGAGTATGAGTATGAGGATGAGTATGAGTATGAGTATGAGTATGAGTATGAGTATGAGTATGAGTATAAGTATGAGTATGAGTATGAGTATGAGTATGAGTATGAGTATGAGTATGAGTATGAGTGTGAGTCTGAGTATGAGTATGAGTATGAGTATGAGTATGAGTATGAGTATGAGTATGAGTATGAGTATGAGTATGAGTATGAGTATGAGGATGAGTATGAGTATGAGTATGAGTATGAGTATGAGTATGAGTATGAGTATGAGTATAAGTATGAGTATGAGGATGAGGATGAGTATGAGTATGAGTATGAGTATGAGTATGAGTATGAGTATGAGTATGAGTATGAGTATGAGGATGAGTATGAGTATGAGTATGAGTATGAGTATGAGTATGAGTATAAGTATGAGTATGAGTATGAGTATGAGTATGAGTATGAGTATGAGTGTGAGTCTGAGTATGAGTATGAGTATGAGTATGAGTATGAGTATGAGTATGAGTATGAGTACGAGTACGAGTACGTTTACGAGTACGAGTGTGAGTGTGAGTGTAAAATTTGAATAATCTGGCCGATCGTAAATAAACCGCGCCGATCATTATGCAAAACACAAAACTTAAAGTGCAATAAAACAAAGCAGCGACCGATTGATGTAAATAAATGAATCGCGATTTTTGCCCGATTTGGTAATTTATGATGAGGGAAATTTGCATAGTTGCGCAGGAAACTGGAAGATATTTATGGGGTTTAATTGGGGAATGTACGAGGCTGTCGTGGAAAGTCGTTTGAAGTAGTGCAAACTCAATTTTTGAAACGGTTATTGGTAATCAATTTAAAATATTTTGTGAATTGATTTAGTTCAGATTATTATACTCCTTTGCCGTTCTACTCAACTTCCGTCAAGGCTAATTGTTTGTTCTGTCTCTGTAATGCTTAATACTGATAGTTTCTTTATAAGCTGTTTTCGTTTATCACTATTTGTTGCTCCGGGCGTATTGACTCTTGTTCTATTTGTCGCTCCCAATGCCCACAATTCTACCTCGTGCCTTACAACCAGTGCACGACCGCAAAACTCGGAGCGATACAGCACACCACGGGGCGGTTAAACGAAAGCACCTATAATTAGGTTTATCTCAACTCTGACATACGTGTTGTTTTTATAATTCGTTTTCTAATGCTAATATTTGTGATTCTGTTTTTAATTAGGTTTCTCTGGACTATGACGTCTCTGTTGTTTTTAAACCCAGGCTAGCTTTCCAGCAAAAACCCTTTCCTATCCACTTCACCTTCCAATCTGTTCAAATGTATGATCATAATCCTTGGTTTTTAATCGTATAAGATCATCAAATCGTACGAAATAAGTTTCATAGAATTATTAGAAACTTAACTCCAAGGCTTGAATCTTGACCATTAGGTTGACTTACAGGGTTTAAAACATGCCTACATAGTTCTAAATTCGACTACAAAGTCTTAAACTTGATTACAAGGTTTGAGGCTTATATAAGGCTTGAAATGTGGCTTATAACGTTTTTAAGTTTTCATACTTGACTACTAAGTTAACTTACAGCGTTTGAAACTAGGCTGCAATGTTTTAAACTTGAATACAAGGTTTGAAGCTTGTACAAGGTTTGAAACTTGACTATTAGTTAGACTTACAGGGTTTGAAACTTGGCTAGAAAGTTTTAAACTTCACTTACAATGTTTTAAATTTGACTACAAGGTTTAGAACTTCATTTATAATGTTTTAAAACTGACACTAAGGCTTGAAACTTGACAATTAGGTTTACATGCAGGGTTTGAAACTTGACTACAAGGTTTAAAACCTGTACAAGGTTTGAAACTTGACTTAGAGCATTTTAAAATTTTTAACCTTGATTCCAATGCTCAAAACTTGTTTATTAAGTTGACTTACAGAGTTTTAAACTGTTTTAAACGTTTCTACAAGGTTTGATGCTTTGTACAAGGCTTGAAACTTGACTTATAACATTTTAAAGTTTTGAAACTTAACTCCAAGGCTTGAATCTTGACCAACAGGTTGAATTACTGGGTTTAAAATTTGTCTACAAAGCTCTAAATTCGACTACAAAGTTTTAAACTTGATAACAAGGTTTGAAGCTTTTAATGTGGTTTATAACGTTTTTAAGTTTTTATACTTGACTATTAAGTTAACTTACAGGGTTTGCAACTAGGCTGCAAAGTTTTAAACTTGAATACAAGGTTTAACGCTTGTACAAGGTTTTAAACTTGACTATTAGTTTGATGTACAGGGTTTGAAACTTGACTAGAAAGTTTTTAACTTGACTCACAAGGTTTTAAATTTGACTACAAGGTTTAGAACTTCATTTGGTTTAAAACTTGACTTTGAGCATTTTAAAACTTTTAAACTTGATTCCAAGGCTCAAAACTTGTTTATTAAGTTGACTTACAGAGTTTTAAACAGTTTTAAACGTTTTTTATAAGGTTTGATGCTTGGTACAAGGCTTGAAACTTGACTTATAACATTTTGAAATTTTGAAACTTAACGCCAAGGCTTGAATCTTGACCAATAGGTTGACTTACTGGGTTTAATATTTGTCTACAAAGTTCTAAATTCGACTACAAAGTTTTAAACTTGATTACAAGGTTTGAAGCTTATACAAGACTTGAAATGTGGTTTATAACGTTTTTAAGTTTTTATACTTGACTATTAAGTTAACTTACAGGGTCTGCAACTAGGCTACAAAGTTTTAAACTTGAATACAAGGTTTAACTCTTGTACAAGGTTTTAAACTTGACTATTAATTGGATGTACAGGTTTGAGACTTGATTAGAAAGTTTTAAACTTGACTTACAAGATTTTAAATTTGACTACAAGGTTTAGAACTTCATTTGTAATGTTTTAAAACTGACACTAAGGCTTGAAACTTCACTATTAGATTGACATGCAGGGTTTGAAACTTGACTACAAGTTTTAAAACCTTTACAAGGTTTGAAACTTGACTTATAACATTTTAAAACTTTAGGACTTGATTCCAAGGCTCGAAACTTGTTTATTAAGTTGACTTACATGGGTTTAATCAGTTTTAAACGTGTCTACAAGGTTTGATGCTTGGTACAAAGCATGAGACTTGACTTATAACATTTTAAAGGTTTGAAACTTAACTCCAAGGCTTGAATCTAACCATTAGGTTGACTTACAGGGTTTAAAACTTGTCTACAAAGTTCTAAATTCGACTACAAAGTTTTAAACTTGATTACAAGGTTTGAAGCTTATACAAGGCTTGAAATGTGGTTTATAACGTTTTTAAGTTTTTATACTAGACTATTAAGTTAACTTACAGGGTTTGCAACTAGGCTGCAAAGTTTTAAACTTGAATACAAAGTTTAACGCTTGTACAAGGTTTTAAACTTGACTATTAGTTGGATGTACAGGGTTTGAAACTTGACTAGAAAGTTGTAAACTTGACTTACAAGATTTTAAATTTGACTACAAGGTTTAGAACTTCGTTTGTAATGTTTTAAAACTGACACTAAGGCTTGAAATTTTAGTATTAGGTTTACATGCAGGGTTTGAAACTTGACTACAAGGTTTAAAACCTGTACAAGGTTTGAAACTTGACTTATAGCATTTTTAAACTTTGAAACTTGATTCCAAGGCTCGAAACTTGTTTATTAAGTTGACTTGCAGGGGTTTAAACAGTTTTAAACGTGTCTACAAGGTTTGATGCTCGGTGAAGGCTTGAAACTTGACTTTTAAATATTTTAAAGTTTTGAAACTAAACTCCAAGAACTTAAATCAAGACCAAATATGGAAATTTGTATAATTAGTGTTTCTCAGATATGCACACTCCGATGGGACTCGAACCCACGTCCTTTACATTCGCGGCCGTTGCGCTAAAAATACGACAGCATCATCTCTTCAAAAAAAGTCCACTTTCTTTTCGAGCAGCTTTCCTCTCTATAAACTTTGTTCGGTTAGAGAGAGGAAAGGTGCAACATTTAAAACAGTTGTGCGTTATTTACAACTCCTATTCATGTTTTTTTACGAGCCCAGCGGAGGTTTGCACCGGCCATCGCGTGGTGCGATAACATTTAATCAACCCCGCGCGTCTCCCAACAGCCGCCCCCCCTGGCCATATAAACCTAATTCATGGCGGCGCAAAGTTTTTTACGAGCGCGCGTTACGCGTTTTTATCGGCGTAATAAAATGCACCCCGCCGCGGCGGCGGCGGCCTTGTAAATAATTTGCGTTCGCGTCGATCGATCGACCGACCGACCGATCGACCTTTTCTCGCCGAGCTGGCTCATCATTGCCGGGGCGGAATGGGATTAAAACGCGATTACTATCGCGGGGTGCAGGATTAGTTAGTGCAGGGGCGGCCACAGGCAGCGCACCCCCGCAACTATTACGGATAAACGGTCGGGGTGGATTAGGGTTATCGCACGTGACGGAGATTGTCTTGGATCGGCCGAGCGCAAACAAAGGGGAGGGCTAGAACAAAGGGATTGGTGTTGTTGGGGAAAAGGGCATAAGAGGTAGTTTTACTGAAACTACAGTTGTTTGGAAATGATTGCTATAATAATACGTACACACAAATCTACTTTTTATTGGGTAAAACAGGAAAAAATTCTTTCCATATCTTTAAAACATATTTTAACCTCAGGACTGCATTAATGAGGTTTGTTATTTTAACTATACTCTTTTTGGTGAGTTCCAGGGTTTGATGGATTTGTTTCTAAATTTGGAAATATATTTTTTTTAATAATTTTAAGAACTGCCAGAATGTAAATTATAAATAGAGTAAAACCCGTGCTAAGGGTTCGAAATCGAAACCGCATTTAAAAAGATAAATGTTATCGTCTTCAACTTGAAAAATCCTTATATTTATCGCGAACCCTACATCAGAATAAACATAAGCTGTTTCCCCAAATCCTGCCTGCAGAAGATAACGAATAAATAAATCCCCTACCCCTCGCGTCTTTCCCCCAAGTCGACATCTTCCGCATAATGCCCCAATAAAATAAAACCCGCCGCCCCCCACAGACACAGCGGAAATTAAATTTCCTCGCCCTCCGCGCGCATTCATTCCATTTAATTAACCCGCTACCAAAAAAATAATAAATAGAAAGCTACACTGTGTTAGTTTTTTTTTATATAAACTTTTTTTGTTGGGATGAATTTTGTGAGGGCACTGACATGCCCCTAATTTTAATAGAGATTTATGTTAGTAGAGCATTAACGGTTGCGCTCTCGCGTGTCGCGTATAGTGGCGCAGTCATAAACCAACCCCCCGCCGCCCCCACACACCTTGCCAGCCCTTTATTAATTAAGGCGGTGGGGGCGATACGTATCCGCTGTAATACCAGGGTAATACGTGCCGAGTGCCCCCGCGAGTGTGCAGGTAAACAAACACACATACACCCCCCGGATAGGAGGATGTGTCTGAGGGGTATATCCTCACGCATGCACCGCCGCCGTCGTCGGGTGACTCATTTGACACCCCCTATCTACACTGGTGGAATTAATGAGTGCTAGAAAGAATAAATAGTTTAAATGTAAATAAAATGTAGCAATAACTAAAATCAAATTCATTTTTGAATACACCCAAAAAATGAATTTTATAAACAACTAGGTGAAATTCCCGTCGTCCGACGGCATATGATAAATTAATTCTCTCGCCAAATCTTCTGAGCCCCACAAAATATTACAAACGTAATATTGTGCGCCTTGCTTCTTCTCTTCTCTATGCTATGCAGCTGCAACTTCTAAGATAACAATAGACGCAATTATCCTACTATCGCGTTGTTTTAGACGAACAAAACTGTCAATAATAAAATTATTGACGTGCACTGACATCGCAAAATCATAAATGCCAAGTCGGTCGGCTTCAAAACATTGTCTTCGTTTTTATATTATAGGGATTGTATTGATATACAAAAAAAAACTGCGACGCTAGAGTCCTGATTTATTTTCTTGTAGCTACATATGTTATCATTAGAAATAAAAAATAAAAACTTCTATCTTTATAGGGCTATCAGCCGTGAGGCTTTTCCGCCGGTCTAGGGAGAAGCTCAGAGGAGTTTAATCACCCGGTATTTACCTTAACTTCACAGAAAACCTCTGAAAAACTGTGAAAGGTGATTCGCGAAAATTCGCTCCCCACTGGGGATCGAACTCAAGCTCCCCAATGCTCAGTACGAGACGGGGGACGCCTCTAACCACTCGGCCACTGAGCTGGGTCATTAGAAATATTTCCAAAATATTTTAAAAAGTTGAAAAATCTAATTTCGTGGCCGAGTGGTTAGAGGCGTCGCCCGTCTCGTACTGAGCATTGGGAAGCTTGAGTTCGATCCCCAGGGGGGTGCGAATTGACACGAATCACCTTTCAAGTTAAGGTAAATACCGGGTGATTAAACTCCTCTGAGCTTCTCCTTTGACCGGGGAAGAAGCCTCATGGCTGATAGCCCTATGAAGATAGAAGTTTTTTTTTAATTTCGAGATATCAACTTTTGATTAGTTTAGTCAGCGAGAATGTTTATGACTTTAACACCCAACCGTGGCGACCCCAAGTGGGTGTAGCATAGAGGCTAAAATCCCACACCTTGAAAAAGGTCTGCCCTAAGGATTCTGGGGGAGGCCAAAAATATAACGAATAACGAATTGAGAAACAATAAATACAAGCGGTGAGGAACTTTTTATTCTTCTTTTATATGTAGGGCTGATTCCTGTTATTTCCATCCGTCGTTTAGTTTAATTTCGGCCTACAGCTGTCTTACCATCTCTTTGGGGGTCTTTCTAGTGGTCGTTTGGTTACGGTTTTTGTTTCATAGCCATTTTTGCTAGTTTATCCTCTTCCAATATCTCCACTGGTCTCCCCAGTATTTCCTCCTTGCTTTTATCCACCTCACCGCATCTTGTATTTTACAGGTGTTACGTACTGGCTCACTTCTTGCACTTCATCCTACAGTGTTAAACCCGTTATCAGTATTCAATTTATATAATACAAAAACATACCTAACCTACCGTCCCCCATCCTTCACCCACTTCCTCTCCCACGGCAGTCATCTGCAGATTTTCATGCCTTTCCCATCATCTCGCACCTTTTCCTCTCTGTTGAACCCTATCCTGGTTAAATAGCCTGGATACCTGCCACTCTATATACCTCGGATTGCATGAGCTCTCGTTCTATCTTTCCTGTCACTCAACAGCCCTCATTCTCTCCGTGACCTCAGATCGCACATTTTCTCCACCTCTTAGCTTCTTATCCACCCACACCTGGCTATATCTGCCCACTCTGTCATACATCCTTCCTCTATCCTTCCTACACACGCTCTCTGCCCTAACCCTATCTCTCATCCAGAGCACCCGTCTTTCTTCCTCCAACCCCTGCAGCCATTCCTCGAACTTAACCACTCTCCCGCATATACTCATTCGGCGAGTCTCTTGCAGGAGGATTAATAAAGGGATCGACCTTTCCAGCCCCAGCAGATTCTTCAAAAATCATGCCTGCTCCCTTTCAACAAAATCCCATTCAACTAGATTCCCCCTTCTCGCGCTCCACACTTGCACTCCGTATAGCAGTATAGGCTTCACGCACGCATCCCATCTTACAGCAATTCTTAAATATCCGCCCTTCCTTTGTCTCATTCTCGCTAGCGTGAAAATCTGTTCCCTTGTCCCTCTTCCCTTTTAAAATCCACCCGGGCTTTCGGGCAACAGACGTTTTCTGTCCACTTCCTCTTCCACCCCATTCTCTCTGTGACCTCAGTTTGCATATTTCCCCCACCTCTTAGCTACTCATCCACCCACACCTCAGACCTACCCACTCTTTCATACATCCTTCCCATATCTTTCCTACACGCGCTCTCTGCTCTCTTATCCACACCACCCGTACTAGTATTTCCTCCTCCAACCCCTGCGACTTTCCTCTAACTTTACCACCTCCCGCACGTCTCCCACCACATACTCATTCGATGAGTCTCTTGCAGGAAGATCAATAAAGGGATGGATTTCCCAGCCCTAGCAGATTCTTCAAAAGCCATGCCTGCTCCCTTTCAACAAAATCCCACTCTCTCGCGCCCCATATTTCCACTCTGTAGAGCAGTATAGGCTTCACTCACGCATCCCATCTTACAAACAATACTTAAATGTTGGTCCTCCTGTATCTCATTCTCGCTGGTGTGAAAATCTGTTCCCTTATCCTTCTTCCCTTTCAAAACCCACCCCTGTTTCGGGTAACAGCCGTTTTTTGTCGACTTTCTCTCCAACCCCATTCTCTAAATGACCTCAGTTTACATATTTCATCCACCTCTTAGCTTCTCATCCACCCACACCTTAGACATACCTATTTTCTTGATACATTCTTCCTCTATCCTTCTTCCACACGCTTTCTATCCTAACCATATCTCTCATACACACCATCCGCCTCCTTCAACCCCTGCAGCCTTTCCTCGAACTTTACCACTCTCCCGCACATACTCATTCGGTGAGTTTCTTGCAGACGGATCAATAAAGGGGTCGAGCTTTCCACCCTACCAGATTCTTCAAAATCCAAAAACCATGCCTGCTTCCTTTCAACAAAATCCCATTCATCTAGATTCCCCCTTCTCGCGCTCCACACTTCCACTCCGTATAGCAGTATAGGCTTCACGCATGCATACCATCTTACAAGCAATTCCTAAATGTCCTATATCACATTCTCGCTGGCGTGAAAATCTGTTCCCCTATCTCCTTCCCGTTCAAAACCCACCCCGGCTTTCGGGTAGCAGCTGTTTTCTGTTCACTTCCTCTTCCACCCCATTCTCTCCATGACCTCAGTTTACGTAGTTCATCCACCTCTTAGCTTCTCATCCACCCACACCTCAGACATACCCATTTTCTGCATACATCATTCCTCTATCCTTCCTCTACACGCTTTCTATCCTAACCCTATCTCTCATACACACCATCCGCACTAATCTAACCTCCTCAAACCCCTGCAGCCTTTCCTCGAACTTTACCACCCTCCCGCACATACTCATTCGGTGAGTCTCTTGCAGGAGGATCAATAAAGGGGTCGACCTTTCCAGCCCTAGCAGATTCTTCAAAAACCAAGTGTGCTCCTTTTCAACTAGATCCCACTCTCTCGTGCCCCGCATAGCAGTATAGGCTTCACGCACGTATCCCATCTTACAAGCAATTTTTAAATGTCCGCCATTCCTGTACCTCCTCCATCATTATCGCTAGCATGAAAATGAGTTTTCTTGTCCCTTTCTAAACCGACCCCGGTTTTCGGGCAACAGTATTCCTTTGTCCACTTCCTCTTCCACCCTATTATTGACTATGGGCATGACATGTTTGTAACCCACACTAATTACAGTTATTCCCCTAAAGTTGTCGGCCCTTATGCACTGGCACTACCACCTCTATACTCTACTGGTACCTCCTCCACTCCACTCTATACTCTCTTAATGCTCTGCAGCAGCTTCTCCCTCTCCTCCATCGGTAGCCTATTGAACGCCTTCGCCTGCAGCGCATCCACTCCCGCTGCCTTTCCCACCATCAGTTGGGCTAGCTCCAGATCATTCCACGAGAACTTCTCTCGTCCTATCCACGACACAATTACAATGTTTCTGCTCTCCATTTCCACTCTCTTTTCGATGGTGCCAACTTTCTTTTCTACTTCCTTTATCTCCCGCAATTTCATCAGCTGGTCAATCTCACCCAACACACCCGGCCATGTTCTAGAATATAATAATACCCTAGCTTCCTCCCTCAGCCCCTCCTCCTGCTCTATCGTCCGTATCTCTTTTACTACATTTTTTAACCCGTCACCCTGCCAAAACTACCAGTTCTCCGCGATATTTAATTTGCGATATCCCGCCCTCATCTCGAAGCCTTTTTCTTTCCCAGCTTTTGTCCTCTTCCTAATGCTCTATCATGAGTTCATCGTAAATGCAAACGTTGGATCCCCTCAGCTATGTCTTCACCATCATCACCCTTCTCTTATCCTCCCTGCTCCAACTTCTGAACAACAGCCTTCGCCCCTTCCTCTCCAATCCCCGACGCAATTACATTATTTTCCTCTCCCTAATCCTCTCATGAGATCATCGTTAATGAAAACGTTGGAGCCTCTCAGCTGTGTCTTCACCATCATCACCCGTCTCTTATCCTCCCTGCTCCAACTTCTGAACCACAGCCTTCGCCTGTTCCTCTCCAATCCCCGACACAATTACGTTGTTCCCCCTCTCTAACCCTATCATGAGATCATCGTTAATGTAAATGTTGGAGCCCCTCAGCTGTGTCTTCGCCATCATCGTTCTTCTCTTATACTCCCTGCTCCAACTTCTGAACAACAGCCATCGCCCCTTCCTCTCCAATCCCCGACACAATTACATTCTGTTCCTCTCCCTAATCCTCTCATGAGATCATCGTTAATGTAAACATTGGAGCCCCTCAGTTTTGTCTTCGCCATCATCACCCGTCAATAATCCTCCCTGCTCCAACTTCTGAACAACACCCTTAGCCCCTTCCTCTTCAATCCTCGACACAATTACATTGTTCCCGCTCTTCATTCTTTGCCTCATTTCCTCTCTCTTTTCGATGTTGCCAACTTTCTTTTCTACTTCCCGTATCTCCCGCAATTTCATCAGCTCGTCAATCTACCCCGCCAGTTTCTTTCTCTCCCTGGCCCATTCCCTCTGCATTTCCCTCCTTCCATCCTTTCATCATTAGCAGTCACTGTTTTCTTTCCCTCTTCAACTCCTATCGGTGACTCTTCCCTTTCCACTCTTTAAATATCCTTCCATTTCTGTCACCCCGCCTCTAGATGTTTTCACCTCATCTTCCTTCTCCTTTGCCACCTTCCTCATTCGTTATTAAGGCAGATGATAGATGAACTCCACGACATATGCTTGGAAGCTGGTCTGGAGATCATCATCATCACCATTAAACCTGTTATAGTGTTGTACGCCTTTTGGTTTCTTGTCTCCAGTCGTCTCTGCTCTCCCAGTCTCCATGGTTCTGATTTGTTGCTAACATATACTTTCTAATCCCGTCTATCTATATTGTTTGCTTTTCCTGGCGGTGTTGCCACCTAACAACTCTCATTCTCATCATGACCTCAGTTCGCACATTACTCCGTGTCCAGTTTTTAATTAGTTTTGGTAGCGGCTCAGGATGAGGAGCTTTCCACATGGTCGTATACTCCTTTCTGTTCCGAGGATTTCCGTAGCCCTTTCGTTGTTATTTCGAGGCTTCTGATAGTTGGCATCCCATTTTTATTCTTACTGTCCCTTAGAATCATACAAATTACCACAGCGCAGCAAGTTACAAAATTAACTTGCCCAGGGCCTTCGCTTCTCGGTCGTCTATTATTGGGGGGGGGTGCGAATCGCCCCCGCGGCATTGAAATATTGGCGCCGCACGGCGTGAAATGAGAGTTGCTCGACCGCCCCCATCCCCCTGCATTGTATCCGGACGCTTCCGATTGATTTTCCGGTCCCGGCGTCGAGTTTGCCACTTTACGATCGTAATTCGATCACCTCCACTCCCGGTGGTGGGTATGCAATTGCAGGAATGTCACCGATTGGAGCCAATCATATTCACAATAATTACAGTGATAGAAATTTATGTATATATATATATATATATATATATATATATATATATATATATATATATATATATATATATATATACATATATATGCATGCAGATGTAACACCGTACTGGGATGAATGCATTCAATATTATATAATCTATAATATTAGTGGTTTAAAACAAAGAAGTTTGCTTTATCTATTTTTTTTTAAATTTCTATACGCAATAAATCGAGTATCGAGTATCGAGTATCGAGTATCGAGTATCGAGTATCGAGTATCGAGTATCGAGTATCGGGTCTCGAGTATCGAGTATTGAGTATCGAGTTTGGAGTATCGAGTTCCGAGAACCAACAACCGAGAACCGAACAGGGAACATTATTAGTATGTATTTATGTATATCTAACAATACATATGGTTGGATAGTTGTAATGATGAACATGATTTCATTTAGAAATGTTCTCGTTTCTCATCATTATATACCGATAACTACTTCGATCTCGGTTCTCTGTTAATTAATATTCTCGATTTAGTTCACAGTTTTCGAGATATAATCGAAAAACCCAAAAATGGGATCTTCTCCTCCCCCTCCCACCTTATGCTCACCTGCCAAGGGCGGGGACTTTTAGTATGTATACCTAACTACTCCTAACGAAGCCTTGAAGTCAAAAACTCTCGCATATTTCATGCACTCTACAATATATTTATTGACTGGACTATATCGAAGTAATCCAAAATGTTTCAATCGATAAGCCGATGGCCGACACAAAAAGGTTCGCATATATAAACAGTAGAACACACTGGCTTCTGTATTATGAATGAAATTAACAACTGCCCGGTTGAGTGTAAATTGCGGCGGGCTACATCCCCCCGAGGGCCATCAATCAAACAGAGCGGTAAACGCGCAAACAAAGGGGATGCAATTTGAGCGCGAATTGCGAGATATCAGCCCTTACCTGTCGCTGCTAACAAAGACGATTTCGAAACCGGGCTCGCGTTTTCGGATGATCCTGTAGACTTCGGCTAGCTGCGGGGTGAACGCTCTGCAGGGTGGACACTAAGAATATGACATATCTTTATAGACTGTTACTTAAATTGAATTATACTGGATGCGGTAGAAATAACTCGCATCTTTAAAATGGGGATTGAAAAATAATTGGACGAGGTATCACTTTTTACTTCTCAAATGTAGATTATCAATCTCACCCAGTTGGCTGAGAAGTAAAATCCTCGCACCCCATCCTGCAAGGACTGGTAGCTGATTTCCGTGTTGTTCCCGCACCCGCTGTGCTCGCCGCAGGGTTGCAGGATTATGTCCTTTAGAACCTGCAAACGGACACATTTAAAAACAAAAATATAATTGTATTGCCCGCGAAACTTACCTGATCGACAGGTCTAGGTCTCCAAGGGAAGGACGACCCCGCCGGGTCCTCCAGGAGCCGCTCCTGCGCTGAGGCACTTATTGTAGAGCCGTCCCTGTCTAATAGGACCAGCGTCGGGACGCCGCTCTTGATGCGGTACCTTCGTGAAAGACGTGTCTAAAAAAATCAATATTAAAATAAATATTGTTATTTTTAATAGTAGCACATATTGATTGTATAATCCTGCGAAACGCAACGAAGTAGCTATGTAAGCTACGAAATAGTAGCAAAAGGATGTAAAGTGTACTTCAAGTAAAATAGCGTTTTATTGCTGCACTACCCTAATAAACTACAAACATATTATACTTATACAGATATATATATATATATATATATATATATATATATATATATATATATATATATATATATATATATATATATATATATATATATGTGTGTGTGTGTGTGTGTGTGTGATATTAAATTTTACTTTCTCGTGCTCTAGAACTAGAACTTTTTCCAATAAAATCGATGGGGAAATACACATAACACATACTGGAATCCGCTAACCATTTTCCTATCCTTTTTTCACCAGACGCCGAATTTATAGCCGTCGCAGCGGCGGCGGCGGCCGTAAAAAATGAACGCGCGGCTTTGTGTGCCCCCTGAATTATGCGCGCACAATACAAGGGGGGAAACGGCTTGAATATATTACGCGTACGAATTTGATTTGCACGTTTGTAGGAAATATTTTTAAACTCATTTACTTTGACATTGTGGAAAATTTTATATTCGGTATTGTATAGATATATCTAAACAAAGCAGAGTTATTTTCTATACTTTAGAAACAGCGAATTTTTGAATGTAGAAGCAAATTAATTTAGAAATATTTACTATTCTGAAAATGTTGCCCATCCCCGCATTTAGTTTTCTACCCCTCATTCTTCCATTCTTCTTCCTGTATGGCTCTGTTTCTCATTATTGCCACAATGGCTTCCATCCGCTGGGTTGTTGGTCTGCCTCTTCTTCTTCTGTATGCTGGCCGGTATTTTAATGCTATCTTAGGACATATTTCTCGTATTATCCTTCGTACGTGGCCGCAGAATTTTAATTATCATTTCTCTACATCGTCCGTCGTGATCCGTCGACATTTTCCAACATTAGGAAGTCCATTTCTACTGTTTCTATAATCTTCCTTTCGTTCTTTGACATTTGCCATCATTAGGAAGACCATTTCTATGGTTTCTATATCCTTCCTTTCTTTCTTTGACATTTGCCAACATTAAGAAGTCCATTTCTATTGTTTCTATATCCTTCTTTTCTTTCATTGACATTTGCCAACATTATGAAGTTCATTTCTACTGTTTCTATATCCTTTATTTCTTTCTTTTACATTTGTCAGCATTAGGTAGTCAATTTCTACTGTTTCTATATCCTTCCTTTCTTTCCTTGACATTTGACAATGTTAGGTAGTCAATTTCTACTGTTTTTTATATCTTTCCTTTCTTTCTTTGACATTTACCAACATTAGGAAGTCCATTTCATTTGTTTCTATATCTTTCATTTATTTCTTTGACAATTGCCATCATTAGGAAGTCAATTTCTACTGTTTGTATATCCTTCCTTTCTTTCTTTGACATTTGTCAACATTAGGAAGTCCATTTCTACTGTTTCTATATCCTTCCTTTCTTTCTTCGACATTTGCCAACATTACGAAATTCATTTGTACTGTTTCTATATCCTTCCTTTGTTTCTTTGACAGTTGCCAACATTAGGAAGTCTATTTCTACTGTTTCTATATTATTCCTTTCTTTCTTTGACTTTTGCCAACATTACGAAGTTCATTTCTACCGTTTCTATATTCTTCCTTTCTTTCTTTGACATTTCCCAACATTACAAAGTTCTATTCTACTGTTTCTGCATCCTTCTTTTGTTTCTTTGACATTTGTCAGCATTAGCATGTTCATTTCTACAGTTTCTATATCCTTCCTTTCTTTCTTTGAAATTTGCCAGCATTAGGAAGTCCATTTCTACTGTTTCTATATTTCTTTCTTCGATATTTGCCAATATTACGAAGTTCATTTCTACAGTTTCTATATGCTTCCTTTATTTCTTTGACATTTCCCAACATTAGGAACTCAATTTCTACTACTACTAGAGTATTCCTTCCTCAATCTTTTTAAGGGGGGAGAATCCTCAATAGGGAGTATTGTATTCTTCAGTTTGCTCCACAGCCTCGGAGGGCTTCGGCTGCTAAAAGGAATTTTGGAAGAAATATAGGGGCCTACCCCCTCAAAAATTAAGGGAGGAATATAGAGGCTTATCTTCTCTTAAAAAAGATTAAGGAATGAATACAGAGGCTTATAACCTCTAAAAAAGATTAAGAAAGGAATACAGAGGCTTATTACCTCTAAAAAAGATTAAGGAAGGAATCGAGAGGCTTATCACCTCTAAAAAAGATTAAGGAAGGAATACAGAGGCTTATACCCACAAAAAAGGATTAAGGAAACAGAACTTCTTTAATCATTTTTTGAGGAGAGTATTCGTTCCTCAATCTTTTTAAGGGGGGAGAAGCCTCAATAAGGAGTACTGTATTCTTCAGTTTACTCCACAGCCTTGGAGGGCTTCAGCTTCTAAAATTAATTAAGGAAGAAATATAGGGGCTTATCCCCTCATAAAAGGATTAAGGGAGAAATATAGAGGTTTATCACCTCTAAAAAAAATTAAGGAAAGAATACAGAGGCTTAACACCTCTAAAAAGTCTTATTTATCTCTAAAAAATATTAAGGAAGGATTAGATAGGCTTATCACCTCTAAAAAAGATTAAGAAAGGAATACAGAGCAGGCTTATACTCACAAAAAAAAGTATTAAGGAAATTCGAGACTCAGAACTTCTTTAATCATTTTTTGACGGGGTAAACTTCCGTATTCCTTCCTCAATCCTTTTTAGAGGGGTTACGTCTCAACAAAGAATTAAGGCACAAAGCAGTATTTGTAGTAAATGATTAAGGAAGTTCTTATCATTCTTTTTTGAGGGTATAAGCCTCTGTGATCGGCCTTAATCGTTACAAACCTCTGTATTCCTCATTAATTAATTTATTTATTTAATACAAGCACAGTAGTAAAAAACCAATAATAGTGCAGGGACTTAACTTATTAATCATTTTTTGAGGGAATAAGCCTCTATTATCCCTTTTAGAAGGAATAAGCCTCTGTTTTCATTCCTTAATCTTTTTAGAGGGGCTTACTACTCAATTGAGGAGCATTTAGAAGCATATTTATAATTTAAAATGCGTTTTTTGTCTGACTTTTGTTAATATATGCCTATTTATATGTAGGCATATAACAAACAATGAACTAGTTTTTTTTTTTAATCTATACATCTCTATTTTAGTTTTTGTTTATATTAAAACTGTCTTCTTTTCCGCCGGAAGAACACTTTTCTCTACACACACACACACACACAGCAGTAGTTTATTTCTGCGTCTCCGCGGGGGCGTGAAACAAGCCCTCTAACAAAAGCCGGCCTGAATACGCGGAGGTCGTAATTTATTAAAGCGCGCCTGGCAGCCCGCCGCCGCCCCTTAGGAACAACGCCGGCTGGAAAATAGAAAAAAATACAGCCGTTTTTCGCCCTCCTTGCGAATGAATGCGGGCGGCGGGGGCTGCCCGCTTAATTGGCCCTCCTTGCGAATGAATGCGGGCGGCGGGGGCTGCCCGCTTAATTGGGGCGGTCGTACGATTTATATCCACGCGATTTATAATTGAATAGGGGGGTGGTGGCTAATTGTACGGCGCTAGTTTGGTTTATATTTTAAATATGGCTATCACAATTTACTTTATCATACATATACTTAATTTGTGTCACATGAATTCGTAATGCAATTTATATGGGTAAAATATAATGGAGAATTTTCGAATTACATTTTCGACATTTTTGATATTTTTGATAATATTTGACAATATGTAACATTATTTGACAATAGTTGACAATATTTAACAATATTTGTCTATATTGGACAATATTTGATAATATTTGATAATATTTGATAATATTTGATAATATTTGATAATATTTGATAATATTTGATAATATTTGATAATATTTGATAATATTTGATAATATTTGATAATATTTGATAATATTTGATAATATTTGATAATATTTGATAATATTTGATAATATTTGATAATATTTGATAATATTTGATAATATTTGATAATATTTGATAATATTTGATAATATTTGATAATATTTGATAATATTTGATAATATTTGATAATATTTGATAATATTTGATAATATTTGATAATATTTGATAATATTTGATAATATTTGATAATATTTGATAATATTTGATAATATTTGATAATATTTGATAATATTTGATAATATTTGATAATATTTGATAATATTTGATAATATTTGATAATATTTGATAATATTTGATAATATTTGATAATATTTGATAATATTTGATAATATTTGATAATATTTGATAATATTTGATAATATTTGATAATATTTGATAATATTTGATAATATTTGATAATATTTGATAATATTTGATAATATTTGATAATATTTGATAATATTTGATAATATTTGATAATATTTGATAATATTTGATAATATTTGATAATATTTGATAATATTTGATAATATTTGATAATATTTGATAATATTTGATAATATTTGATAATATTTGATAATATTTGATAATATTTGATAATATTTGATAATATTTGATAATATTTGATAATATTTGATAATATTTGATAATATTTGATAATATTTGATAATATTTGATAATATTTGATAATATTTGATAATATTTGATAATATTTGATAATATTTGATAATATTTGATAATATTTGATAATATTTGATAATATTTGATAATATTTGATAATATTTGATAATATTTGATAATATTTGATAATATTTGATAATATTTGATAATATTTGATAATATTTGATAATATTTGATAATATTTGATAATATTTGATAATATTTGATAATATTTGATAATATTTGATAATATTTGATAATATTTGATAATATTTGATAATATTTGATAATATTTGATAATATTTGATAATATTTGATAATATTTGATAATATTTGATAATATTTGATAATATTTGATAATATTTGATAATATTTGATAATATTTGATAATATTTGATAATATTTGATAATATTTGATAATATTTGATAATATTTGATAATATTTGATAATATTTGATAATATTTGATAATATTTGATAATATTTGATAATATTTGATAATATTTGATAATATTTGACAATAATTGACAATATTTGACTATATTGGACAATATTTGACAATATTTTAAAATATTTGACAATATATGTGACAATATTTGACAATATTTATCAATATTATTTGACCATATTTGACAATATATGACAATATATGACAATATATGACAATATATGACAATATATGACAATATATGACAATATATGACAATATATGACAATATATGACAATATATGACAATATATGACAATATATGACAATATATGACAATATATGACAATATATGACAATATATGACAATATTTGACAATATTTGACAATATTTGACAATATTTGACAATATATGTGACAATATTTGACAATATTTGACTATATTTGACAATATTTGACAATATTTGACAATATTTGACAATATTTGACAATATTTGACAATATTTGACAATATTTGACAATATTTGACAATATTTGACAATATTTGACATTATTTGACAATATTTAACAATATTATTTGACCATATTTGACAATAATGACAATATTTGACAATATTTGACAATATTTGACAATATTTGACAATATTTGACAATATTTGACAATATTTGACAATATTTGACAATATTTGACAATATTTGACAATATTTGACAATATATGTGACAATATTTGACAATATTTGACAATATTTGACAATATTTGACAATATTTGACAATATTTGACAATATTTGACAATATTTGACAATATTTGACAATATTTGACAATATTTGACAATATTTGACAATATTTGACAATATTTGACAATATTTGACAATATTTGTGACAATATTTGACAATATTTGACAATATATGTGACAATATTTGACAATATTAAACGATATTTGACAATGTTTGACAATATTTCATGATATTTGACAATAAATGACAATATTTGACAATATTTGGCAATATTTGACAATATTTGACAATATTTGACAATATTTGACAGACAATATTTTTCAATATTTGACAATATTTGACAATATTAAACGATATTTGACAATGTTTGACAATATTACATAATATTTGACTATATTAGATAAAATTTGACTTTTTGTTTCATTTTAATTTTCAATCGTTTTTTTACGTAATTAAATTTTATATAAAATTAAACTATTAGGCAACCCAAGTTACACCTGCAGCTGTTATTTTTTGCGCTCATGTTTATGTTGGCGTCCCTTGTATTAAAATTGTCGGGAGAGTGACGGGTAACGATTTTATCAAGATTTTTTTTTTGATTGTGGACCGATTTTGCTGAAATTTTCCCGGGATCGCCCCAGCTCGGTTTCCCAGCCGATTTGCAAATATGGTCGTGCTCCATTCAGCCGTTTTCCCGGAATTTTGTTCACAGAAATATTCATATCCACACACATACACACACACATACATTTTCCAAAAATAATCTATTTCGATTAGAAAAGTCATGAAAAGTGGAGAAAAGTCAAAATTAGCAATTATAATTATTTCGCGAGATTATTAAAATTAAATTCAGCATTAGATGTCTTTAAATTACTTTTAATTTTTTGAATGCCCGTCGCTTTAATGTGCGTCCTCGTTATTAATTCGATTGGGGAGCTTCTGTGGGTTGGGGGGAAGCTCTCAAGCTAAAAGCTCTAATGCACCTGGCGCGCTGCCTTAATTGCCCGCGGCGTGCACTGCCGAAGTTGCAGACTAAACAAAACGAAACAGGGAGGGTAGTAAAATGCTTTTTACTGCATTCCGGGAGATGTAATCTTGCGGACGATTAGGAAAGCGGGGGTTGTACTTTTTTCTCGATAACTGGACGCAGATGCCCCAAGCCGTGGGGTTAATGGGGGATATATAATCGGGTGGAAAAGCATTGCGAGTGGAATTCGAGTTAGTGTAATGAAATTTTTGCTAGACTAGGTTGAAACTGCGTTCGTTTATCGGTTTTAGCAGCCTTGAATGGTTCAAACCGAAGACACTCGTCGCTGAATGATAAAAGAACGCATATACGTTCCTCACAACTGTGACTTATCTTAAAAAATGATATCATATACAATTATATAACAGTCTTACATCTAGATAGGATCAAAAACAAGTATATAAGAGATAGGATCATCATCATCATTATCATTCCGTAGCTATACAACCCTGGGTGGATCTTGGCTGACACAAAAATCTTCCTCCAGTCCATCCGATCCAACATGGTCTCAGGGTCATACTCTCTTCCCAGAACATTCAGATCCGCCCTCAAGTTATCACGCTACCTCATTCTTGGTCCTTCTAAGGCTCAATTCACACATAAACGGCGTCGGGAGGAGGCGCGGTATATGCGAGGTGCAAATGCGACGTTACACAGGTGATTGTGATGTCTATATGCAGTGAAGGGGTGGACATTGCACCATATGTTTACATAGAGGCGGCGTGGAAGAGTTTCGCCTCTTCGCCTACCGTGTCTTAGGCGAAGAGGCGAACTGCGTCTTCGCCAAAGACACAGTAGACGGCAAATGCTCGTGCCTCGTCACCTAAGTGGGCATTGCACCACATGTTTTCATATAGGGGGCGTGAAAGCGTCGTGCCTCTCGCCGCGCCGGCACCGCGACTTCGCCTCTTCGCCTGAGACAGGGTAGGCGAAGAGGCAAGAGGCATGACTCTTCCACGCCGCCTCTATGTAAACATATGTGCAATGTCCACCCCTTCACTGCAAATGGACATCACAATCGCCTGTGAGACGTCGCGCCTGCACCTCGCCTACACCGCGTCCGCCCGACGCCACTTATGTGTGAATTGGGCCTAAGAGGTAAGATGAAAGAGAAAAAAGACATTATACAAAATAAGACAAGACAAACAGCTTTCCTGGTACCGGCATATACAAACAATGCCTATGGAATCAAATAATAAAATGGTCACCCCTAGACAGACGGAAACGAGAGAGGCCGACGTGCACCTGGAAGATGGGAATTGAAACAGCCATGTCGGAGAGAAACTTACAACCTGGAGATTCAAACAAAAGACGAGTTTGGTAAACGGGAATCGGAAGGTGTCGCAGAACCGCCTATACATATATAATAAATAATTACCGGATTTAAATACACAAAAAGTCGAAATTCGAGGCTCAAATTTTTGAACCACGCTTGAGAATCAACATTATGAATAATTTATAAATATAATAAAAATAATAAATTTATCACAACAAAATTATTATCAAAGTTTTCACAGCTAGAGTTTGCAAAGTAATTCCAATAGTGCTAAACTCTAAAACTGAGTACATACAAAGTTTTAGAGTTTAAAAAAAAAATCATCTACCTTAAGATCGATCTCGCTGAAAGGCATCGCAAACCAGGGCAAGTCAATAAGACTATCGCGGTGGCTGCCCTCAAAGTCGCTGTAGACATCGTTGTTGGCCCACATGACCACCTGCACCACCTCCAGCCGCCTCCCAGCGGACGAAGGGTCGCCGTTCAGCCTCTGGTAGAGGTCGCGTAGTTTCCGCACGAACTCATCACACTGCAGATTGATGTTCGCGAACGAAAAGTACACCCCCACCGTTTCCGCCCCCTTCAGCACTTCCCCCGTTGCTAAATCCGCGCATTCGCCGATTTTCGCGACACTCTTGCAGTCGGTGAGGTGGCGCCCGAAGAGCCGGTCTTGCCACTTGGATTTTTGGGCCATATTGCCCCACAATTAACTAGAGGGTTAACTAGAGTTGTAGTGCAGCTAACTAACTTGACAATATTACATACAGTTATTAAAAACAGATTTTCATTATCACTTTAAATAAATTTTTATCGTACATTTCAAATTGGTATTTATTGGGAACTAGATTACTCGAGTTTTAGTGTTACTAGTGCAAAAATCATAAATTAAGATTTTATTGAATTTATTCCATACTTTAGGGACATATGTATTTGTACATATTTTTAAACCAATATTGCTCAAATCAAAAGTTTGACGAATTTTATATCAATATCAGATATTTCAATGTTAATTAATAATTTCTCAATAATTTTTCACTCTCCAGTGAAAAGAACCCACGTCTCCGGCTATCACGGCCGTCGCGCTACCAACTGCGCCACGGAAAGTGGTAGTAGATAGCGTGTGAGGCGTTCATTATGTTTTCGTGAATAATACCACCATATATATATATATATATGTTCCTTCTTGTCTTAGTCCTATATGTGTCGTGAATTGTTCTGATGTTTTATTTTTATATACGACTGCATTATTATTATTTTTGTACATGTCTTTTACTATTGTCCTTATTTTCTCACTAATTCCTCTTTCTTTCATTATTTTCCATGTTCTCTTCCTTGATACTTTATCGAATGCTTTTTGCTTGTCTATAAATGCTACGAATATTTTTCTTTTTTCCTGTATTGCTTTTTGTGTCATCTGTCTTATTGTGAATACATGATCTTGTGTGCTTCTTCCCTCTCTGAAACCACTCTGTGATTCTTCTATCGTATTTCCGATCTCTTCTCTTATTTTTTTATCAATTATGTGCTCGTACATTTTCATCGGCGCGCTCAGTAAATTTATCCCAGGATAATTTTTACAGACTCTCTTGTCCCCTCTTTTGTATATTGGTACTATAAGTGCTGTTTTCCATTCTTGTGGTACTTTTTCGTGTTTCCATGCTTTGTTAAATATCTTTCGTAAGAGCTCCATGCCTGTTTCTCCCATATTGTGCATCATATCTCCTGTTATTCTGTCCATTCCCGGGGCTTTCCCTTTCTTTTGTCTTTTGATCAGTTCTTGCATTTCTTCTACATTTATTAATGTATCTCTTTCTTCCGGTTTCTCTTTATTTATCTCATCTCTGCCCTCTTCTTCGAAATTAATTGTTTCTTCTACCTCTTCTTCCTCTCCTTCTAGAAGTTCTTGGAAGTATTCTCCCCATCTCTCTACTATTTCTTCCTTATCTTTTAATATTTCTCCTTTCTTGTTTTTAATTACTTGTATATCTTCCGTCACTTTTTCCTTTCTCATTGATTTTAACGTTATGTAGAGCAGTTTCTGGGTTTCCTTGCTATTTTGCTCTATTTCTTCCCCAAATTCCTTCCATTTTGCTTTCTTTGATATTTCTACCATTTCTTTAATTTTCTTCCTCTCTTTTTTATATAGGTCACATTTCAGTGTTGTTCTGTCTGTTAAATAGTTTGTCCATGCTGTCTTTTTTGTTTTCCTTTGCATCTTTATTTCTTTCGTCCACCATGCCGTGTGTCTTTTTTTATTGTTGTTCTTGCTCATCCCACATGTTTCCATTGCTGTCTCTATTAGTGCTGTTTTCTATACTTTCCATAGATGTTCTACGTCTTCTTCTTTTGCGCTTTCTTCTAGACTTTCTAATTTCTTTTCTAGTGTTACCTTGAATTTGTGTGCTATTTCCTGTTCCCTTAATCTATATGTTCTTATTGTTTCGATCACTATTTTTTTCTTCTTCATTTGTTTTCCATTCTGTTTCCCTACATTTTCATATATTATTTTGCTCACTAATGCGTAGTGGTCACTGCCTATTTCCGATCCTCTCTTTACCACTGTGTCCATTACTGTTCTTTTTATGTTATTTTCAACTAATATATAATCAATTATTGACTTCTCCTGTCTACTTCTTACTTCCCTCGTATATTTATGTATTATCTTATGCTTGAAGAATGAATTTGTTATTGCCATGTTATTTATTGTACAGAAATCTAACATCCTTCTCCTGTTATTGTTCCTTATTTTTTCTCCATACTTTCCTAATGCTTCTTTGTATTCCGCGTCCCTCACTCCTATTCTACTGTTAAAGTCTCCTGCTATGTATACTACTCCTTTTGCCTCTTCTACTGTCTTTGTCAGCTTCTCCCAAAATCAATCCTTGTTTGGTACTCTGTCGTCCTTGTTTGGTCCATACACCACTATTATTGTTGTATTCCCTTCTTTTTCGTTTAACTCTACTTTTAGTATCCTTTCCGTTATTGGTGCCCAATGCCATATTTGTTCTTTTATGTCTCTGTGTACTATACATCCTATTCCTGCAACTGCTCTTTCTTTATCGTTTACCCCGCTGTATATCATTATATATCCTTTTTCAGCCTCAATGTTCCCTTTCCTTTCTTTTTTATTTCTGTCACTGCCAGTATCTCTAGTTTCATCTCCTCGAATTCTTCTTCTAGTTCTTTCTCTTTTCCCGCTATTCCTCTCACGTTCCATGTTCCTATTTTTACAAGTTTTATTCTCTTTTCTTTCTGTTATTCTTAAAGTGTCTGTTAGTTTTGTTTTGTTCTGTCCATTTATACTCTTGATATTACAAGTCCCAATTTTCCATACTTTTCTTTTTTTTTACTGTACTCTTTTCTTTTTTTCTATTTATTATGTGTTTGTTCTTCTTTCCTATGTTCGTTGTCGTTTTCCTTGCTGTTTCCTTTTTATTTTTGCTTCCGTCTGTTTTCTCTTTGGCTAGTAGTTTTTTGGATTGGTTACTTTTACCCCATTATCTTTGGTTACGACTCCTTTCTCCCTTTTATCCCATATATATGTTTCATTGTCTACTATTATCTTTCTATATCATATTTTTACATGTTTTCCTTTTTCTTTCCCCAATTTTTCTGTTTCTTATTTCTCTTTGTATTTTTCTCTCCTCTTCTGTTAGGTCATCGTCTATATATATCGTTGTATTTCTCAGTTTATATTTTGCTTTAATTATTTTTTGTTTTTCTTCCCAGCTTAGGATTTCCACTATTATTATATTTCGTTCTGTTCCTGTGTTTTTAGTAGTTCTTCCATTATGTCTAATATGTTTATAATATATACAAATAATACAAATACTTATAATACTAAATACTACATTTGTATTTATCACGAATTTTTTAAACAATTTTGTTTTTCTATTTTCGAAACTTCTTTTTCTAAACTTTCTCCGGTATATCCCCACAAACTAGTTTTAAATAGTTTACTAATTGAAGGCAAGTGATAATATATATATATATATATATATATATATATATATATATATATATATATATATATATATATATATACATATATCTAATTTAAATTGTGAGATAATTGGACATATATCTTATTCTAGTAGAATGGTTAGTTTATGTAATCTTGTAATTAATATTTTAATGTTAACCAGTTTTTATCCAATATTTTAAGAACCTACCACTGTGTATATAACATCAATAAATATTATTATTATTATTATCCTGTATGTTTTTCTAAAAAATATCAAATTACTACACTATAATATTTTTTTTTTTAGAAAACCATACAGCATAAACTAACCATTCTACTAAACTTATTTTTCACAATGGGCCCATTTTGAGGCCTAAATGTCTGTAGCTATGCTACCCTCCAGCCAATTATCCAGAAACTTATTATTAATATATTAAACATTAGTTAAATGCCTGTAAGCAGATTGCTAATTGCATCGTTGGTGTTAATAAATACTAAAACAAGATTCCCAAAAATTGGCTTCACTTACAAAAAAAGCCTTGACTAAAACTCGGGACTAATTTAGCCGCCTCCCGCGTGTTTATCCCCTTCCCTACTAATCCAAATAACACTGCATGATATAAAAACACAACAAAACACAAAAACAACAACACTAAACTAACTTTTTGAGTATTTTTCGCAGTTTTTGCGGCAAAAGTGAGTGATTTACGAGCTCGCGCGCTCGGTCGATACGCGGGGCTGCGTCGCGACGTCGGTGCATCGACTGGCGGCGTTCGCTATACCGTTTGCTGTTGTGGGGGGCGGCGGCGGGGGCCGCGCCGCCAGCGTCTGCGACCGCTCGCATTAACATGCGCGCCGCGGCGACGGCCGCCGATCGGGGCAATATCGAGAGCGGTATTACATTTTTGCGACGCTTACGACATATTACTATATCCCCTGTAAAAGGAACAAAACAAACAAGTGTTATAAAATATAAACGTAAACTCAAGGACAATTCTAATGAAAATATTAACGGGCTCCACAATTTCCTAATTATAAGAGTTTAAATTCGATATTTGTACATACACAATTATTTCAAATATTACTCAATAAATACGCTTGAAGATTAATTAGCATAATGTTGGCTATATCGGGCACCTACACCTTCAATACCTCAATACCTCAAAAATATTTTTGAAAATTCGGTGAATAATTAGCAAGATTTTGACTATATCGGGTTTCCCATTTTTCGGGTACTTCAAACCTCATCCTCGGTCCTTCAATCCCTCAATGAAATTTTTTGAATAATAAACTACGAATAATAAATTCCTCTATACATATTTTTGAAAATTCGGTGACTTAGTTTCCGGGTACTTCAAACCTCTTCTTCTATTCTTCAATCTCTCAATGAATATTTTTGAAAATTCGGTGATTAATTGGCAAGATTTTGACGATATCAGGCATTCTAGTTTCCTGGTCAATACTTCAATCGTCCTTCTCGATCCTTCAATCCCTAAATGAATATTTTCGAAAATTCTGTGATTAATTTGGCAATATCGGACATCTCAGTTTCCCTGTACTTCCAACCTCCTCCTCGATCCTTCATCCATGAAAACAAGATTTCAAGATTTTATCTATATCGGGCATCCTAGTTTGCCGGTACTTCAAACCTCTTCCTCATCCCTCAATGACATTTTTTGAATCATAAACTACTCAGTTGTTGCAGTTTTTTCAACACTGCAACTTTAATAATGATCCAAAATACGCGGTTCATATCTTATTTTGAAGAATATTAAATGTGTTCTTCAATTATGCCTTGAAAATTTTGAAAATATATAAATTTGTGTAATTACAATTTTTTGAATCATAAACTAATCAGTTGTTGCAGATTTTTCATTACTGCAGCTTTAATAATTATCCAAAATGCGCGGTTTATATCGTTTTTTGAAGAATATTAAATGGATTCTTAAATTATGCCTTGAACATTTTGAAAATACAAAAATTTTAGTCATTACAAATTTTTTAATCATAAACTACCCAGATGTTGCAGATTTTACATCTCTGCGGTTTTAATAATAATCCAAAATATGCGGTTTATATCTTTTTTTGAAGAATACTAAATTCGTTATTCAATTGTGCTTAGAAAATTTTGAAAATATTAATATTTGAGTCATTACAATCTTTTGAATCATAAACTCTTTAGTTGTTGCAGATTTTTCATCACTGCAGCTTTAATAATTATTCAAAATATGCGGTTTATATCTTTTTTTCAAGAATACCAAATTGGTTATTCAATTATGCCTTGAACATTTTGAAAATACAAAAATTTGAGTCACTAAATTGTTTTGGATCATAAACTACTTAGTTGTTGGAGATTTTTCATCACTGCAGATTTAATAATTATCCAAAATACGCGGTTTATATCTTTTTTTTGAAGAATGCTAAATGGGCTATTCAATTATGCCTTGAAAATTTTGAAAATACAAAAATTTGCGTCATTACAATGTTTTTAATCATAAACTACTCAGTTGTTGCAGATTTTTCATCACTGCAGCTTTAATAATTATTCAAAATATGCGGTTTATATCTTTTTTTTCAAGAATACCAAATTGGTTATTCAATTATGCCTTGAACATTTTGAAAATACAAAAATTTGAGTCACTAAATTTTTTTGGATCATAAACTACTTAGTTGTTGGAGATTTTTCATCACTGCAGCTTTAATAATTATCCAAAATATGCGGTTTATATCTTCTTTTGAAGAATACTAAATTGGTTATTCAATTATGCCTAGAAAATTTTGAAAATACAAAAAATTGAGTATTACAATTTTTTTAATTATAAACTATTCAGTTATTGCAGATTTTTCATCACCGCAGCTTTAATAATTATCCAAAATACGCGGTTTATATCTTTTTTTGAAGAATACTAAATGGGTTATTCAATTATGTCTTGAAAATATTGAAAATGCAAACATTTGAGTCATTACAATTTTTTACTACTCAGTTGTTGTAGATTTTTCATCTCTACAGCTTTAATAATTATCCAAAATACGTGGTTTATATCTTTTTTTTGAGGTATACCAAATGGGTTATTCAATTATGCCTTAAAATTTTTAAAAAATACAAAAATTTGTGTCAATACAATATTTTTAATCATAAACTACTCTTTTTGTTGCAGTTTTTCATTACTGCAGCATTAATAATTATCCAAAATACGCGCTTTATATCTATTTTTGAAGAATACTAAATAGTTTATTCAATCATGCCTGGAAAATTTTGAAAATACAAAAATTTGTTGTTGTCTTGTTTTTTGAAAATTCGATAATTAATTGGCAAGATTTTGACTATATCGGGCATCCTAGTTTCCGGATACTTCAATCCTACTCCTCGATGCTTCAAACCCTCAATGAATAATTTTGAAAATTCGGTGATTAATTAGCAAGATTTTGGCTATATCAAACATTTCAGATTCCCTGTACTTCAAACCTCCTTCGATACTTCATCCATCAATAAAAATTTGAAGATTTGAGCTATATCGGGCATCCTAGTTTGCGGGTACTTCAATCCTCCTCTTCGATTCTTCAATCCCTCAATGAATATTTTTTTAAAATTCGATGTTAATTAGCAAAATTTTGGCTACGGCAGACATCTTAGTTACCGGGTACTTCAATCCTCCTCGCCGATCCTTCAATCCCTCAATGATTATTTTTGGAAATTCGGTGATTAATTACCAAATTAGCAAGATTTTTGCTATATCGGACATCTCAGTTACCCTGTACTTCAAACCTCCTCCTCGATCCTGCATCCGTCTATACAAATTTTGAAGATTTTGGTTATATCGGGCATCCTAGTATGTGGGTACTTCAAACCCCTTCCTCGATCCTTTAATCCCTCAATGAACAATTTTTAAAATTCGGTGATCATTAGTAAGATTTTGACTATACCGGGCATCTCAGTTTCCGGATACTTCAATCCTCATCCTCGATCCTTCAATTCCTCAATGAATATTTTTGGAAATTCGGTGATTAATTCGCAAGATTTTGACTATATCGAGCATCCCAGTTTCCGGGTACTTTAATCGTCCTTCTTCGATGCTTCAAACCCTCAATGATTATTATTGAAAATTCAGTAAGATTTTGACTATAACGGGTATCCCAGTTTCCGGGTTCTTCAATCCTTATCCTCAATTCTTCAATACCCCAATGATTTTTTTTTAATTTGGTGTTTAATTAGGAAGATTTTGGCTACGGTGGTCATCCCAGTTTCCGGGTACTTCAATCCTCCTCCTCGATCCTTCAATCCCTCAATGAATAATTTCGAAAAATTGGTGATTAATTGCAAGATTTATATCGGACATTTCAGATTTCCTGTACTCCAAACCTCCCTCGATACTTCATTCATCAATAAAAATTTTGAAGATTTTGGATATTTTGGGGGCTTCCTAGTTTGTGGGTACTTCAAACCTCTTCTTCGATCCTTCAATCCCTCAATGAACATTATTGAAAATGCGGACAATAATTAGTAACATTTTGACTATTCCGGCCATCCCAGTTTCCGGCTACTTCAATCCTCCTTCTCGATCATTCAATCCCTTAATGAATATTTTTGAAAATTCGATGCATAATTAGTAAGATTTTGACTATACCGAACATCACAGTTGCCGGGTACTTCAATCCACCTTCTTGATCATTCAATTCCTCAATGACTATTTTTGGAAATTTTGTGATTAATTAGCAAGATATATATATCGGACATCTCAGTTTCCTTATACTTCAAACCTCCTTCGATGCTTCATCCATCAATAAAATTTTTGAAGATTTTGGCTATTTTAGGAATTCTAATTTCTGGGTACTTTAAACCTCTTCTTGGATCCTTTAATCCCTCAATGATCATTTTTGAAAATTCGGAGAATAATTAGTAAAATTTTGACTATACCGGCCATTCCAGTTTCCGGCTACTTCAATCATCCTCCTCGATCCTTTAATCCCTCAATGAACATATTTGAAAATTTGGTGAATAATTCGTAAGATTTTGACTATACCGGACATCCCAGTTGCCGGGTACTTCAATCCTCCTTCTGAATCCTTCAATTCCTCAATGAATAATTTTAAAAATTCAGTGATTAATTAGCAAGATTTTGGCTATATCGGACATCTCATTTTCCCTGTACTTCAAACCTCCTTTGATACTACCGTCAATAAAAATTTTGAAGATTTTGGATATTTTGGGATTCCTAGTATGTGGGTACTTCAAACCTCCTCCTCGATCCTTCAATCCCTCAATGAATATTCCTTATACTTCAAACCTCCTTTGATACTTCGGCCATTAATAAATTTTTTGAAAATTTGTGCTCCTAGTTTGTTCGTACTTCAAACGTCTTCTTTGATCCGTCAATTCCTCAGTGAACATTTTTGAAAATTCTTGGAAATTCGGCAAGATTTTGGCTATATTGGGCATCCTAGTTTGTTCGTAGTTCAAACCTCTTTGATTCTTCAATCCCTCAATGAACATATTTGAAAATTTGATGAATAATTAGTAAGATTTTGACTATACCGGACATCCCAGTTTCCGGGTACTTCAATCGTCCTCCTCGATTCTTCAATTCCTCAATCAATATTTTTGAAAATCGGTGATTAATTAGCAAGATTTTTGCTATATCAGACATCTCAGTTTCCCTGTACTTCAAACCTCCTTCGATCGTTCATCCATCAATACAAATTTTGAAGATTTTGGCTATATCAGGCATCCTTGTTTCCGGATACTTCAATCGTCGTTGCGGGTACATCAAATCCCTTCCTCGATCCTTCAATCTCTCAATGAACATTTTTGAAAATTCGGTGAATAATTAGTAAGATTTTGACTATACTGGGCATCCTCCTCCTCGATCCTTCAATTCCTCAATGAATATTTTTGGAAATTCGGTGATTAATTAGGAAGATTTTGACTATATCGGGCATCCCAGTTTCCGAGTACAATCCTCCTCATTGATTCCTCAATTCCTCAATGAATATTTTTGAAAATCGATGATTCATTAGCAAGATTTTGGCGATATCGGGGATCTCAGTTTCCGGGTACTTCAATCCTCGATCCTTCAATCCCTCAATGAACGAACATTTGTGAAAATTTCATGATTAATTAGTAACATTTTGGCTCTATCGAGCACCCTAGTTTCCGGGTCTTCAAGCCTTTTAATCGATTCTTCAATCCATCAATGGATATTTTTGAAAATTCGATGATTGTTTGACAAGATTTTAGCTATACCGGGTGTCCCAGTTACCAATTACTTCAAACATCCTCCTCGATCGATCAAACCCTCAATGAATATTTTTGAAAACTCGATAAATAATTAGCAACATTTTGTAAATCTAAAAATGTGATTATCGAAAATAACGGCAGTATTCGGGTAGTAGTGGAGGAAAGGCCTGCTAGATTTTGCTTGGTTGCAGGAATATAACTTTTACCGCCTATTGTCCTGACGCCCATTTTGCCTAAATGGGCGTCAGGACAATAGTTGGTAAAAGTTATATTCCTTGAACCAACTCGTTATGAGGACACCTAATTCGCACTGTATCTCGATAGACCTACGGCTGTTGTTACAGGAGCATATGGTGGGAGTCGTGTGTGAGGGTAGTGAAGTTCAAAGAAAGATTGCAGGAGTTGGGTGAGATGTGGATGAGGTGCAGCAGTAGGACATAGAGTGGATGTAGAAAGGGTGTATGAAAGTTTAAATTCAATATATGAACTGTATTTTTTTTGTAAATATTTTTAATATAACATATTTTTCTTTGATATATAATATTTTTCAAAATTCTGTAATTAATTAGCAACATTTTGACTAATAAAATATATAATATGAGCCTGTGCGAATGAAAGTGGTGTAAGTCACATTTGAATTATTTTGAAAAGGAGAAGATTTTGCGTTTAGTATGAATGTAAATCTACGTACGTAGTTTTAAAATTATAAATGAAGATTTTGCGTTTGGTATTTATTTACATACGCAGTTACATTTTTATTTATGAATAAATTGGTTTCAAGTCTGTAACTGCACACGTCGATTTATATAGATATCAATTGGAAAATCTTCTCCTTTTCAAAACAATTCAAATGTGTCTTTCATTCTCACAGGCTTATATATAACAAGCCCTTTAGTTTCCAATAACTTGATTAGTTCTATATTTGTACGAAATGCAATTTTTTTGTCATTTATATATTAATATTTTGAAAACTTGATATTGATCTACCATATATCTACGAACTTACTATTTAATTTATAAAAAAACAAACACAGGAAGTAAGTTGATTGTGTATTAATTTACAAATTATTTTCATTTCAGATTATCACCGAGAGGCATTCAGATGTAAATTAGGTAAGTTGTACAACCCCCCCTTGAATGGGTAATTTAATCCCATCAATGTGGCAAACTTATCGGGTTGTGATGCAATTAAAGAGCACAATTGGGGTGGGGCGCACAAGCTGTTCGGAAACTGGGGGGGCGGAAGGCGCGATTTGCATGCACCACAGTCTGAGGAGCGGCATTTATGAGGAATGCCTATTTTTAGCAGGCGATGTTTACGACTTAATGAATTCGATCGCGTTTGCCGGTGAGCACGAACATAAAGGTGGCAGGAATAAACAAAAAAAATACTTCAATAGCTTAACATTTTACATCATGAATATTCCCGGTATTTAATTTAAATATTACATTCGCTAGGATTGACGAAACTAAGAGTGATGTAGATGAGCCCTAATGAGAAGCCAGGCCAGGGGACATCCCACCCCTGGCCTGTCTCATCTACACCACTCTTAGTTTCGTCAATCCTAGCTTTTAATAACTTAGCTTCGTCATTCTTCTCATCCTCACCTTTATAATCAGCCAAATAGCCTTGTGTAACATTAAGGATGATATAAAGGCACCTTACACGATCAGTAATACTGTCATACTATTCTAAAATATTGACAATAATATTGATCGTGTAAGATGCCTCTTTTATATATATATATATATATATATATATATATATATATATATATATATATATATATATATATATATATATATATATATATCGTACAATTGAGCCTGTGAGAATGAAAGTGGCGTAAGTCACATTTGAATTATTTTGAAAGAGTTTTCGTTTGGTTTTGGTATTTATGTAAATCAATGTACGTAGTTACAAACTTGCTTTAGAAATCGTGGAAAATCTACATCAAATAGCAGTAATTCTGTAATTCTCTTATAAGAAGCAACAAATATATTAAATTTGATACCAATTTTCTTCTTGTCTTCAAATCAGTAGGTATGGAAATGATTTGGAAACATTTGAATGCAAATTATTAAAAGTTGCTTTTAAAATCTTGGAAAATCTACATCAAATAGGAGTAAATCTATAATTTTCTCATAAGAAACTACAAATATATTAAATTATCTTCAATTTGATACCAATCTTCCTCTTGTCTTCAAATCAGTAGGTATGGAAATGACTTGGAAACATTTGAATGCAGATTATTGAAACTTGCTTTAGAAATCGTGGAAAATCTACATCAAATAGCAGTAATTCTATAATTATCTCATAAGAAATAACAAATATATTAAAGTATCTTCAATTTGATACCAATTTTCTTCTTGTCTTCAAATCAGTAGGTATGGAAATGACTTGGAAACATTTGAATGCAAATTATTAAAAGTTGCTTTAGAAATCGTGGAAAAACTACATTAAATAGGAGTAATTCTACAATTTTCACATAAGAAACTACAATTATATTAAATTATCTTCAATTTGATATCAATCTTCTTCTTGTCTTTAAAACAGTGGGTATGGAAATGACTTGAAAATATTTGAATGCAAATTATTAAAAGTTGCTTTTTAAATCGTGGAAAATCTACATCAAATAGGAGTAAATCTATAATTTTTTCATAAGAAACTACAAATATATTAAATGATTTTCAATTTGATACTAATCTTCTTCTTGTCTTGAAATCATTAGGTATGGAAATGACTTGGAAACATTTGAACGCAAATTATTAAAAGTTGCTTTAGAAATCGTGGAAAAACTACATCAAATAGGAGTAGATTTACAATTTTCATATAAGAAACTACAATTATATTAAATTATCTTCAATTTGATATCAATCTTCTTCTTGTCTTCAAATCAGTAGGTATGGAAATTACGTGAAAACATTTGAATGCAAATTATTAAAAGTTGCTTTTAAAATCTTGGAAAATCTACATCGAATAGGAGTAAATCTATAATTTTCTCATAAGAAACTACAAATATATTAAATTATCTTCAATTTGATACCAATCTTCCTCTTGTCTTCAAATCAGTAGGTATGGAAATGACTTGAAAACATTTGAATGCAGATTATTGAAACTTGCTTTAGAAATCGTGGAAAATCTACATCAAATAGCAGTAATTCTATAATTGTCTCATAAGAAACAACAAATATATTAAAGTATCTTCAATTTGATACCAATTTTCTTCTTGTCTTCAAATCAGTAGGTATGGAAATGATTTGGAAACATTTGAATGCAAATTATTAAAAGTTGCTTTTAAAATCTTGGAAAATCTACATCAAATAGGAGTAAATCTATAATTTTCTCATAAGAAACTACAAATATATTAAATTATCTTCAATTTGATACCAATCTTCCTCTTGTCTTCAAATCAGTAGGTATGGAAATGACTTGGAAACATTTGAATGCAGATTATTGAAACTTGCTTTAGAAATCGTGGAAAATCTACATCAAATAGCAGTAATTCTATAATTATCTCATAAGAAACAACAAATATATTAAAGTATCTTCAATTTGATACCAATTTTCTTCTTGTCTTCAAATCAGTAGGTATGGAAATGACTTGGAAACATTTGAATGCAAATTATTAAAAGTTGCTTTAGAAATCGTGGAAAAACTACATTAAATAGGAGTAATTCTACAATTTTCACATAAGAAACTACAATTATATTAAATTATCTTCAATTTGATATCAATCTTCTTCTTGTCTTTAAAACAGTGGGTATGGAAATGACTTGAAAATATTTGAATGCAAATTATTAAAAGTTGCTTTTTAAATCGTGGAAAATCTACATCAAATAGGAGTAAATCTATAATTTTTTCATAAGAAACTACAAATATATTAAATGATTTTCAATTTGATACTAATCTTCTTCTTGTCTTGAAATCATTAGGTATGGAAATGACTTGGAAACATTTGAACGCAAATTATTAAAAGTTGCTTTAGAAATCGTGGAAAAACTACATCAAATAGGAGTAGATTTACAATTTTCATATAAGAAACTACAATTATATTAAATTATCTTCAATTTGATATCAATCTTCTTCTTGTCTTCAAATCAGTAGGTATGGAAATGCCTTGTAAACATTTGAATGCAAATTATTCAAACTTGCTTTAGAAATCGTGGAAAATCTACATCAAATAGAAGTAAATCTATAATTTTCTCATAAGAAACTACATATATTAAATAATAATATATTAAATTATCTTCAATTTGATACCAATCTTCCTCTTGTCTTCAAAACATTAGGTATGGAAATGAGAATAAGTGGCTCGAACGTATACAAATGATGGAAGCGAACAAGAACACAAAATTAATCACATAATGGAAACCTACCACCAGTAGACAGGGACGAATACTCCGTAAAAAGTGAAAGACAGTCTGGTAGAGAACTTAAGAGTAATGGGAGTACGGAATTTGAGAAGACCTACCGAAAATATCACTTACCTCTATTATTTCTCGTGAGTAGGTCCTGGGATGCACTCTACGATGCCATCAGCATGAAGAAACCGGGGACTGAGCCCAGATTCAGGAGACAGGACGTAACCCTGCACATAAGGTACCTAAGCCGCGATTCTTGAAACCACTCGTTTCGAACGTATTCGTTTAACTGTTAAAGTCTCTCGGCAAAATACGGATAATTCTCGATGTGAGCTCGTAAAATTATGAATTATGAATGGGGGGGGGGGGGGTGGCATTTAGTTGCTTCCCTCCTCACCACCTTCAATTTTGGAAAGTGCCCTGTGGCCATTGTTTTGCCAGCGCCCCGGCTGCTTCCTCCTAGGCGACAGTCTTTGTCAAAAGAGCCCTGCATCCTGGTTATTGTTTTCTCCAGCGTCTTTGCTTCTTCTGGTGCAGGGTTACGCTCGGCCTCCTGTATCTGGAGTCGGTTCCCGGTTCCTTCGCACTAATGGCCTCGCAACGTGCATCGACTTATGCGCCTCTGCCCCTCCCATAATCCGGAGGTGTCTGTTTCGGTTTTCTGTTGCTATCACCGCTTTCGATCGCCCAGGTCCTCCAGACTAAGTCCGCATACGTCTGCCCCTCAGTCGGTTTAATCAGTATTGATTTCTCCTTTTTTATCTTTGGGGTTTGTCGCATCGGTGGTGGCCGTTCCCTGAGGATTTCCAATTGTATGTTGTTCTTCCAGGTACCTGATGGTTGTTTGCACATTTGAACCTGCGAGGAGGTTTTGAGCGATTTTCCTCATGTCGTAGGTGGGCAACCTAGACACCTCAATCACTATTGCCTTTGTCTCGTTTACTTCTGCGATTAGCACCGGATGCCATAGAAGGTACTTTCCTTAATTTTCTCCTCGCTGGTGGTTTCACACATGAAGTAGTGTGTGAACCACTTTCCCCACTGGGCCGACGGGGAGGTGCACCTCCGTGGTATGGCATATTGTAGCCACTACTCCCACTTTCAGGTTTGAAAGTTCGTCGAACAGCCATCCAGTTTTTCTCCTACGGCTGCTTGTTACTGCTACTACGTTCTTCGTCTATTTGTCTCATCATTTCAACACTCAGCGGCCATTTGGTTGCTTCCCTCCTCACCACCTTCACGTTTTGGAAGGTGCCCTGCGGCCAGTGTTTTGCCAGGGCCCCGGCTGCTTCATCGTAGGCGGCAGTCCTGTCAAAAGATCCCTGCTTCCTGGTTATTGTTTCCTTAGGTGTCTTTGCTTCTTCTGGGAAATTGGCTGGTTAGCTGGTCCAGCCGTGCCTGCATGTCCCTCATCTGCGTTCTTAATGTTGTTAAATATTATTATGTCTGATGTATGTATGTATGTACTACGTTACATTTTCTTATTATTTTGTATGTTGTTCTGTAAATGGATGTAATTCTGTAGAGCAATAAATCTATTATGATTATTATTATGAATGCATCCATCCATTTTCCCTGTCCCATTGCGCTTTTTCCGCCTTCAGGATTACCAGCTGGTGCTTGAGGCCTTTCGCTTCAGCGCTTTGGGTCATTTCTAGTCCAAAAAAACGCGTCCGCTTTCGCATTCTTAGTCCCAAGTCACATATAAGCGGCGTCGGGCGGAGGCGCGGTGTAGGCGAGCGAGGTGCAGGCGCGACGTCACACAGGCGATTGTGATGTCTATATGCAGTGAAGGGGTGGATGGACATTGCACCATATGTGTACATAGAGGCGGCGTGGAAGAGTTGTGCCTCTCACCTCGCAGCCACCGTCTCAGGCGAAGAGGCTAAGACGCGGTGCCGGCACGGCGAGAGGGACGAGGCCAATGCCCGCATCTCGTCACCTAAGTGGGCCTTGCACCACATGTTTATATAGAGGGGGGCGTGAAAGCGTCGTGCCTCTCGCTGCGCCGGCTCCGCGCCTTCGCCTCTTCGCCTCCTATGTGTGAATTGGGCCTAAATCATGTCACGACCGTGTCCGGTATCCGGTATCCCTCAGTTCTGCCAACTGTATGACCTTCGTCTTTGTCCTCGCTCTCTGTTTTGTGATGCTTCAGCAGCAGCTTCTTGTTTTGCCTTCCCGTCTCCCCTTTCCGGGGTCGAAGTGGCTTTCCTCGTAGCTGCCTGGGTTGGATGGCTTTCTTCCTCTGACTAGGAAGATTTTCCGGACCTCGACATGACCCAGTCTAGCGATTCCCTGTTGTTTTTTCGGGTAGAGAGATGAGGGAGTAGACATGAGGCCTGTTTGTTTTGCCATCCCGTCTCTCCTTTCCGGGTGTTGAGGTGGCTTTCCTCGTGGCTGCCTTGGTTGGGTGGCTTTCTTCCTCTGAATCAGAAGATTTTCTGTACCTCGACATCACCCAGTCTAGCGATTCCCTGTTGTTTTTTCGGGGAGTAGAGAGATGAGGGAGTAGAGATATGAGGCATGTTTGTTTTGCCTTCCCGTAAAGAGATGGCTTTCCTCGTGGCTGCCTGGGTTGGATGGCTTTCTTCCTCTGCATCAGAAGATTTTTCGAACCTCGATATCACCCAGTCTAGCGATTCACTGTTGTTTTTTCATAGAGTAGAGATATGAGGGAGTAGAGATGAGGCCTGTTTGTTTTGCCTACTTGTCTCCCCTTTCCGGGGGTTGAGATGGCTTTCCTCGTGGCTGTCTGGGTTGGATGGCTTTCTTCCTCTGCATCAGAAGATTTTTCGAACCTCGACATCACCCAGTCTAACGATTTCCTGTTGTTTTTTCATAGAGTAGAGAGCTGAGGGAGTCGAGATGAGGCCTGTTTGTTTTGCCTTCCCGTCTCCCCTTTCCGTGGGGTTGTGGTGACTTTCCTCGTGGCTGTCTGGGTTGGATGGCTTTCTTCCTCTGGATCAGAAGATTTTCCGAACCTCGACATCACCCAGTCTAGCGATTCCCTGTTGTTTTTTCGGGTAGTAGAGAGATGAGGGAGTAGAGATATGAGGCATGTTTGTTTTGCCTTCCCATCTCCCCTTTCCGGGGGTTGGGGTGACTTTCCTCGTGGCTGTCTGGGTTGGATGGCTTTCTTCATCTGTATCAGAAGATTTTCCGAACCTCGACATCACCCAGTCTAGCTATTCCCTCTTGTTTTTTCGTGGAGTAGAGCGATGAGGCCGATTCTGGGACATTTTAGAAGCTTTCAACCAGTTCTATTAAACGGGGGCTATTTAATACCGGAGCTGTTTTCAACAAGGTTTTAACGTGTTTAAGCAGATTAAACCCTGTTAAAAATAGCTACGGTACTAAATAGCCCCAGTTTTATATATTATACAGAAGGTGAAAACGACGCCTTCTCCTCAAATGTGCCAGAACCGGCCTCACCTCTCTACTTTTGTGTTCGGTTCTGTTTCCGTTTGCCTTTTGGTCGTTGGAGGTGTTATGCCGCCTTCTCCAAACCGGTTGGTCTTTTCCACAGGCTCTGGAACCCGTGTTCACTTCCTTTGCTGTTGCTGGGTGGTAGTTGGATGACGGTTCCACCGGGAGGTCTCCCACCTCTGCACGGTAATCGCTTTGTTGTTTGGGTTATTGTCCATTTATTCCTTTTACTTTAGGGCAAAAGTGTATGCCCTTCCTTGGTCGTGTGCAGTATTCGTCATCATGCTTTTTTCACTCAGTGGCTGCTTTCACTCTCCTTCTCTTTTTGCAAGTTTGGGCTCACTTACCTCAGTTCTTGGGTTTCCGAGGTGCACTTGTTCTTGTCTTAAACCTCCAGTGGAGCTGGGTGGGACACGTTGCCAGACAGGGCCCATCGAAATGGACAATGAAAGAGTTTAAAGGTGGATTATGTCCAGACGTGAGCAACAACAGGCTGAAGACGAAGATGATACCGCTTCGGCGCACATTCCGCTTACCCCCACTCCACGCACAGTAGGGTAGGAAAACCCGGGCTGCATGCACCTCTTCAGCGATTGCTAAGAGTAGGGAGCCTGTTCGCCCCCTATAAATAACGTGCACGCACCCCTAAACGGCAGTCAGTTCTCCCTCACCAAGACTCAGAGGACTGATTCATATTACCCGACTATGGCTTTGAAACCGATACTTGAGTTTAACTTTTTACCTTTAAATCGATCCTCCCTCGCCAAGACTCAGAGGATCGATTTATTTCCTTGCAGCTATCAGCTTACACTGTGTGCCCCATATTCCTCTTGTGGTGGTTCTTCCTCACCACGACTTAGAGAACCGGTTCAAAAACATCCTCGACGCCGAGCGTTGATCCTATCTTCCCCGTAAGGCCCAATTCACACATAAGCGGCGTCGGGCGCAGGCGCGGTGTAGGCGAGGCGCAGGCGCGACGTCGCACAGGCGATTGTGATGTCCGTAAGCAGTGAAGGGGTGGACATTGCACCTTTTGTTTACATAGAGGCGGCGTGGAAGAGGTATGCCTCTCGCCTCTTCGCCTACCGTGTCTTAGGCGAAGAGGCGAAGACGCGGTGCCGGCGCGGAGAGAGGCACGAGGCAAATACCCGCGCCTCGTCACCTAAGTGAGCATTGCACCACATCTTTATATAGAGGGGGCTTGAAGCGTCGTGCCTCTCGCAGCGCCGGCACCGCGTCTTCGCCTCTTCGCCTAAGACACGGTAGGCGAAGAGGCGAGAGGCATACCTTCACTGCATATGGACATCACAATCGCCTATGCGACGTCGCGCCTGCGACCGACGCCGCTTATGTGTGAATTGGGCCTAAGGCGGCCTGACGGTTTTTACCCTCTCCGTGGCTGCCTTACGAAGAGTTGACCCCGGCGACGGACTGCAGCTTCCTTCATCAACCCCGTCGACGCCGAACATCGATAACAAAGACTTTTCTTGTCTGGTGTCTGGTGCCAAATTTTTCACTTCTCCCTCCCGTCCTTGTGCCACCCAGATCGGCAAGCCCCTCACCGCCTCTCGATCTTTACCACGGCCCGGCGGGTCATCTCAGCCGGTGTTATGAGAGTCCATCCTCTGGGCCACACAAGGAGAAAGGAAATAAAGGGAAAGGGGAAAAAAAGTGTCTTGCTTTTGTTTTCTCCCTTCCCTGGCCTATCCCGGCGTGAATCAGAGAGATGATTTTTTTGTATATATAGAAGTCAAATGGGGACCCGGCACCGCATAGCTTTTTTAAACTTTCAAAGTCAAACGTGTTGGAATTTAATTCGCTAATCCGACGCTATTATGTATCGAGTACTAGACCTAATAGCGTCGGGGTTGGAAGAGCAGAGAGTGGCTGAAGAGTTGGCTGGCAGATTAGCGAATTCAATTCTAGCACGTTTGACCTTGAAAGTTTAAAAAAAGCCTGCGGTGCTATTTTTAATATATGTACAATCACACATAAATGCGAGGGTAATATCGACTTAAACAAATATATTTTGGTGGTAGTGGCTACAAAAGTTTTCCGACCGCGCTATAAAGATAGAATTTTTTTTTTTCCAGAAAAGACGAAAAGAGCGAATACCCTGTATCACCGCTATCCTTTTTTTTTGATGAACTATATCATTTCTAAACTTTTTGATCACTCTGTATCATCATCCGCTAAACTTTTTGATCGTCCTGTATCATCCGTTATCCTTTTTGATCACCCTCTACTATTTTTTTGGTTGACCTGAACAGCGCCCCCTTGCGTGTGCGCAACACACTCAGTTTCGGAAAAGTTGAAGGGAGCTCAACGAAATAGAATTCTATTTCGTTGAGTGAGCTAGAACTCTTACCTCAGTTTCGGGACTTAGAAAAGTTGGAGTGAGCTAGTACTCTCGCCGTTTATCTACTAGCCTTTATTATTTGATATATGTGCCGTGTCATGAAAACGTGCCGACTACAAATCTGAAACGTACAAGAACATGTGTGTGTGGGGAAATTGTAACAAGCCAGTATATAAAAATCGTTTATTTGTACACTATAAAATTATACAACTTATGTCGACGCATGATTTTTTAAAAAAACATTTGATCCTTATTACATAAACAGTCTTTATAAATTACATAAAATTGCAAGGCAAGAACACGCGCGCCTTAAAATAAATTCTGTAAAAAAAGAGGATAATAATATATATATATATATATATATATATATATATATATATATATATATATATATATATATATATATCTATCGACGGTGGGAAGGTTAAAGGTTGTACTCACTCCTTAATTTTGTCTAAATTTTACATTTTTTTTTAAATTTTACCAGAAGAATATTAGGTTTTTTGAAAAAAATTAAGAATTATTTTTTTATATGTTTAAAGTTGGGGTTTTGTGGGGTACAATGTTTTACCTTTCCACCGTCGACGTTATACGAGCTGTTCTATAGTTAAATAATCGTTCGCGAGCTGTTCCGGGCGGTTCTAAGCCTGCTAAGACCAGAACAGAACAGCTCCCGTACGATAAACGAAAGCGGCTCTAGTATACAGTAATAAAAATTAACAGCCATTTGTGACGTCATTTACACATCAGAAAATCGATTTATGTACGTATCTATATTATCCTCCTTGTATACAACAATGAAAATAAAAATAAGCGTGTTCAAAAATATTTGTTTAAAACAATAGAGAATATGAAATGTGGTGTAGAATTGGGCGAGTAGAGTTGTGAATTGTATTTTATTTTTAAAGCTAATATTGGAACTTAAAAAACGAAAACCTTAAAAATAATCTAAAAAATATCAAACGTAGGCACTCTTTTTACGGAATTAGACTAATATGTACAACAATAAATAAATACGAATAAAATTAAAACAATTATAGTGTGTGCTAGCTGAGCAGGGCGGTTAGGGCGTCGAAAAACCGCGTCCGGTTTTTGGTAGGCAATTTAAAATCTGTAAAGTAATCAAATGTAGGCCATGTCTTTAAGGGCGCCCATTGAAAAACAAAACTGGGATTCAGTTTAGGCGTACAATTTCATTTTTCTACTTACATGATGTGTCTAAAAAGTCACAACTGGTATCACAATTTGTACGTTCAGCTGCCTGCTCGAAGGCCTTCCCAAAGAAACTGGAATTAACAAAAATAAACATTTTAACAAAAATAAACATGTTTAACAAAAATATAAATTTTTAACAAAAATAAACATGTTTAACAATTATCATCCACAACTTGATAGTGTAACATACAAATTATTGGAGAATTTCATCTACAAAAAAAAACATCTTTCTTTAGCTGTTTTTGTTAATCATTATATGCTGCTCCAGGATTGTGGTCTCTTGTTCTATATACCAAACGCTGTAGCGGCCTTATTTGAAGTTATTATAGGAACGTGGTACTTATACCAATGGATACTGGAGGTCAAGGCCAATGGTAATTATGTACCAATGGATAGAGTAGGCTACATCCAACAGTCCATATAATTTATCTTTCTTTCGTGGAAAATAAAAAATTAAGCGTTTTACACAAAAAACTTCTAATATAGATTTATGTAAACTTCTAATATAGATTTATGTCGAGCAGGAAATTCTCTACAACGTTGCTAAATAAAATTTTGAAATTTTTAAGATTCTTAGTAAAATTGTTATTATATCAATGGTAGAGGCCAAGGCCAACATACCAAGCATATTTTCTAATTTTCCAAAGAAGTTAGAAAAATTGTTATTATACCAATGGATAGAGGAAGCGCCAAGGCCAGTATACCGAGCATATAAAATTTCGGAAATGTATGGTCGTTTTGGCCCAACTCACCAAAACTTGCGGACTCACATAAACCCTTGACTGTAGAAAAATCGCAAAAACTGCAGTGGCCTTAGTTGAAGAGATAACAAAAATGGTACATATACCAATGGATTGAGGAAGCCAAGGCCAATGTACCGAACATATAAAATTTCAGAAATACATGACCGTTTCGGCCTAAATCGCCAAACCCTGTAGAGGCCTTATTGATAGAACAAGTGGTACTTATACCAATGGATAGAGGATGCCAAGTCCAACACGCCATATAATTTAGCAACATCGCAAAAATTACAGTGACCTTAGTTGAAGGGATTAAAAATGGTACATATACCAATGGATAGAGGAAGCCAAGGTCAATGTACCGAAAATATAATATTACAGAAATACTTGGCCGTTTCGGCCTAAATCGCCAAAAACTGTAGAGGCCTTATTTGAAGAGATAGAATAAGAGGTACTTATACCAATGGATAGAGAAGGCCAAGTCCAACACGCCATGTAATTTACCAACATCGCAAAAACTGCAGTGGCCTTAGTTAAAGAAATATATATATTTATATATATATATATATATATATATATATATATACCCATGGATAGAGGAAGCCAAGGCCAATGTACCGTAATATTACAGAAATTCATGGCCGTTTCGGCCTAAATCTCCAAAAACTGTAGCGGCCTTAATTAAAGAGATAGAAAAAGTGGTACTTATGTACCAATGGATAGAGGAGGCCAAGACCAATATACCGAGCATATAAAATTTCGAAAATGTATGGTCGTTTTGTCCCAACTCGCCAAAAACTGCTGACTCAGATAAACCCTTGACTGTACCAAAATCGCAAAAACTGCAGTGACCTTAGTTGAAGAGATAAAAAAAATGGTATATACCAATGGATAGAGGAAGTCAAGGTCAATGTACCGAAAATATAATAGTACAGAAATACATGCCCGTTTCGGCCTACATCGCAAAAAACTGTAGCGGGCTTATTTGAAGAGATGGAAAAAGTGGTACTTAGGTACCAATGGATAGAGGAGGTCAAGTCCAACAAGCCATATAATTTATCTTTCGTGGAAAATACAAAAGTTAGATATCACGTAGCTAGAGCGTTTTTTTGTGTTTTACACGAAAACAGTAAGAAATAGCTAAAACTTCTAATATAGATTTTTGTCGGGCAAGAAGTTCTCTACAACTTTGCTAAATGATTTTTGTTTTGAAATTGTGAAATTTTCGAAATTTTTGATAGAAAAATGGTTCTTATGCCAACGAATAAAGGAAAGCAAGGCCAACATACCGAGCATATAATTATCACTCTACCGTGGAAAATAAAAAAAGTTAGGTACCACGTAGCTCATGCGTTTTTTTTTTTGGATTTTACACGAAAACAGTAAGAGATAGCAAAAATGTCTAATACAGATTTATGTCTCCACAACGTTACTAAATAAAATTTTGAAATCTCAAAAATTTCCCAAATTTCAAAAATTTCATTAATTTAAAAAATGTATTAAATTTCAAAAATTTCAAAATTTTTATAATTTAATTTGTTTTATTTATAAAATTTTTGAAATTTAATAAATTTTTTAAATTAATGAAATTTTTGAATTTTAGGAAATTTTTGAGATTTTTGGAGGCCAAGGCCAACATACCGAGCATATCAAATTTTAGATATGTATGGTCGTTTTTGCCAAACTTATTTATTATATTATTTATGAAATTTATAAAATTTATGAAATTATGAAATTTATGAAATTTATGAAATTTTTGAATTTTAGGAAATTTTTGAGATTTTTGGAGGCCAACATACCGAGCATATCAAATTTTAGATATGTCGTTTTCGCCAAACTTATTTATTATATTATTTATGAAATTTATGAAATTTATGAAATTTATGAAATTTATGAAATTTATGAAATTTATGAAATTTATAAAATTTATGAAATTTATGAAATTTATGAAATTTATAAAATTTATAAAATTTATGAAATTTATGAAATTTATGAAATTTATGAAATTTTTGAAATTTAATAAATTTTTGAAATTAATGAAATTTTTGAAATTAAGGAATTTTTGAGATTTTTGGAGGCCAAGGCCAACATTCCGAGCATATCAAAGTTTAGATATGTATGGTCGTTTTTGCCAAACTTATTTATGAAATTTATAAAATTTATGAAATTTAGGAAATTTTTGAAATTTAGGAAATTTTTGAGATTTTTGGAGGCCAAGGCCAACATACCGAGCATATCAAAGTTTAGATATGTATGGTCGTTTTTGCCAAACTTATTTATTATATTATTTATGAAATTTATGAAATTTATGAAATTTATGAAATTTATGAAATTTATGAAATTTATGAAATTTATGAAATTTATGAAATTTATGAAATTTATGAAATTTATGAAATTTATGAAATTTATGAAATTTAATAAAGTTTTTAAATTAATGAAATTTAGGAAATTTTTGAGATTTTTGGAGGCCAAGGCCAACATACCGAGCATATCAAAGTTTAGATATGTATGGTCGTTTTTGCCAAACTTATTTATGAAATTTATAAAATTTATGAAATTTAGGAAATGTTTGAAATTTAGGAAATTTTTGAGATTTTTGGAGGCCAAGGCCAACATACCGAGCATATCAAAGTTTAGATATGTATGGTCGTTTTTGCCAAACTTATTTATTATATTATTTATGAAATTTATGAAATTTTTGAGATTTTTGGAGGCCAAGGCCAACATACCGAGCATATCAAAGTTTAGATATGTATGGTCGTTTTTGCCAAACTTGTTTATTATATTATTTATGAAATTTATGAAATTTATGAAATTTATGAAATTTATGAAATTTATGAAATTTATGAAATTTATGAAATTTATGAAATTTATGAAATTTTTGAAATTTTTGAAATTTAGGAAATTTTTGAGATTTTTGGCGGCCAAGGCCAACATACCGAGCATATCAAATTTTAGATATGTATGGTCGTTTTTGCCAAACTTATTTATTATATTATTTATGAAATTTATGAAATTTATGAAATTTATGAAATTTATGAAATTTATGAAATTTATGAAATTTATGAAATTTATGAAATTTATGAAATTTATGAAATTTATGAAATTTATAAAATTTATGAAATTTATAAAATTTATGAAATTTATGAAATTTATGAAATCTTATGAAATTTATGAAATTTATGAAATTTATGAAATTTTTTAAATTAATGAAATTTTTGAAATTAAGGAATTTTTGAGATTTTTGGAGGCCAAGGCCAACATACCGAGCATATCAAAGTTTAGATATGTATGGTCGTTTTTGCCAAACTTATTTATTATATTATTTATGAAATTTATGAAATTTATGAAATTTATGAAATTTTTTAAATTAATGAAATTTTTGAAATTTAGGAAATTTTTGAGATTTTTGGAGGCCAAGGCCAACATACCGAGCATATCAAATTTTAGATATGTATGGTCGTTTTTGCCAAACGTGCAAAAAACTGTACCCATTGACTGTAGAAAGAATCGCAAAAAACTGTAGTCACAACCCTCTATCTCGTCGAGTTATCGAGATACAGTGATCTTTAACCACCTTTTCAGGTGCCATTATGTTGGTGTCACTAGATTTCAGGTTTTATAATAGTTCTATAATGACGTCATGAGATTGCGCATGCGCGTGTCTATTATCTAGGTTCTTATATCGTTTTCGTACCCCTTGACTGTAGAAATCGCAAAAAACTGTAGTGGCCTTAGTTGAAGAGAGAGAGAGTTGAAAAATGGTTCATATACCAATGGACGGTATTAGGCAAGAAAATTCAGAGGCAAACCTAGAAATGCAGTTTGTAGGTCTAGAAATGAGAAATATCATTGCAATCGAGCCAGATTGGGCTAGTATATTGGGCAGCGCATTTAAATTACAATTGGATGGGAAATTCGCGGAAAACATGTGTTTTTCCTCTACCACTATCGCTCCCCGAATAGAAACCACCGAGCTGAAGCGAATGCGACAAATCACAACCCTCTATCTCGTTGAGTTATCGAGATACAGTGCGTTTTCAAAAAGAGTTATCGAGATACAGGACCGTCAAGTCTAGATGAGAATAATCAGGTATATCAAACTTACTTTTTAGGTGAATTCTCACATAACGGCGGTATTCCCATGACGACGCACATACCCGTCTCAAGATCACACGGGGCCGAGACAATCATTGGCAGACCTGGCGCCTTCTTGTTGCGCGACATCGCCACGTACGCACGCAGAATAAACTGCGCCAATAGGAGCATGACATGCTGCTGAGAGTACATGTACCAATCAAGACAACCCTGCAAAAATAAAAGGCAATTATAACTACTAGTCTGTAAGCAGGGCCGTTATTTCGGCTAGGTCAACAGGACCATGCTCTAGGGGAGTCTTATAAATAATTTGTAAATAAATATGTGGTCATTGAACTAGAGATGTCATTTTAAATCAATAGAGAAACACAATATTTTTGTTAAAAGTAGTTAAATGTAGTTTTTAATCAAAGTACCCCAAAATACCCTTCTTATGAATTGTAAGGGCTCTAGGCCAGAGGTATTTAACAGAACCACCCTCATGGATGACATATTACTTTTTTTATTGACTTAACTTCTCCTAGGTGTTGGGGGTTAAATACTGTTAAATACCCCTGGCCTAGAGACCTTATAATGCATAAGAAGGGTAAAAATTACCCTTCTTATGAATTTCAAGGGCTCTAGGCCAGAGATATTTAACAGAACCACCCTCATTGATGACCTTATATTACTTTTTTTAATGACTTAACTTCTCCTAGGTGTTGGGGGTTGGTTCTGTTAATTACCCCTGGCCTAGAGCCCTTACAATTCATAAGAAGGGTAAAAAATACCCTTCTTATGAATTGCAAGGGCTCTAGGCCAGAGGTATTTAACCAGAACCACCCTCATGGATGACATTATATTACTTTTTTTAATGACTTAACTTCTCCTAGGTGTTGGAGGTTGGTTCTGTTAAATAACCCTGGCCTAGAGCCCTTATAATTCATAAGAAGGGTAAAAATACCCTTCATGAATTGCAAGGGCTCTAGACCAGAGGTATTTAACAGAACCACCCTCATTGATGAACTTATATTACTTTTTTTAATGACTTAACTTCTCCTGGGTGTTGGGGGTTGGTTCTATTAAATACCCCTGGCCTAGAGCCCTTATTCAAAAGGGCGTATTTTTTAGAATCACTATATCTTTAACCACCTTTTCAGCTGCCATTCTGTTGATGTCACTAGATTTCAGGTTTTATTATAGTTCTATAGTGACGTCATGAGATTGCGCATGCGCGTGCTATAAATTATGCCTAGATTTCATTTTATTAAAACTTACTTCTTGGACTATGTAGTAAACAAACGGTCCTGCCGAAATGATGTGCTTCATATCCAATGCACTCTGCACGGTTTTGAACAGCGTTATCGTGGTCGACTTGGCGCGCTCGATGCCTAGCATCAGTACCTCTTTTTTGCTCCGCGACAGGCACTCCAGCGCCCTGTGAAAGCACTCCTCAGGCCCCTTGTCACGTGACTACAAAAATAAACCAATCAAGGGCGTGAAATAAAGCACAAAATAACGTACGGTGCACTCCAAAATGGCTAACATTGCGAAAACAATATCCGCGGCGCAGTACTTGTTGCGGTAGCCGAACTGCAGGGTGAACGTGGCGTAGATGATGTCGTCCAGCTCGTACTTCTCCGAGAGGCGTTCGAGGGAGCCTTGGAATTCTTGGCGGAGCTGTAGGTCCATCGCGCGGTACGTTTGTTTGCTCTGCGCAAGCGGCAACCTAAAGAAAATATTATTAGCTATAATATTCAGCTAAAACTACTTTCTCGAATTCATCTTCATCGCTAAATAGAAAAATTATATTGAATCATCCCCTAGATGTTCAGGCTTGAGCATGAATTACATTGTAAGGCATGCATTACAATATAATACATGAATTACATTGTAAGGCATGAATTACATTGTAAGGCATGCATTACAATATAATACATGAATTACATTGTAAGGCATGAATTACAATGTAAGGCATGAATTACATTGTAAGACATGAATTACAATGTAAGGCATGAATTACATTGTAAGGCATGAATTACATTGTAAGACATGAACTACAAAATATAAAACTTCTATCTTTACAGGGCTATCAGCTTGAGGCTTTTCCACCAGCAAAGGGAGAAGCTAAGAGGAGTTTAATCACCTGGTATATACCTAAACTGCATAGAAATCCTCTTAAAACTGTGAAAAGGAAAATTCGCCCTGTACAAAACGGGCGGAGCCTCTAACCACTATTCCACTCAAGAAACTTGAACAAATTTCAATTATTGATGTGCTATATTCAACTTGTACTATGACCAATCAGAAATTGAATAAACAGTATGCACAGTTTGTGATTGGTCATTGTGAGAGCTGAATATAGCACATGATTGATTGAAACTTGTTCAAGGTTCTAGATGAATCTAGTCCAATGTCATTAACTTTTTACCCTAATAAAGCACCTCAATAATACTGTCAGTCCTAGTACTGTCTTCAATTCTTCTTTTATACTTATGAAGTAATAAATTATCTGAACAAACATTAGTATTCTCTTCATTCCATCATTACTATACCTTATACGATAAGTAATACTGCCAATATTTGCGTTAATCAATTGTTTTAGACAGCCCTGCTCCAAAATCAATAATTACATTAGTAAATTACCCCATATCTGCCAGCAGCTGATGTAATTTCTTGTCCCCTTTCAATGACCACAACCTCATTTTGCAAGCTGTAAACATTGAAAACTTCAAACTGGCCTCCACTGTCCAGTGGCGGTACAGCACAAGTCGGATATCCTTTTCAAATGTGATTTTGAGTGATGTGTGCACATCGGTGTCATGTGATCTGAAATAATCAAACCCCATATATATATATTTGAGTATGTTGCTACAGTATGTTTGCAGTGGTATATGTTACCGATTTTGTAGCCGAGTTGCATGTGCTTGCAAGTTGCCTGTTTCAAGCACATACTGTGTGTTTTCGATTTTCCCAAAAATCATTTGCTCAGTCAGGGCAACTATTGCAAGCCACAAAAGGTCTTTATCATCCTTGTTGAGCTTCCAGGCAAGGTCGAACATTAGGATAGCACTCTGGAATCAATAAATTAGATTACATCAATAATTACCTATGTCATTTGATTTATATGTGAAATATCTTCTGTTTGACAGGAAGGAATTTTGAATTAATACAAAAAACTTACTTAATTATTAATTCATAATACTTAATATACCAATACACAATTTAAAAATGAAATAAGAATAATAATTTAAAAAACACATACTGCTTTATTATAATAAGTAAACTGTGAGTAATCAAACAGTAACTTATTCCTATTATCATCCCACAGTCTCCTCTCCCTTCTCTTCATAATAGCCTCCTCCCCCAATCGGCGCCGTTTTGCTGCCTGGCCCTCCCCCTCCTCATCAGACCCACCCCCTGAATCATCCTCCTCCTCATCAGTCTCATCCTCACGAAAAACGTCGTGAAACTCGGGTACTTGCACATCATCCTCCTGACTCCACAAAAGCCTGATCTGCCCATTGCTGTAGATATTGCAGAGATCCGTAGGTCTATGGGAATCAAGCACAAAAAAAACCACATCCTCCTGTGGCTCCAGCACGTCAACAATATCAATAGTACCCCCACAATTAATCAAAATAAAGTACTTGACATCATCACAATTCTCCAAATACGCCTGCTTGAGATCCTCCACCCCCCGAACCACCACCAGAGTATATAGGGTGTGCTTGTGCTTGAGCAGATTCTGCAGGATCTTGCACGAACAAATGCTGTCGATATCATAGTGGATCATCAAAAAAATACGCTGCAACAGAGAACAACAATTACAACCCCCCGTGAAGGCCACAAAAACTAATTTACAGCGGCTGTACCTTGCCGGCGAGGAATTCGTAAAAGTCCTTTTTCAAATCCTCCACGTACATCTTAAAACGGGCGGCGGTTTTCCCTGAAAATACCCCCGGTGTGTTATTTATTATTGTAGTCACATAACCACACTTGCGACCGCCAAAATCATGCGAAACCGTTTGAAAAAGAAATACCAACTACTTAAAAAATATATATATTTTTTTTGTAGTAGTTAAAATAAACTTGGTCTACTTATGAACTATTTTCAATACTTATAAATGATATTTTCAACATTTATAAACTAATCTGAAATATATATATATATATATATATATATATATATATATATATAGAATCATTAAATCGTCTTTATTATAGTTATAATAACTTATTAAAGCTGTAAATTAATCAAAAAGAAATACCAACTAGTTAATACTAGTAAATACATTTGTTGTAGTAGTTAAAATAAACTTGGTTTACTTATGAACTATTTTCAATATCTAGAACGGTATTTTCAATATTTATAAACATCTGAAATATATATGGAATATATTAAATCGTCTTTATTATTGTTATAATAACTTATTAAAGCTGCAAATTAATCATTTTGATTATTAATTTCAATTTTATATCTTGTGTGAATAGTTTAAATGGTTATATAATAACTATTTTCATAGTTATAAAAGATATAAAATTGACATTAATAAATTAAACAAATAGCATACAACTTTTACTTATTATTTTAGAAATTATAAAAATGATGTAGTGAATCTATATATGTTTAATTATGGTTTTAAAATGTTGAAAATATTGTTCTAGGTATTGAAATTAGTTCAATAGAAAATTTGATATAGTTTATTTGAACTACTGCTACAAAAAAATTATTGCAAATAATTCAAAAGAATAATTTTAATTAATAGTTCATTTGAAAATGCATTTTATTGAACTATTTTCATAAGATATAAAATTGTAATTACTAAATTCTACAAAAAATTTACAACTTTTACACGTTGTTTCAAAAATGTATAAGGACGAGTAATTTTATAAATGTTTAATGAAGTTTTCAAAATGTTGAAAATGATGTACTAGATATTGCAAATAGTTCAAAATAAACTCTACGCTGTAATTCACGCACACAACTACTACTTAAAAAAAGTATTGCAAATAGTTCAAAAGATGAATTATATTTGTTTGTAAATAGTTAGTTCATTTGGTAAACCATTGTATTGAAAAATTTTCATAAGATATAAAATTGATATTGGAAAATAAAACAGAAAATTTACAACTTTTACACATTGTTACAACTATTTTAAGTACGAAGTATTATAAGGATAATGTAGTGATTCTATAAATGAGTAATGGTGTTTTCAAAATATTGAAAATGCCTTTCTAGGAATTGAACAAAGAAAAACACAAGAAACAGAATGAAATAGTTCATTTGAACTACTACTTCAAAAAAAGCATTGCAAATAGTTGAAAAGAAGCATTTTATTTGTTGGTTAATAGTTCATTTGGTAAAACATTGTATTGAACAATTTTCATAAGATATAAAATTGAAATTGCTAAATAAAACAGAAAATTTATAACTTTTACACATTGCTACAACTATTTTAAGGACGAACTATTATAAGGATGATGTAGTGATTCTATAAATGTTTAATGGTGTTTTCAAAATCTTGAAAATGCCGTTCTAGGTACAACATAGAACAATAGAAATTTAATTCAATAGTTCATTTGAACTACTACTTCGAAAAAAGTATTGCAAATAGTTCAAAAGAAGCATTTTATTTGTTAGTTAATAGTTCATACGGTAATGCATTATTGTATTGAACTTTTTTCATAAGCTATAAAAATGAAATTACTAAATAAAACAGAAAATTTACAACTTTTACATACTGGTTCATCTATTATAAGGACGATGTGATTCTATAAATGTTTAATGGTGTTTTCAAAATGTTGAAAATATGATTCTTGGTATAGAACATAGTTCAAAATAAAACTGAATAAAATAGTTCATTTGAACTACTACTTGGTACAGTATATAATAATAATTCAAAATAATAATTTTATATGTTGTTAAATAGTTCATTTGGTAATGCTAATAATACTTCAAAAAAAGTATTTCAAATAGTTCAAAAGAAGCATTTTATTTGTTGGTTAATAGTTCATACGGTAATGCATTATTGCATTGAACTATTTTCATAAGATATAAAACTGAAATTACTAACTAAAACTGAAAATTTACAACTTTTACACGTTGTTTCAACTATTATAAGGACGGTGTAGTGATTCTATAAATGTTTAATGGTGTTTCAAAAATGTTGAAAATGCCGTCCTAGGTATTGAAAATAGTTCAAAAGAAACTATATGAACTACTACCACTAGTTGTCTATGACTACCACTACTACTACAAAAAAGTATTGCTTCACAATTGTATTCAACTATTAAGACGATGTAGTGATTCTATAAATGTTTAATAGTTTAAAAATGTTGAAAATTCCGTTCTATGTATTGCAAATAGTTCAAAAGTTGCTTTGTTTGTGGTAAACATAACCTCAAATTGCATCGAAGTTTATGTAAAGCTCTGTGATGTGAAGTTAGCATGATAGTCCCAGCAGAATCTTATAAAAATGTTATTCAAGAATTAAGTAAGCTAACGGACGACCATAACCATGAAACTGCTTGCACAGTACTTATAATGTTATGCTTATCTGCTCCTTGCTGAATAGGGGTATGATCAGAAACGAACGGAAAAGGTTAGTTGTCTATGGAAATGATGATCCGGCTAATAGGTTACTCTCTAGTTACTGATAACGGTGGATCTGCATGGGCATGATTTGCTGATCAAACAATAACATTATCTGTTTCTTCAATAATTCAAGATTCAATCACCAACTCTCATCAGAATGGGCTGAAATACAAGTATTATTTTCTCAAAAACACAAGAGAGAGATCAACTAAATTAATTTTTGTAGTAACTAATTAGCACCATATTCTTCAATAGTGTAGTATTTGATTCTGCTGGAATATCTATGCCAGCTTGACTAACATCAACAAACAATAACAAAGATCAGCTGTGCATCTTATATTATAAAGAATCGAAACTTAATTAGTATTAAAGAATTAATTATGCAAAAGTTAATTTGTCGTTCTACAAAAGTACAGAGATATCCTCATTTTCACAGCCGCTGAAATGACTGAACCATAGACAACTAGACTGAACTGACTGAACGCAGCTATTGTTGACAACTTCACGTTTGTGTTGTTTAAGTTTGACAGGTGGTAAATAATGTGCACGTGTTTGTTAAGTCTTCCTGAATTATTGGTGAATTTAACGGGTTGAACTCGAAAATGTCGCGTCCGGAGTATTTGGCGCCCCCAGAAATCGTAAGTTGTTGCTATTGTTTACGTTAATTGTACCTTTCGGTGTTATAACCTTCAAATACTAATCTTGATGTTTCAACTGTTTTGTTTGAACTGTTATAAACAAATTATTGCTGTTACCACAATAAGGCACCTTACACGGTCAATAATACTGTCAATATTTTAGAATAATCACAGTATTATTGTACGATAACATGTTTAAAATGTTCATTATTCTAAAATATTGACAGTATTACTGATCGTATAAGATATATTATGATTACTTGATAAATAATGCAGTAGGATTCAAGCAAATACTGACAGTACTAGGATTGACAATATTATTGACCATGTAAGGTGCCTTATAAAGGCACCTTACATGGTCAATAATACTGTCAATCCTAGTACTGTCAATATTTGCTTCTCAATCCTCCTTTTATATTTATCAAGTAAACTATTATCCAGATAAACATTACTATTCTCTTCATTCTATCATTACTATACCTTACACGATAAGGAATACTGGCTATATATTAGAATAATGATCATTTTAAACATATTATAGTACAGTAATACTGTCATTATTCTAAAATATTGACAGTAATATTGATCGTGTAAGGTGCCTTATAAGGCACCTTACATGATCAATACTGTCAGTATTTGCTTCAATCCTCCTTTTATATTTATCAAGTAATCAATTATCATTAGATAAACATCAGTATTCTCTTCATTCCATCGTTATGAATCTGTAAAAAGTGGAAAGAAACAAATGCAATAAAATCATTGAAGAGGCTAAAACCTGCAATCGATTCCATCCCTTGTATATGTCCAAACCATCTTATTCTATATGAAATTATGTGTTTCACTATGTTGTTGTTTATCAGAGCTTCAAGTTCTCTAAATTCTGTAACTGGCTATTGACCTTTGGGTCCTTCTGCCCATTGTATGTGTATGTGGGTATTAGGACTTGCTACTTCAGATAATTGTCTCCATATGTAATAATTATTTTGTTTCTATTTTCAGTTCTACAATGATGATGAAGCACGTAAATACACACAAAAGTAAGTTATTATCTTATTTGCTTAATTAAAGACTTATAGCTTATTGTGCTAATTAGTTCCAGGATCATTGACATCCAAGTGAAAATGAGTGAACGTGCTGTGGAGCTCCTTGTACTGCCTGATGACACTCCATGCTACCTACTTGATATTGGCTGCGGATCAGGGCTGAGTGGGAGTGTTCTAGAGGATCAAGGCCACTACTGGGTGGGCATGGATATTGCCAGTGCTATGCTCGGTAAGTTACATGTTACATCCAACTAATAGGCGTAGTAAAAAGTAACCTACTGAATCCAAAAATTCTAACTAGAAGTCAATATGATGAAAATTTTTGAGATACTATGGGGTTTCTAAAATGATAAATTCAATTGGGTTATTGCTAGTTAAAAAGTAACCTAGTTAATCCAAAAATTCTAACTATAAGTCAATATGATGAAAAATTTTAAGATACTATGGGTTTTCTGAAATGATGATTTCAATTGAGTCATTACGAGTTAAAAAGTAACCTGCTGAATCCAAAAATTCTAATTAGAAGTCAATATGATAAAAATACTTTTGAGATACTATGGGGTTTCTGAAATGATGGGTCATTACCAGTTAAAAAGTAACCATATATAAGTGTGAATCCACCTCTTAGCAATCTACATATCTAGATTTCGATCTTATTAGATTTCATCAGTCTAGTTCAGCTAGTGAGGATGAATTCACACAATATCTCGAGTGGTTATATACAAAAATGATAATCAAAAGTTTTCATCATATTGACTTTTAGTTAGAATTTTTGGATTCAGTAGGTTACTTTTTAAAAATGATGCAACTAACTCCCTAGTAGGAAAGTTAAACGCCATCTGATGGCACCACATCAATTAGAAATCTAGATATGTAGATTGCTAAGAGGTGGATTCACACTTATATATATTTTATAAGATTGGCTTTGTGCTGATATCTCAACCACTCTGTTGGAATATTATTCCATAGAGGGCACTACCCGGTGATTCTGATGGCATGAGCATGTTGACAGTTATTATCATATGGGTGTGCATTGCTAATTGATGTGGTGCCGCCAGATGGCGTTTAACTTTCCTCCTAGGGAGTTAGTTGTATCATTTTAGAAAAGTAACCTACTGAATCCAAAAATTCTAACTAAAAGTCTATATGATGAAAACTTTTTAGATACTATAGGGTTTCTGAAATGATAATTTCAATTAATGTTTCTCTTTCCATTTTCACTTTTGTGAAAATGGAAAGAGATGCTGAGAGGGACTGAAAGTGACTGTGAGGTGCTGACAAAAACTGAAAGAGAGTGTGATAGAAGGGACTTGAGCGAGACTGAGAAGCTGAGAGTAGCTAAGAATGACCGAGTGAGAGATTATATTATATGGTGAGAGAGTTTATAACAAATTTCAATTTTCAGATGTTGCTGTGGAGCGTGAAGTTGAAGGTGACCTATTGCTTACTGACATGGGCCAAGGTTGTCCATTCAAGGCAGGCAGTTTTGATGGGGCTGTAAGCATTTCCGCCCTGCAATGGCTCTGCAATGCAGACAAAACCTCCCACAACCCCATCCAAAGGATGTATAAATTCTTCAGCAGTTTATATGCCTGTTTGGTAAGCTTATTACATATATAGCAATAATATTATTTGTTCCAAACATACAAATCTCAATTATTATGTTGATTTCTATCTCTAGAGAATAATATGTTAATTAACAATGCACCCATATGGTAATAACCTTCAACATACTTGTGCATTCCTTATTACCAGGTGGTGCCCTCCATTGGAATAACATTCCAACAGAGTGTTTCGGATCTCAAGGCTAAGTATATATGTGTGAATCCACTTCTTACCAGTCTGCAGTTCTAGATTTCATGGGTGCAGCTCAGCTATTGAGGATAAATTCACATAATCCCAAGTGGTTTATATACAAAGTTATGTGAATTTATCCTCAATAGCTGAGCTGCACCCATGAAATCTAGAACTGCAAACTGCAATCCCAAGTGGTTTATATACAAAGTTTTCTAGAGAGAAAGTTACATTACTTCGTATATAAATCACTTGGGATTTTGTGAACTCATCCTCTATGGCTAAGCTGCACTAATGAGATGTAATAAGATCGATCTGTAGATTGCTAAGATGTAGATTCACGCTTATTTATCCAATAATAGGTTTATATTATAGAATAAAACATTACAATTTCTAGTTTATATCACATCTATTTATTCAGTAAACGTTTTAAAGCCCCCACATCTTCATCTCCACTAAACACCCGTTCTAAGTACATTAACACCTCCTGTGAGAACGGTTGGTCTTTAATTCGTTCGATTTTCAATTTAATTGCGTCTTTTTGGCTGCACATGTCGGGTAGTTGCGCGTCCGCGGCCGTAACAACCCCCTTTTCCACTGTTAAAGTTACAACAGCCACATACGTCCGACTGGTGGTGTAAACCACTTTCGGAAAACTTTTCCCGCCGTTTTGGTACTTGAACGTTTTCCTCGCTGTGAATTCGGGCGTCCTGCCGTGCAGCCAGTTCCAGCCCATTAGGTCCGCGCGCAGGTCCCCCACGCCGGGGAAGGTGAGATCGTCGGGGCTCACCAGCTGGAAGCGCAGCGAGTCGAAATCGATCGCGCCTGCTAGGTACGAATGATTTTTGGGACTAAACGAGCAGTTGATTTCGGAAACTGTTGGGTCGGTTTCGGTGTTTAGGTTCTTATGCTTCAAGTAAGCTATTCCGATGGATTTTAGGAGGCTGTCCACTGTGATGGCAGGGTTTTCCGAGGACAGGTTCAGGATCTTTGATTTTACTGATTTCGTTGCATTGGTTTTAAAGTGCCAGTCACAGGTTTGCAGGCTTGTTCGTAGGCTGTTGAGGTCGGCATTGACTAGAAGGGTGCAGTGGTGGTAAGCCGTTAGACGGCTCAATTTTGCAGCAGTGCCTGATATCTAGAAATAATTAAAATCAGTATAATCAGAAGGCTGAAAGTCGCATGAACAAGTTCTATCTATAAAAAAAATCTTTCATTTGTTTAAGGTTATCTACCTGAAGGGATTTCAGACTATCTAACTATTCAAGTTTTAAGGTCGTTTTAGACAAGACAAATCTCAAAAGTTGTTCAAGAAATGAATTCATATATCCTCCTCCCAACAATTTGTCCTTGACACGTTATATTTTCCATTCGATCTACCATCCAATTCAATATTTTAAATAATTTGCTATATGATACGAGACAATTTAGTTTGTCTCGCATCTTGACTAACTTTTAAGTCAAGAAATTGTCTTGTCTAAAACGACCTTAAAGTTACCTTCGCATCATGAACAGTCAAATCCTCACGTGGCGATATTTCTACTTCCACCCCGTACTCCTCACCAATTGATCTAGCTATGAACTCCAAATTGTATCTCCTGTTGTAGTGCTCCTTTGAGGTGAAAAATGTAAGATTCAGGTTGCCGCGGTCATGGTAAACAGTGCCTCCCCCGCTATTCCGTCGAGCTAGCTTTGTTCCATCCATGTTAGCCTCTGTCCAGGGATTTTGATGTCTTCCTGCAACCCATTAGTATGATTATATATTTTCTATAGTCCTAACACTCGCATACACATACACTAACACACAGCAGCAAGACCCGAAGGTCAATAGGCAGTTACAGAACTATAACAAACTAACTACTATTGGGATTTTTTGAGCAGTTAAACTACATTGTAACCCCCGTATTCCCCGACGTTCCATAAATCTATAAGGCACCTTACACGATCAATATTACTGTCAATATTTTAGAATAATGACTGTACGATGTTAAAAATGTTGATTATTCTAAAATATTGCCAGCATTACTCATTGTGTAAGGTATATTAATGATGTAGTGAAGAGAATACTGATTTTGATCTGGATAAGTGATTACTTGATAAATATAAGAGGAGGATTGAAGCTAATATTGACAGTATTATTGAGGTGCCTTTATCAATAGCTTTTGAACCCATAAGTATTGGTTGTTATAGCAACAATATATTAAAAGTTACTTTAGATTCTCTCTATTGGAAACACTGAATAATTAAACAAAAGGTGTCATCAAAGCTCCATTTGCAAGCGCCATTCAAGGTGTTTGACATTTGTTTTGGCATATTCTGTCACAATGACGTTGTCAATTTATCCATACAAAAGCTTATGGAACCTATAAAGTTTATAGGATGTTGGTGAATACGGGCATTGAAATTTCGGATACCCCTTACCACTCACCGATTACAACGCACGGATCGTTGCACCACAGCATCAGTAGATGTTTATCCTTGAATGAGACATTTTTGTAGATCCAGTCTTCCATAGCTAGGTTTGCATAAATATCATTGGAAGTGGATACGAGCACTGATTTTTTCACAGCAGGTATTGGCTGCACCTTGGTGCAGTAGGAACGTATTAGTCTGGCGCAGATCTTCATTATGAAACCCTAAAATTAACAGTGACAATGTTACAAATTTAATATTTTTAACCCACACACTCTTCTTGGTACCTTCGAATAAAGGTTGCTTCTAGCATAGATATGAAAATTTTATCTTTATCAAACACTAACTTGTTAATACCTACTTTAGTAATATATAATTCACATAAATTCACCTCTTTGCAATCTACATCTCTAGATTTCAATCGATCTTCAGTCTAAAACGAATAAACTTAAGATATTATGTGAATAAGTGAATGAGATCTATACAATATCTTATTCACTTATTCACATATCTTAAGTTTATTCATTTTAGACTGAAGACATGTGTGATTCAAGCTAACAGATACTCTTGTGGTAGGAAATGAACTACAAACTAGTAGGATAATAATATTTATTTGTATACAATGAACAAAGAGTAACCACTCATTACAAATACCCCTACAAATTGGTCTATATTTATGAAATTTATTCATTTAGTAGGATGATAATATTTATTTGTATACAATGAACAAAGAGCAACCACTCATTACAAATACCCCTACAAATTGGTCTATATTTATAAAATTTATTCAATTTGTATTTACATTTTCACTTTTTAGAGTAGGACAGCCCGCGCCGTGTTCCAGTTCTATCCCGAAAACGGCGAGCAAATGGAGCTAGTAACGTCGCAAGCAATGAAAGCCGGCTTCTACGGGGGTGTCGTCGTGGACTACCCCAACTCCACCAAGGCGAAAAAATTCTTCCTCGTTTTAATGACCGGCGGCAATATGGCTCTCCCGAAAGCCCTGGGCACAGAGGAAGATTCTCGAGGGGTGTCGTATACAGCAAAGCGCGAACATTTAAAGAAATCGCGCGGTAAACCAATGAAGAAATCGCGAGAATGGATTTTGGAGAAGAAAGAGCGCCGCCGGCGACAGGGCAAGGACACGCGTGCTGACTCGAAGTTCAGCGGTCGTAAACGAAGCGGACGGTTTTGATACAGAATGGTAATAAAGTTGTTATATAGTTTGAAGGATATATGAATCATCCTTGTCATGAAAATCATTAAACCTTAGCTGTGCTAGTGGTGCTCTGCAATACACCAGTCAGGTTTCTTTTATAATTTTGCTACACCATGATAAGTGGCGCTAAAATCTCATGTAATGTATGATTATGATTGTACTAGTACAATTTAATTCACTCTAGATTTTCTTCAAACGCTTGAAATATGTGTGATTGAAGCTGATGGATTCTCTATCTGGTGGTATACAATTAAATACATCTAGAAGGCAATCAGTTTGCATTACATTTGTTATTGTTTTTGACAAACAAAAATGATTTCAATGTACCCAGTTCTGGATCGTTGGCTGGAGGGTAGCATAGATTTGCACCACATTGGCTTTGACAGAACAGCTGATCTAGATTCAGACACAGAGAATTTCTGTTTGTCAGCTGTCTTTAGAACTATGACTTAGGAATCTTTACCAACAATCTTCTTTAGATTAAGGGTAGTATAAATATTGACTTTACTCAAATCTGACAAAATCTGACTTACACAACTTTGGCTTTAACCCATTCATATATGTAAGACAATTCTGGATAGTTGGCATAGCTTAGGCCTCAAAATGGACCTATTGTGAAACCTTCCTTTAAGATCGATTGCTCGATGTACCCAAGTTTTATACCTTAAAAGAATTTTATCAATCTCACACAAATCATATAATTTCAATACAATCAGCAGATAACAATAACAAAAATCATCTGTTTTTATTTGAAGAAAAACTTTTGGTGTTTGAATTGCATATATACAAGTTTTGTTTAAATAAATATGGGGCATGCATGGTCACATAAGTGATTGTTGAAACTACCAGCACAGTAAAGGTTTTAATTTACCTCAAATGTTCCAATCCTCTAACCTATTTCTGTTCATGTGCAGACACCAACAGGAAATACTGAAATTAGTAGGCCAACCAATGACCTCTTTATAACATCATAGTGCTGTTTGCATCACAACTGTTATCTCTGACACCAAAAAAAATATCACGCTGGCGGAGCTCCAAAAACTGCTCTCGTTTTGAGGTTAGGATTGTGTACTGATAATTATGTAATGCAATTGATTCTCTTTATTGATAGCATACTTATATTGGACTGTGCCCAAAGATCATTTCTGTTTAAACATGTTGTTATAGACATAACCTTAAATTTGTAGGGGTGAATAACAGCACTATAATATGGGGTGAATTAATATGTTATGTTATATTAACTGCTGTAACTAGCAGATATTTATTGGGCTTTCAATATAATCTACATAGATTAGTACTAATAATCTATTCATAGACTTGCTGGGTCTAATAAAAATATAATCCATGAACATAGTTTTATGTTCATGGATTATATTTTCCATTGAAATGTAGTCTCTAGAAACTACATTTTTACACATTTTGGAATAATATGTATTATCTTCATAATCAATCAAAACTAGTTTATATCAACCAGTAGTTCAAAAAAAGAAAAGTAATGTTCACACCAAACATAATTTATTACGATTTTGTTTTCAACTACTGGTTGATGTAAACTAAGTGTTAGTCATAGACAATTGGTATTTAGTACATGCCTTCTAGCAGTTTGTAGTTCTTTACATGGAGTATCGTCAATTAAAAACAATGGTAGTTCATATACGCCTTTAATAAAACGCTTCTGTTGAACTATTTTCAATACCTAGAATTGTGTTTTCCATATTTTTAAACCACTCTGAAATATATATATATATGAAATCATATATTATCTATATAGTTGTTGTCTATATATATATATATATATATATATATATATATATATATATATATATATATATATATATATACATATATATATATATATATATATATATATATATATATATATATATATATATATATACGGTTAATAATACTATAAATCCTAGTACTCTCAGTATTTGCTTGAATCCTCCTACAAGTAATCAATTATTCGCATAAACAATGGTATTCTCTTGATCATAGCCTACACCGAAAGGTAAAAGGCTATATATATATATTCTCTTGATTCCATCATTGAATGAATCCTCCTTCAATATTTATCAAGTAATCAATTATCTGGATAAACATCAATATTCTCTTCACTCCATCATTACTATACCTTACACGATCAATAACCAAGAAAATGTAATCCTTATCCTAATCAATAATACTGTCAATATGTTAGAATATTGAAATTTTTGTATATATTATCGTACAGTAATACTGTCATAATCCTAAAATATTGTCAGTATTATTGACCGTGTAAGGTGCCTTTATAACTGCTGCTGAAAATTATCTGATTTGTTTATTACAAGGTCAATTGAAAACAAACATTAGACCTTTGAAATGTTCAAATGTTTGATTTCAAAGTCAAATGTTTGTTTTTGAGGTCAAATGTTTGTTTTCTAGGTCAAATGTTGTTTGTTTTCAAGGTCAAATGTTGTTTGTTTTCAAGGTCAAATGTTTGTTTCAAGATCAAATCGTAGCTTTCAAGGTCAAATGTTTGGTTTCAAAGTCAAATGTTTGTTTTCTAGGCCAAATGTTTGTTTTCAAGGTCAAATGTTTGGTTTCAAAGTCAAATGTTTGTTTTCAAGGTCAAATGTTTGTTTTAGAGTCAAATCGTTTGTTTCAAGGTCAAATGTTTCAAGATTGATCTTGATGTTTGTTTAGAGGTCAAATCGTTGTTTTCAGGGTCAAATGTTTGTTTTCAAAGTCAAATCGTTGGTTTTTATATCTTGTGAAAATAGTTCAATTGGTAATGCATTATACTGAACTATTTTCATAAGATATAAAATTGAAATTAAATTAAATTTTCATGGACAAATGTTTGTTTCAAGGTCAAATGTTGTTTGTTTTCAATGTCAAATGTTTGTTTTCAGGGTCAAATGTTTGTTTCAAGATCAAATCGTAGCTTTCAAGGTCAAATGTTTGTTTTCAATTCCAATTGTTTGTTTTCAAGGTCAAATGTTGTTTGTTTTCAAGGTCAAATGTTGTTTGTTTTCAAGGTCAAATGTTTGTTTTAGAGTCAAATCGTTTGTTTCAAGGTCAAATGTTTCAAGATTGATCTTGATGTTTGTTTAGAGGTCAAATCGTTGTTTTCAGGGTCAAATGTTTGTTTTCAAAGTCAAATCGTTGGTTTTTATATCTTGTGAAAATAGTTCAATTGGTAATGCATTATACTGAACTATTTTCATAAGATATAAAATTGAAATTAAATTAAATTTTCATGGACAAATGTTTGTTTCAAGGTCAAATGTTGTTTGTTTTCAATGTCAAATGTTTGTTTTCAGGGTCAAATGTTTGTTTCAAGATCAAATCGTAGCTTTCAAGGTCAAATGTTTGTTTTCAATTCCAATTGTTTGTTTTCAAGGTCAAATGTTGTTTGTTTTCAAGGTCAAATGTTGTTTGTTTTCAAGGTCAAATGTTTGTTTTAGAGTCAAATCGTTTGTTTCAAGGTCAAATTTGGTTTCAAGATTGATCTTGATGTTTGTTTAGAGGTCAAATCGTTGTTTTCAGGGTCAAATTTTTTGTTTTCAAGGTCAAATCGTTGTTTTTTATATCTTGTGAAAATAGTTCAATTGGTAATGTATTATACTGAACTATTTTCATAAGATATAAAATTGAAATTAAACTTTTACATGTTATTTCAACCATTATAAAGACGATGTAGTGATTCAATGAATATTTAATGATGGTTTAAAAAACTTGAAAACCCCGGTCCTAGGTATTGAAAATAGTTCAAAAGAAGCGTTTTATTAAAGGCGTATATGAACTATCATTGCACGGATAATTTACAACTTTTAGACTTTATTTCAACAACTCTAAAGATGATGTCGTGATTCTATGAATATGTAATGATGGTTTAAAAATATTGAAAACCCCATTCTAGGCATTGAAAATAGTTCAAAAGAAGGGTTTTATTAAAGGCGTATATGAACTATTGTTGCTTTTTAAGGGGTGATTCAAACCGGCTGATACTTCATCTTAAGAAAATGAAATACAAACTAGTAGGGAACATGTCTATATCTCATAAAGTACACGATCAATAATACTGTCAATCCTAGTACTGTCAATCTTAGTACTGTCAATTCTAGTACTGTCAGTCCTAGTACTGGCAATCCTAGTACTGTCAATCCTAGTACTGTCAATCCTAGTACTGTCAATCCTAGTACTGTCAATCCTAGTACTGTCAATCGTAGTACTGTCAATATTTGCTTCAATGCTCCTTTTATATTTATCAAGTAATCAATTATCCGGATGTAGATCAGTATTCTCCTCATTACATCATTATTAAACCTTACACGATGAGTAATACTGGCAATATTTTAGAATAATGAACATTTTAAAAATATTATCATACAGTAATACAGTCATTATTCTACACTATTGACAGTAATATTGATCGTGTAAGGTGCCTTATACACAACTTATACATAAATAATTACATCATTGAGAACTATTTTTATGTGAACTACACCAGCGCCAAATTGCTTGAACTACAAACTTCATTAATATCCTGTAAGATGGTGCTAATAATATTATAATCTGAATATATTATATTTTCAGTAACAACTCCTGATGCAATCAATCAAGGGAACCCAATTAAAGAGTTAATATATTGTAATTGCATTACATTTTTATTTGTTTTTTTTTATCCTAATTTTATATGAAGGCAACACTGTTTTCAGTAGATCGAAAATTCCTTGATTATTTTTCAACTATATACATCCAAACAATATTACAGAAAATATTATTGAAATACTTCTACTTTACAAATTCAGTGAATCACCCTTTAATTAATTACATTTAATAAATTTAATTTAGAACTACTTCTTTTTGAACTATTTTTTGTTTTGACAGTTGTTTGCAAATGGCCGTGTAAACAAACGCTAAACCGTACTTATAATTCTCTGATCGCCAAACACATATTGCTTGTGGTTTCAGGCGTAAAAGCTGTTTTGATATATAGATAACAGGTAATAAGATAATACAGTTTTATTAACCACTATTTGGCAATACCAGGGCACATATTTGCGTTACCATGCCGGCTTGATGTATCACTAGTCTTGTAGTGCTCTGTGACTATTTGTCCATTATACATTGTATATAATATTTGCTATATTGTAGCTGTAGTAAGAATTATATGGACCTTTTACTAGCATCTTAGGGTCATCTTAGACAAGACAATATCTTGGGTCAAAAGTTAGTCAAGATGCGAGACAATCTAAATTGTCTTGCATCATACAGCAAATTATTTGAAATATTGAACTGGATGGTAGATAGATATAACGCGTTCTATTATTCAAGGACAAATTGTATAGGAGGAGGATATATGAATTGATTTCTTGAGCAACTTTTAAGCTAAAGGTCATTTTAGACAAGACAATTTCTTGACTCAAAAGTTAGTCAAGATGCGAGACAATCTAAATTGTCTTGTATCATACAGCAAATTATTTGAAATATTGTATTGGATGGTAGATCGAATGGAAAAATATAACTCGTTCTATTTGTCAGGGACAAATTGTATGGGAGGAGGATATATGAATTTATTTCTTGAACAACTTTTGAGCTAAGAAATTGTCTTGTCTAAAACGACCTTAAGAAATTGTCTTGTCGAAAACGATCTTTACTTAATGCTATGTATTTTGGTTTGAGACTGGATTATCTGATTATCTTATATTTCCAGAAGTTGGTTTTATAGTTCTTGTTTATGTAATTGTTGAAATAAGTTATAAATTATCACAATTTCTTTTATTTTTTTTTGTAGCCACTATGTCAGTGCCTGTAGCAGAGATACCATGCCCCATAAAGAAGCACAAAAAGCACAAATCTGAGAGGAGAGATCGCCATGATAGTCCAGTTGATGATGGTGGTGAACGGCCACCTGGTTTGAAACTAATATTGAAAGTTGGAAGTCAGAATACACCTGAACACTCTACTGGTATGTAAATTGTATATACAGGTTGTATAACTATATAATCGTTCATGGCTTCCTAGATTTATTCTATTAGGCAACAAAAATTGAAATTGAAATCGCCACGGAAATCTGGTGCCTGACAAGGAAACACTGTCACCATTAGCTATCACTTAAATCTCTATAAGGCACCTTACACGGTCAATAATACTGTCAGTCCTAGTATTATCAATATTTGCTTGAATACTCCTTTAATATTTATCAAGTAATCAATTATGCAGATAAACATCAGTATTCTCTTCATTCCATCAGTACTATACCATATACAATAAGTAATACTGTCAATATTTTAGAATAAGTAACATTTTAAACATATTATCGTACAGTAATACTGTCATTATTCTAAAATATTGACAGTATTATTGATCGTGTAAGGTGCCTTCAAGGTTTAGTTGTATAAAGGAAATATAATTATAACACATGATTAAAAAAAAACCTTTCCCTCACAAAGAAATGCTCTTCAACAATCTTATTATGATCAAGAATCAAGAATAGTTTATATTTATTTGTTTGATTAGATTTTCAGTATGGTTCTCCATATGACCCAACAGACCCAAATCGTCTCCACCATAAAGAGAAGAAGAAGAAGAAAAAGAAAAAGAAGGACAAAGGCAAGGATAAGGATCGCAAGCACAAGCATCATCACAAGGAGAAGAAGCGTAAACGTGAGGACACCACTCTAGAGGAAATTGATGAGGAGACAAGGGATGAAAATACTGATGGCCAGATTAATGAGGTATGTTTCTCAGTTTTTCAATAAATTTGGTTTATTTATAAAATTTTATTTTGCTATAAACCGAAAACTTCTCTTACACAAAATTTAATCATGTTACAAAATACGAACACTTACAGACCTGCTCATTTAAATACCTAAACAGTGTATATATTTGGTATAAAATGTGTTATCAACAATTTTGATAATGATTTAATTTTGTAAAATTGTATTGTATTGAAGTATGTATTGTAATACATGTTTACTGTAGCATATGTATAATATTCTATAGTGCAACATACTATAGAATATTATACATATGCTACAGTAAAGGTCGTTTTAAACAAGACAATTTCTTGACTCAAAAGTTAGTCAAGATGCGAGACAATCTAAATTGTCTCGTATCATACAGCAAATAATTTGAAATATTGAATTGAATGTTAGATAGAATTATATAGAATGAAAAATATAACGCTTTCTATTTGCCAAGCACACATTATATGGAAGGAGGATATATGAATTCATTTCTTGAACAACTTTTGAGCTAAGAAATTGTCTTGTCTAAAACGACTAAGTTGTAGTGGGATACAATTCATTTGCTGTTTTAGATGATGAGCCTAGGCAGCCCATATAGAGAGCCACGCACATGTGTTATAAAGAAGATTCAAGAACGATCAACTCTACAGCGGATGCTCGAACATGTTTTTAGGAATGTTGAGAAAAAGGACCCGCAGCAGTTCTTTGCTTGGCCTGTTACTGACAACATTGCACCTGGCTACAGTGCCATCATCTCCAGCCCAATGGACTTGAGTACAATGCGGCAGAAGATTGATGATAATGAATACAAGGACTTACAGGTAATTAGGAAGAATACTGAATAATTAAAAACCAATTTATCTTTGCTTTGAAATCTCATTCGCCTTGATTATAAGGCACATATTTGTTAGAGGAATTTGTGAATTAAGAGTCTAACTTATCAGTTAGACTCAACAAATTTCTAATATAATATCTTCAATCTGTAATATCATTTCTAACATAATTTCTTGTAACTAATATCTATAGTTTCCTATTCTGACACTTATTGTAATATTTAATTTAAAACTTTTAGGAGTTCATGGATGACTTCAAATTAATGTGCACAAACGCCATGAAGTACAATCACACCGACACCATCTACTACAAGGCTAGCAAGAAGCTGCTGCACGCTGGCTTGAAGCTGGCACAGCCCGACAAAGTCGCGTGGATCCTCCAGTTGATGCCTGAGGTGACCAGCAAGGAACTAGGTATAACTCCTGCCATCCTCCTGATGTAGTACATACAGCACTTTAACATTTTGCGGTTACAGGTTTCGAAATCGCCCCGGAAATCCGGGCTGAGTTCAAGGTGCCCGACAAGGAAATGCTGTCACCGTTAGCCAAACGTCGCATGCCCGCCACCAAGTTTGAGGCCATTCCGGACGACTTGGACCCTGAGGAAATACTGGCACGGTCGCAAAAGGCTGCTAGGGACGCTAAGGCTAAGCTGGCGTCGCGCAGGGGCGGTCCCAGTATGGGGTTCTTGAGGCAGAGGAAAGATGGAACTACGCATTTAAATATTTTGGTGAGATTGCTTTATTTCAATAAGTTTAAATAATATTCAATCCAATTCAAACTAATTCAGAGTTTTGATTCAAACAAATACATGACATTTACATTTATCTAGTCTTGAATTAAGGAGAGGGTTATATTTCAGTTGTAGACTTATAACAAAGAGGGCTCATGTCTCTAAGGCCCAATTCGCACATAGGAGGCGAAGGCGCGGCAAGAGGCACGCGCTTTCACACCCCTTCTATATAAAACTATGGTACAATGCCCACTTAGTGAGGAGGCGCGGGCATTTGCCGGAACCGCGTGTTAGGCCCAATTCACACATAAGCGGCGTCGGACGCAGGCGCGGTGTAGGCGAGACGCAGGTGCGACGTCGCACAGGCGATTGTGATGTCCATATGCAGTGAACGGGTGGACATTGCACCTTATGTTTACATAGAGGCGGCGTGGAAGAGTTTCGCCTCTTCGTCTACCGTGTCTTAGGCGAAGAGGAGAAGACGCGGTGCCGGTGCGGCGAGAGGCACGAGGCAAATGCCCGCGCCTCGTCACCTAAGTGGGCATTGTATCTACCACATGTTTATATAGAGGGGGCTTGAACCGTCGTGCCTCTCGCAGCGCTGGCACCGCGTCTTCGCCTAAGAGACGGTAGGCGAAGAGGCGAAACTCTTCCACGCCGCCTCTATGTAAACATAAGGTGCAATGTCCACCCCTACACTGCATATGGATATCACAATCGCCTGTGCGACGTCGCGCCTGCGCCCGACGCCGCTTATGTGTGAATTGGGCCCTAATAGTACACACACCTTATTTTTAGTATACAATAACAGTATAAATTTTTACAGTATATACTTATACTATAAGTATTTTGCAGGTTGGCGGAGATGGCGTTATTCCGGGGACGAAAAAGCGGCCGGTTCTTCTGGGCCAGCTCACTGGCAAACTGACGGAAGGTACTGGACAGCTGCAGGGCTTCCGCGAGGACCGACGGAACATCGCGAAACCCGTCAAGCCACTTTACTACGGCGCCTTCGGTTCCTACGCGCCCAGCTACGATTCAGCCTTTGCAAACCTCAGCAAGGAGGAGAGCGAGCTGGTGTACCAGACGTACGGGTCAGACTCCGCTGTGCAGTATGCTGAAAGCATCCTGGACTTTGCCAGGGACTCTGACTATACCGTTTACATGGTGGACAGTCTACTCGATCTCATGACGGGCGGAGACCATAGTAGAACTAAAAAGGTAAATATATTATGGTACTAAATTGAAACAGTCCTTATTTTTAAGTCAACACACTTATAATCATGTTGCTCAAATGCTGTTCAATTAAATCTAGCTTCGTGTGAAACGAAATAAAATCACCAATCAAATTAATGTATGTAAGTAAATTAATTAAATAAACTAATATAAATTTCTTTGCAGACATTAGACGACCGTCGCCAGCTCCGCGAGGAGGAGGAAGCCGTCAAAACGGTGCTGGAGACGAAACCCCTGGACGCAGTCAAAATCGACATCGACGAGCTTCGCTCTCTATCAGACCTGGGCATCCAGGTGGACTTTTTGGATAACATAAAAGACCAGGTGAAGACTAGCGAGGAGCAGATAGAGCTGCAGGACAAGCTCAACAACATGTCCGGCCTGCTGGACAAGCTGCACAAGATCCAGTACCAGCGGCTGTCGCAGCCCTTGCCGACACACCTCGCGAACGTGCAGGGCCCCAGCGAGGAGGAGGTCACGCTCGCGGATACCATTACCACCAGTCTGACGGATATTGCGAAGCGACTCAATCCGGGAGACATTGTGCCGGTGGCGGGCGTGCGCAAGGCTCTGGGGGTTGTCGGGCCTGAGCCGGACGCCTCGGCGCCGCAGGAGGTCGACTTGGAATCTGAGCTGCGGCAGTTTTTAGAGAGCGAGAATAATTTGGTGAATTCGCCTCTGAGGGCGGACGACAAGACTATCGAAGAGATTTTAATGGAGTAATTTCAAAATAATACAAAGGAATATAGTAATTGTATTATGACACATTATACAATGTAATCAAATCTGTATCAGTCTACTAAATCACTAAATAAAAAATGTATATTAATGTATTGATTTTACTTCTGGCTACTTCAAGACATCTTGACATCCTGGGTCGAAATTTTAAGGGATTTCGTCCAAAATTTAAGAATTTTTAAGATTTATTGACCCATGTATCCCCCCTTCTGGTTGATAAATCGTAAAAATTCTTAAATTTTCGATCAATTCTCATGAAATTCGGTAACATTTTCGCATCCCGGCTTGAAATATTATCACAATTTCGTATGTTGGTCGAAATTTCAAGCGATTTCAGCCAAAATTTAAGAATTTTTAAGATTTATTGACCCATGTATCCCCCCTTTCTTGTTGATAAATCGTAAAAATTCTTAAATTTTCGATCAAATCTCGTGAAATTCGGCAACATTTTCGCATCCCGGCTTGAAATATTATCACAATTTCGTATGTTGATCGAAATTTCAATCGATTTCAGCTAAAATTTAAGAATTTTTAAGATTTATTGACCCATGACTCCCCCCTTCTGGTTGATAAATCGTAAAAATTCTTAAATTTTCGATCAAATCTCGTGAAATTCGGTAACATTTTCGCATCCCGGCTTGAAATATTATCACAATTTCGTATGTTGATCGACATTTCAAGCGATTTCAGCCAAAATTTAAGAATTTTTAAGATTTATTGACCCGTGTACTCCTCTCTTCTGGTTGATAAATCGTAATAATTCTTAAATTTTCGATCATATCTCGTGAAATTCGGTAACATTTTCGCATCCCGGCTTGAAATATTATCACAATTTCGTATGTTGATAGAAATTTCAAGCGATTTCAGCCAAAATTTAAGAATTTTTAAGATTTATTGACCCATGTACTCCCTCCTTCTGGTTGATAAATTGTAAAAATTCTTAAATTTTTGATCAAATCTCGAGAAATTCGGTAACATTTTCGCATCCCGCTTTGAAATTTTATCACAATTTCGTATGCTGGTCGAAATTTCAAGCGATTTCGGCGAAATTTAAGAATTTTTAAGATTTATTGACCCATGTATCCCCCCTTCTAGTTGATAAATCGTAAAAATTCTTAAATTTTTGATGAAATCTCGTGAAATTCGGCAACATTTTCGCATCCCGGCTTGAAATATTATCACAATTTCGTATCCTGGTCGAAATTTCAAGCGATTTCGACCAAATTTAAGAATTTTTAAGATTTATTGACCCATGTACTCCCCCTTCTGGTTGATAAATCGTAAAAATTCTTAAATTTTTAATCAAATCTCGTGAAAGTCGGTAACATTTTCGCATCCCGGCTTGAAATATTATCACAATTTCGTATGTTGATCGAAATTTCAAGCGATTTCAGCCAAAATTTAAGAATTTTTAAGATTTATTGACCCATGTACTCCCCCCTTCTTGTTGATAAATCGTAAAAATTCTTAAATTTTCGATCAAATCTCGTGAAATTCGGCAACATTTTTGCATCCCGGCTTGAAATATTATCACAATTTCGTATTCTGGTCGAAATTTCAAGCGATTTCAGCCAAAATTTAAGAATTTTTAAGATTTATTGACCCATGTATCCCCCCTTCTTGTTGATAAATCGCAAACATTCTTAATTTTTGATCAAATCTCGTGAAATTGGGCAACATTTTTGCATCCCGGCCTGAAATATTATCACAATTTCGTATGTTGGTCGAAATTTCAAGCGATTTCGGCCAAAATTTAAGAATTTTTAAGATTTGTTGACCCATGTACTCCGCCCTTCTGGTTGATAAATCGTAAAAATTCTTAAATTTTTGATCAAATCTCGTGAAATTCGGTAACATTTTCGCATCCCGGCTTGAAATATTATCACAATTTCGTATGTTGATCGAAATTTCAAGCGATTTCAGCCAAAATTTAAGAATTTTTAAGATTTATTGACCCATGTACTCCCCCCTGCTGATTGATAAATCGTAAAAATTCTTAAATTTTTGATCAAATCTCGTGAAATTCGGTAACATTTTTGCATCCCGACCTGAAATATTATCACAATTTCTTATGTTGGTCAAAATTTCAAGCGATTTTAGTCAAAATTCAAGAATTTTTAAGATTTATTGACCCATGTACTCCCCCCTTCTGGTTGATAAATTGTAAAAATTCTTAAATTTTTCATCAAATCTCGTGAAATTCGGTAACATTTTTGCATCCCGGCTTGAAATATTATCACAATTTCGTATGTTGATCGAAATTTCAAGCGGCTTCAGCCAAAATTTAAGAATTTTTAAGATTTATTGACCCATGTATCCCCCCTTCTTGTTGATAAATCGTAAAAATTCTTAAATTTTCGATTAAATGTCGTGAAATTCGGTAACATTTTCGCATCCCGGCTTGAAATATTATCACAATTTCGTATGTTGGTCAAAATTTCAAGCGGTTTCAGCCAAAATTTAAGAATTTTTATGATTTATTGACCCATGTACTCCCCCCTTCTGGTTGATAAATCGTAAAAATTCTTAAATTTTCGATTAAATGTCGTGAAATTCGGCAACATTTTCGCATCCCGGCTTGAAATATTATCACAATTTCGTATGTTGATCGAAATTTCAATCGATTTCAGCTAAAATTTAAGAATTTTTAAGATTTATTGACCCATGACTCCCCCCTTCTGGTTGATAAATCGTAAAAATTCTTAAATTTTCGATCAAATCTCGTGAAATTCGGTAACATTTTCGCATCCCGGCTTGAAATATTATCACAATTTCGTATGTTGGTCGAAATTTCAAGCGATTTCAGCCAAAATATAAGAATTTTTAAGATTTATTGACCCATGTACTCCCCCCTTCTGGTAGATAAATCGTAAAAATTCTTAAATTTTTGATCAAATCTCGTGAAATTCGGTGACATTTTCGCATCCCGGCCTGAAATATTATCACAATTTCGTATGTTGATCGAAATTTCAAGCGATTTCAGCCAAAATTTAAGAATTTTTAAGATTTATTAACCCATGTACTCCCCCTTCTGGTTGATAAATCGTAAAAATTCTGAAATTTTCGATCAAATCTCGTGAAATTCGGTAACATTTTCGCATCCCGGCTTGAAATATTATCACAATTTCGTATGTTGATCGAAATTTCAAGCGATTTCCGCCAAAATTTAAGAATTTTTAAGATTTATTGACCCGTGTACTCCCCCCTTCTGGTAGGTAAATCGTAAAAATTCTTAAATTTTTGATCAAATCTCGTGAAATTCGGCAACATTTTCGCATCCCGGCTTGAAATATTATCACAATTTCGTATGTTGATCGAAATTTCAAGCGATTTCAGCCAAAATTTAAGAATTTTAAGATTTATTGACCCTTGTACCCCCCCCTACTGGTTGATAAATCGTAAAAATTCTTAAATTTTTGATCAAATCTCGTGAAATTCGGTAACATTTTCGCATCCGGGCTTGAAATATTATCACAATTTCGTATGTTGATCGAAATTTCAAGCGATTTCAGCCAAAATTTAAGAATTTTTAAGATTTATTGATCCGTGTACTCCCCTCTTCTGGTGATAAATCGTAAAAATTCTTAAATTTTTCATCAAATCTCGTGAAATTCGGTAACATTTTCGCATCCCGGCTTAAAATATTATCACAATTTCGTATGTTGATCGAAATTTCAAGCTATTTCAGCCAAAATTTAAGAATTTTTAAGATTTATTGACCCTTGTACTCCCCTCTTCTGGTTGATAAATCGTAAAAATTCTTAAATTTTCGATCAAATCTCGTGAAATTCGGCAACATTTTCGCATCCCGGCTTGAAATATTATCACAATTTCGTATGTTGATCGAAATTTCAAGCGATTTCAACCAAAATTTAAGAATTTTTAAGATTTATTGACCCAGGTACTCCCCCCTTCTGGTTGATAAATCGTAAAAATTCTTAAATTTTCGATCAAATCTCGTGAAATTCGGCAACATTTTTGCATCCCGACCTGAAATATTATCACAATTTCGTATGTTGATCGAAATTTCAAGCGATTTCAACCAAAATTTAAGAATTTTTAAGATTTATTGACCCATGTACTCCCCCCTTCTGGTTGATAAATCGTAAAAGTTCTTAAATTTTCGATCATATCTCGTGAAATTCGGTAACATTTTCGCATCCCGGCTTGAAATATTATCACAATTTCGTATGTTGGTCGAAATTTCAAGTGATTTCAGCCAAAATTTAAGAATGTTTAAGATTGATTGACCCATGTACTCCCCCCTTCTGGTTGATAAATCGTAAAAATTCTTAAATTTTCGATCAAATCTCGTGAAATTCGGCAACATTTTTGCATCCCGACCTGAAATATTATCACAATTTCGTATGTTGATCGAAATTTCAAGAGATTTCAGCCAAAATTTAAGAATTTTTAAGATTTATTGACTTATGTATCCCCCCTTCTTGTTGATAAATCGTAAAAATTCTTAAATTTTTCATCAAATCTCGTGAAATTCGGTAACATTTTCGCGTCCCGGCTTGAAATATTATCACAATTTCGTATTCTGGTCGAAATTTCAAGCGATTTCAGCCAAAATTTAAGAATTTTTAAGATTTATTGACCCATGTACTCCCCCCTTCTGGTTGATAAATCGTAAAAATTCTTAAATTTTTGATCGAATCTCGTGAAATTCGGCAACATTTTCACATCCCGGCTTGCAATATTATCACAATTACGTATGTTGATCTAAATTTCAAGCGATTTCAGCCAAAATTTAAGAATTTTTAACATTTATTGACCCGTGTACTCCCCTCTTCTGGTTGATAAATCGTAAAAATTCTTAAATTTTGATCAAATCTCGTGAAATTCGGTAACATTTTCGCATCCCGGCTTGAAATATTATCACAATTTCGTATGTTGGTCGAAATTTCAAGGGATTTCAGCCAAAATTTAAGAATTTTTAAGATTTACTGACCCATGTACTCCCCCCTTCTGGTTGATAAATCGTAAAAATTCTTAAATTTTTGATCAAATCTCGTGAAATTCGGCAACATTTTCGCATCCCGGCTTGAAATATTATCACAATTTCGTATGTTGATCGAAATTTCAAGCGATTTCTGCCAAAATTTAAGAATTTTTAAGATTTATTGACCCATGTACTCCCCCCTTCTGGTTGATAAATCGTAAAAATTCTTAAATTTTGATCAAATCTCGTGAAATTCGGCAACATTTTTGCATCCCAGCTTGAAATATTATCACAATTTCGAATGTTGATCGAAATTTCAAGCGATTTCGGCCAAAATTTAAGAATTTTTCAGATTTATTGACCCATGTACTCCTCCCCCTTCTGGTTGATAAATCGTAAAAATTCTTAAATTTTGATCAAATCTCGTGAAATTCGGCAACATTTTCGCATCCCGGCTTGAAATATTATCACAATTTCGTATGTTGGTCGAAATTTCAAGCGATTTCAGCCAAAATTTAAGAATTTTTAAGATTTATTGACCCATGTACTCCCCCCTTCTGGTTGATAAATCGTAAAAATTCTTAAATTTTGATCAAATCTCGTGAAATTCGGTAACATTTTCGCATCCCGGCTTGAAATATTATCACAATTTCGTATGTTGATCGAAATTTCAAGCGATTTCAGCCAAAATTTAAGAATTTTTAAGATTTATTGACCCATGTACTCCCCCCTTCTGGTTGATAAATCGTAAAAATTCTTAAATTTTGATCAAATCTCGTGAAATTCGGTAACATTTTCGCATCCCGGCTTGAAATATTATCACAATTTCGTATGTTGGTCGAAATTTCAAGCGATTTCAGCCAAAATTTAAGAATTTTTAAGATTTATTGACCCATGTACTCCCCTCCTTCTGGTTGATAAATCGTAAAAATTCTTAAATTTTGATCAAATCTCGTGAAATTCGGTAACATTTTCGCATCCCGGCTTGAAATATTATCACAATTTCGTATGTTGGTCGAAATTTCAAGCGATTTCAGCCAAAATTTAAGAATTTTTAAGATTTATTGACCCATGTACTCCCCCCTTCTGGTTGATAAATCGTAAAAATTCTTAAATTTTGATCAAATCTCGTGAAATTCGGTAACATTTTCGCATCCCGGCTTGAAATATTATCACAATTTCGTATGTTGATCGAAATTTCAAGCGATTTCAGCCAAAATTTAAGAATTTTTAAGATTTATTGACCCATGTACTCCCCCCTTCTGGTTGATAAATCGTAAAAATTCTTAAATTTTGATCAAATCTCGTGAAATTCGGTAACATTTTCGCATCCCGGCTTGAAATATTATCACAATTTCGTATGTTGGTCGAAATTTCAAGCGATTTCAGCCAAAATTTAAGAATTTTTAAGATTTATTGACCCTTGTACTCCCCCCTTCTGGTTGATAAATCGTAAAAATTCTTAAATTTTCGATCAAATCTCGTGAAATTCGGTAACATTTTCGCATCCCGGCTTGAAATATTATCACAATTTCGTATGTTGATCGAAATTTCAAACGATTTCAGCCAAAATTTAAGAATTTTTAAGATTTATTGACCCGTGTACTCCCCTCTTCTGGTTGATAAATCGTAAAAATTCTTAAATTTTCGATCAAATCTCGTGAAATTCGGTAACATTTTCGCATCCCGGCCGAAATATTATCACAATTTCGTATCCTGGTCGAAATTTCAAGCGATTTCGGCCAAAATTTAAGAATTTTTAAGATTTATTGACCCGTGTACTCCCCTCTTCTAGTTGATAAATCGTAAAAATTCTTAAATTTTTCATCAAATCTCGTGAAATTCGGTAACATTTTCGCATCCCGGCTTGAAATATTATCACAATTTCGTATGTTGATCGAAATTTCAAGCGATTTCAGCCAAAATTTAAGAATTTTTAAGATTTATTGACCCATGTACTCCCCCCTTCTGGTTGATAAATCGTAAAAATTCTTAAATTTTGATCAAATCTCGTGAAATTCGGTAACATTTTCGCATCCCGGCTTGAAATATTATCACAATTTCGTATGTTGGTCGAAATTTCAAGCGATTTCAGCCAAAATTTAAGAATTTTTAAGATTTATTGACCCTTGTACTCCCCCCTTCTGGTTGATAAATCGTAAAAATTCTTAAATTTTCGATCAAATCTCGTGAAATTCGGTAACATTTTCGCATCCCGGCTTGAAATATTATCACAATTTCGTATGTTGATCGAAATTTCAAACGATTTCAGCCAAAATTTAAGAATTTTTAAGATTTATTGACCCGTGTACTCCCCTCTTCTGGTTGATAAATCGTAAAAATTCTTAAATTTTCGATCAAATCTCGTGAAATTCGGTAACATTTTCGCATCCCGGCCGAAATATTATCACAATTTCGTATCCTGGTCGAAATTTCAAGCGATTTCGGCCAAAATTTAAGAATTTTTAAGATTTATTGACCCGTGTACTCCCCTCTTCTAGTTGATAAATCGTAAAAATTCTTAAATTTTTCATCAAATCTCGTGAAATTCGGTAACATTTTCGCATCCCGGCTTGAAATATTATCACAATTTCGTATGTTGATCGAAATTTCAAACGATTTCAGCCAAAATTTTAGAATTTTTAAGATTTATTGACCCGTGTACTCCCCTCTTCTGGTTGATAAATCGTAAAAATTCTTAAATTTTCGATCAAATCTCGTGAAATTCGGTAACATTTTCGCATCCCGGCCGAAATATTATCACAATTTCGTATCCTGGTCGATATTTCAAGCGATTTCTGCCAAAATTTAAGAATTTTTAAGATTTATTGACCCATGTACTCCCCTCTTCTGGTTGATAAATCGTAAATTCTTAAATTTTCGATCAAATCTCGTGAAATTCGGCAACATTTTTGCATCCCGGCTTGAAATATTATCACAATTTCGTATGTTGATCGAAATTTCAAGCGATTTCAGCCAAAATTTAAGAATTTTTAAGATTTATTGACCCGTGTACTCCCCCTTCTGGTTGATAAATCGTAAAAATTCTTAAATTTTTGATGAAATCTCGTGAAATTCGGCTACATTTTCGCATCCCGACCTGAAATATTATCACAATTTCGTATGTTGATCGAAATTTCAAGCGATTTCAGCCAAAATTTAAGAATTTTTAAGATTTATTGACCCATGCACTCCCCCCTTCTGGTTGATAAATCGTAAAAATTCTTAAATTTTCGATCAAATCTCGTGAAATTCGGTAACATTTTCGCATCCCGGCTTGAAATATTATCACAATTTCGTATGTTGAACGAAATTTCAAGCGATTTCAGCCAAAATTTAAGAATTTTTAAGATTTATTGACCCATGTACTCCCCCCTTCTGGTTGATAAATCGTAAAAGTTCTTAAATTTTCGATCATATCTCGTGAAATTCGGTAACATTTTCGCATCCCGGCTTGAAATATTATCACAATTTCGTATGTTGATCGAAATTTCAAGCGATTTCAGCCAAAATTTAAGAATTTTTAAGATTTATTGACCCATGTACTCCCCCCTTCTGGTTGATAAATCGTAAAAATTCTTAAGTTTTTCATCAAATCTCGTGAAATTCGGTGATATTTTCGCATCCCGACCTGAAATATTATCACAATTTCGTATGTTGTCGAAATTTCAGGCGATTTCAGCCAACATTTAATAATTTTTAAGATTTATTGACCCATGTACTCCCCCCTTCTGGTTGATAAATCGTAAAAGTTCTTAAATTTTCGATCATATCTCGTGAAATTCGGTAACATTTTCGCATCCCGGCCGAAATATTATCACAATTTCGTATCCTGGTCGAAATTTCAAGCGATTTCGGCCAAAATTTAAGAATTTTTAAGATTTATTGACCCGTGTACTCCCCTCTTCTAGTTGATAAATCGTAAAAATTCTTAAATTTTTCATCAAATCTCGTGAAATTCGGTAACATTTTCGCATCCCGGCTTGAAATATTATCACAATTTCGTATGTTGATCGAAATTTCAAGCGATTTCAGCCAAAATTTAAGAATTTTTAAGATTTATTGACCCATGTACTCCCCCCTTCTGGTTGATAAATCGTAAAAATTCTTAAATTTTGATCAAATCTCGTGAAATTCGGTAACATTTTCGCATCCCGGCTTGAAATATTATCACAATTTCGTATGTTGGTCGAAATTTCAAGCGATTTCAGCCAAAATTTAAGAATTTTTAAGATTTATTGACCCTTGTACTCCCCCCTTCTGGTTGATAAATCGTAAAAATTCTTAAATTTTCGATCAAATCTCGTGAAATTCGGTAACATTTTCGCATCCCGGCTTGAAATATTATCACAATTTCGTATGTTGATCGAAATTTCAAACGATTTCAGCCAAAATTTAAGAATTTTTAAGATTTATTGACCCGTGTACTCCCCTCTTCTGGTTGATAAATCGTAAAAATTCTTAAATTTTCGATCAAATCTCGTGAAATTCGGTAACATTTTCGCATCCCGGCCGAAATATTATCACAATTTCGTATCCTGGTCGAAATTTCAAGCGATTTCGGCCAAAATTTAAGAATTTTTAAGATTTATTGACCCGTGTACTCCCCTCTTCTAGTTGATAAATCGTAAAAATTCTTAAATTTTTCATCAAATCTCGTGAAATTCGGTAACATTTTCGCATCCCGGCTTGAAATATTATCACAATTTCGTATGTTGATCGAAATTTCAAACGATTTCAGCCAAAATTTTAGAATTTTTAAGATTTATTGACCCGTGTACTCCCCTCTTCTGGTTGATAAATCGTAAAAATTCTTAAATTTTCGATCAAATCTCGTGAAATTCGGTAACATTTTCGCATCCCGGCCGAAATATTATCACAATTTCGTATCCTGGTCGATATTTCAAGCGATTTCTGCCAAAATTTAAGAATTTTTAAGATTTATTGACCCATGTACTCCCCTCTTCTGGTTGATAAATCGTAAATTCTTAAATTTTCGATCAAATCTCGTGAAATTCGGCAACATTTTTGCATCCCGGCTTGAAATATTATCACAATTTCGTATGTTGATCGAAATTTCAAGCGATTTCAGCCAAAATTTAAGAATTTTTAAGATTTATTGACCCGTGTACTCCCCCTTCTGGTTGATAAATCGTAAAAATTCTTAAATTTTTGATGAAATCTCGTGAAATTCGGCTACATTTTCGCATCCCGACCTGAAATATTATCACAATTTCGTATGTTGATCGAAATTTCAAGCGATTTCAGCCAAAATTTAAGAATTTTTAAGATTTATTGACCCATGCACTCCCCCCTTCTGGTTGATAAATCGTAAAAATTCTTAAATTTTCGATCAAATCTCGTGAAATTCGGTAACATTTTCGCATCCCGGCTTGAAATATTATCACAATTTCGTATGTTGAACGAAATTTCAAGCGATTTCAGCCAAAATTTAAGAATTTTTAAGATTTATTGACCCATGTACTCCCCCCTTCTGGTTGATAAATCGTAAAAGTTCTTAAATTTTCGATCATATCTCGTGAAATTCGGTAACATTTTCGCATCCCGGCTTGAAATATTATCACAATTTCGTATGTTGATCGAAATTTCAAGCGATTTCAGCCAAAATTTAAGAATTTTTAAGATTTATTGACCCATGTACTCCCCCCTTCTGGTTGATAAATCGTAAAAATTCTTAAGTTTTTCATCAAATCTCGTGAAATTCGGTGATATTTTCGCATCCCGACCTGAAATATTATCACAATTTCGTATGTTGTCGAAATTTCAGGCGATTTCAGCCAACATTTAATAATTTTTAAGATTTATTGACCCATGTACTCCCCCCTTCTGGTTGATAAATCGTAAAAGTTCTTAAATTTTCGATCATATCTCGTGAAATTCGGTAACATTTTCGCATCCCGGCTTGAAATATTATCACAATTTCGTATGTTGATCGAAATTTCAAGCGATTTCAGGCAAAATTTAAGAATTTTTAAGATTTATTGACCCTTGTACTCCCCCCTACTGGTTGATAAATCGTAAAAATTCTTAAATTTTTGATCAAATCTCGTGAAATTCGGTAAAATTTTCGCATCCGGGCTTGAAATATTATCACAATTTCGTATGTTGATCGAAATTTCAAGCGATTTCAGCCAAAATTTAAGAATTTTTAAGATTTATTGATCCGTGTACTACCCCCTTCTGGTTGATAAATCGTAAAAATTCTAAAATTTTTGATCAAATTTCGTGAAATTCGGCAACATTTTCACATCCCGGCTTGAAATATTATCACAATTTCGTATTCTGGTCGAAATTTCAAGCGATTTCAGCCAAAATTTAAGAATTTTTAAGATTTATTGACCCATGTACTCCCCCCTTCTGGTTGATAAATCGTAAAAGTTCTTAAATTTTCGATCATATCTCGTGAAATTCGGTAACATTTTCGCATCCCGGCTTGAAATATTATCACAATTTCGTATGTTGATCGAAATTTCAAGCGATTTCAGCCAAAATTTAAGAATTTTTAAGATATATTGACCCAAGTACTACCCCCTTCTGGTTGATAAATCGTAAAAATTCTTAAATTTTTGATCAAATCTCGTGAAATTCGGTAACATTTTCGCATCCCGGCTTGAAATATTATCACAATTTCGTATGTTGATCGAAGTTTCAAGCGATTTCAGCCAAAATTTAAGAATTTTTAAGATTTATTGACCCAAGTACTCCCCCCCTTTTTGGTTGATAAATCGTAAAAATTCTTAAATTTTTGATCAAATCTCGTGAAATTCGGTAACATTTTCGCATCCCGGCTTGAAATATTATCACAATTTCGTAGGTTGATCGAAATTTCAAGCGATTTCAGCCAAAATTTAAGAATTTTTAAGATTTATTGACCCATGTACTCCCCCCTTCTGGTTGATAAATCGTAAAAATTCTTAAATTTTCGATCAAATCTCGTGAAATTCAGCAACATTTTTGCATCCCGGCTTGAAATATTATCACAATTTCGTATGTTGATAGAAATTTCAAGCGATTTCAGCCAAAATTTAAGAATTTTTAAGATTTATTGACCCATGTACTCCCCTCCTTCTGGTTGATAAATCGTAAAAATTCTTAAATTTTTGATCAAATCTCGTGAAATTCGGCAACATTTTCGCATCCCGGCTTGAAATATTATCACAATTTCGTATGTTGATCGAAATTTCAAGCGATTTCAGCCAAAATTTAAGAATTTTTAAGATTTATTGATCCGTGTACTCCCCTCTTTTAGTTGATAAATCGTAAAAATTCTTAAATTTTCGATCAAATCTCGTGAAATTCGGTAACATTTTCGCATCCCGGCTTGAAATATTATCACAATTTCGTATGTTGATCGAAATTTCAAGCGATTTCAGCCAAAATTTAAGAATTTTTAAGATTTATTGACCCATGTACTCCCCCCTTCTGGTTGATAAATCGTAAAAATTCTTAAATTTTTCATCAAATCTCGTGAAATTCGATGACAGTTTCGCATCCCGGTTTGAAATATAATCACAATTTCGTATGCTGGTCGAAATTTCATGCGATTGCGACCAAAATTTAAGGATGTTTAAGATTTATTGATCCATGTACTCCCCTTTTCGGGTTAATATATCGTAAACATTAAAAACCAATATTTGACCTTTAAAACAATATATTTCATTATTTCTTTAAGGTTAAATACTTACAAAATACAAAAAGAGGATATTAAAAAATAAGTATATTTATATAATATTTATTTAAAAATAGTCATTCTGCTAGTGAAGTACATTAGTAAAACTGTAATCCTTGAGAAAAAGAGTGTGCTCAATTGTCTTAATTGTAACTATCCGCTAATGGTCATAAATAAAAAATTTACTAAAATGTAATACACGTGCAAACTGTATATCGGTTTTATGCCACATGATATTTATTTTGCACGCATATTTTAGTATTCATCTACTCAGATTGTTTATGTATATATGTTTTAGCTCGGTTTTCGGTAGGTTCTCGAAGAGTGCAGCCCTGTTCTGGCCCTCGCCCTTTTTAACCCAGTGGCCGTAGACACGAAAAGCACAACCATCAATAACCTAAAGAATATATGTTGTAATAAGTATGACACTTTCTGTACATTGTACCTTTCGTAGTATCTTCAGTCTGTATGGATCACCTCGGGCGATGTCTAGACTAAGTGCCTCCGGTGTGTAGCGCAGACGTTTCAGTCGCACCATACAGCGCACCACCAAAATGGCCCACCGAAATTTCTCGGTAGCATTGAATTGTCGCTGCTGGAGTTTCTGCAAGAATAAATGAAAACTATTAGGGAGTAGTTGGTTTTGGTCCATCCTCATGTAGAATCAATTGGTAGTTTATTACCAGCGCCATTTGTGATATACGGCTGTACCGTCGGCTGTTGCATCGCAACGACTTTTTCAGGGGCGCAATATCTTCATCCCATAACTGCTGAAAAATAGAAGAAAGAAGGAAGAAGATAGAGAGATAGAGAGATAAACAGACATACAGCATGCTATGATTTTTGTTGCTATTAATATTCTAGTGAATATAATAAAAAAATAACAAACGTGAACATGGGAAGGCACAGAATTTGAGGAAGCAATGCTAAATAGACAAGAGCAACATATGATTGTATATTTAAGAGACATGTAAAAAGAACTCACCACTGTATGGAAAAACGAGTGTTCAAGAGCCTCCTCAATTGAAATACGCTTGGCTGGATCAACCACCAGTAGCCGCCTGATTAGGTCCTTTGGGGCCTCGGAAACGTCCGCCCATTCCGGTGACGAGAACGAGTACTTGCCCTCCATGATGTTCCGCAACATCAACATTTGTTTGCGATGCCAAAACGGCGGACAGCCCACTAAACTGAAAATTAAGTATAATTTGAACACTGTACATGCGAAACTTGTATGAAAACTTACAGTGTATACATAATAACACCACACGCCCATCTAAAACAAACGAAACCGAATCAGCTCAACCAAAGCTTTCAAGCCGCCTTGTTGGAATTATGTAAGCCACTTACATATCTACCTCAAAGGAGTAGCCCGGTTCATTCTCCATCATGTTGCAGCGCAGCGTTTCCGGCGCCAGGTAGCCAGGTGTGCCGCAGAGCTCTGAAACGAAACACAGATAAAATGAGTTGAAGGGTTTGACTCAGTGTTGGTGGTAAAACATACCCTGCAGCAGCTCGCCGGCCGCAATTGTCTTTGCAAAACCAAAGTCTGTGATCTTTACATTCAGACTGTCATCCAACAAAATGTTCTCGGGTTTCAGGTCACGGTGCACGACGCCCTTGGAGTGGACATAGAGCACACCCTCCAATATCTGTAATTTCATTTAATGTAACAGTAGTCTTTACTGTACATTTGTAACTGGATATATTGACCTTCTGCCATGTATAAGCAAGTGTGTAACCATATATTAAAACTACAGGGTTGATTTTCTGAAGTATCAAGTTGTAAAGCATGAATAACATTGTACTATACTTGAACAAGTGTCTAGTTTCAACTATTTAAGTGCTATGTTTAGCTTGTACTATGACCAATCACATATTGTGTGTGTTTTTTATTCGTAAGATGTGATTGGTACAAGCACATGTATAATTCCAACTAGAACTTATTGAAGTTTCTTGAAAAATCCAGTAGAATACTATAATAAAATTACAGAGTTTACAGACTTTCTTAAGTTGTAAAGCATGAATAACATTGTACTATACTTGAACAAGTGTCTAGTTTCAATTATTCAAGTGCTAGTTTTGCTCGTACTATGACCAATCACATATTGTGTGTGTCCTTTATTCAAGACATGATTGGTCATAGTACAAGCACATGTATAATTCAGAAACTAGAAACTTATTGAAGCTTCTTGACAAATCTAGTAGAATACACATACTGGCAGAAGGGCCTGAAGGTCAATAGGCAACTACAAATTGTAACAAATACAGAAACTAGAAACTTATTGAAGTTTCTTGACAAATCTAGTAGAATACACATACTGGCAGAAGGGCCTAAAGGTCAATAGGCACTATAAATTGTAACAAATACTGTAACTACTGTACTACTAACTTAGTATTAGTATACTAAAATAAAATTGAGTTGTTTTTATTCACCTACCTGTTTCATGATATACCTAGTTTTCTTTTCGGAGAGTGTGACAACAGTGGTCAAATAATCAAACAGCTCCCCATTTTTGCACAGCTCAAACACCAAGAAAATAAAAGTACTGGATTCAAAAACATCCTGCAGCTCAACTACAAAAACAAATACAATAAAATAAAATTCTGTTAATTTTTCCGAAACTTACTTAAATAAGGATGCCCTGCAACATGCCTCAAAATAGAAATCTCCTGCAGAGTGGAGTCATATGAAGACAACCCACCATCACTGGAATCATTGCTCAAATCTATTATTTTAGCTGCATACTCTCGACCGGTTTCTTTCTCAATGCACCTCCTCACTGTCGAACTAATCCCCCTACAATAGAACTCAGTACAAAAGTGTAGGTGGGTTTATGAAACAGAGTTTACCTTCCCAAAATTTCTTTCGGCTCGTACTTGGCATAGAACTCCTTTGCTGCATCCTTGTCAGGCAGCTTATCATCCTCCTCCTCTTTGGCCATCACAAATGAGGAATACAGGGTTCCTGGCTGGTCACTCCAAGGGGGGCTATCATGAACGTGTCACTGCGAGGCACTGTCGGTGGGCGCCCGGGGGCGGCAGCGTGTGACGCAACTGGGGCTATTTTGCAGCGCACGTGTAATAAACAAATGACGCAAACACTAACAGAAGCAACTGGTGGGAGAGGTGTCACAATTCACAACACTGAACGTAACCTCAATGGCAGTAGTCTTTAATGAAATGTCAGCTGTCAATGTCCGTACAGATTCCTGTTACCGACTTTGTTAATCCAGCCGCCCATAGGGCGGCGCTCGAATCAACCTTTTTTTTGGCATGAGGGGGGAATCTTCTAAAGACGGGCGGGGGAGCTCGCTGGCATTCTCACCCTGGGGTGCTGGATTCTAACCCATTTAGAGCCAACCTACCAGCTAAACCCCCATCTCTTTCCACTCCCAGGCCCGGGACCGCTCTCGCATTACTTTAAACCTGGGGTGTATCTCCGGATTACTTCTCCTCTTCCTCCCTTTTCCTTGTTATTTCCGTGAGGCATCCCATTTGCCTCTGTCCTCTATCATCATCACTATCATCCCTTCGGGTGTTATTTCCTCTCCCAACTCCTGCCATAAGATAGATCTTTGCCCGTCCACCGCTGGCAGTAGAAAATTGTGTCTACGGTGTCGTCGAAATTTCCGCAATACCCGCATGTATTAGTCACCGCCCGTTTCATTCTATGGAGATAAGCTATGAGGCTTCCATGACCCGTTAGGGTCTGAGTTAGAAGATAGTTTACTTGCCCGTGTCTTCTGCACACCCAGGCTCTTAACTCCGGGATAATCCTGCGCGTCCATATCGCTTGTTCCGTCAGCCCCTCCCTGCGCTCCTGCCATAGTCTGTGGGTTTCAGCCTCCTCCTCTGCCCGGGCGGTTGGTCCATCGCTCTTCCTGTGGTACCTCCGCTTCCTCTCGTTTGAGCACTATAAGGTGATTTGACATTCAGTTCAATGGGGACGATGCTGGCCACCACCAGCACCGCCTCCCTTGACGATGTTCTATAGGCGCTGGTTCCTATGAGGGCCGCCCGTCTCTGTACGGCCGCCATTAGTTGGCGGGTTCTCCCCACCTCCAACTTATGGGCCCACACCGGGGCGCCGTAGAGCATGATGTTCTCCGTCACCCTCACCAGCATCCTCCGTTTTGCCTTCCGGGGTCCCGGGATATTGGGCATGATTCTGTCTAGGGCTGTTCTTACATCGCTCGCTCTTCTAGCCGTCTCCCCCACGGGCGCAGCGAAGGTTATCCCTCGGTCGATCGTGACGCCTAGGTACTTCAGCGAGTCTTTGTACGGTAAAGGTGATCTGCCCGATCCTCCTTCTGTCGACCAGCATAACCGCCTCCGTCTTCTCCGCGGCCATGCTGAGCCCGCTCCCGTCCAACCATTCGCTGACCCGAGCCAGGCTCTTATCTCGATTGCTGTTCCAGAGTGTCGGTCCAAGAGCCGCGCCCATTGGCACCCCGCACTAGAGGGTCTTGTTTACGGTGGTCGTTTCAGTGGTGTACTTCCCCGTCCTCCACCTCAGGTAGCTTTCGAACATCCAGAGGAGCTTACCGTCGATACCCAGATTATTTCCACGATGAGTCTCCAATTTTTGAACGCATTTCTCACATCGAAGGTGATCTTTTTTGTTCTCCACGTGCCTTCCCCGCCTTATTAGCAATCTGGAGCACTTTTTTCACCGCCGCGACCGTGGGCCTCCCTGGTCTGAAGCCGTACTGTTGTTCGGACAGCCCCTCCCTCCTCCCCCCGGCCGCTCACGCTGGTTAGCCTCCCCAGTATTACATATTCGGGGGTGGGTGGGGTGCTCTGACCAGGCTGCGCACCGAAAGGTAGGGACACTACTACTCACTGCACTCGATTTGGGCGCGGACTCGCCCTGCTTGGCGTCACTCTCGCACTCTTTCGCACTGTCCGTGCCCCCAGGGGGGAGGGAGGAGGTAGCGGCACCCACGCACTGCTAAAGCTGGCACGCTTTTCGGGGCTAGCACTAATTTGCGCTGTTGCTCCGTCCGCCATGGTGTTTTGGCTGCCTCTGGTTCGTAGATGCGGCATACTGAAATATCAGTAGCCCCCTGGTTCGGTCTGCCTCTCTGTCGCCTTGATCCTCATCGTCATTACTTCTGCCGTGAATCGTTGGACCGATTTCCAGGCCTCGGGTGAGGTGATCATCAATGTGACTAGGGCTTTGGCTTCGATTTCGTGTCCCGGCTCGGACCGTAGTTGGTGTCGTTGGTTGGCCCACCTGCTGCATGTTGTAAGCGTGTGGAGGGGATCATCCTCGATCTCCTCTGCGCAGTGGACGCAGTTGGGAGAGGGAGCCTTGCCTATTCTGTGCCGGTAGGCTCCGAAGCAGCCATGGACAGTGAGCAGTTGGGTTAGCTCGTACGAGCATTAGCCATGGCTCCTCTCGGCCCATGCCCTAACGTCCGGGTCCAGGCTGCTTTGGTCCCCGCAGCCCATCTGTCCTGCCATGCTCGGATAGTGGTTTCCCGTGCCTCCCTTTTCGCTGCTTCAGCTGGTCTACCCGTTTCCCCAGCTTCCTCTAAGAGCAGGTCCACAGAGGGACTAGCCGCCAGGACCTCCGCTGCCTCTGTAGACACCGTGCGGTAGGCTAACCTTAGGTTCCCTACCCGTAGCGCATCTCTCAGTCTATTTCTATTTTTCTGGGAGGCTAGACTGCTAACAAAGGCTGGGGCTGCGTATAGCAGCCTCGAGGTTACAACACTTGCCAGGAGGCTGCGTGCTCCTTCCCCTGGTCCCCTTGTATTTGAGAGCAGTACGGCGGTGGCTGCCACAAATTTTGCCGCCCTCTCGCATGCCCTCTAGACTTGTCGGCTGTTAAATCTGCTGGCCTCCATCACGCATCCCAGGTAAACGAGGTGTGTTCCGATGACAATGGGCAACCTTTCTACCTTCAGAGTTCCTGTGGCGTTTGTCCTTCCAGTCCTTCTGGTTGACAGCCAGGTGGCTTCGGCCTTACTTGGGGCCAGAGACAGGCCGGACCTTTTCATCCAGTGTGAGGCCCAATTCACACATAAGCGGCGTCGGGCGGAGGCGCGGTGTAGGCGCGACGTCGCACAGGCGATTGTGATGTCCATATGCAGTGAAGGGGTGGACATTGCACCTTATATTTACATAGAGGCGTCGTGGAAGAGTTATGCCTGTCGCCTACCGTATCTCAGGCGAACAGGCGAAGGCGTGGCGAGAGGCACGACGCTTTCACGCCCCCTCTATATAAACATGTGATGCAATGCCCACTTAGGCCTAATTCACACATAAGCGGCGTCAGGTGCAGTGTAGGCGAGACGCAGGCGCGACGTCGCACAGGTGATTGTGATGCAGTGAAGGGGTGGACATTGCACCTTATGAACATAGAGGCGGCGTGGAGGAGTTATGCCTTTCGCCTGCCGTGTCTTGGGCGAAGAAGCGAGGACGCGGTGCCGGCGCTGCGAGAGGCACGACGCTTCAAGCCCCCTCTATATAAACATGTGGTGCAATGCCCACTTAGGTGACGAGGCGCGGGCATTTGCCTCGTACCTCACGCCGCGCCGGCACCGTGTCTTCGCCTAAGACACGGTAGGCGAAACTCTTGCACGCCGCCTCTATGTAAATATAAGGTACAATGTCAACCCCTTCACTGCATATGGACATCACAATCGCCTGTGCGACGTCGCGCCTGCGCCGGCAGCTCGTTTTCGCCTCTTCGCCTACCGTGTCTTACTCTTCCACGCCGCCTCTATGTAAACATATAGTGTAATGTCCACCCCTTCACTGCATATGGACATCACAATCGCCTGTGCAACGTCGCGCCTACACCGCGCCTCCGCCCGACGCCGCTTATGTGTCAATTGGGTCTGAGATAGCCGCTATTACTTCGTTGGCCTTATCTATGGATGTGTGTGGATGCTAGGCGCAACTGACTACCGCCAGGTCATCGGCGTATCCTATGACTGCGGTGCCCTTCGGTCCATCTAGGAGAAGTACTCCGTCGTAGGCGATCGACCATAGTAAGGGCTCCAAGACCGAGCCTTCGGGTAACCCCCCCCGGGTCATCTCGAAGGTGTGCTCTTTTCCTCCCTCCTTCAGTTGCAGTGCCCTTTAGTCAAGGTAACTGCGTTGATGATCCTGATCAGGTAGCCGCTCTAGGGCGTTCAGAATATGGGCCCACGGGAATAAGTTAAAGGCGTTCTTCACGTCTAATGTAACCAGGAGGCAGTGTTTCCTTCTTCGTTTTTGGCCGGAATTTGTCGCATCTGCGAGCTCTGTCACCTTTTGGATCGCTGCCGTGGTGGATCTGCCTTTCTGAATCAGTATTGGGCCTATGGTTTCGTCGACGGCGGCGAGGCGATCCGCTATGACTCTTTCGAATATCTTTGCTACTCCATTCAGGAGGCATATAGGTCTGTATGCTCCCGGGTCTGAGGGTAGTTTTCCCGATTTTGGGAGAAGGACTATATTGGCCCTTTTCCATAGGTGGGGGAAGTGACTCCACCGCAGACAGGTCTGGAGGATTCCCAGTAGGTGTTCCGAGTCATAAGACATTGCCAGTCTTAGGCCCAATTCACACATAAGCGGCGCGGGGCGCAGGCGCGGTGTAGGCGAGGCGCATGCGCGACGTTGCACAGGCGATTGTGATGTTCATATGCAGTGAAGGGGTGGACATTGCAACTTATGTTTACATAGAGGCGGCGTGGAAGAGTTATGTCTTTCGCCTCTTCACCTACCGTGTCTTAGGCGAAGACGAGGTGCCGGCGCTGCGAGAGGCACGACGCTTCAAGCCCCCTCTATATAAAGATGTGGTGCAATGCCACCTTAGGTGACGAGGCACGGGCATTTGCCTCGTGCCTCTCGCCGCGCCGGCACCGCGTCTTCGCCTAAGACACGGTAGGCGAAACTCTTCCACGCCGCCTCTATGTAAACATAAGGTGCAATGTGCACCCATTCACTGCATATGGACATCACAATCGCATGTGCGATGTCGCGCCTGCGCCTCGCCTACACCGCGCCTGCGTCCGATGTCGCTTATGTGTGAATTGGGCCTTACTGCCTTACCCCGTCGGGTCCTGGTGCCTTCTTGGTGGGGAGCTTCCTAGCCGCGAGGGCCAGTTCCTCACAGGCAACTGGCGGGAATGACGCGGGTTGGCTTGGTTCCAGTATCTTCAAGCAGGTTTTTCCTTCATCCTATCTGCGATGTCCTCGGTGGATAGGGTGAGATCTAGGATCGATGAGTGGTTCCTTCGACGGAAAGTTGGGGCGTTCACCCGATTATGAATAGCGAGAGCGTTTGCAGCCACCCAGTCTGCCAGGTCCAGACCCCTCGTGTTGGTTGTCTTAGGCCCAATTCACACATAAGCGGCGTCGGACGCAGGCGTGGTGTAGGCGAGGCGCAGGCGCATTGTGATCTCCATATGCAGTGAAGGGGTGGACATTGCACCTTACGTTTACATAGAGGCGGCGTGGAAGAGTTTCGCCTCTTCGCCTACCGTGTCTTAGGCGAAGATGCGGTGTCGGCGCGGCGAGAGGCACGAGGCAAATGCCCGCGCCTCGTCACCTAAGTAGGCATTGCACCACATGTTTATATAGACGGGGCTTGAAGCGTCGTGCCTCCCGCAGCGCCGGCACCGCGGCATAAGGTGCAATGTCCACCCCGTCACTGCATATGGACATCGCAATCGTCTGTGCGATGTCGCGCCTCGCCTACATCGCGCCTGCGCCCGACGCCGCTTATGTGTGAATTGGGCCTTAGACCACAACTCGTGGGACTTTGCGTTGAAGTCCCCTCCTACGATAGTATGCCCTCCGAGATGGGGTGTTATCCCATCGACAGTCTCCTCCATGGTTCCATCGTGGCTGTTCGGCGAGATTACACACTAACAACACTAGTTGATCCCACTTTTGCCACCACAAAGTTCTCGCCGCTACTCGCTATCCCTATTCCCACTTGTGCGCTTGACCGCGCCCACATTGCTGCACTGCGGTCACGGCTTGTTGTTCATCCCCCGCCTTCGGTTGCCCTGATGTTTGGCTCACTGGCCAGGACTATATCATAGCCCCCCCCCCTTCTACGGTGGCCCCTAGTAAGGCTCGAATCCACCTGGAAAATCGTTACACCACCCAAAAGCTATGCCCGGAATTGAAAAAAATGGGATAGTAATTGCTCTTGGGCTTAGATTTAAGTATTATATATATATATATATATATATATATATATATATATATATAAATACTTCAATCATCTCCTTACCGATAGAAAACCTCTCTCTGCACCGAAATAGAACTCGAATTCGGGGCACATGTGGTGAATATCATCAAAGGAATCGACCATGCCAAAATCTAATCTAATTAGCTACTCTTGCTCTCCACATAGATATTATATTTTCTTTGATGGACCACCGGGCTGAAGGGAATACAACAAACCACAATCCTATATCTCTTTTAGTTATTGAGACAAGTGTTTTCAAAATGAATTGCCAAGATTTCTCATTATGGTTATTCTAAATAGTCTTAGATTGGGATATATACTGCCAATTAAAATGAAACATAGGATACTGGATACCATAGGAAGGCTCACATGTATAATCCACCACTAAAACAAGGATGAACGGTCCACACACACACAACAATTCCACCCCTTTACAAATATTAAATGATTAAATTTATTTTTTTCTTTTGTCACTTCTCAGTATACATATTTATTTAAATTTTTTTGTTTGCTGAAATATAATTATCTTAAAATGTACTCTAGAGATCTATAAGTATGCACATCATGTCTAATATAAAAAGCTTACAGGTTAAAAGGGGGTCCCTAAATGCTACAGATATATACAATTCCAAATACTCGGCGCTGGGGGAGTCTCATGATTGAAGTGGTAACACATAATTCCAACAAAGAGAGAGACGCAATATAAATTTCATACACCGGTGAACTTGCGCATGCGCTAATTATTGAATTTGGGTAGTTATATTAAAATTGGTTGCTAAATTTGACTATTCAATTTATTTAGTATGTGTAAAAGTGAAACAAGAATGAGTTGAAATTAATACAATTTGATGAATAGAATAGTTAGTGAAACATAATCAAAGATTGAAGTACTAGATTCATCAAGAAATTTGACGGCCGGTTCTACAATTGACATTTAACCGGAGAATAAGGCTATTCGTGGAATAAGTTTTTTCATATGAATGCTAATATCTCAAACTTATTCCACGAATAGCCTTATTCTACAGTTAACGTCAATTGTAGAACCAGCCCTGAGTTTCTAGATTCAATTATTTGTATTTAGCACCATACTATAACCAATCATGTCTCGAATAAGACATGTGAAGTATGTGATTGGTCATAGTACCAGCTATAAAATAAATAAATGAATGCGAAGTATGTGATTGGTCATAGTCCAGCTATAAAATAAATTAAACTAGAAACTTGTTCAAGTTTCTTGAGGAATCTAGTACAATGTAATTCATGTTTAAGAGCAGTTATGTGACAGTATTTATTTGTTATCCAGGTGTGAAATGTCGCCCATTTATTTTACTGGTCGCTGACTCTATATTACACTATTATACTAAATTTAACATATCAGCAAAAAAAACATTGTATAGCGCATGCGCAAGTCCCCACCTGGCGTTTTTCAATAAAACAAGAAAATACAACTAAAAAATAAAATAAAAACCAAACGATACGATAAAAACATTTATTACAAAGATATGTATACAGAGACGAAATAATAAAATTGCGCAGACAGACACGGGAGGGGGGATAAGTTGGTTAGATTGGAAACCAATAGGAAGAATAATAAAACGAAATACGTTTGGGTCGTGGGGGTGAATTTAAAAATACGCACACATTTAAAAAAAAAATCACAATTATAAAATCGATAGATATAAAATGTTTTCGCCCCTTCGTTGCGTATACAAAGTGGAAATCAGTTTTGGTCTCGAAGGGAGGAAAATTCAGGGGGGGGGGGGGGAGTGGAGTTTTATCTATGTACACAAGTCTATTTACGGGAAGACCTCACAAAAATATATCTATGTAGGGGCGGTCAAAGCGGGCATGCGACGTCGAATCAAATCAGCAATAACGTTTTATTTAATCGAATGAAGGGTGCAATCATAAGTAAATTTCTTGCAACATTTGTACTATTTTGAGGCACCGGCCGGACGCGCATGCCCACTTCAGCCACTGCAGGACCAATATTTACATAAACTCGCGGGTTCGGGGATGGGGGGTGTGTTTGTTGTAGAGGAGCACTCTGCTTGAAAAAAATATATGCATGCTGACCTCGGTTGTGCTACTGCCGAGCGCACCCTACCTCTCTAAACATTCAATATATGTATAATATTTATAAAAATTATATCTATCATTGCAAAATTAAAATATAAAATCGTTAAGATAATTTAAAAATTACACTACTTTATATTTATATATATATATATATATTATATGACTCGCTTTATTTATTCTATAAGCACCGCGAGGAGACACGAGCGGACGCATGCGCGCGACGATGTATATACATTATTGTAGCGTTTTAAATTAATATGAGTGCGGTGGTGGGGGGAGCGCGCGCACGCGCATTGCGTTGCTTGCGTGTTTCGTCACGGTGTTTTTTTAAGGGTACGTTGTGCCTCTGCGAGGGGCTGAAAATATATAACTGAATAAATATCACATTACCAATTTGTCCAAACATATTAACTCAAACTATGTTACCATTCACCAACATCGCATACACTTTATAGGTTTCATAAGCTATTGAATGGACCAATTGCAAACGTCATTATGAAAGAAATTGCCAAAAAAAAACTTGAACAGCGTTTTTATGGAATATTTTAAAATTATTGTCCTCGTTTTCTATGTTGATAAAAGCTTTCTCACGCGAATCGTGTTTGGTGCACAGAGCCCATTAGAACTTACATCTTAAAAAAATCATTTGAGTGCCATTGTTTCTACCCCAATGATAAATGATATCGACTACGTGAGTCGGGATTCGAACCAGGGTCACCCGACCATAACATTAGGACTTACTTCTTCAGAAAATCACTTCAGTGCCATTGTTTCTACCCCAATGATAAATGATATCGACTACCTCGGTCGGGTGACCCTGGTGCGAATCTCGACTGGAGTAGTCGATATCATTTATCATTGGGATAGAAATAATGGCACTTTTCATATGTAATAAACACTGAACTACGTCGGCGTGTAACTGTTTAATTATTTAATTAGAATACTGGCATACCTTAAGGCCTCGAACCTCTCGCAGCTTCCTCCAGTGCCCTGACCTTGAGTTCTCTCTCCCGTTGCCTGATAACAATAAATATCGATTAATACCACGGCCGCTTATTTGAATCATATAATCTCTGTGTAATATGTTATAAAATATATCAATAAAAACCAACCATTGGGCTACGTACCTGAGGTACTCTTCGTGCTGGGCGACTATCGATGGGTGCGGCGGGAACCTCTCGCGTTCAAGCAGCATCTGTCTCTGTAATTGTTCATGAGCCGCGGCCTGATTAACAAGATAGAAACAGATTTGGTATAAACTTTATACCAAGAAATCAAAACGAAGCATGGCAGAAGCCTGAGTTAGGTTTTGGTTTTGCAAAGCACTTAGAATTAATTCGTTCGTCCAGTTGAAAACACACGAGACCTGCAGCAGCGCGATCGGTGTTTTCAATTGGACGGAACAGTAGATAAATGGATTGTTGTATATCTTACCGCTCTTACCTGGTGCGCTAGCTGGTCAGCGTAGGGGCGGCCGAGCAGGTCGGGGTGGTGGAGTCCCAGTGGGCCGTCCCTGCCCGGAATCATGCCCGGCCTGGGGTAACCTGGGCCGCCTGAAGCTAAAACGATTAATATCAGTGCACCACGGCTGTAATTTCTTCAAATAAACAAGGCCGATTCGTACCACACAATCTCAAAGTCAAAATATTACATTTTATTTTACAATTTTTACTATAAATACCTCCTGGGACGGACAGGGCCCTTATCATGTGTAAATGACGTCACACACACGTCACCGTTTAACAAGGTTTCAGACAGTGCCACGTGATTGTACTCATAAAAAAACTATTAATAAAAATATCTTAGGCGCGGTACACACTTGAGAAACAAGTTTTGTGAAACTGGCTTGATGAAACTAGTTTTATGTTTTGGTGCACAAATAGGAAACCATTTTTCTACAGTTCTATTATGTCCTCATAAAAATTGTAATTGTAAAAAAAATTTCCATGTATTTTGGACTTGGTCCCTATTACTGTATTTTTCGATATACTCTATTAGTTCAATAGTCTATCAAAGCAAAAAACAGTCTGAACAGTCTACCAAATATAAACTGAAATGATAAGAAATATAAAAAACAAACAAACATTGTCAAACATGAAATTACATTTCGACGAAACCTATATTTTTGGTTGCGTAAAACTAGTTTTATGAAATTACAGTTTCAAGAAACTAGGGCGCTCCTTCCTATATGTTTTATATCTAATGGTTTCATGAAACTTAGTTTCAAGTTTCACGAAACTTAGTTTCAAGTTTCATGAAACTTAGTTTCAAGTTTCATGAAACTAGTTTCTCAAGTGTGCATGGCGCCTTATATTAAATATTAGTCATTAAGACTTTGAAAAAGCAGGAAATGAGGTACGAAGAACCCTGCATATTAAAACAAATTAAACGTATTGTTCAGCTAGTTACCTGGCAACGGGAAGCCTGCCGCCGCGGCCGCAGCCTCCTGCTGCGCCTGTTGCTGTTGTGGATGCAGGTGCAGGTGTGTGTGGGCGTGCGTATGGGCGTGGGTGTGCGCGTGGTATTCCGGGGAGATGCCGGCCATTTGTAGGCGGACCTAGAACAATGCAATAGTCACGTCGGTGTGAAAAGCGTGTGCGCGAACGCAATGACACGTTACCATTGGGTCGGTGGCCAGGGCGAGGCGCTCCGCTTCGAGTTGCGCATGCGCCGGGTGGTGTGGATGTCCGGGCGGGGCGCCGGGCGGCCCTTGCGGTCCCGGCGGCGGCGGTATGCCCAGTCTTTCCAATCTCTCTCGCTCCAGCTGGCTCAGCTGCGCGCTACCACCGGCGCCCGGGTAGAAGGCTAGGTGGTGCAGCGGCATACCTGCAGGACCTAACAAAATAACATCAATCAAATTATAATAGCATCTTCCATGTAATAATACAACAAATTCCTGGTTTCATACGAAGAAACGACTTTAAAGAATATAATTTCCAAGAGAGCATTATTCGCATTACCGACGATATCGATTTCCTTCAAACTAGGTGAGTAACTAAGGGGAAATTACGAGGGCATCCTAGATCTCACAATATGCCCCTCCCCCCCCCCCCCCCTTACCATGGTTCGAAAGATCAGGGGGTGGAAGGTGCTCGACTTGGAGACCCACAGCGATCACCTGCTCTGGATAGTTGGCTGGAGGGTAGCATAGCTACAGACACTTAGGCCTCAAAATGGGCCCATTGTGAAACCTCCCTTTAAGGCTGCTCACTCGTGCCACCAGTCAATTTTGCGTACGAGCTGCAAAACTCTGGCGGGTGATGGCGATCACCTGTACGTGACCCTCCATGTCGGCAACGCCAGAAGAAAATCGGCGACAACGGAGGGGTTCAACGCCAAGACCCTGGATCGGGACGAGTTGGAGAGAAATATAGGAAGGCCAAAAAACGCTGCGGTCTGCCATCAAAGCTGCCAAAAAGACGAGGTGGGCCAAGCTATTACGGACCATCGAGGGCGACATATGGAGTGAGGGGTACCGAATTGCCCTCAGACGCCTGAAGGCGAGGCCACCACCACCCATACTCAGTGAGGACGAATTTGCTCACATAGTCCGGGAGTACTTTCCGGGGGCCGAGGAGGATAAGACCGAAAAGTCGCAGGAGGAGACGGCAAAGCCTAGGCTCATAGACGTGGAGCCCTTCACACCCGAGGAGCTAGACACTGCAGTAAGGACACTGGCCAGCAACAAGGCGTTACCAGAAGTCTTTCAGGCGGTGATGAACAGAGCGCTCAGCCAGGGGGGACTTCCCAGCAAGATGGAAGAGGGCGAGGCTGGTCCTAATCCCCATGCCAGGTATGCCCCAGGACAGCCCATCGTCGTGTCTAGCATATATAGGGGTCTCCCTGTGTATGCTAGACACGACGGGCAAGGTCCTGGAATACCTGGTTCTGGGACGGATTACAGCACACACTGAGGCTCCTGATGGACTGTCCGACCACCAGCATGGTTTCAGGCCGGGCTGATCCACCATTAAAGCCCTGGACAAGGTCCTTGAAATAGCAAGGGCCGTCATGGAAGAGGCAGTTGTGCGACCTCGTGACGGTCGACGTGAGGAACGCCTTTAGCACTGCACATTGGGAACTTACCGTGGTAAGGTGCAGGGAGATGGGACTCCTCGACGATATGACGAGGCTGATGGAGAGCAATCTGGAGCCTCCTAGTGGCAGGAGTAGACGGGGGAAAGATCAAGAGCCTCACCCTGAAGTGGGGCGTTCCACAAAAGTCCGCGCTGGGACCCACACTGTGGAACGTCATGTGTGACGCCATTGTCTTAATTCCTTTACCCGATGGAGCCAAGGTGGTGGGCTACGCTGACGATGTGCCAATGGCCGTGACCGGCGCTGACGAGGAGGAGTTGAAAGGGAGAGTAGGCGCCAGCCTGGAAGAGCTGCGACGCTGGATCGCCGACAACTTCATCCAGGTCGCGGAGGGAAAACAGAGGCGGTGCTCCTCCTAGACGCTGCTCGGAAGTTTGCTCCGCATCGGATCCACGGAAGCGATCCCGAAAAGGGAGGTCAAGAACCTGGGGATCGTTATCGATCAGGGCATGACCATCCGGAAGCACTTAGAACTGGCAGGGACGAGAGCAGCTAAATGCACTGCGCCTCTGGCAGCGATCATGGCTAACCGACGAGGACCCAGGCAAATCAAGAGGGCGATGCTTGCAAAGGTGGCCGATAGTGTAAGGCCCAATTCACACATAAGTGGCGTCCGGCGGAGGCGCGGTGTAGGCGCGGTGCAGGCGCGACGTTGCACAGGCGATTGTGATGTCCATATGCAATGAAGGGGTGGACATAGAGTTGCCCTCGTCTCGCAGCCACCGTGGCTCAGGCGAAGAGTCGGTGCCGGCACGACGAGAGGCACGAGGGAAATGTCCGCGCCTCGTCACTTAAGTGGGCATTGCACCATATGTTTATATAGAGGGGCGTGAAAGCGTCGTGCCTCTCGCCGCACCGGCACCGCAACTTCGCCTCTTCGCCTGAGACACGGTAGGCGAAGAGGCGAGAGGCATAACTCTTTCAAGCCGCCTCTATCTTAACATAAGGTGCAATGTTCACCCCTTCACTGCATATGGTCATCACAATCGCCTGTGAGACATCGCGCCTGCACTTCGTCTACATCGCGCCTCCACCCGACGCCGCTTATTGTGAATTGGGCCTTATATATGAATTGGGCCTAATGCTATACGCCGCCCCGGTGTGGAGCCACAGGTTCGTCTATAGTCCTGGTTTCCTAGCAAGCGGTGTCCATAAATACGGCCGTTTTGACGTCATTTACACATTACAAGATACGTTTTAAGTTCATGTAATTGAATAACTCACCAGATTCCAGTGTAATTCATGACATTTTCTCAGTACTTTGAAGTATACCGCTCTCTGGATTACCAGATTTATTTAAATATACATAAAAGAAATGTGTGTCGTCAAAATGACGTGAAATACGGCCGCTTTTGTCGACAGCGCTTCCTAGGAAACCAAGGCTTATCAGCGGACAAGGGAAATTCTCGCATGGAAACTGCGGTACGGGTAGCGAGGGGCTACAGGACTGTGTCCAGAGAAGCCATACAAGTCATTGTGGGCATACCTCCAGTCGAACACCTGGCGCAGGAGCGCGCTGGCCGCTTCCGAGAAGGTCTGAACACCGCGGCGGCTAGAGGCAGAACGGTTCAAAAATTGAAGAGGGATTTCGACAATCTGGAGTGAAAAGCCGGTTGGACCAGACAACTTATCCCCAGGATACAGCCTTGGGTATCCAGAACGCACGGAGAGGTGGGCTACGAGCTCACGCAAGTCCTATGGCGTGCTCGATTGTGTCCACCGGGGCCACACTCCTAGAGGAGTGCCCCCTGTGCGCGGCCGCGGTGGATACTACCGACCACGCCATATTTACGTGTCCCAGATGGGCGGCCCTTGAACCACTCACCGGGACCCGCTTGACGCCAGAGAATATGGTAATTACCATGCTGGAGAGCCCTGAAGCGAGGACAGCAACCAACAACTATGTCACCACCGTCATGAAGGAACGCACCAGGGAGGAGCGAGAACGTCTGGGACGGAACACATCGCGGTGCCGTGGGATAACTGTGTAGATACTCCAAAACATGCGCAGATGACGCAATGACTCCCCCAACCTGAAGGCTACAATGAGCAATAGGTACCGGTTCCAAGGGTTCCGGGTTTAGTGGGTATTTCTGGTAGCGAAATGCAAGACGAATTCCACACTACCCGGCGAGAAGCGCCGGGTGTGTGTAGGTCCAATTCACACATAAGCGGCGTCGGGCGGAGGCGCGGTGTAGGCGCGACGTTGCACAGACAATTGTGATATCCATATGCAGTGAAGGGGTGGACATTGCACCATATGTTTACATAGAGGCGGCGTGGAAGAGTTTCGTCTCTTCGCCTATCGTGCCTTAGGCGAAGAGGTGGAGCCGGCGCGGCGAGAAGCACGAGGAAAATGCCCGCGCCTCGTCACCTAAGTGGGAATTGCACCACATGTTTATTTAGAGGGAGCGTGAAAGCTTCGTGCCTTCGCCTCTTCGCCTGAGACACGGTTCCTGCGAGGCTTAACTCTTCCATGCCGCCTCTATGTGAACATAAGGTGCAATGTCCACCCCTTCACTGCATATGGACATCACAATCGTCTGTGCAACGTCGTGCCTGCACCTCGTCTAGGCCGCGCCTCCGCCCCACGCCGCTTATGTGTGAATTGGGCCTAAGAGGCGAAGGCGAGGTGTCGGCGCGGCGAGAGGCACGACGCTTTCACGCCCCCTCTATATAAACATGTCGTGCAATGCCCACTTAGATAACGAGGCGCGGGCATTAACCTCGCGCATCTCGCACGTCGGTACCGCTTATTCGCCAACGCGAAGGGGCACGGTGCCGGCGCGGCGCACCCTTCATTGCATATAGACATCACAATCGCCTGTGCGACGTCGCGCCTGCACCTCGCATAAACCGCGCCTCCGCCCGACGCCGCTTATGTGTGAATTGGGCCTAATAGCATTACATAACCCCCTCACCCTCGCGAAAAAAAGGCTAAGTAAACATTCTAGCAAACAGATGATGGTGCTGCGTTAGATGTTTATACTTCGATAAAATGGAAACGAAACCGCTACCCCGTTAGAAATTACAAAAAAAAAGTAAATAACTTACCGCCTGGTCCAGCCAATCCAGCTGCGGCGTACCTCCGCTGCAGCTCCATCCAATGCGGGTCCATCGGATTCGGCGGCGCGCGCATCCCACTCTTCATGATCTCCTCTTTGAGACGGTCGTTCAGCTCGCGCTCCCTCAACTCGCGGATCTCCCGCTCGCGCTTCTCCCGCTCCAGGTGCTCCAGCTCCATGCGCTCACGAGCGCCCGGCCCGTACATGTTATTTAGCTGGTACTGCAGCATGGGGTCCATACAGTGCGACGGCATCAGAGACCGCGGCATGTGACCTTGAAAATGCAAACCGCCTAATTTCATGTCACAGGCACATTCTTTTTTTGGATGATCCGCGGGTAGCTTTGTTCCACCAACGCGCCAACAAGTTGCCCGCAATACAAACAGAAACGTTTTGTTTGAAACATATGACTTAATGAAACTAGAAATTTTAAAATGAAAACGACTTCTAATTACTGCACCATGTCGACGTGATTTTCTAAAATGTTATCAAAGTCAAAGTGAGAGTTTTTGCATGTGAATAAAATCTCATTTAGTTTTACTAAAGAGTTTGAAAAGTAATGAAGCTCCATTCACATAGAGATTTTGGACTATGTGGTGGTCATAGGGATCGGAAGGGAAGAGTTGGAGTGCTTCAAGGTGGAAAACGTAGGGGGGTCGGATCATGTACCGGTGGAGGTGGTCGTGAGAGTGAGGACAGTTGTGAAGGGAGAACAGAGGATTGGATGGAGCGAACCTGATAGGGATGCATATGAGAAAAAGCTAAAACGCGTAAAATGGGAGGATGTGCATTTGATGCTCCAGTTGGAGAGAGTGACGGTGGCTGCATTGGAGAAGAAGAAGAGTGGGGGGCAGAGGGAGAGTTGGTTTGACGAGGAATGTAGGGTGAAGAAGTCGAGCTGGCGAAGTGGAGGAATGGGAGAGGTGAAGTGGAAAGGACCAATCAGGCGACGAGGGAGTTCGAGAGAACCTGCGAGGGGAAGAAGATAGAGGTTGAGGGAGTGTGTGACAGAGAAAAGGCTGTGGGAAATCCTGAAGGGAAGTGTAAAAATAAACAAAGTTAACATATAGCTGGCAGAGTGGGAGAAGAGCTGTAGTGAGATGGCGGGGTCAGAGGTGGATTTAGGGAGTTCGAGACCGGTGGTAGGAAGGGAGGCGTTTTCGCGGGAAGAGGTCGACATGGCCCTAGGGCAGCTGAAACTGGGAAAGGCGGCGGGGTAAGATGGGCTGAAGGCAGAGGTTTTCAAAAGATTACCAGAGGAAGGAAGAGATACGTTACTGCAGGTTATCAATAGGGTGTGGAGTGGTGAGAAGGAGCTGTAGGAAGAGTGGCGTGTGGGGGTGGTGGTTCCGGTACATAAAGGGGGAGCGGCATCGGATCTAAACAACTATAGGGGGATTACTGTTATGAGTGCGGCATACAAGGCCATCATGACAATGGTGAAAAATAGACTAGATAGTGGACAGAAAAAGGCTGCTGCCGGAATGCCAGGGTGGATTCAGAAAGGGAAGAGGGACGAGGAAGCAGATTTTGAGGCTATCGAGAATGGTGCAGGAAGCGTTGGAATACAAAGGGAGAGTGTATACGGTGTTTGTAGATCTGAAAGCGGCGTATGATTCAGTTCCTAGAGGAAAACTCGTGGAGTGTATGGATAGATTGGGCATGGAAGATGAAGGTGTGGAGTGGGTGAGCAGGATATATAAAGAGTCGTGGGCAAAAGCAAGAGTGAATGGAGAAGTTTAGGGTGAATGTAAGTGTAAGGCAAGGGTGCCCGCTAAGCACCCTCCTGTTCAATCTATATACAAGCGAGTTGGAGGCGGTGCTGAGGAGAGCACAGGCTGGAGGGGTTGTGGTGGGGAGAACCAAGGTGTGGATGTTGGCATATGCAGATGACATAGTATTAGTAGCCTTTCTTGGAAGAGATGCAAGAGATGTTGGAAAGAATGGGAAGGTACCTGGATAGGAGAGGGCTAGTGTGGTGAATGTGGAGAAGACTAAATGAATGATGTTTAGAAATAGGGGTAGAGTAGAAGAGCTGAAATGGACGAGAAGGATGATTGAGAGAATGAATGTCTCTAAATATTTGGGCTTTTGGGTTGACATCGGAGGAGGATTTAGGGTGCATATGGAATGTATGCAGGCGAAAGCGAGAATGGCTTGGAGGGATAGCGAGAAGGAAATGGGAGAGTTTGTGGGGCGCTCGTAATAGCGTGCAAGATCTGGGATGCGTGTGTAAAACCTATTCTGTTTTATGAAGTGGAAGTGTGGGGATTGCGTGAGTGGGATGTAATTGAGAGAGAGCAAGGTTTGTTCCTGAGGTCTCTAAAGGTCGACATTGAGACCAGTGCTGTTGCAGGAGACGAATCGTATGAGTATGTGGTGGAAGTCGTGTGTGAGGGTTGTGAAGTTTGAAGAAAGATTGCAGGAATTGGGCGAGGAAAGAGGTATGGATGAGGTGTATGAGTAGGACGGAGAGTGGTTGGAGAAAGGATAGAGAAAGCATGTATGAAAGAGTGGGCATGTCTGAGGTGTGGCTAGAGAAGAAGCTGAGAGAAATGGGAAGCCTAGGAACTGAGGTAACAGAGAGATTGAGAGATATTGAGTGGCAAGAAATGTAGGTTAGAATGACTGAGAGCTCTTACAACTCTACGTAGAGTGGCAAGTGCTTGGGAAACTCTAGAGTTTCTTCGCTAGGGGTGAGTGGAGCAGGGAGGACAAGGTATGCATGGCAAGAGCAAGGTGTGGGTCAGACGAGAGAGGGAGGAAAGTGTGGATGGGTCTATAATCTATAATTATATTGTTACATGTTCCATGAATTGTTTGTAACTTTTCATTTCATAGCGTCATATACCTCTGTTTATATATGGCAACGTCGCATTAAGTTGGCACAAACGTGAGAATGTCAAATTAACTCGAGTTATCTGCTTTAAACAACCGCGTCTATAATGAATGAGTTGCGTTGGTGGAACACAGCCAACGATGATAAGAGATGAAAAATGATCCTTTTTACCTTTACCTGGACTGTATCCAGCGTGCGGGCGCGCGTACTCGGACAACTGCCGCAGCGCCGGCGTGTCGTTGAAGCCGGGCCGTGGGAACCGCTCGTACGGCGAGCTGACCGTCTCCATGGGCCCCCGCGACGGCGGCTTCACGTCCGGCTTATCCGGCGTCGTTATCTTCCTCGCCTGCTGCTGCTGGGCGCGCTCGCGCTCCTCCCGCTCCTTCTCCGCCTGCTTCCGCAACCGCTCCTCGCGCTTCCGTGCTAGTTTGGAGTCGGGCACCGGTTTGAATGTAAGATCGGTGCGCGTGCACGAGTTGTAATCGCCGCGGTTCCAGTGGCGCAGGAATATCGCGCTTTGGCTGCGATGACACTCCGAGTCTTCAATGCGCGGCTCGGGCGAGGGCCCGCGGGGTGGACCCAGCGGGCTCGTTTGGCTTTCCTCTTCCGGTATGGGCTCGGGGTCCGGTTCGATTTTAACCTCCTCCACTTTGGGGGTAATTGGGGCCGCGTTGGACGCGTGCATGGCTTGCTGTTGTTGCTGCATGTTGGCGGCAGCTTGGGCGGCGTGCGCGCGCAACGCTTCCAGCGAGGAGTTCGCCATTGAAGGTGGGCCTAAGGATGGGGGCGGGTGGTGTCCCATGCTGGGCGGTTGGATCATTAGGTGGTGCGGATTGGCTTGGGCTGTTTGGGGTTGTGGTTGCTGCGGTGGTTTATGCACGCCGTGTCGCATCCCCATTAGCTGGTTACCGGGCGATAGTCGTTCGTGATGGTGGATGTGCTGGTGGGTGTGTTGGTGGTTGGAAGACGATGAGTGGTTTAGGCTGGCGGTGGTGGTTTGTTGAAGGGCCGCGCTGTGGGGCGAGCTCGTCCGTACGAGCGTTTTCTGGTTGACCTTGTGTTGCACGCTTTGGCTCGAACTGGAGCTGGTCGAGTGGGATATTGTAATCGAATGGTTCGCACCGCCGTAGCTTTGTTTTTCGGTGCTTTGATGCACTGCGCTGTGGTGTGAAATGCTTTGTTGGTTTACAAACGTCGTCTCCTGGGTGGCATGCCGCTCCAAACCGTGCTCGTCGGCTTCACGGATGTCACGGCGCGTGGTTACACTGCTAGTAGTACTCGCGTTGTGACTAGCTAGCATAGTTGTGCTCGTCTCAATTGTTGGTTTAAGCGCATCCGATCGGCTGGAGTTGGAAGGGGGTGGAATTGGATGGGGTTGCGGGACAGGCCCATACGGATACGCATAGCCGAACGGATACGAACCGTATGGGTGCGAGTGGAATTGGTGCATGGCGTGCGCGAATAACGAATGATGCATAAGCGGCGGCGGCATTGCACCACCATACGGGTGAGGTGGTTGCCCGTGCATTTGTTGCGGCAGCGAGGTTGGAACCATTGACGAAGTCGGGCTGATTAGATTAACAGCGGAATGATTGGACATCGGTTGAGGCGAGTTGGTGCTGAGCTGCCGCAGAGGTGGCGTTTGTGATACGTTGATAATAGGCGTCGGAGTGCTGCTGCTGGTTGTGCTCTTAGGGGTGTGACTTTTCTCCGGTGGCGGCGGTTGACTAGGACTCGCACTGGGCTGCGGTAAATTGCCTGCTATGGAAAACTCGGGCTCTTTTTTAATCTCGACAGCAGGGCCGGACGGCGGTCGCTCGTTGATCGTTTGCGTTACAGCGTTGGGTAGACTGAATCCAGGCACTTTTACGTCCTTGAGACTTTGGAGTGGATCCGCCATAGATACGGGAGGACCAAACGAACTGCTTGCACCAACAGCCACGCTTTGAGGTTGCTGGGGATACCCTTGCATGGCGCCGGGGGCGATCGGAGGCTGCGGCTCCGGTACCTCTTGTTTGATTTTCAAATTTTGAGGCTCGTTTTGGCCGGTTTGGACCGGTTTTTCACGAGGCGAGTGTTGGTTGTAGTTTGGCATAAAGCTGTACGGGTTCATCTGTTGATTGCCGCCGATCGTAACCAAGTTACTGGATTGCATTAGGTTGGGCAATGGGGGCTGGCCGATGGGCGCGCTCAGGTTTATATCGGGCCGCTCCGGACGGTCCAAACGTTCGGGTCGTTCCAGTTTATCCATGCTGCGCGCAGGGTCCATCCTCTTGTCCTCTTCGTAATCACTCGGCGGCCGTTGCATTGGCTGACTCTGTTGCGCCATTTGGGCCATTGGTATCACCGTTGGAATGTTCAAAGGTTGTGGAATTTGAGGTTGATAGATTTCAGGAGCGCTTCTAACTGGATTTGTTAGCTCAATTGGTTCATCGCGCGGTTCTATTTTAATATGCCCCATCTGTTCTTTATTAGGATAGTTGTGGTTTTCTTTCATGTACTGCGGATTGATCGTTAATATCTGCTCTTTAGGTCGCTCCAACGGGCTCTCTTTAAGGTTCAATGGGTGATTAGGATGCAAATGGCTAATATGTGGTCCGAATTCTTTCACAGGAATATTCGGTACGAAAATATTATCTTTGTAATCATCCTTTGCGTTCAAATTCAATACATCGTTGCTATCACTCTCTTCTTTTACGATCACTTTATCCATGGTGATCTTCGGTATGATCAGCTCCGTTTTGAATTTCTCCGGCACTATCTCTATCGGCTGCTCCTTGATAATCTCCTTGATCTCTTCCTTGACAACCTCTTCAGTCTTTATAATCTCAGGCTTGATAATCTCTTTTTTGATCTCCGGCGCGTATTTGAGGCTGTCCGCGCTGAACTTCAGGTCGGCGGTGAGCTCCAGGTTGCGTTTGATGAGATTCTTGCGCTCGTTTAAGTCGTCGGGCAGGCGGATTGACACATTTAGGGGCATCGGGTCGGCAGGTAGCGGTTTGGCGGTCGTTATCACAGGTACGGTTGGAGGAGGCGGCACGATCGGCGGCGCAACAGCAGGAGGAGGAGGAGGCGGCGCTGGTGGCGTTTCTCGCTCTAGAACTAAAATAATTCATTCACTCTAAAGACCTTCAGTATGTCCAATATTTTTTACCTGTTTCCGGGATCTCGATTTTAATGGGAGCCGGCTTCGGTGTTTCCAGCAATTGTGGTGTAGGCGGGCTGGCGGTCGTCGTCGTCATCGGCGGCGACGTCGTGGTAACTGGCGCAGCCGTGGTGGTGGTTGTTGGTGGAACTGATATGGGAACGGGAGTGGGTGTAATGGTTTCGGGTATTTCTGGTTCCGGTTCGGCGTTGTCCACCTCGTCGTTGATGGACCCCGAGTCGGTTGTGATACTTGATGGACTCTGCACACATAAATAATACGCCAGGTTATCAAAATGACCTTGAATACTAGGGACCCGTCCGTATTTGTTACAATTCTCTAACTGGCTATCGAGGTTCGGGTCCTTCTGCCATGTGTATGTCAGCGTTAAGACTTCCTACTTTAGAAAAACATCCTCGAGTTTTCTAAAGTGTCGTTAATTGTATCCCAACGTCAAATGGTACAGACAACCCGGTCCAGGATTCGAAACCGGACCGTCCATTCGTAAAGCGAACGACTGCACTACATCGGCGTGTATTCATTAATTATAATTGTTGTGGTATATTCGCGGCAAACGAGTGAGAAAGCCGCGGTCCACCGTATGAGAACCACTAGATTATGCAATACTTTCCATAATCTAGTGGTTCCCAAACTGTACTAAATTATAGATATCGGTAACAGGAGCAAATATGCTGTTTTGGTTTAAGAACTATGATTTTATCCATCAACAACTTGCATATAGAATAATTATTATCAAACATACCTCAGCGCGTTCGCGTTTCTTCTTGAACATCCCGAGATCCTTCTCGTCATTATCCGCATCGTCGCTCTTCTCCTGTACCCGCTTGCGGTTCTTCGAGGGCGTCTCTTTCTCCTTCTCGATCTTAGTCTTCTTGTTTTTATTAGGCGTGCCCTTCTCCACGGGGCTGCTGCCTTTAACGGGCGTTTTGGGCTCGGGTGTTTCCGTACCGCGCTTGGGCCGAGCGCGATTTGTAGTCGTCTGCTCCTTCGCCGCCTTCCGCGTACGCATGCGCTGTGGACTCGCGTCAGGACTTTCTGCGACTGCAGGAAATTACTTGTCTTATAACTTTAAAGCAATTATAGTTTAAGTTTCATAAGTCAGTTTTAGATTATCCACCCAATGAGCCGCACTAGTGCGGGAAGTAGTATTTCCCGCACCCAAATCAATGCGGGAAATGACTTGTCTTAGGACATTAGTAGAAAAACGTTTTTTAACCAAGAATGTAGAAATATGAGACAACGCATACATGTTTCGACAAAAGACAAACTTTTTATATTAGGCGCTGTTACCTATTCTTGATGTATCAACCAAGTTTGAATCAACTTAAAACCTTTTTGTTTGGCATGTTTGATAATTTTGATTTTTCATACCTGTAGCATCCTTGACAATCGCACCTCCAACCGCCGCCGGTGCCGTCAATGGGGGTAACTCATTAGTCTTTTTCAGATGGGCACGACAATCATAGCATAACAACTGCCTATCTTTACCACCATGCAGCCAATCGCGGGAATCTGTAATAACCCCAGTTATAAAATCTGTACGTCGTTGTATTATATAATCAGAATTCCTAATAATCACGCATGCGTAGTTATATGAAATTCTGACTCTCCGAACATACTTGTAGTAAAACAATGCGAGCATCGATACTGCGCCTCCCGGCTGTCACTATCGTCCTCCGAGTTGTCATCCTCCGTGACGGAGCTGGTCTCACCAGGCTCCTTCCCACCAGGTTGCGGGGATGGCCTGTTCTCCGACTCCGCAGCGGCGTTGTTGCCGCGACCTAACAATTAACAACGAACGTAATTCATTGAATCGCAATTTGCCACATGGCTGGAAATGATAGTTTTATAAAAAGCCCAAGCGGAAAACAAAAAACAAAAAATATTGGTCAATTAGTAACAGTTTCTGTGTAGTGAGTGTGTGGGTGTGTGTTTCCTTCCAAATTTTGAAATGTTCGTGTTTAATGAAAAATCAAATAAAAAAGCATGCATATACTTATCCCATAAGCGTGTAAGCAAAACAAAAAGCGGAAACGGCAAGCCTATGGAATAGTTAAAACTATAGTCACCTGAAGTAGGTGGTGTATTATTACCCCCTCTACTATTTCTAGTGTTGCGTATGCGCCGTAGCGATCCCTGGCGCCGCCGCCGGTGGGGCCGGTTGTTGTTCGCCCCCGGGGTTTTCTTCCAAAGGTAGTAGAACTCAACAAGTTCAGGCTAAAACAAATACTTCGTTAATGTTTTATATATCTATCTACCTTCTATCTATCTATCTTCTATCTATCAATTTATCTATCTTCTATCTTTCTATTTATCTATCTACCTTCTATCTATCTATCAATTTATCTATCTATCTATCTTCTATATATCTATCTTCTATCTATCTATTTATCTATCTATCTTTTATATATCTATCTATTTATTTATCTTTTATCTATCTATCTTCTATCTATATATATATAGATAGAAGATAGATAGATAAAATATAAATAAATAGATAGATAGAAGATAGATTGCATCGAATTAGCGGACGGTACGGGGGTGGTAGGGGGTTGGGAAAGGTGTCATTAGAAAGCGTCATCGTTCTAGACGTCGGAAAAATTAGACGCTAGGGCACCATGGCTCCGGTGGGAAAAGCTGTGGAAACGTAAAAAGACAGGAAAGCGCGAAGCATGAAATTGAGCCTAGAGAAAAAATGGGGCCCATTGCATCGAATTAACGGACGGTAGGGGTGGTAGGGGGGTGGGAAAGGTGTTATTAGAAAGCGTCATCCTTCTAGACGTCAGGAAAATTAGCCACTAGAACACCATGGCTCCGGTGGGAAAAGCTATGGAAGCGTGAAAAGCCGGGAAAGCGCGAAGCATGGAATTGAGCCTAGAGAAAAAATGGGGTCCATTGCATCGGATTAATGGACAGTAGGGGGGTGGTAGGGGGTTGGTAAAGGTGTCGTTAGAAAGCGTCATCCTTCTAGACGTCGGGAAAATTAGACACTGGGGCACTAGGGCTCCGGTGGGAAAAGTTATGGAAACGTGAACAGCCGGGAAAGCGCGAAACTTGAAATTGAGCCTAGAGAAAAATGGGGTCCATTGCATCGGATTAATGGACAGTAGGGGGGGTGGTGGGGGTTGGGAAAGGTGTCGTTAGAAAGCGTCATCCTTCTAGACGTCGGGAAAATTAGACACTGGGGCACTAGGGCTCCGGTGGGAAAAGTTATGGAAACGTGAAAAGCCGGGAAAGCGCGAAGCTTGAAATTGAGTCTAGAGAAAAAAATGGGGTCCATTGCATCGGATTAATGGACGGTAGTGAGGTGGTAGGGGGTTGGGAAAGGTGTCATTATAAAGCGTCATCCTTCTAGACGTCGAGAAAATTAGACACTAGGGCACTATGGCTTCGGTGGGAAAAGCTGTGTAAACGTGAAAAGCCGGGAAAGCACCAAAACTGAAATTGATCCCAGAAAAAAATTCAACTGTCGGTTTGGGCGCGCTAAAAAGGCAAAGAAAGTTCGGGGAAAAAATTATTAGAAAATGTCAACCAGTAGGCCTGTACTGCCGGAAAAGTGGAAAAATATAAAACGATTTTCTCCCGAAAAAATCGAGTTTCAGCTCATTGGATAGATAATTCAAAATAGACTCATCAAACTTAAATTAGAATTGCTCTACAGTTACAGATAAAGCTGCAAAAAGTAAAAATGTAAAATTTCAAAAAATGTCCGTCAACATCACAAAACTAGGGTCCGTTGCATCAAAATTGACGCCGCCCTAGAAGTGGCATGGCACGGAAACTAATGTCATTTGATTCGAAATATAGTCTAGATGCCGGGGAAAATTTCGACATTGTCTCAAATAGAACCGGAAGACCTATGGGGCTTGGCAAATTTTTCGAACTTGGAAAATTTTATTTCATGCTAGAAAGTTATGCTTGACCTCATTTTGTAGGTATTTGAATTCCAACGAAAATTTAAAAAAAAGATTGTTATAAAACGTGCACCGTTTTCGTGGTAAAACCGAAGAAGTGAAGAAAATAAAAATGAAAATTGTCCAAATAAGATCAGCTTGAGTCCTTTGGATAGACAATTATTAACCGATTGAAAAATCTTAGTAAGATTTTTCTCTAAAACAAAAGATAAACCAGTGACGAATTTAATTTGAAAAATGATAAAAATCGGTAAAATTGCCAAAACTATCCTCCGTTGCGTCAAAGCAGGGGTCGTAATAGCGGTGGCATGACACTGAAACTATGTCATTTGATTTGAAATATAGTCTAGATGACGTGAAAAATATCGAGATTGTTTCAAATGGAACCGGTAAAGCTACAGGGCTTGGCAAATTTTTCGAACTTGGAAAAATGTAAAATTTCAAAAAATGTCTGTCAACATCACAAAACTAGGGTCCGTTGCATCAAAATTGACGCCGCCCTAAAAGTGGCATGGCACGGAAACTAATGTCATTTGATTCGAAATATAGTCTAGATGGCGGGGAGAATTTCGACATTGTCTCAAATAGAACCGGAAGACCTATGGAGCTTGGCAAATTTTTCGAACTTGGAAAATTTTATTTCATGATAGAAAGTTATGCTTGATCTCATTTTGTAAGTATTTGAATTCCAACGAAAATTTAAAAAAAAAGATTGTTATAAAACGTGCACCGTTTTCGTGGTAAAACCGAAGATATACAGAAAATAAAAATTGTCCAATCAAGATTGAGTCTATTGGATAGACAATTATTAACCGATTGAAAAATCTTAGTACGATTTTTCTCTAAAACAAAAGATAAACTCGTCACGAATTTAATTTGAAAAATGATAAAAATCGGTAAAATTGCCAAAACTATCCTCCATTGCATCAAAGCAGGGGTCGTCATAGTAGTGGCATGACACTGAAACTAAGTCATTTGAATTGAAATATAGAACCGGTAAAACTATAGAGCTTGGCAAATTTTTCGAAATAGGAAAATTTTATTTCATGTTAGAAAGTTGTTGTGATCTCATTTTTTTGGTCTTTTAATTCCAAAGAAAAATAAGAAGAAATATTGTTATAAAAATTGTACCGGGGTGGACATTGTACTATATGTTTACATAGAGGCGGCGTGGAAGAGTTTCGCTTCTTCGCCTACCGTGTCTTAGGCGAAGAAGCGAAGACGCAGTGCCGGCGCGGCAAGAGGCACGAGGTAAATGCCCGCGCCTCGTCACCTAAGTGGACATTGCACCACATGTTTATATTATAGAGGGGACGTGAAAGCGTTTGCCTCTCGCCGCGCCTTCGACTCTTCGCCTGAGACGCGGTAGGTGAAGAGGCGTAACTCTTCCACGTCGCCTCTATGTAAACATATGGTACAATGTCCACCCCGGTGCAATTTTTATAACAATATTTTTTCTTATTTTTCACCGTCTGCGAGGTGAGAGGCATAACTCTTCCACACCGCCTCTATACATAAGGCCATTCACACATAAGCGGCGTCGGGCGCAGGCGCGGCTTAGACGAGGCGCGACATTGCACAGACGATTGTGATGTCCATATGCAGTGAACGGGTGGACATTGCACCTTATGTTTGCATAGAGTCGGCGTGGAAGGGTTTCGCCTCTTCGCCTATCGTGTCTTAGACGAAGAGGCGAAGACGAGGTGCCGGCGCGGCTAGAGGCACGAGGCAAATGCCCGCGCCTCGTCACCTAAGTGGGTATTGCACCACATGTTTATATAGAGAGGGCTTAAAGCGTCGTGCCTCTCGCAGCGCCGGCACCGCGTCTTCGCCTAAGACACGGTAGGCGAAGAGGCGAAAGGCATAACTCTTCCACGCCGCCTCTATGTAAACATAAGGTACAATGTCCACCCCTTCGCTGCATATGGGCATCACAATCGCCTGTGCGACGTCGCGCCTGCGCCTCGTCTACGCCGCGCCTGCGCCGCTTATGTGTGAATTGGGTCTAAGGTGCAATGTCCTCCCCTTCACTGTGTATGGACATCACAATCGCTTGTGCGACGTCGCGCCTGCACCTCGCCTACACCGCGCCTCCGCCCGACGCCGCTTATGTGTGAATTGGGCCTTAGGATTAACCAATAGGTGCGTAGAGAAATGACGTCATAAATATTTGTATGGATTGTACTATGAACGAATGGCAATATTCCTTCTTTGAAAGGTTACTATCGATTATTTGATAGTAAATTTGAAGAGGTGATTCAGAAGCACTGCTTTCCGCATTTAGTTAGACCGCTACCAGCGGTAGCAAGTTTAGACTTTTCCATATGCCAACTAACATTTACTTCGGTAGTTTTAGCAACCTTTCAAAAGAGCCCCAGATGTTGGATGTAAAATGTCAACACATATACGTCAAATATGTATCAAATAGTATGATTACTTTGTTACATTATTGTTCGGTTGTATAACGGATATAATTCTCGAGTTAATCTGCGATTCTAAACTCACTTTTGACAACTTTGGCACATAATGCGACGTTGCCACACGTAAACCGAGGTACATGAGGCTATTGACCTATAGAATTACCGATAAGGCGCCACCGCGCCGGCCCGAAATGGCGAAGGCGCGGCGAGAGGCACAACGCTTGCACGCCCCCTCTATATAAACTTATGGTGTCCACTTAGCTCACGAGGCGCGGGCATTTGCCTCGTGCCTCTCGCCGTGCCGGCACCGCGTCTTAGCCTTTTCGCCTGAGACACGGTGGCTGCGAGGCGAGAGGCACAACTCTCTCACGCCGCCTCTATGTAAACATATGGTGCAATGTCCACCCCTTCACTGCATATGGACATCATAATCGCCTGTGCGGCGTCGCGCCTGCACTTCGTCTGTGGGGCGTCGCGCCTGTACCTCGCCTACACCACGCCACCGCCCGACGCCGCTTAAGTGTGAATTGGGTCTAAAGGTGGCATATACCTTTACATCGGCTTTATACAACCGATCCTGAGTGACCTATATTCTCACTGATATACGAGGCACGTCCAGAAAGTTAGAGTACTGTTGCCCTGATTGTTTTCCAATTTGGTAACACTGAGTGATCGCGGGGGTTCTAAATACAACGAGCACAGGAGGTCCTCGTTAGTATGAAAACTCGCCTTGTAGTGTCGGTTTGTGTGAAATATGTCGATAAGACATCCCGCCATCAGGTTCCTTTTCGTCGAAGGAAAACACCTACCGGCATGTTTTCACGGATCAAAACTGTTTATAGCGAAGGTGTTATGAGGCGAACGGACGTGAATGAGTGGTGTCGGTGAGTTTAATGAAGGGAGAATGGTCATGGCGAAGTAGAAGAACTTGGCAAAATCGAGTAAAATGTTTACATCCCTGAAAACTCACGTGGGCGGATTAAAAATTCAACCGATGAGGAGTTGAAACAGAGGTCCTAAACTGCAAGAAGTAGAGGGCGGTAAGGGGGGCATCAAAAAGCTTGTACCACGGCTCATAAACTGCATAGAACAGGAAGGTGAGTACGTGGAGAGGTAAAGTCCTGGTTTCCTAGCAAGCGGTGTCGATAAATACGGCCGTTTCTGACGTCATTTACACATTACAAGATACGTTTTAAGTACATATAATTGAATAACTGGTGACTAGTGTAATTCATGACATTTCCTCAATACTTTGAAGTATACCGCTCTCTGTACTACCAGATTTATTTAAATATACGTAAACGAAATGTGTGACGTCAAAATGACGTAAAATACGGCCGCTTTTGTCGACACCGCTTCCTAGGAAACCAAGGCTTAGCTGACATATAAACCAACAAACACTGTAATTTTTGTAAATATACTTTTTTGTAAATAGACAAATTAAGTATTGTTGGACGTGGCTTGTACTTTATACTACCTGTGCATGCTCAATTTGAATCCAACAGTTTATACTAACCGTATCCCTGTGCGGCAGTAAATCCTTGCGTATCCGAAAGAAGTTCTTTCCAAACTGCCGTAACCCCTTCACAAACCGCTTGGTCTCCTCCTCGCTCCACTTCTGGTGGATGCCTTTCGGCACGGGGCATTTAACTAGCGCCTGCAGCGCCCTACCCGGGTCGTACCCAGAGTCGTGCAACTACAAAAATTAAACATACCCATTAAAACGTCCAAATTTCGTCCCGCTCGCGGGGTACAGACCACATCCAATGCATTGATGGTGGTGTCATCCCTGGAGGCGGCGTTGGCCCCGTCCTCGGGGCAGCCCCCGTCACACATGCCGGCGAACGCGGCCATGGAGCGCGCGGCGCGCAGATACATGAGCAGGTCCGTGTCCAGGGTCATAGCGGGGATCCATCGCAGCTCCTCGCGGGTCCTGCTGTGCTCCGGGTCCGGCGGCAGCTGGTCCGGCGGGATGCCCGGCCTATAGTCGGGGAGCCGCGCCTAACATGACCCGAAAAAGAGAGAAAAACACACACACGGATAACAAAGCGTCCGAAAGATGGGCTGCAGTTCGGTTTCTCGGGTCGACCAAGGTTACAGTACAATGAAAGCCTCTACGGTACCAGCTAATTATTACATGGAGGGTCCTCAGTTAATATCATTTGTTTTTTTCCAATAATACGAATTATAAACATTGTTCCATTAAAACCAAATAATTTTATCTATTTTATCCATTTTCAGATTTGCAGAAATCAGTTTCTTGAAATCTTATCAAGTGGACAATTTTACATTTGTCATGACACTAACTGAGGATCTGCTGTGTACACACAGGACGCCAAAAACAATAATATAATTGAACAGTACGTCTGTAGTATGTTAGTTTCAACTGATCAGTAAGTACCATGCGGCTGGATAGAAAGAGAGAGAGGGGTAGATAGAAAGAGACGACATAGGGAAAAGATACGAGGTGGTCGTGCAGTCTGCCAATATTAACCATAATAATCAAAATACAGTCATGCCAATTGTTTTGAAAGAAACATTTAAAACACGACTAACCGCCGATATTGAGAACAACAGACAATAATAAGTTTCAAATTAATCACCAAAATGTTTGTAAACATTTGCCTGCAAAACAAATGTGTTGCGTAAGAAAGCTTTTGTTTTAACAAATCTTTTGTATACATATTCAACTACCCTTCAGTCAACTGACGGGCTAGTGTATATAGGTCTAGACTATGCTTAAAAGGAATGCGTTTATAAAAAAAAAACCGACATGGAATAATAATCGGTGTTGCGCATGCGCAAGTATACGTAATTTGAAACTTTCACAATGGGCCCATTTTAAGGCCTAAGTGTCTGTAGCTATGCTAACTAGTTCAGTCTAGTTGACTGGAGGGTAGTTGAATATGTATACAAAATATTTGTTAAAACAAAATCTTTCTCACGCAACAAATTTGTTTTGTAGGCAAATGTTTACAAACATTTGTCCGCGGGCAAGTGTATATATGTCTAGACTATGCTTAAAAGGAATGCCTTTATAAAAAACCGACATAAAATAATAATGGGTGTTGCGCATGCGCAAGTATACGTAATTTGTAACTTTCACAATGGGCCCATTTTAAGGCCTAAGTTTTTTGTAGCTATGCTAACTAGTTCAGTCTAGTTGACTGGAGGGTAGTTGAATATGTATACAAAATATTTGTTAAAACATAAGCGTTCTCACGCAACAAATTTGTTTTGCAGGCAAATGTTTACACACATATGCCCGCGGGCAAGTGTATATAGGTGTAGACTATCCTTAGGAAGGAATGCGTTTATAAAAAACCGACATGAAATAATAATCGGTGTTGCGCATGCGCAAGTATACGTAATTTGAAACTTTCACAATGGGCCCATTTTGAGGTCTAAGTGACTGTAGCTATGCTAACTAGTTCAGTCTAGTTGACCGGAGGGTAGTTGAATATATATATTCAAAATTTTTGTTAAAACAAACTCAACAAACTTGTTTTGCAGGCAAATGTTAACCAACATTTGTCCGCGGGCAAGTGTATATAGGTCTAGACTATGCTTAAAAGGAATACGTTTATAAAAAACCGACATATCATAATAATCGGTGTTGCGCATGCGCAAGTATACGTTAATTTGAAACTTAAAATAAATTCGGTTGTGCTCGCTTCGACGTTGCAGTTAGTGCGCGTGTGTTCTCGACAACAGAAAGTAAAATTTAAGACGAAAACAAAAAAGGAGAAATTATAGAAGAATCAAAAGTAAAATAATAGAAATTTTGAATTTGTTACCGTCTTTTTGTCAGTACGTACATAAATGTCCTTTACCTGGTTGTTAGGACCAACCCTTATTTCACCTTGAGTCTGCGCCATCTTGCGTTCCTTGCGGCCGTCCCTATCAATTTTCACGACGGGTTTCGTTTCGGAGGTAATGTTTAAAGCAGGAGGCTCTTGGGGGGGCCTCCCCGACCGCTTTATCTACACACACGCACGGTTTTCTGAAAAGAGAGCAATCACATTATTAGTACAGGAATTACAAAACAATATGTGATAAAACTGGCTTAATTTTAGACGCGACAATTTAAAAACAGGCGGTTTATTAAGAACAGTTGGCGCAGTCGAGTAGGATTTCGTGAACAGACGGTACTCCCTCAACAAGACTCAAGAGAACCGTTTCAAATGGCGCAGTCGAATAGGATTTCGTGAACAGGCGGTACTCCCTCACCAAGACTAAAGAGGACCGTTTCACCTGGCGCAGTCGGATAGGATTTCATGAACAAGCGGTACTCTCTCACCAAGACTCAAGACGACCGTTTCATCTGGCGCAGTCGTTTAGGATTTCGTGAACAGGTGGTACTCCCTCACCAAGAGTTAGAGGACCGTTTCACCTGGCGCAGTCGGATAGGATTTCGTGAACAGGCGGTACTCCCTCGCCAAGACTCACAGGACCGTTTCAGTTGGCGCAGTCGGATAGGATTTCGTGAACAGGCGGTACTCCCACGCCAAGACTCACAGGACCGTTTCACCTGGCGCGGTCGGATAAGATTTCGTGAACAGACGGTACTCCCTCGCCAAGACTCAGAGGACCGTTTCACCTGGCGCAGTCAGATAGGATTTCATGAACAAGCGGTACTCCCTCACCAAGACTCAAGAGGACCGTTTCACCTGGCGCAGTCGTTTAGGATTTCGTGAACAGGCGGTACCCCCTCACCAAGACTCAGAGAACCGTTTCACCTGGCGCAGTCGGGTTGGATTTCGCAAATCAGCTCGGTAAACTTTTAAATGCAACAAATTGATTCGCATGCGTTTGCGGTGTCGTGTTTCGTAATTAAAAACCGCGGCGCGCGCGTAATGCAACCGAAATGGACAGGATGAAATAGGATAATTACGCGTATAATTGCCGCGATTACGGTCACGCGTTCGCGCGGGGGGGGAAATTGAACGCGCCGCATAAAGTAGATAATTAAATACCAATTAAGCGGCCGGATTTATTGCCGCCGCCGCTGATTTATGGCCCGCGTTAGTTGCGGACAGACATGCACGGTGAACGTCATTAAAACGCAACGAAATATATTCATTGCTTTCTGCGGCGGCGGACGCAATTTCTTGCCCTATAATCGCAAAAACAGCATTTCAAGCTAAAGTGAAAAAAAACGTTGCTTTTATATAGTCGAGATTATTTTTGAAACCTTTATTTATGATTTTTGCAAAACAAAAAAAATTCTCATACACGTCGGTTTTTACTTTCCGAATACATGATGTAAAGGAAGGTATTGTTTTACCGAAAACGTGTTCACGTTTTCAAACCAAGATTGTGGAAATATGCGATAACATTCCGGGAAAACAATTATACCAGAAGGAAGGTATTGTTGCTGTGAACTATTTAGAAAAAAAGAATTACCGAAAATGGTCGCATGTTAAATTAGTAAGGCAATGAAAATATACATTAATAATTACATTACATTTTCATGTGAAAACGTGTAAAATTTAAATTTGAAAATGTGAAAAATGAAAATGCCTAAATGTAAATATGTCAAAACGTGAAAATGTCAAAATCTCAAAAATGTCAAAATCAAAAATGCCTAGAATTTAAAAAAAAGTAAAAAAAAATGTAAGCCAACATACACGTTCATTTTCATGTGAAAATGAAAATTTGAAAATGCCTAAATGTAAATATGTCAAAATTCCAAACTGTCAAAATGTTTAAATGTCAGAATGTTGATATGTCAGAATATTGAAATGTCAGAATGCCAAAAAGTTAAAAAGTCAAAACGTGAAAATGTCAAAATCTCAAAAATGTCTAGAATCAAATAAATAAAAGTTTAAGAAGTCAAAAATGCAAGCTAAAATACACATTACATTTTCATGTGAAAATACGAAAAATTAAAATTTGAAACTGCCTAAATGTAAATATGTCAAAATTCCAAAATGTCAAAATGTTAAAAATGTCTAGAATATCAAAAACGTCAAAACAAAATAATCAATAAATGCAAGCCAAAATACACATTACATTTTCATGTGAAAATGTAAATTTGATAATGCCTAAATGTAAATATGTCAAAATTCCAAAATGTCCAGAATGTCAAAAGTCAAAATCTCAAAAATGTCTAGATTTTCCAAAGAGTCAAAAAAATCGAAAATGCATGCCAAAATACACAATACATTTTCATGTGAAAATGTGAAAAATGAAAATTTGAAAATGCCTAAATGTAAATATGTCAAAATTCCAAAATGTAAAAATTTCAGAATGTTGAAATGTCAGAATGCCAAAAAGTTAAAAAGTCAAAATGCCAAAATCTCCAAAATGTCTAGATTTTAAAAAAAAAGTAAAAAAAAAAAAAATAGATGCATGCCGAAATGCACATTACATTTTGATGTGAAAATGTGAAAAATTAATATTTGAAAATGCCTAAATGTAAATATGTCAAAATTCCAAAATGTTAAAATGTCAGAATTCCAAAAAGTTAAAAAGTCAAAAATGTAGAATTTTTAAAAATGTTAAAAAAATAAAAAATGCAAGCCAAAATACACGTTCATTTTCATGTGAAAATGAAAATTTGAAAATGCCTAAATGTATATATATCAAAATTCCAAAATGTCAATATGCCAAAAAGTTAAAAAGGTAAAATGCCAAAATCTCAAAATTTTCTAGATTTTCAAAAAAGTCAAAAATGCATGCCAAAAAATACACATTACATTTTCATGTGAAAAATGAAAATTTGAAAATGCCAAAAAAAAATGTAAATATGTCAAAATTCCAAAATGCTAAAATGTCAGAATGCCAAAAAGTTAAAAAGTCAAAATGCTAAAATCTCAAAAATGTCTAGATTAAAAAAAAGTCAAAAAAAATAAAAAGTGCAAGCCAAAATACACATTACATTTTCATGTGAAAATATGAAAAATGAAAATTTGAAAATGCATAAATGTCAAAATTCCAAAATGTCAGAATATTGTAATTTTCAGAATGCCAAAAAGTTAAAATGTCAAAACGTGAAAATGTCAAAATCTCAAAAATGTCTAGAAGTTTAAAAAAGTTTAAAAAAGTAAAAAAAAAATCAAAAATGCAAGCCGAAATACACATTACATTTTCATGTGAAAATGTGAAGAAACAAAATTTGAAAATGTGAAAACTGAAAATGCCTAAATGTAACTATGTCAAAATTCCAAAATGTCAGAATGTTGAAATGTCAGAATGCCAAAGAGTTAAAAAGTCAAAACGTGAACAAAAACATGTGAAAATATCAAAAATGTGTACAATTTAAAAAAAAAGTCAAAAATACAAGCCAAAATACACAACATTTTCATGTGAAAATGTAAAAAATGAAAAATTTTAAAATGCCTAAATGTAAATAAATGTCATAATTACAATATGTCAAAATGTCAGAATGACAAAAAGTCAAAATGTCAAAACATGAAAATGTCAAAATCTCAAAAATGTCTAGAATTTCAAAAAGTCAAAAAAATCAAAAATGCAAGAAAAAATACATATTACATTTTCATGTGAAAAATGAAAGTTTGGAAATGCCTAAATGTAAATATGTCAAAATTCCAAAATATCAGAATGCCAAAAAGTTAGAAAGTCAAAACTTGAACAAAAACATGTCAAAATCTCAAACATGTATAGAATTCAAAAGAAAAATACAAGCCAAAATACAAATTACATTTTCATGTGAAAATGCCTAAATGTAAATAAATATGTCATAATTCCAAAATGTCAAAATGTTAAAATATAAGAATGTTGAAAGGTCAGAATGCCAAAAAAGTTAAGTCGTAAATGTTAAGTCATAAATGTCTAGAATTTCAAAAGTAAAAAAAAAACAAAAATGCAAGCCAAAATACACATTGCATTTCCATGTGAAAATGCGAAAAATGAAAATTTGAAAATGTGAAAATGCCTAAATGTAAATATGTCAAAATTCCAAAATGTAAAAATGTTCAAATGTCAGAATGTTGAAATGTCAGAATGCCAAAATGTTAAAAAGTCAAAATGTCAAAACGTGAAAATGTCTAGAATTTCAAAAAAAGTAAAAAAAAAAATCAAAAATGCGAGCCAAAATAAGTTTAAAAAAATGTCAAAAAGTCAAACAAAGTCAAAAATGTTAAAATTGTCAAAAAATGTGAAAATGAAAATGTCAAAATCTCAAAAAGTCTAGAATTTCAAAAAAGTCAAAAAATCAAAAATGCAAGTCAAAATACAAATTACATTTTCATGTGAAAATGTGAAAAATTTGAAAATGCCTAAATGTAAATAAATATGTCATAATTCCAAAATGTCAAAAGTTAAAATGTAGTAAGAATGTTGAAATGTCAGAATGCCAAAAAGTTAAAAGTCATAAATGTCTAGAATTTCAAAAGTAAAAAAAAACAAAAATCCAAGCCAAAATACACATTAAATTTTCATGTGAAAATGCGAAAAATTAATATTTGAAAATGTGAAAATGCCTAAATGTAACTATGTCAAAATTCCAAAATGTAAAAATGTTCAAATGTCAGCATGTTGAAATGTCAGAATGCCAAAATGTTAAAAAGTCAAAATGTCAAAACGTGAAAATGTCTAGAATTTCAAAAAAGTCAAAAAAATAAAAAATGCAAGCCAAAATAAGTTTAAAAGAATGTCAAAAAAGTCAAAAAAAGTCAAAAATGTTAAAATTGTCAAAACGTGATAATATCCAAATCTCAAAAATATCTAGAATTTCAAAAAAGTCAAAAAAATAAAAAATGCAAGCCAAAATACACATTACATTTTCATGTGAAAAATGAAAATTTGAAAATACCTAAATGTAAATATGTCAAAATTCCAAAATATCAGAATGCCAAAAAGTTAGAAAGTCAAAACGTGAACAAAAACATGTCAAAATCTCAAACATGTATAGAATTAAAAAAAAATACAAGCCAAAATACAAATTACATTTTCATGTGAAAATGTGAAAAATTTGATAATGCCTAAATGTAAATAAATATGTCATAATTCCAAAATGTCAAAATGTTAAAATGTAAGAATGTTGAAATGTCAGAATGCCAAAAAGTTAAGTCATAAATGTCTAGAATTTCAAAAGTAAAAAAAATGAAAAATGCAAGCCAAAATACACATTACATTTCCATGTGAAAATGCGAAAAATGAAAATTTGAAAATGTGAAAATGCCTAAATGTAAATATGCGAAAATTCCAAAATGTAATAATGTTCAAATGTCAGAATGTTTAAATGTCAGAATGCCAAAATTTTAAAAAGTCAAAATGTCAAAATGTCAAAACGTGAAATTGTCTAGAATTTCAAAAAAGTCAAAAAAATCAAAAATGCAAGACACAATAAGTTTAAAAGAATGTCAAAAAAGTCAAAAAAAGTCAAAAATGTTAAAATTGTCAAAATGTCAAAACGTGAAAATATCCAAATCTCAAAAATGTCTAGAATTTCAAAAGTCAAAAAAATCAAAAATGCAAGCCAAAATACACATTACATTTTCATGTGAAAAATGAAAATTTGAAAATGCCTAAATATAAATATGTCAAAATTCGAAAATATCCGAATGTCAAAACTTGAAAATATCTCAAAAATGTCTAGAATTTCAAAAAATCAAAAATGCAAGCCAAAATACACATTACATTTTCATGTGAAAATGTGAAAATTTGAAAATGCCTAAATGTAACTATATCAAAATTCCAAAATGTTAAAATATCAGAATGCCAAAATGTTAAAAAGTCAAAATGTCAAAACGTGAAAATGTCTAGAATTACAAAAAAGTAAAAAAAATCAAAAATGCAAGCCAAAATAAGTTAAAAGAATGCCAAAAAAGTCAAATATAAGTCCAAAAAAAGTCAAAAATGTTAAAATTGTCAAAACGTGATCATATCCAAATCTCAAAAATGTCTAGAATTTCAAAAAAGTCAAAAAAAAAAAAAAATGCAAGCCAAAATACACATTACATTTTTTCATGTGAAACATGAAAATTTGAAAATACCTAAATGTAAATATGTCCAAATTCCAAAATATCAGAATGCCAAAAAGTTAGAAAGTCAAAACGTGAACAAAAACATGTCAAAATCTCAAAAATGTCTAGAATTAAAGAAAAATGCAAGCCAAAATACAAATTACATTTTCATGTGAAAATGTGAAAAATTTGAAAATGCCAAAATGTAAATAAATATGTCATTATTCCAAAATGTCAAAAGTTAAAATGTAAGAATGTTGAAATGTCAGAATGTCAAAAAGTTAAAAGTCATAAATGTCTAGAATTTCAAAAGTAAAAAAAATCAAAAATACAAGCCAAAATACACATTACATTTCCATGTGAAAATGCGAAAAATGAAAATTTGAAAATGCCTAAATGTAAGTATGTCAAAATTCCAAAATGTTAAAATATCAGAATGTTGAAATGACAGAATGCCAAAATGTTAAAAAGTCAAAATCTCAAAACGTGAAAATGTCTAGAATTTCAAAAAAAAAGTCAAAAAAATCAAAAATGCAAGCCAAAATAAGTTTAAAAGAATGTCCAAAAGTAAAATAAAGTCAAAAAAAAGTTTAAAAAATCAAAAATGCAATCCAAAATGAGTTTAAAAAAGTCCAAAATGTTAAAATGACAAAACGTGAAAGTGTCAAAATATCAAAAATGTCTAGAATTTCAAAAAAGTCATAAAAATCAAATATGCAAGCCAAAATACACATTACATTTTCATGTGAAAATGTGAAAAATGGAAATTTGAAAATGCTTAAATGTAACTGTCAAAATGTTAAAATGTCAGAATATTGAAATGACAGAATGCCAAAATGTTAAAAAGTCAAAATGTCAAAACGTGAAAATGTCTAGAATTTCAAATAAAAGTGAAAAAAATAAAAAATGCAAGCCAAAATAAGTTTAAAAGAATGTCAAAAAAGTCAAATAAAATCAAAAAAAGGTCATAAATGTCAAAATGTCAAAACGTGAAAATATAAAAAATGTTTAGAATTTCAAAAGTCATAAAAATCAAAAATGCAAGCCAAAATACACATTACATTTTCATGTGAAAATGTGAAAAATGAAAATTCGAAAATGCTTAAATGTAACTGTCAAAATCTTAAGATGTCAGAATGTTGAAATGACAGAATGCCAAAATGTTAAAAAGTCAAAATATCAAAACGTGAAAATGTCTAGAATATCAAATAAAAGTGAAAAAAAATAAAAAATGCAAGCCAAAATAAGTTTAAAAGAATGTCAAAAAAGTCAAATAAAGTCAAAAAAAGGTCATAAATGTCAAAATGTCAAAACGTGAAAATGTCAAAATATCAATAATGTTTAGAATATCAAAAGTCATAAAAATAAAAAATGCAAGCCAAAATACACATTACATTTTCATGTGAAAATGTGAAAAATGAACATTTGAAAATGCCTAAATGTTACTATATCAAAATGTTGAAATTACAGATGGCCAAAATGTTAAAAAGTCAAAATGTCAAAACGTGAAAATGTCTAGAATTTCAAAAAAAGTAAAAAATGTTAAAATTGTCAAAACAGTCAAGAGTCAAAAATAAGCAAAAATGTGTGGAGCACCACACGATTTTCCGAATTACATGACCTATTAAATTTTATATAAAATTTTCGACATTTTCAACTTTTTCTGCTTTTTAAATTTTTGTGACATTTTGATATTTTTGACATTTTCGCCATTTTGGACTTGGTTGACATTTTTAATTTTTTTGATATCTTTGTATTTAACATTTCTGACATTTTTTGACATTTTAGACTTAATTTTTTACATTTTTGACATTTTTACTGTTTGAAGTTTCGACTTTTTGTCATTTGGACATCTTGACATTCAACAATTTGACATTCTCACATTTTCAAAAATTTTCCCCCATGTTTTCCCTTATTCTCACATTTTCCCACGTTTTGCTACATTTTCCCGCATATTCTCACATTTTCCCACATTTCCATTTTCATTACTGTATTTAACATTTAACAATTTTCGCTAATTCGCGTTTACTGTATAGTCCAGTAAACACCGATGACATCACTTGTTGCTGCGCGATCGTTCCGTTTTTTGTTGCAACCGCGCGCAATTACGCACATCGTGTTGACCGTGATTTCTTCGCTGTTAGCAGACCGATTGTGCTGAAATTTTCACTGGATCGTCCCAAATAGTTTCCGCAGATAATTGCCAAATTTGGTCGCAATCTGTTGCTCAGTTTTCCCTGAATTTTGTTTGACACACAGACATACATAGATACAGACATCAATGATATATTCGAAAAGTAACAAAAAAAAAATGTCAAAAAAGTAAAAAGTGAAAAATGTCAAAAAAGTAAAAAAATATCGAAAATGTCAAAAAAGTGAAAAATGTCTAAAAACTAAAAACGTCAAAAAAGTCAAAAAAAGTAAAAATGCCAAAATTTTTAAAATAGCACTGGATGTTGAAAATGTCAAAAATGTACAAAATTAAATAGGTCATGTAATTCGGAAAGTCGTATGGTCAAAAATGACAAAAAACGTCGAAAATGTCAAAAAAGTAAAGAAAAGTAGTAAAGAAAAATAAAGTCAAAAATGTCAAAAAAAAGTCGACAATATCCAAAAGTGAAAAATGTCAAAAAAGTAAAAAGTAAAAATGTCAAAAATTTAAATATGGCGTTTTCGGTAAAATAATACCTTCCTTTACATCAATGATGTATTCGAAAAGTACGAAAGTAAATAAATGTCAAAAAAGTAAAAAATGTCAAAAAAAAGTCGAAAAAAGTCGAAAAAAGTCGAAACTGCCAAAAGTCAGAAAAGTAAAAGGTCAAAAATGGCCAAAAAAAGTCGACAATGTCAAAAAAGTCAGAAAAATAAAGTCAAAAATGTCAAAAAAAGTCGACAATATCCAAAAGTGAAAAATGGCAAAAAGTAAAAATGTAAAAAATGTCAAACAAGTGAAAAGTAAAAATGTCAAAAATTTAAATATGGCGTTTTCGGTAAAATAATACCTTCCTTTAGATCAATGATGTATTCGAAAAGTACGAAAGTAAAAAAATCTCAAAAAGGAAAAAAAAGTGAAAAATGTCAAAAAAAGTTAAAAATGTCAAAAAAAAGTCGAAACTGTCAAAAAAGTCAGAAAAGTAAAAGGTCAAAAATGGCAAAAAAAAGTCGACAATGTCAAAAAGTGAAAAATGTCAAAAAAATTAAAAAAGCTAGAATGTTGATAATGTCGAAAATGTACAAAATTAAATAGGTCATGTAATTCGGAAAATCGTATGGTCAAAAATGTCAAAAAATCAGAGAAAGTAAAGTCAAAATGTCAAAAAAGTGAAAAATGTCAAAAAAGTAAAAATGAAAAAAATGTCAAAAAAGTCAAAAGTAAAAATGTCAAAATTTTTAAAAAAGCACTGGATGTGTCGAATGACGAAAATGTACAAAATTAAATAGGTCATGTAATTCGGAAAGTCGTAGGTGCCCACAGCAGATATTTAATTTTAAATCGTCAGTTTTTGATGAGTGTCAATTTTTGATGTACAAGTTTTTCAAATGACAACCCAATTTTATGATTACAGATTCTGAACGGGATATTTTTTTAATTATAGATTCTAGATTATTTTTCTGCGATCAGAGATGTATATTATGACATCGGTTACATAAGGAAATTTCCGAGAAAAATCAAATCAAATGTCAGAGTAAAAAAACATGAAACGCAAAATAATATTTAATTAAATTAATTAATTTGTTTTCAATTTGACCTTTATAGCACAAAAACCTGTTTTCGAGTGTGAAATTAGTTTCAACCCCTCTAAGCGCCAACCACAAAGTCCACGCTTCCTGCCGAGAATGGCAATTATTCAAAAACAAAAAAACAGCAAAGGCATCTGCCGTGTCCAGCAACAGCTGTTCCACTCGAACCTCCTAATCAAACATCGTTTACGGTTAATCCCCGTATGTGTGTACGTGCCTTCGCAGGCGGCTTTAAATTTCGTAACAACGCACTTACAGCCGACATGCCGTTCTCGGCGATCGAGCGCAATAAACACACAAAAGTGCCAGCTAAACGCGCGCATTACTGCCGCCCCCCACAGCTCGTTAACATGCGGGTTTTATGCGTGCACGGGTTTCTATTGCCGCCCGTAAACCATTCGCAGTAAAAAGAAACGAGCGCGGTGCTTGAAACTGCTTTTTTTAAATTAGGATTTCAAATTACGCGCCAAATACAACCAATCACGGGGTCTGTTTTAGGCGGACTAATTCAAATCTACTGTGTTAAATTATGATGTATCTATAGACGCTTTCGTTTATCGCTCGGACCAGAGCAGCCCAGAACAGCTCTCGAGCGATAAACGAAATAAACTGCCAGTTTCGTTTATCGCTCGATAGCTGTTCTGTGCGGGTCTGGTCCGAGCGATAAACGAAAGCGGCTATAGATACATGATAAACGAAAGCGGCTATAGATACATGATAAACGAAAGCGGCTATAGATACATGATAAACGAAAGCGGCTATAGATACATAATAAGAGCCACAGTTATAGATATAAGAGAATAGAATAACTATATACTTAGAATGTAGAATACATTACATACATGACATAATGATAGAATAATTGAATGATCAATAGGTAGATATGGAGAGATAGAAAGGTATAAGGTAGGAATACTATGACAGAAAAACAATATTACAAAATAAATGATGATGAATAGAAATAAATCTAGGATCTAGGAATAATTGACTGATGAAGAGAAATGGAGTTCGAATAGAATGCTAGAATACTCTGATGAAATGATTGAATATCATGATATTCTATGATTCAATAATGATGAATAGAAATAAATCTAGGATCTAGGAATAATTTACTCATAAAGAGAGATGGAATTCAAATAGAATGCTAGAATACTCTGATGGAATGATAGAATATCATGATATTCTATCATTTCATCAGAGTATTCTAGCATACTGTATATTAAATTTTGGTGAACCTGTATATCTTGATGACATCTGCCATGGCTGATGACATGACAATATAAGATGATGACAGATAACAAGTAGAATGATGACACCTGCCAGATCTAATGATAAATGACAAGGGCCTTGTCTGTGGCTACTACTAGTGACTAGTAGTGACAGATGACAAGTAGAATGATGACACCTGCCTGATCTAATAATAGATGACAAGGGCCCTGCCCTTTTGGCTACTAGTAGTGACAGATGACAAGTAGAATGATAACACCTGCCAGATAATATGAAGGGCCCTGTCCATTTGGCTGCTACTAGTGACCATTGTCAACTGCATCAATGACAGCTTTGCTCTCATGAGAGCGAAGCTGTCATTGATGCAGTTGGCAATGGTCACAAGTAGTGACATGCTGACGTCATGCTCATACTAATAGTATAATGTGACGTCAGCATTTGTCACTACTAGTCATTAGTAGGAACCAAACGGACAGGGTCAAGATATAAGAACACCTGCCAGATAAGATGACAAGAGCAGATAATGACAACTTTACTGATATAAGATATAATGATATGATCACAATTTAGTTCCCAGACCAAAGTACCACCTAACCTAGGACCTAAGACAGAATGATAATGAATTATGAAAAGATAGAATAATTGATTGATAAATAAAGATATGGAGAGAGTTGATGACATATAGAGATTGAGATATGGAATGGGCAAATATAGAGACAGATGATGACATATTGAAATGGAATGAAATCATTGACTGACAGAAAGCCGAGTTATTTCATGCACTCATAGAATGCAAAAAAATACATTTTGGGGCTACAGACTAACCAATACAAAAGGAAGGGAACTTCTAGGGCTCTGTCCCTTTGGTTATTACTAGTGAGAAATGCTGATGTCAGGCTATAGTACAACAGACTTTATCTTATCTTTATTCCACATGTTATGGTGGTGAGTGAGAGATCAGTTAAGTGATTGTGATCTTATCACCCATATTCATCGATGTTCCATAAATCTATCAATAGCTATTGAACCTATAAGCATTCGTTGTTATAGCAACAATAAATAAATTATCTAGGGAATGTAGTTACTTTAGATTCTCTCTATTGCAAACACTGAATAATTAAACAAAAGGTGTCATCAAAGCTTTAATCACAAGCACTATTCAAGGTGTTTGACATTTGTTTTGGCATATTCTGTCACAATGACATCAATTTATCCATTCAATAGCTTATGGGACCTATAAAGTTTATGGAATATTGGTGAATATGAGCATATATGTAGTATTATATTGTATATTGATGGTAAGGTCATTATACCATATTTTTTGAAATAGTGTTCAAGACTAGAACTTGAAAGTAGCATATATGTAGTATTATATTGTATATTGATGGTAAGATCATTATACCATATTTTTTGAAATAGTGTTCGAGACTCTAGAACTTGAAAGTACTAGAAAACGAGAACCAAGAACAGTTATCAAAGGTATCAAGTTTTGAGAACACACAAGGACTGAGATCCATGCACTGAGAATCTTATTACTATGTATTTATAACCCATGTACTTCTAATAATACTTATAGAAAGGTAGTAATAATATGATTTAATTTTGAAAAGTTCTTGGTTCTCATAAACTTCCAAGAACCACATACCAAGAGCTGGAAGTAGTTATGGGTATATAACCCATAACTACTTCCAGCTCTTGGTATGTGGTTCTTGGAAGTTGGACCTTGTTTCTCAGTTCTCAGTACTTGATTGCAAGGATTCTCACTCAAGTTCTCAAGAACTTTTAAGAATAGAAACATATGCCTGGTTTCTGCAACAAATCTTAACTAGTTTCAGACCCTTTTAACATTAAGATGGTCTTAAAGCGTTGCACCAAACAAAAATCAGATGTTAAAACAATAAGATGGTCTTACATTGTAAGACTAAGTAGATCTACGTATGTTTTATGCAACAGAATAATAATTTAAGACATGGTTATATATAAGACAAGCTTTAAGATTTGTTGCAGAAACTGGGCGATAGACTCTTAAGCTGCTTTCATTTATCATTCATGAGCTGGTCTTAGCTGGATTAAAACAGCTCCTGAACGATAAACAAAAGCTACTTTAATAAGAATCAAGAACAGCTGTTCTCAATTCTCAAATTCCCCCCTTTACTAAATGGCACTATCAAATGAATTGTACCATTAATAATGGTTATAAATAGTTTTCACACCATTGAACAAATACAATCAATACTAAAAATATAATACAATTTCTATATTGATCACAAATTATTGAATTATTGAAAATATGTTTTTCTCAGTTAAACACACACTGTTACTCAAAAGAAAGAAACTTTTACATATTTACCTAAATCATGGAATATTTTTCACTTATTTTCCAACTACCAATAATCTGATATATCACTAGTAACCGCTTTCGTTTATCATTCAGGAGCTGTTTTAAGCCAGCTAAGGCCAGTTTAGAACAGATCCCGAAGGATATACGAAAGCGGCTTATATTATGACAAGTTGTGCATTTGTCAGGATTATTTCCGTTTGTTTTGGTAAACACAAAGATGTTTATTTATATTCGCAGAAAACTTGGTAGGCGCGTGCGGAAAACAATCACGTGCGGTAATCGATCCGCGACAGCCATCCATAAGTAATGGTTGCACCACGGTGGCGTAAACCTGGGCCCTCGCCGCCCCCCGGTCGCAGCGATCGGCCAGAGGCGTAAAAGTCAAACAAGAAAGCGCGACCGTGCAAATATTTGACAAATCACCTCACCACCCCCCCTCCCCGCGCCTCACCAATTCAGTCACTTGTATACATACTAATTAGCCAATTAACACACAGAGGGGGGGGCAATTAGCGCCTTTAATCGCGTCTTTGTTGTTGCGGGCCCGGCCGCCCCCGAAATCACCCCCCAAACACCGCGAAAACACGGGAAATCAAAACAGTTGACACATACCATTGTAAAACAAATCGCTGGGCAACACCAGTCGGGGGGAGGTGTGGATTGCTGGGGCCGCCGTGGCACTGGCGGCGGCGGGGGTCGCGCACAAACACTCGCACTAGCACCCGAGGTCCCCCCGTCGTCCACTCGACACATTTCCCATGTTTATATCGTCCGAAAAAATGACAAAAACGGACTTAAAACACCGTATTCGATTTATCGATTAGTCGGCCATTTTGCTTTGGCTTCATTCAACTATTTTACGACCACATCTGCCACAGCGGACCCTCTGCCGGGCAGTCGCGAAAACACCCGATCGCGACATCTAGCGCACTAAAGCAGCAACACCAACAACTGTCAAACATGAAATGTCATAACAAAACAGCTGTCAAATTTTGACAATTGGTTTTCAAAATGATTTAATCGAATGGACGAATTTAAGCATAAAATTATGGCCCTGCTCAACAAGCAGGTATTTTACTTAGAATCCCTTTTTGATATTAGTGGTAGACATTATTTTTTTCTAGGGCCCTAAAATACCCTCGATGGGCTTCTCGGATGCCAACTACCACTTCTCAAAAGGTGAAAGCCTGAGTATCAACAGCAAAACGGCCACAGAAAGCGACCGGCCGGCTGATCAGGATATTTTAGAGAGCATTCAAGCTGCCTACTTTGCAATCGATACTGATTTTGATATATGTCGATTTGAATTAAATGTAAGATACAATTATAGCACAAATTATTATAAACCAAACTAGAGACTTAACTTTAGGTTGGTTTATGCTTAAAATCAATTGAAGTTTTATGTGAGCTACTTGATGGACTGAATTATTGCCACTTTACAAATTTGTTTGTTTTAAAAAAAAAAATTGATAACTACTAATACGTTTAATGTCAATGAAGGAGATGAATAAAACTACTATCTTTTTTACCACTTGTTTACATTTAATGTCATTATTTCAATAATCCATTAAAAAACTAAACATTCTCATTTGTGAACAGAGCGAGTAATATAATACAGTAGAAATGCCATCAGGCTGATAGTTATAAAAATAGAAGTTTTTAAAAAATTACATTTACACTGTAATATTGTTTAATTGTTATTTATTTATAATCCATTTAAGCTATTGAGTGATTAATGTTTCTGCTATCATGCAACTGCAATGTTTGGGATAACCTAGTAAATTTTTATTAGTGATAAAAATATATACTTTAATTTTTAAATAGCTATATTAATTTTTAGAAACTACCTGAATTATTAGAATGTGATCAAATCCAACGGGATTTCAAGTTGCTCAAACAGCAACACCAGGTGGTCTCGAAGAAAGTCCTCCAATTGATTTTAGAGCACCAAAATGCTTGCAATGAGGAATTCCAGAGAATTTTAGTGGTGTGTGACAAGCTAAAAGACACTCTGGAGATGTGCAGGGGTGGGCGAAAGGATCTTAATGTGGCTGAGCAACAATTGAGCTCTACATTGAGTATTTTAGCTAATTATAGGAAAAGGAAATGCACTCAGAACTTACTGAAGAATTTGAATACTATTAAAACTTTGGTGGGTGTTACATCATATGTTTTCAGCTGTTATTAATTAATGTTTCATTGATTGCAGTATCGAACTGATCACAGGCTACAGGAGTTGTTGAATGAAGAAAACTATGCAGGGGCTATTGAGTTGATACTTGAGTGCCAGACTGCAGCACAGACATACAGGCATTTTAATTGCATTGCTGCACTGACTAATAAATTGCAGGAGACTTTGGAGTTTACTGAGGAACAATTGGATCGAGTTTTAGCTCAAGTAAGATTCACTACTGATTTACAAAAATAATTTACTTTTAGGCAATCTTTATAGTTGTAAATTATGTTAATACGATTGTTGCCTTTTATTTGTAGTTATTAACAGTAGCTACAAAATTACAAACAATTTAATCCCAGTTTAAAATTAACTGATATTATAAATCACAAATGCTTAATTTAGTGTAAATTTCTCACATAACTATTTGGAAGATACAGCTTTCAATACTAAATACATAAACAATCATCCATAGCTACACACATATTCATGTACTTCAAAGCATTTAGCTTATAAGTTTTGACGCTTTTTGTAACTAATTATTAATATTACTCTATAATCGCCATTTCAAACCATTGTAAGTTTAATATCTATTAGTCAAAGTTTTTATACTTAATGCATAAGCTATCATCTATAACTACATAAATGTGTATGTACTTTAAAGCATTATTAGCAAAATTACACTAGTTGTAACTAATTATACATTTTACTCAATAGTCGTCATTTTACACCGTTGTAATTTTGAAATCTTTTCAGATACAGCTTTCAAAGTATCTATACAAAAGGCATAAGCTATTTTCTATAACTATGTAAATTTTCATGTACTTTAAAGTATTATTAGCAAAGTTATACCAGTTTTTGTTACTAATTATACATTTTACTCAATAGTCGTCATTTTACACCGTTGTAATTTTGAAATCTTTTCAGATACAGCTTTCAAAATATCTATACGAAAGACATAAGCTAGTATCTTTAAATATATAAATTTTCATGTACTTTAAAGTATTCTTAGCAAAGTTATACCAGTTTTTGTTACTAATTATACATTTTACTCAATAGTCGTCATTTTACACCGTTGTAATTTTGAAATCTTCTCAGATACAGCTTTCAAAGTATCTATACTAAAGGCATACGCTATTATCTATAACTATGTAAATTTTCATGTACTTTAAAGTATTATTAGCAAAGTTATACCAGTTCTTGTTACTAATTATACATTTTACTCAATAATCGTCATTTTACACCGATGTAATTTTGAAATCTTTTCAGATACAGCTTTCAAAGTATCTCTACTAAATGCATAAGCTATTATTTATAACTATGTAAATTTTCATGTACTTTAAAGCATTATTAGCAGAGTTATACCAGTTTTTGTTACTAATTATACATTTTACTCAATAGTCGTCATTTTATACCGTTGTAATTTTGAAATCTTTTCAGATACAGCTTTCAAAGTATCTATACAAAAGGCATAAGCTATTTTCTATAACTATGTAAATTTTCATGTACTTTAAAGTATTATTAGCAAAGTTATACCAGTTTTTGTTACTAATTATACATTTTACTCAATAGTCGTCATTTTACACCGTTGTAATTTTGAAATCTTTTCAGATACAGCTTTCAAAATATCTATACGAAAGACATAAGCTAGTATCTTTAAATATATAAATTTTCATGTACTTTAAAGTATTCTTAGCAAAGTTATACCAGTTTTTGTTACTAATTATACATTTTACTCAATAGTCGTCATTTTACACCGTTGTAATTTTGAAATCTTCTCAGATACAGCTTTCAAAGTATCTATACTAAAGGCATACGCTATTATCTATAACTATGTAAATTTTCATGTACTTTAAAGTATTATTAGCAAAGTTATACCAGTTCTTGTTACTAATTATACATTTTACTCAATAATCGTCATTTTACACCGATGTAATTTTGAAATCTTTTCAGATACAGCTTTCAAAGTATCTCTACTAAATGCATAAGCTATTATTTATAACTATGTAAATTTTCATGTACTTTAAAGCATTATTAGCAGAGTTATACCAGTTTTTGTTACTAATTATACATTTTACTCAATAGTCGTCATTTTATACCATTGTAATTTGTAAATCTTTTCAGATACAGCTTTCAAAGTATCTATACTAAAGGCATAAGCTATTATCTATAACTATGTAAATTTTCATGTACTTTAAAGTATTATTAGCAAAGTTATACCAGTTTTTGTTACTAATTATACATTTTACTCAATAGTCGTCATTTTACGCCGTTGTAATTTTGAAATCTTTTTAGATACAGCTTTCAAAGTATCTATACAAAAGGCATAAGTTATTATCTATAACTATGTAAATTTTGATGTACTTTAAAGCATTATTAGCAAAGTTATACCAGTTTTTGTTACTAATTATACATTTTACTCAATAGTCGTCATTTTACACCGTTGTAATTTTGAAATCTTTTCAGATACAGCTTTCAAAGTATCTATACAAAAGGCATAAGCTATTATCTATAACTATGTAAATTTTCATGTACTTTAAAGCATTATTAGCAAAGTTATACATGTTTTTGTTACTAATTATACATTTTACTAAATAGTTGTCATTTTACAACGTTGTAATTTTGAAATCTTTTCAGATACAGCTTTCAAAGTAGCTATACGAAAGGCATAAGCTATTATCTATAACTATGTAAATTTTCATGTACTTTAAAGTATTATTAGCAAAGTTATACCAGTTTTTGTTACTAATTATACATTTTACTCAATAGTCGTCATTTTACGCCGTTGTAATTTTGAAATCTTTTTAGATACAGCTTTCAAAGTATCTATACAAAAGGCATAAGTTATTATCTATAACTATGTAAATTTTGATGTACTTTAAAGCATTATTAGCAAAGTTATACCAGTTTTTGTTACTAATTATACATTTTACTCAATAGTCGTCATTTTACACCGTTGTAATTTTGAAATCTTTTCAGATACAGCTTTCAACGTATCTATACTAAAGGTATAAGCTATTACCAATAAATATGTGAAGTTTCATGTACTTTAAAGTATTATTAGCAAAGTTATACCAGTTTTTGTTACTAATTATACATTTTACTCAATAGTCGTCATTTTACACCGTTGTAATTTTGAAATCTTTTCAGATACAGCTTTCAAAGTGTCTATACTAAAGGCATAAGCTATTATCTTTAACTATATAAATTTTCATGTACTTTAAAGTATTATTAGCAAAGTTATACCAGTTTTTGTTACTAATTATACATTTTACTCAATAGTCGTCATTTTACACCGTTGTAATTTTGAAATCTTTTCAGATACAGCTTTCAAAGTATCTATATTAAAGGCATAAGCTATTATCTATAACTATGTAAATTTTCATGTACTTTAAAGCATTAATAGCAAAGTTATACCAGTTTTTGTTACTAATTATACATTTTACTCAATAGTCGTCATATTACACCGTTGTAATTTTGAAATCTTTTCAGATACAGCTTTCAAAGTGTCTATACTAAAGGCATAAGCTATTATCTTTAACTATATAAATTTTCATGTACTTTAAAGTATTATTAGCAAAGTTATACCAGTTTTTGTTACTAATTATACATTTTACTCAATAGTCGTCATTTTACACCGTTGTAATTTTGAAATCTTTTCAGATACAGCTTTCAAAGTATCTATACTAAAGGCATAATCTATTATCTATAACTATGTAAATTTTGATGAACTTTAAAGCATTATTAGCAAAGTTATACCAGTTATTGTTACTAATTATACATTTTACTCAATAGTCGTCATTTTACACCGTTGTAATTTTGAAATCTTTTCAGATACAGCTTTCAAAGTATCTATACAAAATGCATAAGCTATTATGTATAACTATGTACATTTTCATGTACTTTAAAGTATTATTAGCAAAGTTATACCAGTTTTAGTTACTAATTATACATTTTACTCAATAGTCGTCATTTTACACCGATGTAGTTTTGAAATCTTTTCAGATACAGCTTTCAAAGTATCTGTACTCAAGGCATAAGCTATTATCCATAACTATGTAAATTTTCATGTACTTTAAAGCATTATTAGCAAAGTTATACCAGTTTTTGTTACTAATTATACATTTTACTCAATAGTCGTCATTTTACACCGTTGTAATTTTGAAATCTTTTCAGATACAGCTTTCAAAGTATCTATAGTAAAGGTATAAGGTATTATCTATAAATATGTAAATTTTCATGTACTTTAAAGCATTATTAGCAAAGTTATACCAGTTTTTGTTACTAATTATACATTTTACTCAATAGTCGTCATTTTATACCGTTGTAATTTTGAAATGTTTTTAGATACAGCTTTCAAAGTATCTATACAAAAGGCATAAGCTATTATCTATAACTATGTAAATTTTCATGTACTTTAAAGCATTATTAGCAAAGTTGTACCAGTTTTTGTTACTTATTATACATTTTACTCAATAGTCGTCATTTTACACCGTTGTAATTTTGAAATCTTTTCAGATACAGCTTTCAAAATATCTATACTAAAGGCATAAGCTATTATCTATAACTATGTAAATTTTCATGTACTTTAAAGCATTATTAGCAAAGTTATACCAGTTTTTGTTACTAATTATACATTTTACTCAATAGTCGTCATTTTACACCGATGTAATTTTGAAATCTTTTCAGATACAGTTTTCAAAGTATCTATACAAAAGGCATAAGCAATTACCTATAACCATGTACATTTTCATGTACTTTAAAGCATTATTAGCAAAGTTATACCAGTTGTTGTTACTAATTATACATTTTACTCAATAGTCGTCATTTTACACCGTTGTATTTTTGAAATCTTTTCAGATACAGCTTTCAAAGTATCTATACGAAAGGCATAAGCTATTATCTATAACTATGTAAATTTTCATGTACTTTAAAGCATTATTAGCAAAGTTATACCAGTTTTTGTTACTAATTATACATTTTACTCAATAGTCGTCATTTTACACCGTTGTAATTTTGAAATCTTTTCAGATACAGCTTTCAAAGTATCTATATGAAAGGCATAAGCTATTATCTATAACTATGTAAATTTTCATGTACTTTAAAGCATTATAGCAAAGTTATACCAGTTTTTGTTACTAATTATACATTTTACTCAATAGTCGTCATTTAATACCGTTGTATTTTTGAAATCTTTTCAGATACAGCTTTCAAAGTATCTATACGAAAGGCATAAGCTATTATCTATAACTATGTAAATTTTCATGTACTTTAAAGCATTATTAGCAAAGTTATACCAGTTTTTGTTACTAATTATACATTTTACTCAATAGTCGTCATTTTACACCGTTATAATTTTGAAATCTTTTCAGATACAGCTTTCAAAGTATCTATACAAAAGGCATAAGCAATTACCTATAACCATGTACATTTTCATGTACTTTAAAGCATTATTAGCAAAGTTATACCAGTTGTTGTTACTAATTATACATTTTACTCAATAGTCGTCATTTTACACCGTTGTAATATTGAAATCTTTTCAGATATAGCTTTTCAAAGTATCTATAGTAAAGGTATAAGCTATTATCTATAAATATGTTAATTTTCATGTACTTTAAAGCATTATTAGCAAAGTTATACCAGTTTTTGTTACTAATTATACATTTTACTCAATAGTCGTCATTTTACACCGTTATAATTTTGAAATCTTTTCAGATACAGCTTTCAAAGTATCTATACTAAAGGCAAAAGCTATTATCTTTAACTATATAAATTTTCATGTACTTTAAAGCATTATTAGCAAAGTTATAGCCGTTTTTGTTACTAATTATACATTTTACTCAATAGTCGTCATTTAATACCGTTGTATTTTTGAAATCTTTTCAGATACAGCTTTCAAAGTATCTATACGAAAGGCATAAGCTATTATCTATAACTATGTAAATTTTCATGTACTTTAAAGCATTATTAGCAAAGTTATACCAGTTTTTGTTACTAATTATACATTTTACTCAATAGTCGTCATTTAATACCGTTGTATTTTTGAAATCTTTTCAGATACAGCTTTCAAAGTATCTATACGAAAGGCATAAGCTATTATCTATAACTATGTAAATTTTCATGTACTTTAAAGCATTATTAGCAAAGTTATACCAGTTTTTGTTACTAATTATACATTTTACTCAATAGTCGTCATTTTACACCGTTGTAATTTTGAAATATTTTCAGATACAGCTTTCAAAGTATCTATACTAAAGGCATAAGATATTATCTATAAATATATAAATTTTCATGTACTTTAAAGCATTATTAGCAAAGTTCTACCAGTTTTTGTTACTAATTATACATTTTACTCAATAGTCGTCATTTTACAACGTTGTAATTTTGAAATCTTTTCAGATACAGCTTTCAAAGTATCTATACAAAAGGCATAAGCTATTATCTATAACTATGTAAATTTTCATGTACTTTAAAGCATTATTAGCAAAGTTATACCAGTTTTTGTTACTAATTATACATTTTACTCAATAGTCGTCATTTTACACCGTTATAATTTTGAAATCTTTTCAGATACAGCTTTCAAAGTATCTATACTAAAGGCATAAGATATTATCTATAAATATATAAATTTTCATGTACTTTAAAGCATTATTAGCAAAGTTCTACCAGTTTTTGTTACTAATTATACATTTTACTCAATAGTCGTCATTTTACAACGTTGTAATTTTGAAATCTTTTCAGATACAGCTTTCAAAGTATCTATACAAAAGGCATAAGCTATTATCTATAACTATGTAAATTTTCATGTACTTTAAAGCATTATTAGCAAAGTTATAGCCGTTTTTGTTACTAATTATACATTTTACTCAATAGTCGTCATTTTACACCGTTGTAATTTTGAAATCTTTTCAGATACAGCTTTCAAAGTATCTATACAAAATGCATAAGCTATTATCTATAACTATGTACATTTTCATGTACTTTAAAGCATTATTAGCAAAGTTATACCAGTTTTTGTTACTAATTATACATTTTACTCAATAGTCGTCATTTAATACCGTTGTATTTTTGAAATCTTTTCAGATACAGCTTTCAAAGTATCTATATGAAAGGCATAAGCTATTATCTATAACTATGTAAATTTTCATGTACTTTAAAGCATTATTAGCAAAGTTATACCAGTTTTTGTTACTAATTATACATTTTACTCAATAGTCGTCATTTAATACCGTTGTATTTTTGAAATCTTTTCAGATACAGCTTTCAAAGTCTCTATACTAAAGACATAAGCTATTATCTATAACTATGTAAATTTTGATGTACTTTAAAGCATTATTAGCAAAGTTATACCAGTTTTTGTTACTAATTATACATTTTACTCAATAGTCGTCATTTTACACCGTTATAATTTTGAAATCTTTTCAGATACAGCTTTCAAAGTATCTATACTAAAGGCAAAAGCTATTATCTTTAACTATATAAATTTTCATATACTTTAAAGCATTATTAGCAAAGTTATAGCCGTTTTTGTTACTAATTATACATTTTACTCAATAGTCGTCATTTTACACCGTTGTAATTTTGAAATCTTTTCAGATACAGCTTTCAAAGTCTCTATACTAAAGACATAAGCTATTATCTATAACTATGTAAATTTTGATGTACTTTAAAGCATTATTAGCAAAGTTATACCAGTTTTTGTTACTAATTATACATTTTACTCAATAGTCGTCATTTTACACCGTTATAATTTTGAAATCTTTTCAGATACAGCTTTCAAAGTATCTATACTAAAGGCAAAAGCTATTATCTTTAACTATATAAATTTTCATGTACTTTAAAGCATTATTAGCAAAGTTATAGCCGTTTTTGTTACTAATTATACATTTTACTCAATAGTCGTCATTTTACACCGTTGTAATTTTGAAATCTTTTCAGATACAGCTTTCAAAGTGTCTATACTAAAGGCATAAGCTAGTATCTAAAACTATATAAATTTTCATGTACTTTAAAGTATTATTAGCAAAGTTATACCAGTTTTTGTTACTAATTATACATTTTACTCAATAGTCGTCATTTTACACCGTTGTATTTTTGAAATCTTTTCAGATACAGCTTTCAAAGTATCTGTACTAACGGCATAAGCTAGTATCTATAACTATATAAATTTTCATGTACTTTAAAGCATTATTAGCAAAGTTATACCAGTTTTTGTTACTAATTATACATTTTACTCAATAGTCGTCATTTTACACCGTTGTAATTTTGAAATCTTTTCAGATACAGCTTTCAAAGTATCTATACTAAAGGTATAAGCTATTATCTATAACTATGTAAATTTTCATGTACTTTAAAGCATTATTAGCAAAGTTATACCAGTTTTCGTTACTAATTATACATTTTACTCAATAGTCGTCATTTTACACCGTTGTAATTTTGAAATCTTTTCAGATACAGCTTTCAAAGTATCTATACTAAAGGTATAAGCTATTATCTATAACTATGTAAATTTTCATGTACTTTAAAGCATTATTAGCAAAGTTATACCAGTTTTCGTTACTAATTATACATTTTACTCAATAGTCGTCATTTTACACCGTTGTAATTTTGAAATCTTTTCAGATACAGCTTTCAAAGTATCTATACTAAAGGCATAAGCTATTATCAATAACTATGTAAATTTTCATGTACTTTAAAGTATTATTAGCAAAGTTATACCAGTTTTTGTTACTAATTATACATTTTACTCAATAGTCGTCATTTTACACCGTTGTAATTTTGAAATCTTTTCAAATACAGCTTTCAAAGTATCTATACAAACGGCATAATCTATTATCAATAACTATGTAAATTTTCATGTACTTTAAAGCATTATTAGCAAAGTTATACCTGTTTTTGTTACTAATTATACATTTTACTCAATAGTCGTCATTTTACACCGTTGTAATTTTGAAATCTTTTCAGATACAGCTTTTAAAGTATCTATACAAAAGGCATAAGCTATTATCTATAACTATGTAAATTTTCATGTACTTTATAGCATTATTAGCAAAGTTGTAGCAGTTTTTGTTACTAATTATACATTTTACTCAATAGTCGTCATTTTATACCGTTGTAATTTTCAAATCTCTTCAGATACAGCTTTCAAAGCCTCTATACTAAAGACATAAGCTATTATATATAACTATGTAAATTTTCATGTACTTTAAAGTATTATTAGCAAAGTTATACGAGTTTTTGTTACTAATTATACAGTTTACTCAATAGTCGTCATTTTACACCGTTGTAATTTTGAAATCTTTTCAGATACAGCTTTCAAAGTATCTATACAAAATGCATAAGCTATTATCTATAACTATGTACATTTTCATGTACTTTAAAGTATTATTAGCAAAGTTATACCAGTTTTTGTTACTAATTATACATTTTACTCAATAGTCGTCATTTTACACCGTTGTAATTTTGAAATCTTTTCAGATACAACTTTCAAAGTTTCTGTACTAAAGATATAAGCTATTATCTATAACTATGTAAATTTTCATGTACTTTAAAGTATTATTAGCAAAGTTATACCAGTTTTTGTTACTAATTATACATTTTACTCAATAGTCGTCATTTTACACCGTTGTAATTTTGAAATCTTTTCAGATACAGCTTTCAAAGTATCTATACTAAAGGCATAAGATATTATCTTTAAATATATAAATTTTCATGTACTTTAAAGCATTATTAGCAAAGTTATACCAGTTTTTGTTACTAATTATACATTTTACTTAAAGTATTATTATCAAAGTTATACCAGTTTATCCCTCAAGAGCTGTCCCGGGCTGTTCTTTCTCATATTAGAACAGCCCGGAAAGCTCGCAAATAATAAATGAAAACAGATATAGATAGAATTTTTTTTTTAATTTCTAGATGTGTTATTATTTTGATGACGTCCGTTACTCTCGACTACAGTCGGCATACAAACTGCTAGGCAAAACCCAACTAGCCGTCGACCACCTTCACGTACACTACATAAGTGCAATTTACAACACAGCCTTGAACATAGTGCACATGCACGTGCAAAACCCTGAGGTGTACGACAACAGCGATGGCGTGAACAAAAAACCGTACAAGAATCTCTGTTTGGTAAGCTGGAGGTTTCATGTTGGTTATCAACTTTGTAGATCATTTTTTTCTTATAGTCCGTGGATCAGACTGCTTTTATTCCATGCCTGATGGACCTCTGCAAGTCTCTCTTTAAAATTGTACTGAGCTACCACAAGCTGGTGCGGTGGCATAACAGAAATGATGTGGCTGAGGAGAGGGAGGTGGACTTGGAGGATAATTTCAACAAGCAGTACATTAAGCAGAAGCTCGAACACAATCTGGTGAAGATTTGGCAGGATGTGCAGAGCAAAGTCAGTAGTTTGCTGCTGAACAGTGATCTGGCCTCATATAAGTTCGATCAGTTTGTGCAAGTTCTAGGTGTAGTTCATAGGTAACTAAAATATATTCTTGGCCCTTCAACATAATTGTTAACTATGTTATTCTACTACAAAGTTTGAAACAGTTGCCCTCATAAATAAATTTAAAAATAAGTTTCAAGCATTATTTGTGTAATAGTACCATAAATCAAGTTTTACTAAAGCGAAACTTTTTCACAGATTAATTGAGGTAGGTGAAGAGTTCTGTGGTAGCAAATCAGAAGAGCTGCAAGAATCTATTCGAAAGCAAAGTGTTAATTACTTTAGAAACTATCACGCACAACGTTTGGAGGAGCTGAAAATTTTCCTGGAGAACGAAAGTTGGGAGATTTGCCCTGTTAAACATACTTTTGATATTTTGCAACTACAGGTGAGTAACTTAATCTCAAGTGCTATGGTTAGTAATGGGTGGGGTTTTTAGGAGTTCAAATCATTGAGGCATGTTTTGAGGAACTTCAAACGAATGCCAACTGTTGTAAACTACACCAATTCTACGGACTGTGGCTCTTCGAACCATTCACAAGACGGAAGCACTGTGACAGGTTTGTCATTTTTTGGATAGTTGGTATAGCATAGCTAGAGACACTTAAGCCTCAAAATGGGCCCATTGTGAAACCTCCCTTTAAGGCTGACCACTTGTCCCACCAGTGAGCAGCCTTAAAGGGATGTTTGTCATCTTACTTCATAATCTACTTTAGAGTGACTATAAGAACAGTATAGATGTGATCCCACCTCTAATTTAATCACAATTTGTTTGGAAAGTATTGACAAAATTTTTAATCCATAGGAAATTACTTCATACGATTCACTGAGCATGGTACACCATTCGATTCAAGATTAGATGAAACTATCATTGATGAGGATATTTTGGCCTTCGGGGATGAGGCTTCTGGATATTTTTCAGAGGACAGCGAGGAGGAAAATGAGGAACTCAAAAAGGATTTTGTAGACGAGTACGCGGATGAGTACAACGCACAACAGTAAGATTTAAATCACTTATGCCTGTATTCACCAACACCACATAAACTTTATAGATTCCATAAGCTATTGAAAACGTCATTGTGACAGGAATTGTCAAAACAAATGTCAAAATCTTGAATGACGCTTGTGTTTAAGAGCTTTGATGACACCTTTTGTTTAATTATTCAGTGTTTCCAATAGAGAGAATCTAAAGTAACTACATTCCCTAGATAATGTATCTATCATAGACAAGTATCTATATGGTATCTATACATTTATGGATTCATGGTGAATATGGGGGCTAGTAGTATAAAGCAGATAACTCCAATTATGTGCCAAAGTTGTCAAAAGTGACGTTTGAATCACGAATTAGAAATTAACTCGAGTTGTCTGCTCCAATCACGGAATGGAAAGTAACTCGAGTTCTCTGCTCCAATCACAGATTGAAATGTAACTCAAGTTCTTTGCTCCAATCACAGATTAGAAAGTAACTTGAGTTCTCTGCCCCAATCACATATTGGAAAGTAACTCCAGTTCTCTGCTCCAATCACAGATTGGAAAGTAACTCGAGTTCTCTGCCCCAATCACATATTGGAAAGTAACTTGAGTTCTCTGCTCCAATCACAGATTGGAAAGTAACTCAATTTCTCTGTTCCAATCACAGATTGCAAAGTAACTCAAGAGTGATCTGCTTTATAAAGCCTTAAGGTATTAACTCAAAATGTTTATTTCAAGGGCCAACACTAGAGAGAAGCGCGAGAAGCTTAGCAACAAATCACCAATTTTAACCAATACTACGTTAACAGTGCTCAGACAAATGGGGAACTACCTGCAGATGTCAAGATTATTGCAACCGATAGCTTTTGATATTATCATTTGCATGAATCAGCTATTCGATTTTTATTTGTACTCTGTACATGAGTTTTTTGCTGCAGATTTGGTAAGTTGGTGTAACTACACCCTCACCAAATAGACATTTAATTACAGACCTACCAACGTGTAGAATTAGACATTGTTAGTGAGTGTTTATAACAAACCTCCTCCTGAGCAAGCAGATTCTAGAACCTCTTTCTGAGCAAGTAGATTCTAGAACCTCTTCCTGAACAAGCAGATTCTAGAACCTCTTCCCGAGCAAGCAAATTCTAAACCTCCTCCTGACCCTCAAGATCGAAAGGTTATAGAATAAGCTTGTTCTCTAGAGAAGAAACCTACACAAAACAAATTTAATCCAGCATTTTCATACAAAATTCATAGCTGTATCAATGTCAACAATTATATATGTATTTTTATTAACATATCTATTTCATCATATTACTATATCTGTAAAGTACTATCGCTACACAAGCATAAGCTCATCAGGTTATATTTATTACAGACAATATCCAGCACATCTCTATACTCATTAAGCCTGACATCAACATTGAAACGAATATCAGAAACCTTAATATGGGATCCAAACATAGAAGACACTGAGGAGAAAATATCATATGAAAAAATCCAACGCCCAACCCTGTCACCAATGGTAGACCTAACAAAACCCGAACAGCTACACGGCCTATCCGAACGCATCGTAGCCGTGGAGAGTCTAATCTTCCTCTCAAAACAATACGAGCTCCTACAAACCTACTTCGAGCACCTAGTGCCCCCACAAAACAAAACAATCCTCCAACAATTCTTCACACAGGTAAATCAAACCAATTGAACATCAAACAACAAAAAACTTTATTACTCAGCTATCATTCACCTTGTTTGCATACAAAATATACCCCCCAGAATTCATATTAACCAGCGGATGTGTCCGATCCGGCAACACCTGATACTGCCGCATAAAACTATTCACCAGCTGAACATTCTGCATAGTAGGCTCCCCCCGTAAATAACTAAACAACTCCACTAGAGGCTCGCGCATCTGATTGAACACAACCACCGACCGCGACGGTTTTAAAAACTGCAACAGCTCCCTCACAATACTAACCGGATGCTCTTTCGAAACAATCACCACCGAATCTACTTTGTCCCGCATTATTTGACAAGCGCGTTCATTTAAAGCGTGCCAACTGGGTTTCTTTTTGGGCGGTTCATCTTCAGAATCGCCCAGTTTCCTTTTATTGCCTTCAGTGGTCAAAATGTCATCAGTCGTAATTTCAGTGGTATTTTTCTGATAAAACCATCTTAAAACCGAGTACAGGTTGACATTAATGTATCTGTTTAGTTGTTCGTCGGGGAATTGCATGGCTAAAACAGCAGTTTTTTGGCATTCATTGCCTGGATGCATGTGTATTAGTTGGCCGGTGGTGGATGGGCCTATTCGTTCTAAAAGTGCTGCTGTTATCAGCCCACTGGTGCCGCTATCATATAGAACATGATTGCCTTCGGATTGTATGTTGGAGTAGGTTAGAATTTGAGATAGGTCATCAATGCGTAATCCAAGTACTTTTTGTGGGTCGTGTCTGTAGTACATTTGGGTTAGTAGTCGGATTGTGGGTTGGCGGAAGTAAATGTAGTCGAAATATTTTTTCTCTTTCTTTTTCAAGTACTTTTCTTGGCTGTACTCGGTTTTGGAGTTGAATGAGGTTGAGTTGCTGATGAGTTTTTCAAGCATTTCAGTGGACGAGTTTGTTTCCTCTCGGAACTTCTCGATTTCAACTCGTGTGAGTTTTTGCGAGTTGCAATCATCTGTTATGTCTCTGTTATCAGTGCCTGATTGTTCAACGCTTACCTGCTCGTGGCCGTCGATGGTATCAGCTTTTTCTAGGGTGTAGTTCCGTTTCGTGCCCTTTTTTAATTTCAGCTGGAACGTCTGGTAGTACTTGGCGCCGATTGCGTTGTCTGGTTCTATTATGAAGTTGCCCACGGTGAACGTGGTTTTCGGCTTGATTTTGTAGAGTTTTGTGTAGCCCTGGCGCTGCACTATGGCAAAATCGCCCACTTTTACCGTGGAGTTGTCCATGTTGTGGTTTGTAGGTTATGTTGATGTTTTGTCGTGGTGCGCACCATGGCGGACACAGAAAAGGCGCGGTTTTTAAATCTGTATAAATTTTGCAGACGATTGGCAGCGCGATGAATTTACGGCGGCCGATTTACATGGCTGTTGCTGCGCAAGTGTTCGATTTGCGACAGATTTTAATCTCCATGTCGAAGATTAACTGGGAAGTTAAGGATGTTATGTCCCAGCACAATAATTACATTGATGTCATTCTCAGGGTGAGTTTAAATTTTATAATCTTCATTACTGTTTTAAATATATATATTCTGTTTGTTTAGGAGATACAGATCTTTATGATGCGTTTGGAACATATCAATTCAAGGGTGCACATTCCTAATGAGGTCCTTTACACGCTGTGGGAGAATGTTGCTCATATTATTACTCACACATTAGTACAAGGGTGAGTTATATGAAAACCAATAAAAGTATATCATTTTCAACTGTTTTCCACCCAGCAGGGATGATTTTAATGAAGTAAGGTTCTGACTATTGCCATCTAGCAACTATTACTCTTAAACCAATGAAATTATATAATTTTTGACTTCTAAATCTGATAGCCCAATTAATTTTGATGTGGAAACATGTTATAGCCATATTAGTTCAATTGTTTTCCACCCTTAAGGGATGATTTTCATGAAGTATAGCTCAGACAATTACCTGGTTGTAACTTTAAGTAGCTATTACCTCTAAACCAATGAAATTATATAATTTTTGACTTCAAAATCTGATAGCCCAATTAATTTTGATGTGAAAACATGTAATAGCCATATTAGTTCAATTGTTTTCCACCCTTCAGGGATGATTTACATGAAGTATAGCTCAGGCAATTACCAGGTAGTAACTTTAAGTAGCTATTACTTCTAAACCAATGAAATTATATAATTTTTGACGTCAAAATCTGATAGCTCAATTAATTTTGATGTGGAAACAAGTAATAGCCATATTAGTTCAATTGTTTTCCACCCTTCAGGGATGATTTTCATGAAGTATAGGTCAGACAATTACCAGGTAGTAACTTTAAGTAGCTATCACTTCTAAACCAATGAAATTATATAATTTTTGACTTCTAAATCTGATAGCCCAATTAATTTTGATGTGGAAACATGTTATAGCCATATTAGTTCAATTGTTTTCCACCCTTAAGGGATGATTTTCATGAAGTATAGCTCAGACAATTACCTGGTTGTAACTTTAAGTAGCTATTACCTCTAAACCAATGAAATTATATAATTTTTGACTTCAAAATCTGATAGCCCAATTAATTTTGATGTGAAAACATGTAATAGCCATATTAGTTCAATTGTTTTCCACCCTTCAGGGATGATTTTCATGAGGTATAGCTCAGGAAATTACCAGGTAGTAACTTTAAGTAGCTATTACTTCTAAACCAATTAAATTATATAAGTTTTGACTTCAAAATCTGATAGCCCAACTAATTTTGATGTGGAAACATGTAATAGCCATATTAGTTCAATTGTTTTCCACCCTTCAGGGAAGATTTTCATGAAGTATAGCTCAGGCAATTACCATGTAGTAACTTTAAGTAGCTATCACTTCTAAGCCAATGAAATTATATAATTTTTGACTTCAAAATCTGATAGCTCAATTAATTTTGATGTGGAAACAAGTAATAGCCATATTAGTTCAATTGTTTTCCACCCTTCAGGGATGATTTTCATGAAGTATAGGTCAGACAATTACCAGGTAGTAACTTTAAGTAGCTATTACTTCTAAACCAATGAAATTATATAATTTTTGACTTCGAAATCTGATAGCCCAATTAATTTTGATGTGGAAACATGTAATAGCCATATTAGTTCAATTGTTTTCCACCCTTCAGGGATGATTTTCATGAGGTATAGCTCAGGAAATTACCAGGTAGTAACTTTAAGTAGCTATTACTTCTAAACCAATTAAATTATATAAGTTTTGACTTCAAAATCTGATAGCCCAACTAATTTTGATGTGGAAACATGTAATAGCCATATTAGTTCAATTGTTTTCCACCCTTCAGGGAAGATTTTCATGAAGTATAGCTCAGGCAATTACCATGTAGTAACTTTAAGTAGCTATCACTTCTAAGCCAATGAAATTATATAATTTTTGACTTCAAAATCTGATAGCTCAATTAATTTTGATGTGGAAACAAGTAATAGCCATATTAGTTCAATTGTTTTCCACCCTTCAGGGATGATTTTCATGAAGTATAGGTCAGACAATTACCAGGTAGTAACTTTAAGTAGCTATCACTTCTAAGCCAATGAAATTATATAATTTTTGACTTCAAAATCTGATAGCTCAATTAATTTTGATGTGGAAACAAGTAATAGCCATATTAGTTCAATTGTTTTCCACCCTTCAGGGATGATTTTCATGAAGTATAGCTCAGACAATTACCAGGTAGTAACTTTAAGTAGCTATTACTTCGAAACCAATGAAATTATATAATTTTTGACTTCTAAATCTGATAGCCCAATTAATTTTGATGTGGAAACAAGTAATAGCCATATTAGTTCAATTGTTTTCCACCCTTCAGGGATGATTTTCATGAAGTATAGGTCAGACAATTACCAGGTAGTAACTTTAAGTAGCTATTACTTCTAAACCAATGAAATTATATAATTTTTGACTTCTAAATCTGATAGCCCAATTAATTTTGATATGGAAACAAGTAATAGCCATATTAGTTCAATTGTTTTCCACCCTTCTGGGATGATTTTCATGAAGTATAGTTCAGGCAATTACCAGGTAGTAACTTTAAGTAGCTATTACTTCTAAACGAATGAAATTATATAATTTTTGACTTCGAAATCTGATAGCCCAATTAATTTTGATGTGGAAACAAGTAATAGCCATATTAGTTCAATTGTTTTCCACCCTTCAGGGTTGATTTTCATGAAGTATAGTTCAGGCAATTACCAGGTAGTAACTTTAAGTAGCTATTACTTCTAAACCAATGAAATTATATAATTTTTGACTTCGAAATCTGATAGCCCAATTAATTTTGATGTGGAAACAAGTAATAGCCATATTAGTTCAATTGTTTTCCACCCTTCAGGGATGATTTTCATGAAGTATAGCTCAGACAATTACCAGGTAGTAACTTTAAGTAGCTATTACTTCTAAACCAATGAAATTATATAATTTTTGACTTCGAAATCTGATAGCCCAATTAATTTTGATGTGGAAACATGTAATAGCCATATTAGTTCAATTGTTTTCCACCCTTCAGGGATGATTTTCATGAAGTATAGCTCAGACAATTACCAGGTAGTAACTTTAAGTAGCTATTACTTCTAAACCAATGAAATTATATAATTTTTGACTTCGAAATCTGATAGCCCAATTAATTTTGATGTGGAAACATGTAATAGCCATATTAGTTCAATTGTTTTCCACCCTTCAGGGATGATTTTCATGAAGTATAGCTCAGACAATTACCAGGTAGTAACTTTAAGTAGCTATTACTTCTAAACCAATGAAATTATATAATTTTTGACTTCTAAATCTGATAGCCCAATTAATTTTGATGTGCAAACATGTAATAGCTATATTAGTTCAATTGTTTTCCACCCTTCAGGGATGATTTTCATGATGTATAGTTCAGGCAATTACCAGGTAGTAACCTTAAGTAGCTATTACTTCTAAACCAATGAAATTATATAATTTTTGACTTCAAAATCTGATAGCCCAATTAATTTTGATGTGGAAACATGTAATAGCCATATTAGTTCAATTGTTTTCCACCCTTCAGGGATGATTTTCATGAAGTATAGCTCAGGCAATTACCAGGTAGTAACTTTAAGTAGCTATTACTTCTAAACCAATGAAATTATATAATTTTTGACTTCAAAATCATACAGCCCAATTAATTTTGATGTGGAAACAAGTAATAGCCATATTAGTTCAATTGTTTTCCACCCTTCAGGGATGATTTTCATGAAGTATAGCTCAGACAATTACCAGGTAGTAACTTTAAGTAGCTATTACTTTTAAACCAATTAAATTATATAATTTTTGACTTCGAAAACTGATAGCCCAATTAATTTTGATGTGGAAACAAGTAATAACCATATTAGTTCAATTGTTTTCCACCCTTCAGGGATGATTTTCATGAAGTATAGCTCAGGTAATTACCAGGTAGTAACTTTAAGTAGCAATTACTTCTAAACCAATGAAATTATATAATTTTTGACTTCGAAATCTGATAGCCTAATTAATTTTGATGTGAAAACATGTAATAGCCATATTAGTTCAATTGTTTTCCACCCTTCAGGGATGATTTTCATGAAGTATAGCTCAGGCAATTACCAGGTAGTAACTTTAAGTAGCTATTACTTCTAAACCAATGAAATTATATAATTTTTGACTTCAAAATCATACAGCCCAATTAATTTTGATGTGGAAACAAGTAATAGCCATATTAGTTCAATTGTTTTCCACCCTTCAGGGATGATTTTCATGAAGTATAGCTCAGACAATTACCAGGTAGTAACTTTAAGTAGCTATTACTTTTAAACCAATTAAATTATATAATTTTTGACTTCGAAAACTGATAGCCCAATTAATTTTGATGTGGAAACAAGTAATAACCATATTAGTTCAATTGTTTTCCACCCTTCAGGGATGATTTTCATGAAGTATAGCTCAGGTAATTACCAGGTAGTAACTTTAAGTAGCAATTACTTCTAAACCAATGAAATTATATAATTTTTGACTTCGAAATCTGATAGCCCAATTAATTTTGATGTGGAAACATGTAATAGCCATATTAGTTCAATTGTTTTCCACCCTTCAGGGATGATTTTCATGAAGTATAGCTCAGGTAATTACCAGGTAGTAACTTTAAGTAGCTATTACTTCTAAACCAATGAAATTATACAATTTTTGACTTCTAAATCTGATAGCCCAATTAATTTTGATGTGGAAACAAGTAATAGCCATATTAGTTCAATTGTTTTCCACCCTTCAGGGATGATTTTCATGAAGTATAGCCCAGACAATTACCAGGTAGTAACTTTAAGTAGCTATTACTTCTAAACCAATGAAATTATATAATTTTTGACTTCAAAATCTGATAGCCTAATTAATTTTGATGTGCAAACATGTAATAGCCATATTAGTTCAATTGTTTTCCACCCTTCAGGGATGATTTTCATGAAGTATAGCTCAGGCAATTACTAGGTAGTAACTTTAAGTAGCTATTACTTCTAAACCAATGAAATTATATAATTTTTGACTTCAAAATCTGATAGCCCAATTAATTTTGATGTGCAAACATGTAATAGCCATATTAGTTCAATTGTTTTCCACCCTTCAGGGATGATTTTCATGAAGTATAGCTCAGGCAATTACTAGGTAGTAACTTTAAGTAGCTATTACTTCTAAACCAATGAAATTATATAATTTTTGACTTCAAAATCTGATAGCCTAATTAATTTTGATGTGCAAACATGTAATAGCCATATTAGTTCAATTGTTTTCCACCCTTCAGGGATGATTTTCATGAAGTATAGCTCAGGCAATTACTAGGTAGTAACTTTAAGTAGCTATTACTTCTAAACCAATGAAATTATATAATTTTTGACTTCAAAATCTGATAGCCCAATTAATTTTGATGTGCAAACATGTAATAGCCATATTAGTTCAATTGTTTTCCACCCTTCAGGGATGATTTTCTTGAAGTATAGTTCAGGCAATTACCAGGTAGTAACTCTAAGTAGCTATTACTTCTAAACCAATGAAATTATATAATTTTTGACTTGTAAATCTGATAGCCCAATTAATTTTAATGTGGAAACATGTAATAGCCATATTAGTTCAATTGTTTTCCACTCTTCAGGGATGATTTTCATGAAGTATAGCTCAGGCAATTACCAGGTAGTAACTTTAAGTAGCTATTATTTTTAAACCAATCAAATTATATAATTTTTGACTTCAAAATCTGATAGCCCAATTAATTTTGATGTGGAAACAAGTAATAGCCATATTAGTTCAATTGTTTTCCACCCTGTAATGATGTTTTAATTGAAGTTTGGACAACTCTGCTTGTTCTAAATAATTCAGATTCTTGTCATGTCATGACAGCCTAAGTAAAAAACAGTTTTAGAGTTGGCATGAAGATTGCCAACCTTACTAGTCGTCTTAATTGATTTTTATGTATGTTCACAGATATTCTGAGGCCAAAAAGTGTTCAAACGGGGGTCGCGCGTTAATGCAGCTCGACTTCACTCAATTCCTTTTAAAATTCGAAAAAATTTCCAACACCCGCCCGGTGCCGCACCGCGAGTACGTCGAGAACTACGTAAAAGCATTCTATCTGCCCGAACTGGAGTTGGAGAAATGGATAAAGGATCACACAGTAAACTAATTAGATATATAAACTGCAGAATTTTAAAACTACTGTTTATTTTTAGGAGTACTCCTCGAAACACCTATTTGGTTTAGTGAGTTGCACCACACAGAACAACAAGAAGAGCAAACAGCGGCTGTTTCAGGTCATCGAGGAGATGGAACGTGCCACACCCAGATAATAGTAAAAGTAGTTTAGCTGCTAATTGAATTAATTTCGACTTTTTTTTATATAACAATCAAATTAGGAACAAGAATTTATTTAAACCACTAGATTTGTAAGATGTACTTAAAGTATTTTAATCTCTCTATATATAGATATGTATGTAATTAGTAAGCTTTATTATTAAGAAATAAATATTTTGAAACACGTAAAAGAACTTAATTCAAGCCTAAAATTTGTTATTAGGGTGCCAAAATATATATGAGAAACTAAAATAATTTCAATCGTAATTTCTTTTATGATGAAAACTTTTTAGGGTCTAAACATAGGTGAAAATCGTACATTTCCGTACAATCCAGCCGGAAATTAATAGATATTTTATGTATTCTATATAGAAATCCACTAGCTGAATCGAAATTTCTCAACTATAACTCGCTATCATAAATAGTTTTTGAATTAGAGACCCTTAAAGTCGTGTTCAAAACAGATTTTCGTGAAATTTTCAAAGTTCTATTTTGGACGATCTAAAAGTTTTATTAAAGAAATTCATTATGGGGGTGGATAAGGGGTCAATTTATATATATAGGAAACAAAAATAATTTCAATCGAATTTTATTGATTCAATTAGTTTTAATTGAAGCATCGGAATCGAATTATTTGTACGTTGCGTGATAATATATAATAATTCTCGATTTTTCTTTAATTGAGTTAGTGTCGATAAAACACGCCCCTATTTTTAAATTGTGGGTTTGTTGATGCACGTGCATCCTTTTCCCTACGATGGACTAATTGCCGTTTACCCCCAGACTCGCACCATCGGCGCAAAATGTGACACGCAATTACAAACATGTGCCAGGGCGGATGGGGGCACCAGCCATAAATCACAACGACAAAGTGGATGAGCCGCCACCGCCCAAGGAGAAAACAGAATTAGATAAAAAGTGACCAACTGTATGAATAAACTCAATACTAGAAGAATATTTCTTATAATTTGAATGCAATATTTTCAAAAATTATTTTTGAAACGATTTTTAAACTTTGCTATAGTTGTTATAATGGAAAAATTGATATTACTCGAATTTGAATGCACAAAATTTTACAAAATTAACCAAAATTATTTAAAATAGATGTATTTATTTACACATAAAATTTGAAAGCTATATTTTCAAACCTTATTTTTTTAACGATTTTTAAACTTTCCTCTATAACAACTATTTGTTATAATGAAAAAATTGATATTACTCGAATTTGAATACACGAAATTTTACAAAATTAACCAAAATTATTTATAATAGATGTATTTAATAACACATAAAATTTGAAAGCTATATTTTCAAAACTTATTTTTTTAACGATCTTTAAACTTTCCTCTATAACAACTATTTATTATAATGAAAAAATTGATATTACTCGAATTTGAATACACAAAATTTTACAAAATTAACCAAAATTATTTAAAATGGATGTATTTATTTACACATAAAATTTGAAAGATATATTTTCAAAACTTATTTTTTTTACGATCTTTAAACTTTCCTCTATAACAACTATTTATTATAATGAAAAAATTGATATTACTCGAATTTGAATACACAAAATTTTACAAAATTAACCAAAATTATTTAAAATAGATGTATTTATTTACACATAAAATTTGAAAGCTATATTTTCAAAACTTATTTTTTTAACGATTTTTAAACTTTCCTCTATAACAACTATTTGTTATAATGAAAAAATTGATATTACTCGAATTTGAATACACAAAATTTTACAAAATTAACCAAAATTATTTAAAATAGATGTATTTATTTACACATAAAATTTGAAAGCTATATTTTCAAAACTTATTTTTTTAACGATTTTTAAACTTTCCTCTATAACAACTATTTGTTATAATAAAAAAATTGATATTACTCGAATTTGAATGCACAAAATTTTACAAAATTAACCAAAATTATTTATAATAGATGTATTTATTTACACATAAAATTTGAAAGCTATATTTTCAAAACTTATTTTTTTAACGATTTTTAAACTTTCCTCTATAACAACTATTTGTTATAATGAAAAAAATGATATTACTCGAATTTGAATGCACAAAATTTTACAAAATTAACCAATATTATTTATAATAGATGTATTTATTCACACATAAAATTTGAAAGCTATATTTTGAAAACTTATTTTTTTAACGATTTTTATACTTTCCTCTATAACAACTATTTGTTATAATGAAAAAATTGATATTACTCGAATTTGAATGCACAAAATTTTACAAAATTAACCAATATTATTTATAATATATGTATTTATTTACACATAAAATTTGAAAGCTATATTTTCAAAACTTATTTTTTTAACGATTTTTAAACTTTCCTCTATAACAACTATTTGTTATAATGAAAAAATTGATATTACTCGAATTTGAATGCACAAAACTTTACCAAATTAACCAAAATTATTTAAAATAGATATATTTATCAACACATAAAATTTGAAAGCTATATTTTCAAAACTTATTTTTTAACGATTTTTAAACTTTCCTCTATAACAACTATTTGTTATAATGAAAAAATTGATATTACTCGAATTTGAATGCACAAAATTTTACAAAATTAACCAAAATTATTTAAAATAGATGTATTTATTTACACATAAAATTTGAAAGCTATATTTTCAAAACTTATTTTTTTAACGATTTTTAAACTTTCCTCTATAACAACTATTTGTTATAATGAAAAAATTGATATTACTCGAATTTGAATGCACAAAATTTTACAAAATTAACCAAAATTATTTAAAATAGATGTATTTATTTACACATAAAATTTGAAAGCTATATTTTCAAAACTTATTTTTTTAACGATTTTTAAACTTTTCTCTATAACAACTATTTGTTATAATGAAAAAATTGATATTACTCGAATTTAAATACACGAAATTTTACAAAATTAACCAATATTATTTAAAATAGATGTATTTATTTACACATAAAATTTGAAAGCTATATTTTCAAAACTTATTTTTTTAACGATTTTTAAACTTTTCTCTATAACAACTATTTGTTATAATGAAAAAATTAATATTACTCGAATTTGAATACACGAAATTTTACAAAATTAACCAATATTATTTATAATAAATGTATTTATTCACATAAAATTCCAAAGCTATATTTTCAAAACTTATTTTTTTAACGGTTTTTAGACTTTCCTCTATAACAACTATTTGTTATAATGAAAAAAATGATATTACTCGAATTTGAATGCACAAAATTTTACAAAATTAACCAATATTATTTATAATAGATGTATTTATTCACACATAAAATTTGAAAGCTATATTTTGAAAACTTATTTTTTTAACGATTTTTATACTTTCCTCTATAACAACTATTTGTTATAATGAAAAAATTGATATTACTCGAATTTGAATGCACAAAATTTTACAAAATTAACCAATATTATTTATAATATATGTATTTATTTACACATAAAATTTGAAAGCTATATTTTCAAAACTTATTTTTTTAACGATTTTTAAACTTTCCTCTATAACAACTATTTGTTATAATGAAAAAATTGATATTACTCGAATTTGAATGCACAAAACTTTACCAAATTAACCAAAATTATTTAAAATAGATGTATTTATTTACACATAAAATTTGAAAGCTATATTTTCAAAACTTATTTTTTTAACGATTTTTAAACTTTCCTCTATAACAACTATTTGTTATAATGAAAAAATTGATATTACTCGAATTTGAATGCACAAAATTTTACAAAATTAACCAAAATTATTTAAAATAGATGTATTTATTTACACATAAAATTTGAAAGCTATATTTTCAAAACTTATTTTTTTAACGATTTTTAAACTTTTCTCTATAACAACTATTTGTTATAATGAAAAAATTAATATTACTCGAATTTGAATACACGAAATTTTACAAAATTAACCAATATTATTTATAATAAATGTATTTATTCACATAAAATTCCAAAGCTATATTTTCAAAAATTATTTTTTTAACGATTTTTAAACTTTCCTCTATAACAACTATTTGTTATAATGAAAAAAATGATATTACTCGAATTTGAATGCACAAAATTTTACAAAATTAACCAATATTATTTATAATAGATGTATTTATTCACGCATAAAATTTGAAAGCTATATTTTGAAAACTTATTTTTTTAACGATTTTTAAACTTTCTTCTATAACAACTATTTGTTATAATGAAAAAATTGATATTACTCGAATTTGAATGCACAAAATTTTACAAAATTAACTAAAATTATTTAAAATAGATGTATTTATTTACACATGAAATTTGAAAGCTATATTTTCAAAACTTATTTTTTTAACGATTTTTAAACTTTTCTCTATAACAACTATTTGTTATAATGAAAAACTTAATATTACTCGAATTTGAATACACGAAATTTTACAAAATTAACCAATATTATTTATAATAGATGCATTTATTCACACATAAAATTTGAAAGCTATATTTTCAAAACTTATTTTTTTAACGATTTTTAAACTTTCCTCTATAACAACTATTTGTTATAATGAAAAAATTGATATTACTCGAATTTGAATGCACAAAATTTTACAAAATTAACCAAAATTATTTAAAATAGATGTATTTATTTACACATAAAATTTGAAAGCTATATTTTCAAAACTTATTTTTTTAACGATTTTTAAACTTTTCTCTATAACAACTATTTGTTATAATGAAAAAATTAATATTACTCGAATTTGAATACACGAAATTTTACAAAATTAACCAATATTATTTATAATAAATGTATTTATTCACATAAAATTCCAAAGCTATATTTTCAAAACTTATTTTTTTAACGGTTTTTAGACTTTCCTCTATAACAACTATTTGTTATAATGAAAAAAATGATATTACTCGAATTTGAATGCACAAAATTTTACAAAATTAACCAATATTATTTATAATAGATGTATTTATTCACACATAAAATTTGAAAGCTATATTTTGAAAACTTATTTTTTTAACGATTTTTAAACTTTCTTCTATAACAACTATTTGTTATAATGAAAAAATTGATATTACTCGAATTTGAATGCACAAAATTTTACAAAATTAACTAAAATTATTTAAAATAGATGTATTTATTTACACATGAAATTTGAAAGCTATATTTTCAAAACTTATTTTTTTAACGATTTTTAAACTTTTCTCTATAACAACTATTTGTTATAATGAAAAACTTAATATTACTCGAATTTGAATACACGAAATTTTACAAAATTAACCAATATTATTTATAATAGATGCATTTATTCACACATAAAATTTGAAAGCTATATTTTCAAAACTTATTTTTTTAACGATTTTTAAACTTTCCTCTATAACAACTATTTGTTATAATGAAAAAATTGATATTACTCGAATTTGAATGCACAAAATTTTACAAAATTAACCAAAATTATTTAAAATAGATGTATTTATTTACACATAAAATTTGAAAGCTATATTTTCAAAACTTATTTTTTTAACGATTTTTAAACTTTTCTTTATAACAACTATTTGTTATAATGAACAAATTGATATTACTCGAATTTGAATACACAAAATTTTACAAAATTAATCAAAATTATTTATAATAGATGTATGCACTTACACATAACATTTGAAAGCTGTATTTTCAAAACTTATTTTTTAACGATTTTTAAACTTTCCTCTATAACAACTATTTGTTATAATGAAAAAATTGATATTACTCGAATTTGAATGCACAAAATTTTACAAAATTAGCCAAAATTATTTAAAATAGATGTATTTATTTACACATAAAATTTGAAAGCTATATTTTGAAAACTTATTTCTTTAACGATTTTTAAACTTTCCTCTATAACAGCTATTTGTTATAATGAAAAAATTGATCTTACTCGAATTTGAATACACAAAATTTTACAAAATTAACCAATATTATTTATAATAGATGTATTTATTTACACATAAAATTTGAAAGCTATATTTTCAAAACTTATTTTTTTAACGATTTTTAAACTTTCCTCTATAACAACTATTTGTTATAATGAAAAAATTGATATTACTCGAATTTGAATGCACAAAATTTTACAAAATTAGCCAAAATTATTTAAAATAGATGTATTTATTTACACATAAAATTTGAAAGCTATATTTTGAAAACTTATTTTTTTAACGATTTTTAAACTTTCCTCTATAAAAACTATTTATTATAATGAAAAAATTGATATTACTCGAATTTGAATAACAAAATTTTACAAAATTAACCAAAATTATTTAAAATAGATGTATTTATTTACACATAAAATTTGAAAGCTATATTTTCAAAACTTATTTTTTTAACGATTTTTAAACTTTCCTCTATAACAACTATTTGTTATAATGAAAAAATTGATATTACTCGAATTTGAATACACGGAATTTTACAAAATTAACCAAAATTATTTAAAATAGATGTATTTATTTATACATAAAATTTGAAAGCTATATTTTCAAAACTTATTTTTTTAACGATTTTTAAACTTTCCTCTATAAAAACTATTTATTATAATGAAAAAATTGATATTACTCGAATTTGAATAACAAAATTTTACAAAATTAACCAAAATTATTTAAAATAGATGTATTTATTTACACATAAAATTTGAAAGCTATATTTTCAAAACTTATTTTTTTAACGATTTTTAAACTTTCCTCTATAGCAACTATTTGTTATAATGAAAAAATTGATATTACTCGAATTTGAATACACGAAATTTTACAAAATTAACCAATATTATTTATAATAGATGTATTTATTCACACATAAAATTTGAAAGCTATATTTTCAAAACTTATTTTTTAACGATTTTTAAACTTTCCTCTATAACAGCTATTTGTTATAATGAAAAAATCGATATTACTCGAATTTGAATACACAAAATTTTACAAAATTAACCAAAATTATTTAAAATAGATGTATTTATTTACATATAAAATTTGAAAGCAATATTTTCAAAACTAATTTTTTTAACGATTTTTAAACTTTCCTCTATAACAACTATTTGTTATAATGAGAAAATTGATATTACTCGAATTTGTTTACACGAAATTTTACAAAATTAACCAAAATTATTTAAAATAGATGTATTTATTTACATATAAAATTTGAAAGCAATATTTTCAAAACTTATTTTTTTAACGATTTTTAAACTTTCCTCTATAACAACTATTTGTTATAATGAAAAAAATGATATTACTCGAATTTGAATGCACAACATTTTACAAAATTAACCAATATTATTTATAATAGATGTATTTATTTACAAATAAAATTTGAAAGCTATATTTTGAAAACTTATTTTTTTAACGATTTTTATACTTTCCTCTATAACAACTATTTGTTATAATGAAAAAATTGATATTACTCGAATTTGAATGCACAAAATTTTACAAAATTAACCAAAATATTTAAAATAGATGTATTTATTTACACATAAAATTTGAAAGCTATATTTTCAAAACTTATTTTTTTAACGATTTTTAAACTTTCCTCTATAACAACTATTTGTTATAATGAAAAAATTGATATTACTCGAACTTGAATGCACAAAATTTTACAAAATTAACCAAAATTATTTAAAATAGATGTATTTATTTACACATACAATTTGAAAGCTATATTTTCAAAACTTATTTTTTTAACGATTTTTAAACTTTCCTCTATAACAACTATTTGTTATAATGAGAAAATTGATATTACTCGAATTTGAATGCACAAAATTTTACAAAATTAACCAAAATTATTTATAATAGATGTATTTATTTACACATAAAATTTGAAAGCTATATTTTCAAAACTTATTTTTTTAACGATTTTTAAACTTTCCTCTATAACAACTATTTAGTATAATGAAAAAATTGATATTACTCGAATTTGAATGCACAAAATTTTACAAAATTAACCAATATTATTTATAATAGATGTATTTATTTACAAATAAAATTTGAAAGCTATATTTTCAAAACTTACTTTTTTAACGATTTTTAAACTTTCCTCTATAACAACTATTTGTTATAATGAAAAAATTGATATTACTCGAATTTGAATGCACAAAATTTTACAAAATTAACCAAAATTATTTAAAATAGATGTATTTATTTACACATAAAATTTGAAAGCTATATTTTCAAAACTTATTTTTTTAACGATTTTTAAACTTTTCTCTATAACAACTATTTGTTATAATGAAAAAATTGATATTACTCGAATTTAAATACACGAAATTTTACAAAATTAACCAATATTATTTAAAATAGATGTATTTATTTACACATAAAATTTGAAAGCTATATTTTCAAAACTTATTTTTTTAACGATTTTTAAACTTTTCTCTATAACAACTATTTGTTATAATGAAAAAATTAATCTTACTCGAATTTGAATACACGAAATTTTACAAAATTATCCAATATTATTTATAATAAATGTATTTATTCACATAAAATTCCAAAGCTATATTTTCAAAAATTATTTTTTTAACGATTTTTAAACTTTCCTCTATAACAACTATTTGTTATAATGAAAAAAATGATATTACTCGAATTTGAATGCACAAAATTTTACAAAATTAACCAATATTATTTATAATAGATGTATTTATTCACGCATAAAATTTGAAAGCTATATTTTGAAAACTTATTTTTTTAACGATTTTTAAACTTTCCTCTATAACAACTATTTGTTATAATGAAAAAATTGATATTACTCGAATTTGAATGCACACAATTTTACAAAATTAACCAAAATTATTTAAAATAGATGTATTTATTTACACATAAAATTTGAAAGCTATATTTTGAAAACTTATTTTTTTAACGATTTTTAAACTTTCCTCTATAACAACTATTTGTTATAATGAAAAAATTGAAATTACTCGAATTTGAATGCACAAAATTTTACAAAATTAACCAATATTATTTAAAATAGATGTATTTATTTACACATAATATTTGAAAGCTATATTTTCAAAACTTATTTTTTTAACGATTTTTAAACTTTCCTTTATAACAACTATTTGTTATAACGAGAAAATTGATATTACTCGAATTTGTTTACACGAAATTTTACAAAATTAACCAAAATTATTTAAAAGAGATGTATTTATTTACACATAAAATTTGAAAGCTATATTTTCAAAACTTATTTTTTTAACGATTTTTAAACTTTCCTCTATAACAACTATTTGTTATAATGAAAAAATTGATATTACTCGAATTTGAATGCACAAAATTTTACAAAATTAACCAAAATTATTTAAAATAGATGTATTTATTTACACATACAATTTGAAAGCTATATTTTTAAAACTTATTTTTTTAACGCTTTTTAAACTTTCCTCTATAACAACTATTTATTATAATGAAAAAATTGATATTACTCGAATTTGAATACACAAAATTTTACAAAATTAACCAAAATTATTTAAAATAGATGTATTTATTAACACATAAAATTTGAAAGGTATATTTTTAAAACTTATTTTTTTAACGATTTTTAAACTTTCCTCTATAACAACTATTTGTTATAATGAAAAAATTGATATTACTCGAATTTGAATGCACAAAATTTTACAAAATTAACCAAAATTATTTAAAATATATGTATTTATTTACACATACAATTTGAAAGCTATATTTTCAAAATTTATTTTTTTTACGATTTTTAAACTTTCCTCTATAAAAACTATTTATTATAATGAAAAAATTGATATTACTCGAATTTGAATGCACAAAATTTTACAAACTTAACCAAAATTATTTAAAATAGATGTATTTATTTACACATAAAATTTGAAAGCTATATTTTCAAAACTTATTTTTTTAACGATTTTTAAACTTTCCTCTATAACAACTATTTGTTATAATGAAAAAAGTGATATTACTCGAATTTGAATGCACAAAATTTTACAAAATTAACCAAAATTATTTAAAATAGATGTATTTATTTACACATAAAATTTGAAAGCTATATTTTCAAAACTTATTTTTTTAACGATTTTTAAACTTTCCTCTATAACAACTATTTGTTATAATGAAAAAATTGATATTACTCGAATTTGAATGCAAAAAATTTTACAAAATCAACCAAAATTATTTAGAATAGATGTATTTATTTACACATAAAATTTGAAAGCTATATTTTCAAAACTTATTTTTTTAACGATTTTTAAACTTTCCTCTATAACAACTATTTGTTATAATGAAAAAAATTGATATTACTCGAATTTGAATGCACAAAATTTTACAAAATTAACCAAAATTATTTAAAATAGATGTATTCATTTACACATAAAATTTGAAAGCTATATTTTCAAAACTTATTTTTTTTAACGATTTTTAAACTTTCCTCTATAACAACTATTTGTTATAATGAAAAAATTGATATTACTCGAATTTGAATGCAAAAATTTTTACAAAATTAACCAAAATTATTTAAAATAGATGTATTTATTTACAGATAAAATTTGAAAGCTATGTTTTCAAAACTTATTTTTTTAACGATTTTTAAACTTTCCTCTATAACAACTATTTGTTATAATGAAAAAATTGATATTACTCGAATTTGAATGCAAAACATTTTACAAAATTAACCAAAATTATTTAAAATAGATGTATTTATTTACACATAAAATTTGAAAGCTATATTTTCAAACCTTATTTTTTTAACGATTTTTAAACTTTCCTCTATAACAACTATTTGTTATAATGAAAAAATTGATATTACTCGAATTTGAATGCACAAAATTTTACAAAATTAACCAAAATTATTTAAAATAGATGTATTTATTTACACATAAAATTTGAAAGCTATATTTTCAAAACTTATTTTTTTAACGATTTTTAAACTTTCCTCTATAACAACTATTTGTTTAATGAAAAAATTGATATTACTCGAATTTGAATGCACAAAATTTTACAAAATTAACCAAAATTATTTAAAATAGATGTATTTATTTACACATAAAATTTGAAAGCTATATTTTCAATACTTATTTTTTTAACGATTTTTAAACTTTTCTCTATAACAACTATTTGTTATAATGAAAAAATTAATATTACTCGAATTTGAATACACAAAATTTTACAAAATTAACCAAAATTATTTAAAATAGATGTATTTATTTACACATAAAATTTGAAAGCTATATTTTCAAAACTTATTTTTTTAACGATTTTTAAACTTTCCTCTATAACAGCTATTTGTTATAATGAAAAAATTGATATTACTCGAATTTGAATGCAAAAAATTTTACAAAATTAACCAAAATTATTTAAAATAGATGTATTTATTTACAAATAAAATTTGAAAGCTATATTTTCTAAACTTAGTTTTTTAACGATTTTTAAACTTTCCTCTATAACAACTATTTGTTATAATGAAAAAATTGATATTACTCGAATTTGAATGCACAAAATTTTACAAAATTAACCAAAATTATTTAAAATAGATATATTTATTTACACATAAAATTTGAAATTTATATTTTCAAAACTTATTTTTTTTAACGATTTTTAAACTTTCCTCTATAACAGCTATTTGTTATAATGAAAAAATTGATATTACTCGAATTTGAATACACGAAATTTTACAAAATTAACCAAAATTATTTAAAATAGATGTATTTATTTACATATAAAATGTGAAAGCTATATTTTCAAAACTTATTTTTTTAACGATTTTTAAACTTTCCTCTATAACAACTATTTGTTATAATGAAAAAATTGATATTACTCGAATTTGAATGCACAAAATTTTACAAAATTAACCAAAATTATTTAAAATAGATGTATTTATTTACATATAAAATTTGAAAGCAATATTTTCAAAACTTATTTTTTTAACGATTTTTAAACTTTCCTCTATAACAACTATTTGTTATAATGAAAAAATTGATATTACTCGAATTTGAATACACAAAATTTTACAAAATTAACCAAAATTATTTAAAATATATGTATTTATTTACACATAAAATTTGAAAGCTATATTTTCAAAATTTATTTTTTTTACGATTTTTAAACTTTCCTCTATAAAAACTATTTATTATAATGAAAAAATTGATATTACTCGAATTTGAATGCACAAAATTTTACAAAATTAACCAAAATTATTTAAAATAGATGTATTTATTTACACATAAAATTTGAAAGCTATATTTTCAAAACTTATTTTTTTAACGATTTTTAAACTTTCCTCTATAACAACTATTTGTTATAATGAAAAAAATTATATTACTCGAATTTGAATGCACAAAATTTTACAAAATTAACCAATATTATTTATAATAGATGTATTTATTCACACATAAAATTTGAAAGCTATATTTTGAAAACTTATTTTTTTAACGATTTTTATACTTTCCTCTATAACAACTATTTGTTATAATGAAAAAATTGATATTACTCGAATTTGAATACACAAAATTTTACAAAATTAACCAAAATTATTTAAAATAGATGTATTTATTTACACATAAAATTTGAAAGCTATATTTTCAAAACTTATTTTTTTAACGATTTTTAAACTTTCCTCTATAACAGCTATTTGTTATAATGAAAAAATTGATATTACTGGAATTTGAATGCACAAAATTGTACAAAATTAACCAAAATTATTTAAAATAGATGTATTTATTTACACATAAAATTTGAAAGGTATATTTTCAAAACTTATTTTTTTACGATTTTTAAACTTTCCTCTATAACAACTATTCGTTATAATGAAAAAATTGATATTACTCGAATTTGAATGCACAAAATTTTACAAAATTAACCAAAATTATTTATAATAGATGTATTTACAATTGCATAAAATTTGAAAGATATATTATCACAACTTATTTTTTTAACGATTTTTAAAGTTTCCTATAGTTGTTATAATGGAAAAATTGATATTACTGGAATTTGAATGCACTAAATTTTACAAAATTAACCAAACTTATTTATAATAGATGTATTTACTAACACATAAAATTTGCAAGCTATATTTTTAAAACTTATTTTTTTAACGATTTTTTAACTTTCCTATAGTTGTTATAATGAAAAAATTAATATTACTCGAATTTGAATGCACAAAATTTTACAAAATTAACGGAAATTATTTATAATAGATGTATGTACTTACACGTAAAATTTGCAAGTTGTATTTTCAAAACTTATTTTTTTAACGATTTTTAAACTTTGCTGTAGTTGTTATAATGGAAAAAATGATATTACTCCAACTTGAATACACAATATGGAAAAATTGATATTACTGAAGTTTAAATGCACAAAATTTTACAAAATTAACCAAAATTATTTATAATAGATGTATTTACTACCACATAAAGTTTGAAAGCTATATTTTTAAAACTTATTTTTTTAACGATTTTTAAACTTTTCTCTATAACAACTATTTGTTATAATGAAAAAATTGATATTACTCGAATTTGAATACACAAAATATTACAAAATTAACCAAAATTATTTATAATAGATGTATTTACTAAAACATAAAATTTGAAAGGTATATTTTCAAAACTTATTATTTTAACGATTTTTAAACTTTTCTCTATAACAACTATTTGTTATAATGAAAAAATTGATATTACTCGAATTTGAATACACAAAATATTACAAAATTAACCAAAATTATTTATAATAGATGTATTTATTTACACATAAAATTTGAAAGCTATATTTTCAAAACTTATTTTTTTAACGATTTTTAAACTTTCCTCTGTAACAGCTATTTGTTATAATGAAAAAAGTGATATTACTCGAATTTGAATACACGAAATTTTACAAAATTAACCAAAATTATTTAAAATAGATGTATTTATTTACACATAAAATTTGAAAGCTATATTTTCAAAACTTATTTTTTTAACGATTTTTAAACTTTCCTCTATAACAACTATTTGTTATAATGAAAAAATTGATATTACTCGAATTTGAAAGCACAACATTTTACAAAATTAACCAAAATTATTTAAAATAGATGTATTTATTTACACATAAAATTTGAAAGCTATATTTTCAAACCTTATTTTTTTAACGATTTTTAAACTTTCCTCTATAACAACTATTTGTTATAATGAAAAAATTGATATTACTCGAATTTGAATGCACAATATTTTACAAAATTAACCAAAATTATTTATAATAGATGTATTTATTTACACATAAAATTTGAAAGCTATATTTTCAAAACTTATTTTTTTAACGATTTTTAAACTTTCCTCTATAACAACTATTTGTTATAATGAAAAAATTGATATTACTCGAATTTGAATGCACAAAATTTTACAAAATTAACCAAAATTATTTAAAATAGATGTATTTATTTACACATAAAATTTGAAAGCTATATTTTCAAAACTTATTTTTTTAACGATTTTTAAACTTTCCTCTATAACAACTATTTGTTATAATGAAAAAATTGATATTACTCGAATTTGAATGCACAATATTTTACAAAATTAACCAAAATTATTTATAATAGATGTATTTATTTACACATAAAATTTGAAAGCTATATTTTCAAAACTTATTTTTTTAACGATTTTTAAACTTTCCTCTATAACAACTATTTGTTATAATGAAAAAATTGATATTACTCGAATTTGAATGCACAAAATTTTACAAAATTAACCAAAATTATTTAAAATAGATGTATTTATTTACACATAAAATTTGAAAGCTACATTTTCAAAACATATTTTTTTAACGATTTTTAAACTTTCCTATAGTTATTATAATTGAAAAATTAACATAACTTGGATTCTAATACTCAAAATTTTATAAGATTCACCAACATTATTCATGATAGATGTATTTACTGACGTATAAAATTTGAAAGATATATTTTCAAAACTTATTTTTTTAACGATTTTTAAACTTTCCTCTATAAGAACTATTTGTTATAATGAAAAAATTGATATTACTCGAATTTGAATACACAAAATTTTACAAAATTAACCAAAATTATTTAAAATAGATGTATTTATTTACACATAAAATTTGAAAGCTATATTTGTAAAACTTAATTTTTTTAACGATTTTTAAAATTTCCTCTATAACAACTATTTGTTATAATGAAAAAATTGATATTACTCGAATTTGAATGCACAAAATTTTACAAAATTAACCAAAATTATTTAAAATAGATGTATTTATTTACACATAAAATTTGAAAGCTATATTTTCTAAACTTATTTTTTTAACGATTTTTAAACTTTCCTCTATAACAACTATTTGTTATAATGAAAAAATTGATATTACTCGAATTTCAATGCACAAAATTTTACAAAATTAACCAAAATTATTTATAATAGAAGTATTTATTTACACATAAAATTTGAAAGCTATATTTTCAAAACTTATTTTTTTAACGATTTTTAAACTTTCCTCTATAACAACTATTTGTTATAATGAAAAAATTGATATTACTCGAATTTCAATGCACAAAATTTTACGAAATTAACCAAAATTATTTATAATAGATGTATTTACTAACACATAAAATTTGAAAGATATATTTTCAAAACTTATTTTTTTAACGATTTTTAAACTTTCCTCTGTAACAACTATTTGTTATAATGAAAAAATTGATATTACTCGAATTTGAATGCACAATATTTTACAAAATTAACCAAAATTATTTATAATAGATGTATTTATTTACACATAAAATTTGATAGCTATATTTTCAAAACTTATTTTTTTAACGATTTTTAAACTTTCCTCTATAACAACTATTTGTTATAATGAAAAAATTGATATTACTCGAATTTGAATGCACAAAATTTTACAAAATTAACCAAAATTATTTAAAATAGATGTATTTATTTACACATAAAATTTGAAAGCTACATTTTCAAAACATATTTTTTTAACGATTTTTAAACTTTCCTATAGTTATTATAATTGAAAAATTAACATAACTTGGATTCTAATACTCAAAATTTTATAAGATTCACCAACATTATTCATGATAGATGTATTTACTGACATATAAAATTTGAAAGATATATTTTCAAAACTTATTTTTTTAACGATTTTTAAACTTTCCTCTATAAGAACTATTTGTTATAATGAATAAATTGATATTACTCGAATTTGAATACACAAAATTTTACAAAATTAACCAAAATTATTTAAAATAGATGTATTTATTTACACATAAAATTTGAAAGCTATATTTGTAAAACTTAATTTTTTTAACGATTTTTAAAATTTCCTCTATAACAACTATTTGTTATAATGAAAAAATTGATATTACTCGAATTTGAATACACAAAATTTTACAAAATTAACCAATATTATTTATAAAAGATGTATTTATTTACACATAAAATTTGAAAGCTATATTTTCTAAACTTATTTTTTTAACGATTTTTAAACTTTCCTCTATAACAACTATTTGTTATAATGAAAAAATTGATATTACTCGAATTTCAATGCACAAAATTTTACAAAATTAACCAAAATTATTTATAATAGATGTATTTACTAACACATAAAATTTGAAAGATATATTTTCAAAACTTATTTTTTTAACGATTTTTAAACTTTCCTCTGTAACAACTATTTGTTATAATGAAAACATTGATATTACTCGAATTTGAATGCACAATATTTTACAAAATTAACCAAAATTATTTATAATAGATGTATTTATTTACACATAAAATTTGAAAGCTATATTTTCAAAACTTATTTTTTTAACGATTTTTAAACTTTCCTCTATAACAACTATTTATTATAATGAAAAAATTGATATTACTCGAATTTGAATACACAAAATATTACAAAATTAACCAAAATTATTTATAATAGATGTATTTACTAAAACATAAAATTTGAAAGGTATATTTTCAAAACTTATTATTTTAACGATTTTTAAACTTTTCTCTATAACAACTATTTGTTATAATGAAAAAATTGATATTACTCGAATTTGAATACACAAAATATTACAAAATTAACCAAAATTATTTATAATAGATGTATTTACTAAAACATAAAATTTGAAAGGTATATTTTCAAAACTTATTATTTTAACGATTTTTAAACTTTCCTCTATAACAACTATTTGTTATAATGAAAAAATTGATATTACTCGAATTTGAATACACAAAATTTTACAAAATTAACCAATATTATTTATAAAAGATGTATTTATTTACACATAAAATTTGAAAGCTATATTTTCAAAACTTATTTTTTTAACGATTTTTAAACTTTCCTTTATAACAACTATTTGTTATAACGAGAAAATTGATATTACTCGAATTTGTTTACACGAAATTTTACAAAATTAACCAAAATTATTTAAAAGAGATGTATTTATTTACACATAAAATTTGAAAGCTATATTTTCAAAACTTATTTTTTTAACGATTTTTAAACTTTCCTCTATAACAACTATTTGTTATAATGAAAAAATTGATCTTACTCGAATTTGAATACACAAAATTTTACAAAATTAACCAATATTATTTATAATAGATGTATTTATTTACACATAAAATTTGAAAGCTATATTTTCAAAACTTATTTTTTTAACGATTTTTAAACTTTCCTCTATAACAACTATTTGTTATAATGAAAAAATTGATATTACTCGAATTTGAATGCACAAAATTTTACAAAATTAACCAAAATTATTTAAAATAGATGTATTTATTTACACATACAATTTGAAAGCTATATTTTTAAAACTTATTTTTTTAACGCTTTTTAAACTTTCCTCTATAACAACTATTTATTATAATGAAAAAATTGATATTACTCGAATTTGAATACACAAAATTTTACAAAATTAACCAAAATTATTTAAAATAGATGTATTTATTAACACATAAAATTTGAAAGGTATATTTTCAAAACTTATTTTTTTAACGATTTTTAAACTTTCCTCTATAACAACTATTTGTTATAATGAAAAAATTGATATTACTCGAATTTGAAAGCACAACATTTTACAAAATTAACCAAAATTATTTAAAATAGATGTATTTATTTACACATACAATTTGAAAGCTATATTTTTAAAACTTATTTTTTTAACGCTTTTTAAACTTTCCTCTATAACAACTATTTATTATAATGAAAAAATTGATATTACTCGAATTTGAATACACAAAATTTTACAAAATTAACCAAAATTATTTAAAATAGATGTATTTATTTACACATAAAATTTGAAAGCTATATTTTCAAAACTTATTTTTTTAACGATTTTTAAACTTTCCTCTATAACAACTATTTGTTATAATGAATAAATTGATATTACTCGAATTTGAATGCACAAAATTTTACAAAATTAACCAAAATTATTTATAATAGATGTATTTACTAACACATAAAATTTGAAAGATATATTTTCAAAACTTATTTTTTTAACGATTTTTAAACTTTCCTCTGTAACAACTATTTGTTATAATGAAAAAATTGATATTACTCGAATTTGAATGCACAATATTTTACAAAATTAACCAAAATTATTTAAAATAGAAGTATTTATTTACACATAAAATTTGAAAGCTATATTTTCAAAACTTATTTTTTTAACGATTTTTAAACTTTCCTCTATAACAACTATTTGTTATAATGAAAAAATTGATATTACTCGAATTTGAATGCACAAAATTTTACAAAATTAACCAAAATTATTTAAAATAGATGTATTCATTTACACATAAAATTTGAAAGCTACATTTTCAAAACATATTTTTTTAACGATTTTTAAACTTTCCTATAGTTATTATAATTGAAAAATTAACATAACTTGGATTCTAATACTCAAAATTTTATAAGATTCACCAACATTATTCATGATAGATGTATTTACTGACATATAAAATTTGAAAGATATATTTTCAAAACTTATTTTTTTAACGATTTTTAAACTTTCCTCTGTAACAACTATTTGTTATAATGAAAAAATTGATATTACTCGAATTTGAATGCACAATATTTTACAAAATTAACCAAAATTATTTATAATAGATGTATTTATTTACACATAAAATTTGAAAGCTACATTTTCAAAACATATTTTTTTAACGATTTTTAAACTTTCCTATAGTTATTATAATTGAAAAATTAACATAACTTGGATTCTAATACTCAACATTTTATAAGATTCACTAACATTATTCATGATAGATGTATTTACTGACATATAAAATTTGAAAGATATATTTTCAAAACTTATTTTTTTAACGATTTTTAAACTTTCCTCTATAAGAACTATTTGTTATAATGAATAAATTGATATTACTCGAATTTGAATACACAAAATTTTACAAAATTAACCAAAATTATTTAAAATAGATGTATTTATTTACACATAAAATTTGAAAGCTATATTTGTAAAACTTAATTTTTTTAACGATTTTTAAAATTTCCTCTATAACAACTATTTGTTATAATGAAAAAACTGATATTACTCGAATTTGAATACACAAAATTTTACAAAATTAACCAATATTATTTATAAAAGATGTATTTATTTACACATAAAATTTGAAAGCTATATTTTCAAAACTTATTTTTTTAACGATTTTTAAACTTTCCTTTATAACAACTATTTGTTATAACGAGAAAATTGATATTACTCGAATTTGTTTACACGAAATTTTACAAAATTAACCAAAATTATTTAAAAGAGATGTATTTATTTACACATAAAATTTGAAAGCTATATTTTCAAGACTTATTTTTTTAACGATTTTTAAACTTTCCTCTATAAGAACTATTTGTTATAATGAATAAATTGATATTACTCGAATTTGAATACACAAAATTTTACAAAATTAACCAATATTATTTATAAAAGATGTATTTATTTACACATAAAATTTGAAAGCTATATTTTCAAAACTTATTTTTTTAACGATTTTTAAACTTTCCTTTATAACAACTATTTGTTATAACGAGAAAATTGATATTACTCGAATTTGTTTACACGAAATTTTACAAAATTAACCAAAATTATTTAAAAGAGATGTATTTATTTACACATAAAATTTGAAAGCTATATTTTCAAGACTTATTTTTTTAACGATTTTTAAACTTTCCTCTATAAGAACTATTTGTTATAATGAATAAATTGATATTACTCGAATTTGAATACACAAAATTTTACAAAATTAACCAATATTATTTATAAAAGATGTATTTATTTACACATAAAATTTGAAAGCTATATTTTCAAAACTTATTTTTTTAACGATTTTTAAACTTTCCTTTATAACAACTATTTGTTATAACGAGAAAATTGATATTACTCGAATTTGTTTACACGAAATTTTACAAAATTAACCAAAATTATTTAAAAGAGATGTATTTATTTACACATAAAATTTGAAAGCTATATTTTCAAGACTTATTTTTTTAACGATTTTTAAACTTTCCTCTATAAGAACTATTTGTTATAATGAATAAATTGATATTACTCGAATTTGAATACACAAAATTTTACAAAATTAACCAATATTATTTATAAAAGATGTATTTATTTACACATAAAATTTGAAAGCTATATTTTCAAGACTTATTTTTTTAACGATTTTTAAACTTTCCTCTATAAGAACTATTTGTTATAATGAATAAATTGATATTACTCGAATTTGAATACACAAAATTTTACAAAATTAACCAATATTATTTATAAAAGATGTATTTATTTACACATAAAATTTGAAAGCTATATTTTCAAAACTTATTTTTTTAACGATTTTTAAACTTTCCTTTATAACAACTATTTGTTATAACGAGAAAATTGATATTACTCGAATTTGTTTACACGAAATTTTACAAAATTAACCAAAATTATTTATAATAGATGTATTTACTAACACATAAAATTTGAAAGATATATTTTCAAAACTTATTTTTTTAACGATTTTTAAACTTTCCTCTGTAACAACTATTTGTTATAATGAAAAAATTGATATTACTCGAATTTGAATGCACAATATTTTACAAAATTAACCAAAATTATTTAAAATAGAAGTATTTATTTACACATAAAATTTGAAAGCTATATTTTCAAAACTTATTTTTTTAACGATTTTTAAACTTTCCTCTATAACAACTATTTGTTATAATGAAAAAATTGATATTACTCGAATTTGAATGCACAAAATTTTACAAAATTAACCAAAATTATTTAAAATAGATGTATTCATTTACACATAAAATTTGAAAGCTACATTTTCAAAACATATTTTTTTAACGATTTTTAAACTTTCCTATAGTTATTATAATTGAAAAATTAACATAACTTGGATTCTAATACTCAAAATTTTATAAGATTCACCAACATTATTCATGATAGATGTATTTACTGACATATAAAATTTGAAAGATATATTTTCAAAACTTATTTTTTTAACGATTTTTAAACTTTCCTCTGTAACAACTATTTGTTATAATGAAAAAATTGATATTACTCGAATTTGAATGCACAATATTTTACAAAATTAACCAAAATTATTTATAATAGATGTATTTATTTACACATAAAATTTGAAAGCTACATTTTCAAAACATATTTTTTTAACGATTTTTAAACTTTCCTCTATAAGAACTATTTGTTATAATGAATAAATTGATATTACTCGAATTTGAATACACAAAATTTTACAAAATTAACCAAAATTATTTAAAATAGATGTATTTATTTACACATAAAATTTGAAAGCTATATTTTCAAAACTTATTTTTTTAACGATTTTTAAACTTTCCTCTATAACAACTATTTGTTATAATGAAAAAATTGATATTACTCGAATTTGAATGCACAAAATTTTACAAAATTAACCAAAATTATTTAAAATAGATGTATTTATTTACACATAAAATTTGAAAGCTATATTTTCAAAACTTATTTTTTTAACGATTTTTAAACTTTTCTCTATAACAACTATTTGTTATAATGAAAAAATTAATATTACTCGAATTTGAATACACGAAATTTTACAAAATTAACCAATATTATTTATAATAAATGTATTTATTCACATAAAATTCCAAAGCTATATTTTCAAAACTTATTTTTTTAACGGTTTTTAGACTTTCCTCTATAACAACTATTTGTTATAATGAAAAAAATGATATTACTCGAATTTGAATGCACAAAATTTTACAAAATTAACCAATATTATTTATAATAGATGTATTTATTCACACATAAAATTTGAAAGCTATATTTTGAAAACTTATTTTTTTAACGATTTTTAAACTTTCTTCTATAACAACTATTTGTTATAATGAAAAAATTGATATTACTCGAATTTGAATGCACAAAATTTTACAAAATTAACTAAAATTATTTAAAATAGATGTATTTATTTACACATGAAATTTGAAAGCTATATTTTCAAAACTTATTTTTTTAACGATTTTTAAACTTTTCTCTATAACAACTATTTGTTATAATGAAAAACTTAATATTACTCGAATTTGAATACACGAAATTTTACAAAATTAACCAATATTATTTATAATAGATGCATTTATTCACACATAAAATTTGAAAGCTATATTTTCAAAACTTATTTTTTTAACGATTTTTAAACTTTCCTCTATAACAACTATTTGTTATAATGAAAAACTTAATATTACTCGAATTTGAATACACGAAATTTTACAAAATTAACCAATATTATTTATAATAAATGTATTTATTCACATAAAATTCCAAAGCTATATTTTCAAAACTTATTTTTTTAACGGTTTTTAGACTTTCCTCTATAACAACTATTTGTTATAATGAAAAAAATGATATTACTCGAATTTGAATGCACAAAATTTTACAAAATTAACCAATATTATTTATAATAGATGTATTTATTCACACATAAAATTTGAAAGCTATATTTTGAAAACTTATTTTGTTAACGATTTTTAAACTTTCTTCTATAACAACTATTTGTTATAATGAAAAAATTGATATTACTCGAATTTGAATGCACAAAATTTTACAAAATTAACCAAAATTATTTAAAATAGATGTATTTATTTACACATAAAATTTGAAAGCTATATTTTCAAAACTTATTTTTTTAACGATTTTTAAACTTTTCTTTATAACAACTATTTGTTATAATGAACAAATTGATATTACTCGAATTTGAATACACAAAATTTTACAAAATTAATCAAAATTATTTATAATAGATGTATGCACTTACACATAACATTTGAAAGCTGTATTTTCAAAACTTATTTTTTAACGATTTTTAAACTTTCCTCTATAACAACTATTTGTTATAATGAAAAAATTGATATTACTCGAATTTGAATGCACAAAATTTTACAAAATTAGCCAAAATTATTTAAAATAGATGTATTTATTTACACATAAAATTTGAAAGCTATATTTTGAAAACTTATTTCTTTAACGATTTTTAAACTTTCCTCTATAACAGCTATTTGTTATAATGAAAAAATTGATCTTACTCGAATTTGAATACACAAAATTTTACAAAATTAACCAATATTATTTATAATAGATGTATTTATTTACACATAAAATTTGAAAGCTATATTTTCAAAACTTATTTTTTTAACGATTTTTAAACTTTCCTCTATAACAACTATTTGTTATAATGAAAAAATTGATATTACTCGAATTTGAATGCACAAAATTTTACAAAATTAGCCAAAATTATTTAAAATAGATGTATTTATTTACACATAAAATTTGAAAGCTATATTTTGAAAACTTATTTTTTTAACGATTTTTAAACTTTCCTCTATAAAAACTATTTATTATAATGAAAAAATTGATATTACTCGAATTTGAATAACAAAATTTTACAAAATTAACCAAAATTATTTAAAATAGATGTATTTATTTACACATAAAATTTGAAAGCTATATTTTCAAAACTTATTTTTTTAACGATTTTTAAACTTTCCTCTATAACAACTATTTGTTATAATGAAAAAATTGATATTACTCGAATTTGAATACACGGAATTTTACAAAATTAACCAAAATTATTTAAAATAGATGTATTTATTTATACATAAAATTTGAAAGCTATATTTTCAAAACTTATTTTTTTAACGATTTTTAAACTTTCCTCTATAAAAACTATTTATTATAATGAAAAAATTGATATTACTCGAATTTGAATAACAAAATTTTACAAAATTAACCAAAATTATTTAAAATAGATGTATTTATTTACACATAAAATTTGAAAGCTATATTTTCAAAACTTATTTTTTTAACGATTTTTAAACTTTCCTCTATAGCAACTATTTGTTATAATGAAAAAATTGATATTACTCGAATTTGAATACACGAAATTTTACAAAATTAACCAATATTATTTATAATAGATGTATTTATTCACACATAAAATTTGAAAGCTATATTTTCAAAACTTATTTTTTAACGATTTTTAAACTTTCCTCTATAACAGCTATTTGTTATAATGAAAAAATCGATATTACTCGAATTTGAATACACAAAATTTTACAAAATTAACCAAAATTATTTAAAATAGATGTATTTATTTACATATAAAATTTGAAAGCAATATTTTCAAAACTAATTTTTTTAACGATTTTTAAACTTTCCTCTATAACAACTATTTGTTATAATGAGAAAATTGATATTACTCGAATTTGTTTACACGAAATTTTACAAAATTAACCAAAATTATTTAAAATAGATGTATTTATTTACATATAAAATTTGAAAGCAATATTTTCAAAACTTATTTTTTTAACGATTTTTAAACTTTCCTCTATAACAACTATTTGTTATAATGAAAAAAATGATATTACTCGAATTTGAATGCACAACATTTTACAAAATTAACCAATATTATTTATAATAGATGTATTTATTTACAAATAAAATTTGAAAGCTATATTTTGAAAACTTATTTTTTTAACGATTTTTATACTTTCCTCTATAACAACTATTTGTTATAATGAAAAAATTGATATTACTCGAATTTGAATGCACAAAATTTTACAAAATTAACCAAAATATTTAAAATAGATGTATTTATTTACACATAAAATTTGAAAGCTATATTTTCAAAACTTATTTTTTTAACGATTTTTAAACTTTCCTCTATAACAACTATTTGTTATAATGAAAAAATTGATATTACTCGAACTTGAATGCACAAAATTTTACAAAATTAACCAAAATTATTTAAAATAGATGTATTTATTTACACATACAATTTGAAAGCTATATTTTCAAAACTTATTTTTTTAACGATTTTTAAACTTTCCTCTATAACAACTATTTGTTATAATGAGAAAATTGATATTACTCGAATTTGAATGCACAAAATTTTACAAAATTAACCAAAATTATTTATAATAGATGTATTTATTTACACATAAAATTTGAAAGCTATATTTTCAAAACTTATTTTTTTAACGATTTTTAAACTTTCCTCTATAACAACTATTTAGTATAATGAAAAAATTGATATTACTCGAATTTGAATGCACAAAATTTTACAAAATTAACCAATATTATTTATAATAGATGTATTTATTTACAAATAAAATTTGAAAGCTATATTTTCAAAACTTACTTTTTTAACGATTTTTAAACTTTCCTCTATAACAACTATTTGTTATAATGAAAAAATTGATATTACTCGAATTTGAATGCACAAAATTTTACAAAATTAACCAAAATTATTTAAAATAGATGTATTTATTTACACATAAAATTTGAAAGCTATATTTTCAAAACTTATTTTTTTAACGATTTTTAAACTTTTCTCTATAACAACTATTTGTTATAATGAAAAAATTGATATTACTCGAATTTAAATACACGAAATTTTACAAAATTAACCAATATTATTTAAAATAGATGTATTTATTTACACATAAAATTTGAAAGCTATATTTTCAAAACTTATTTTTTTAACGATTTTTAAACTTTTCTCTATAACAACTATTTGTTATAATGAAAAAATTAATCTTACTCGAATTTGAATACACGAAATTTTACAAAATTATCCAATATTATTTATAATAAATGTATTTATTCACATAAAATTCCAAAGCTATATTTTCAAAAATTATTTTTTTAACGATTTTTAAACTTTCCTCTATAACAACTATTTGTTATAATGAAAAAAATGATATTACTCGAATTTGAATGCACAAAATTTTACAAAATTAACCAATATTATTTATAATAGATGTATTTATTCACGCATAAAATTTGAAAGCTATATTTTGAAAACTTATTTTTTTAACGATTTTTAAACTTTCCTCTATAACAACTATTTGTTATAATGAAAAAATTGATATTACTCGAATTTGAATGCACACAATTTTACAAAATTAACCAAAATTATTTAAAATAGATGTATTTATTTACACATAAAATTTGAAAGCTATATTTTGAAAACTTATTTTTTTAACGATTTTTAAACTTTCCTCTATAACAACTATTTGTTATAATGAAAAAATTGAAATTACTCGAATTTGAATGCACAAAATTTTACAAAATTAACCAATATTATTTAAAATAGATGTATTTATTTACACATAATATTTGAAAGCTATATTTTCAAAACTTATTTTTTTAACGATTTTTAAACTTTCCTTTATAACAACTATTTGTTATAACGAGAAAATTGATATTACTCGAATTTGTTTACACGAAATTTTACAAAATTAACCAAAATTATTTAAAAGAGATGTATTTATTTACACATAAAATTTGAAAGCTATATTTTCAAAACTTATTTTTTTAACGATTTTTAAACTTTCCTCTATAACAACTATTTGTTATAATGAAAAAATTGATATTACTCGAATTTGAATGCACAAAATTTTACAAAATTAACCAAAATTATTTAAAATAGATGTATTTATTTACACATACAATTTGAAAGCTATATTTTTAAAACTTATTTTTTTAACGCTTTTTAAACTTTCCTCTATAACAACTATTTATTATAATGAAAAAATTGATATTACTCGAATTTGAATACACAAAATTTTACAAAATTAACCAAAATTATTTAAAATAGATGTATTTATTAACACATAAAATTTGAAAGGTATATTTTTAAAACTTATTTTTTTAACGATTTTTAAACTTTCCTCTATAACAACTATTTGTTATAATGAAAAAATTGATATTACTCGAATTTGAATGCACAAAATTTTACAAAATTAACCAAAATTATTTAAAATAGATGTATTTATTTACACATACAATTTGAAAGCTATATTTTTAAAACTTATTTTTTTAACGCTTTTTAAACTTTCCTCTATAACAACTATTTATTATAATGAAAAAATTGATATTACTCGAATTTGAATACACAAAATTTTACAAAATTAACCAAAATTATTTAAAATAGATGTATTTATTAACACATAAAATTTGAAAGGTATATTTTTAAAACTTATTTTTTTAACGATTTTTAAACTTTCCTCTATAACAACTATTTGTTATAATGAAAAAATTTATATTACTCGAATTTGAATGCACAAAATTTTACAAAATTAACTAAAATTATTTAAAATAGAGGTATTTATTTACACATGAAATTTGAAAGCTATATTTTCAAAACTTATTTTTTTAACGATTTTTAAACTTTCCTCTATAACAACTATTTGTTATAATGAGAAAATTGATATTACTCGAATTTGATTGCACAAAATTTACAAAATTAACCAATATTAATTATAATAGATGTATTTATTTACACATAAAATTTGAAAGCTATATTTTCAAAACTTATTTTTTTAACGATTTTTAAACTTTCCTCTATAACAACTATTTGTTATAATGAAAAAATTGATAATACTCGAATTTGAATGCACAAAATTTTACAAAATTAACCAAAATTATTTATAATAGATGTATCTAATAACACATAAAATTTGAAAGCTATATTTTCAAAACTTATTTTTTTAACGATTTTTAAACTTTCCTCTATAACAGCTATTTGTTATAATGAAAAAATTGATATTACTCGAATTTGAATACACAAAATTTTACAAAATTAACCAAAATTATTTAAAATATATGTATTTATTTACACATAAAATTTGAAAGCTATATTTTCAAAATTTATTTTTTTTACGATTTTTAAACTTTCCTCTATAAAAACTATTTATTATAATGAAAAAATTGATATTACTCGAATTTGAATGCACAAAATTTTACAAACTTAACCAAAATTATTTAAAATAGATGTATTTATTTACACATAAAATTTGAAAGCTATATTTTCAAAACTTATTTTTTTAACGATTTTTAAACTTTCCTCTATAACAACTATTTGTTATAATGAAAAAAGTGATATTACTCGAATTTGAATGCACAAAATTTTACAAAATTAACCAAAATTATTTAAAATAGATGTATTTATTTACACATAAAATTTGAAAGCTATATTTTCAAAACTTATTTTTTTAACGATTTTTAAACTTTCCTCTATAACAACTATTTGTTATAATGAAAAAATTGATATTACTCGAATTTGAATGCAAAAAATTTTACAAAATCAACCAAAATTATTTAGAATAGATGTATTTATTTACACATAAAATTTGAAAGCTATATTTTCAAAACTTATTTTTTTAACGATTTTTAAACTTTCCTCTATAACAACTATTTGTTATAATGAAAAAAATTGATATTACTCGAATTTGAATGCACAAAATTTTACAAAATTAACCAAAATTATTTAAAATAGATGTATTCATTTACACATAAAATTTGAAAGCTATATTTTCAAAACTTATTTTTTTTAACGATTTTTAAACTTTCCTCTATAACAACTATTTGTTATAATGAAAAAATTGATATTACTCGAATTTGAATGCAAAAATTTTTACAAAATTAACCAAAATTATTTAAAATAGATGTATTTATTTACAGATAAAATTTGAAAGCTATGTTTTCAAAACTTATTTTTTTAACGATTTTTAAACTTTCCTCTATAACAACTATTTGTTATAATGAAAAAATTGATATTACTCGAATTTGAATGCAAAACATTTTACAAAATTAACCAAAATTATTTAAAATAGATGTATTTATTTACACATAAAATTTGAAAGCTATATTTTCAAACCTTATTTTTTTAACGATTTTTAAACTTTCCTCTATAACAACTATTTGTTATAATGAAAAAATTGATATTACTCGAATTTGAATGCACAAAATTTTACAAAATTAACCAAAATTATTTAAAATAGATGTATTTATTTACACATAAAATTTGAAAGCTATATTTTCAAAACTTATTTTTTTAACGATTTTTAAACTTTCCTCTATAACAGCTATTTGTTATAATGAAAAAATTGATATTACTCGAATTTGAATGCAAAAAATTTTACAAAATTAACCAAAATTATTTAAAATAGATGTATTTATTTACAAATAAAATTTGAAAGCTATATTTTCTAAACTTATTTTTTTAACGATTTTTAAACTTTCCTCTATAACAACTATTTGTTATAATGAAAAAAGTGATATTACTCGAATTTGAATGCACAAAATTTTACAAAATTAACCAAAATTATTTAAAATAGATGTATTTATTTACACATAAAATTTGAAAGCTATATTTTCAAAACTTATTTTTTTAACGATTTTTAAACTTTCCTCTATAACAACTATTTGTTATAATGAAAAAATTGATATTACTCGAATTTGAATGCAAAAAATTTTACAAAATGAACCAAAATTATTTAGAATAGATGTATTTATTTACACATAAAATTTGAAAGCTATATTTTCAAAACTTATTTTTTTAACGATTTTTAAACTTTCCTCTATAACAACTATTTGTTATAATGAAAAAAATTGATATTACTCGAATTTGAATGCACAAAATTTTACAAAATTATTTAAAATAGATGTATTTATTTACACATAAAATTTGAAAGCTATATTTTCAAAACTTATTTTTTTAACGATTTTTAAACTTTCCTCTATAACAGCTATTTGTTATAATGAAAAAATTGATATTACTCGAATTTGAATGCAAAAAATTTTACAAAATTAACCAAAATTATTTAAAATAGATGTATTTATTTACAGATAAAATTTGAAAGCTATGTTTTCAAAACTTATTTTTTTAACGATTTTTAAACTTTCCTCTATAACAACTATTTGTTTAATGAAAAAATTGATATTACTCGAATTTGAATGCACAAAATTTTACAAAATTATTTAAAATAGATGTATTTATTTACACATAAAATTTGAAAGCTATATTTTCAAAACTTATTTTTTTAACGATTTTTAAACTTTCCTCTATAACAGCTATTTGTTATAATGAAAAAATTGATATTACTCGAATTTGAATGCAAAAAATTTTACAAAATTAACCAAAATTATTTAAAATAGATGTATTTATTTACAAATAAAATTTGAAAGCTATATTTTCTAAACTTATTTTTTTAACGATTTTTAAACTTTCCTCTATAACAACTATTTGTTATAATGAAAAAATTGATATTACTCGAATTTGAATGCACAAAATTTTACAAAATTAACCAAAATTATTTAAAATAGATATATTTATTTACACATAAAATTTGAAATTTATATTTTCAAAACTTATTTTTTTTAACGATTTTTAAACTTTCCTCTATAACAGCTATTTGTTATAATGAAAAAATTGATATTACTCGAATTTGAATACACGAAATTTTACAAAATTAACCAAAATTATTTAAAATAGATGTATTTATTTACATATAAAATGTGAAAGCTATATTTTCAAAACTTATTTTTTTAACGATTTTTAAACTTTCCTCTATAACAACTATTTGTTATAATGAAAAAATTGATATTACTCGAATTTGAATGCAAAAAATTTTACAAAATTAACCAAAATTATTTAAAATAGATGTATTTATTTACAAATAAAATTTGAAAGCTATATTTTCTAAACTTATTTTTTTAACGATTTTTAAACTTTCCTCTATAACAACTATTTGTTATAATGAAAAAAGTGATATTACTCGAATTTGAATGCACAAAATTTTACAAAATTAACCAAAATTATTTAAAATAGATGTATTTATTTACACATAAAATTTGAAAGCTATATTTTCAAAACTTATTTTTTTAACGATTTTTAAACTTTCCTCTATAACAACTATTTGTTATAATGAAAAAATTGATATTACTCGAATTTGAATGCAAAAAATTTTACAAAATCAACCAAAATTATTTAGAATAGATGTATTTATTTACACATAAAATTTGAAAGCTATATTTTCAAAACTTATTTTTTTAACGATTTTTAAACTTTCCTCTATAACAACTATTTGTTATAATGAAAAAAATTGATATTACTCGAATTTGAATGCACAAAATTTTACAAAATTAACCAAAATTATTTAAAATAGATGTATTCATTTACACATAAAATTTGAAAGCTATATTTTCAAAACTTATTTTTTTTAACGATTTTTAAACTTTCCTCTATAACAACTATTTGTTATAATGAAAAAATTGATATTACTGGAATTTGAATGCAAAAATTTTTACAAAATTAACCAAAATTATTTAAAATAGATGTATTTATTTACAGATAAAATTTGAAAGCTATGTTTTCAAAACTTATTTTTTTAACGATTTTTAAACTTTCCTCTATAACAACTATTTGTTATAATGAAAAAATTGATATTACTCGAATTTGAATGCAAAACATTTTACAAAATTAACCAAAATTATTTAAAATAGATGTATTTATTTACACATAAAATTTGAAAGCTATATTTTCAAACCTTATTTTTTTAACGATTTTTAAACTTTCCTCTATAACAACTATTTGTTATAATGAAAAAATTGATATTACTCGAATTTGAATGCACAAAATTTTACAAAATTATTTAAAATAGATGTATTTATTTACACATAAAATTTGAAAGCTATATTTTCAAAACTTATTTTTTTAACGATTTTTAAACTTTCCTCTATAACAACTATTTGTTTAATGAAAAAATTGATATTACTCGAATTTGAATGCACAAAATTTTACAAAATTAACCAAAATTATTTAAAATAGATGTATTTATTTACACATAAAATTTGAAAGCTATATTTTCAAAACTTATTTTTTTAACGATTTTTAAACTTTCCTCTATAACAGCTATTTGTTATAATGAAAAAATTGATATTACTCGAATTTGAATGCAAAAAATTTTACAAAATTAACCAAAATTATTTAAAATAGATGTATTTATTTACAAATAAAATTTGAAAGCTATATTTTCTAAACTTATTTTTTTAACGATTTTTAAACTTTCCTCTATAACAACTATTTGTTATAATGAAAAAATTGATATTACTCGAATTTGAATGCACAAAATTTTACAAAATTAACCAAAATTATTTAAAATAGATATATTTATTTACACATAAAATTTGAAATTTATATTTTCAAAACTTATTTTTTTTAACGATTTTTAAACTTTCCTCTATAACAGCTATTTGTTATAATGAAAAAATTGATATTACTCGAATTTGAATACACGAAATTTTACAAAATTAACCAAAATTATTTAAAATAGATGTATTTATTTACATATAAAATGTGAAAGCTATATTTTCAAAACTTATTTTTTTAACGATTTTTAAACTTTCCTCTATAACAACTATTTGTTATAATGAAAAAATTGATATTACTCGAATTTGAATGCACAAAATTTTACAAAATTAACCAAAATTATTTAAAATAGATGTATTTATTTACATATAAAATTTGAAAGCAATATTTTCAAAACTTATTTTTTTAACGATTTTTAAACTTTCCTCTATAACAACTATTTGTTATAATGAAAAAATTGATATTACTCGAATTTGAATACACAAAATTTTACAAAATTAACCAAAATTATTTAAAATATATGTATTTATTTACACATAAAATTTGAAAGCTATATTTTCAAAATTTATTTTTTTTACGATTTTTAAACTTTCCTCTATAAAAACTATTTATTATAATGAAAAAATTGATATTACTCGAATTTGAATGCACAAAATTTTACAAAATTAACCAAAATTATTTAAAATAGATGTATTTATTTACACATAAAATTTGAAAGCTATATTTTCAAAACTTATTTTTTTAACGATTTTTAAACTTTCCTCTATAACAACTATTTGTTATAATGAAAAAAATTATATTACTCGAATTTGAATGCACAAAATTTTACAAAATTAACCAATATTATTTATAATAGATGTATTTATTCACACATAAAATTTGAAAGCTATATTTTGAAAACTTATTTTTTTAACGATTTTTATACTTTCCTCTATAACAACTATTTGTTATAATGAAAAAATTGATATTACTCGAATTTGAATACACAAAATTTTACAAAATTAACCAAAATTATTTAAAATAGATGTATTTATTTACACATAAAATTTGAAAGCTATATTTTCAAAACTTATTTTTTTAACGATTTTTAAACTTTCCTCTATAACAGCTATTTGTTATAATGAAAAAATTGATATTACTGGAATTTGAATGCACAAAATTGTACAAAATTAACCAAAATTATTTAAAATAGATGTATTTATTTACACATAAAATTTGAAAGGTATATTTTCAAAACTTATTTTTTTACGATTTTTAAACTTTCCTCTATAACAACTATTCGTTATAATGAAAAAATTGATATTACTCGAATTTGAATGCACAAAATTTTACAAAATTAACCAAAATTATTTATAATAGATGTATTTACAATTGCATAAAATTTGAAAGATATATTATCACAACTTATTTTTTTTACGATTTTTAAAGTTTCCTATAGTTGTTATAATGGAAAAATTGATATTACTGGAATTTGAATGCACTAAATTTTACAAAATTAACCAAACTTATTTATAATAGATGTATTTACTAACACATAAAATTTGCAAGCTATATTTTTAAAACTTATTTTTTTAACGATTTTTTAACTTTCCTATAGTTGTTATAATGAAAAAATTAATATTACTCGAATTTGAATGCACAAAATTTTACAAAATTAACGGAAATTATTTATAATAGATGTATGTACTTACACGTAAAATTTGCAAGTTGTATTTTCAAAACTTATTTTTTTAACGATTTTTAAACTTTGCTGTAGTTGTTATAATGGAAAAAATGATATTACTCCAACTTGAATACACAATATGGAAAAATTGATATTACTGAAGTTTAAATGCACAAAATTTTACAAAATTAACCAAAATTATTTATAATAGATGTATTTACTACCACATAAAGTTTGAAAGCTATATTTTTAAAACTTATTTTTTTAACGATTTTTAAACTTTTCTCTATAACAACTATTTGTTATAATGAAAAAATTGATATTACTCGAATTTGAATACACAAAATATTACAAAATTAACCAAAATTATTTATAATAGATGTATTTACTAAAACATAAAATTTGAAAGGTATATTTTCAAAACTTATTATTTTAACGATTTTTAAACTTTTCTCTATAACAACTATTTGTTATAATGAAAAAATTGATATTACTCGAATTTGAATACACAAAATATTACAAAATTAACCAAAATTATTTATAATAGATGTATTTATTTACACATAAAATTTGAAAGCTATATTTTCAAAACTTATTTTTTTAACGATTTTTAAACTTTCCTCTGTAACAGCTATTTGTTATAATGAAAAAAGTGATATTACTCGAATTTGAATACACGAAATTTTACAAAATTAACCAAAATTATTTAAAATAGATGTATTTATTTACACATAAAATTTGAAAGCTATATTTTCAAAACTTATTTTTTTAACGATTTTTAAACTTTCCTCTATAACAACTATTTGTTATAATGAAAAAATTGATATTACTCGAATTTGAAAGCACAACATTTTACAAAATTAACCAAAATTATTTAAAATAGATGTATTTATTTACACATAAAATTTGAAAGCTATATTTTCAAAACTTATTTTTTTAACGATTTTTAAACTTTCCTCTATAACAACTATTTGTTATAATGAAAAAATTGATATTACTCGAATTTGAAAGCACAACATTTTACAAAATTAACCAAAATTATTTAAAATAGATGTATTTATTTACACATAAAATTTGAAAGCTATATTTTCAAACCTTATTTTTTTAACGATTTTTAAACTTTCCTCTATAACAACTATTTGTTATAATGAAAAAATTGATATTACTCGAATTTGAATGCACAATATTTTACAAAATTAACCAAAATTATTTATAATAGATGTATTTATTTACACATAAAATTTGAAAGCTATATTTTCAAAACTTATTTTTTTAACGATTTTTAAACTTTCCTCTATAACAACTATTTGTTATAATGAAAAAATTGATATTACTCGAATTTGAATGCACAAAATTTTACAAAATTAACCAAAATTATTTAAAATAGATGTATTTATTTACACATAAAATTTGAAAGCTATATTTTCAAAACTTATTTTTTTAACGATTTTTAAACTTTCCTCTATAACAACTATTTGTTATAATGAAAAAATTGATATTACTCGAATTTGAAAGCACAACATTTTACAAAATTAACCAAAATTATTTAAAATAGATGTATTTATTTACACATAAAATTTGAAAGCTATATTTTCAAACCTTATTTTTTTAACGATTTTTAAACTTTCCTCTATAACAACTATTTGTTATAATGAAAAAATTGATATTACTCGAATTTGAATGCACAATATTTTACAAAATTAACCAAAATTATTTATAATAGATGTATTTATTTACACATAAAATTTGAAAGCTATATTTTCAAAACTTATTTTTTTAACGATTTTTAAACTTTCCTCTATAACAACTATTTGTTATAATGAAAAAATTGATATTACTCGAATTTGAATGCACAAAATTTTACAAAATTAACCAAAATTATTTAAAATAGATGTATTTATTTACACATAAAATTTGAAAGCTACATTTTCAAAACATATTTTTTTAACGATTTTTAAACTTTCCTATAGTTATTATAATTGAAAAATTAACATAACTTGGATTCTAATACTCAAAATTTTATAAGATTCACCAACATTATTCATGATAGATGTATTTACTGACGTATAAAATTTGAAAGATATATTTTCAAAACTTATTTTTTTAACGATTTTTAAACTTTCCTCTATAAGAACTATTTGTTATAATGAAAAAATTGATATTACTCGAATTTGAATACACAAAATTTTACAAAATTAACCAAAATTATTTAAAATAGATGTATTTATTTACACATAAAATTTGAAAGCTATATTTGTAAAACTTAATTTTTTTAACGATTTTTAAAATTTCCTCTATAACAACTATTTGTTATAATGAAAAAATTGATATTACTCGAATTTGAATGCACAAAATTTTACAAAATTAACCAAAATTATTTAAAATAGATGTATTTATATACACATAAAATTTGAAAGCTATATTTTCTAAACTTATTTTTTTAACGATTTTTAAACTTTCCTCTATAACAACTATTTGTTATAATGAAAAAATTGATATTACTCGAATTTCAATGCACAAAATTTTACAAAATTAACCAAAATTATTTATAATAGAAGTATTTATTTACACATAAAATTTGAAAGCTATATTTTCAAAACTTATTTTTTTAACGATTTTTAAACTTTCCTCTATAACAACTATTTGTTATAATGAAAAAATTGATATTACTCGAATTTCAATGCACAAAATTTTACAAAATTAACCAAAATTATTTATAATAGATGTATTTACTAACACATAAAATTTGAAAGATATATTTTCAAAACTTATTTTTTTAACGATTTTTAAACTTTCCTCTGTAACAACTATTTGTTATAATGAAAAAATTGATATTACTCGAATTTGAATGCACAATATTTTACAAAATTAACCAAAATTATTTATAATAGATGTATTTATTTACACATAAAATTTGATAGCTATATTTTCAAAACTTATTTTTTTAACGATTTTTAAACTTTCCTCTATAACAACTATTTGTTATAATGAAAAAATTGATATTACTCGAATTTGAATGCACAAAATTTTACAAAATTAACCAAAATTATTTAAAATAGATGTATTTATTTACACATAAAATTTGAAAGCTACATTTTCAAAACATATTTTTTTAACGATTTTTAAACTTTCCTATAGTTATTATAATTGAAAAATTAACATAACTTGGATTCTAATACTCAAAATTTTATAAGATTCACCAACATTATTCATGATAGATGTATTTACTGACATATAAAATTTGAAAGATATATTTTCAAAACTTATTTTTTTAACGATTTTTAAACTTTCCTCTATAAGAACTATTTGTTATAATGAATAAATTGATATTACTCGAATTTGAATACACAAAATTTTACAAAATTAACCAAAATTATTTAAAATAGATGTATTTATTTACACATAAAATTTGAAAGCTATATTTGTAAAACTTAATTTTTTTAACGATTTTTAAAATTTCCTCTATAACAACTATTTGTTATAATGAAAAAATTGATATTACTCGAATTTGAATACACAAAATTTTACAAAATTAACCAATATTATTTATAAAAGATGTATTTATTTACACATAAAATTTGAAAGCTATATTTTCTAAACTTATTTTTTTAACGATTTTTAAACTTTCCTCTATAACAACTATTTGTTATAATGAAAAAATTGATATTACTCGAATTTCAATGCACAAAATTTTACAAAATTAACCAAAATTATTTATAATAGATGTATTTACTAACACATAAAATTTGAAAGATATATTTTCAAAACTTATTTTTTTAACGATTTTTAAACTTTCCTCTGTAACAACTATTTGTTATAATGAAAACATTGATATTACTCGAATTTGAATGCACAATATTTTACAAAATTAACCAAAATTATTTATAATAGATGTATTTATTTACACATAAAATTTGAAAGCTATATTTTCAAAACTTATTTTTTTAACGATTTTTAAACTTTCCTCTATAACAACTATTTATTATAATGAAAAAATTGATATTACTCGAATTTGAATACACAAAATATTACAAAATTAACCAAAATTATTTATAATAGATGTATTTACTAAAACATAAAATTTGAAAGGTATATTTTCAAAACTTATTATTTTAACGATTTTTAAACTTTTCTCTATAACAACTATTTGTTATAATGAAAAAATTGATATTACTCGAATTTGAATACACAAAATATTACAAAATTAACCAAAATTATTTATAATAGATGTATTTACTAAAACATAAAATTTGAAAGGTATATTTTCAAAACTTATTATTTTAACGATTTTTAAACTTTCCTCTATAACAACTATTTGTTATAATGAAAAAATTGATATTACTCGAATTTGAATACACAAAATTTTACAAAATTAACCAATATTATTTATAAAAGATGTATTTATTTACACATAAAATTTGAAAGCTATATTTTCAAAACTTATTTTTTTAACGATTTTTAAACTTTCCTTTATAACAACTATTTGTTATAACGAGAAAATTGATATTACTCGAATTTGTTTACACGAAATTTTACAAAATTAACCAAAATTATTTAAAAGAGATGTATTTATTTACACATAAAATTTGAAAGCTATATTTTCAAAACTTATTTTTTTAACGATTTTTAAACTTTCCTCTATAACAACTATTTGTTATAATGAAAAAATTGATCTTACTCGAATTTGAATACACAAAATTTTACAAAATTAACCAATATTATTTATAATAGATGTATTTATTTACACATAAAATTTGAAAGCTATATTTTCAAAACTTATTTTTTTAACGATTTTTAAACTTTCCTCTATAACAACTATTTGTTATAATGAAAAAATTGATATTACTCGAATTTGAATGCACAAAATTTTACAAAATTAACCAAAATTATTTAAAATAGATGTATTTATTTACACATACAATTTGAAAGCTATATTTTTAAAACTTATTTTTTTAACGCTTTTTAAACTTTCCTCTATAACAACTATTTATTATAATGAAAAAATTGATATTACTCGAATTTGAATACACAAAATTTTACAAAATTAACCAAAATTATTTAAAATAGATGTATTTATTAACACATAAAATTTGAAAGGTATATTTTCAAAACTTATTTTTTTAACGATTTTTAAACTTTCCTCTATAACAACTATTTGTTATAATGAAAAAATTGATATTACTCGAATTTGAAAGCACAACATTTTACAAAATTAACCAAAATTATTTAAAATAGATGTATTTATTTACACATACAATTTGAAAGCTATATTTTTAAAACTTATTTTTTTAACGCTTTTTAAACTTTCCTCTATAACAACTATTTATTATAATGAAAAAATTGATATTACTCGAATTTGAATACACAAAATTTTACAAAATTAACCAAAATTATTTAAAATAGATGTATTTATTTACACATAAAATTTGAAAGCTATATTTTCAAAACTTATTTTTTTAACGATTTTTAAACTTTCCTCTATAACAACTATTTGTTATAATGAATAAATTGATATTACTCGAATTTGAATGCACAAAATTTTACAAAATTAACCAAAATTATTTATAATAGATGTATTTACTAACACATAAAATTTGAAAGATATATTTTCAAAACTTATTTTTTTAACGATTTTTAAACTTTCCTCTGTAACAACTATTTGTTATAATGAAAAAATTGATATTACTCGAATTTGAATGCACAATATTTTACAAAATTAACCAAAATTATTTAAAATAGAAGTATTTATTTACACATAAAATTTGAAAGCTATATTTTCAAAACTTATTTTTTTAACGATTTTTAAACTTTCCTCTATAACAACTATTTGTTATAATGAAAAAATTGATATTACTCGAATTTGAATGCACAAAATTTTACAAAATTAACCAAAATTATTTAAAATAGATGTATTCATTTACACATAAAATTTGAAAGCTACATTTTCAAAACATATTTTTTTAACGATTTTTAAACTTTCCTATAGTTATTATAATTGAAAAATTAACATAACTTGGATTCTAATACTCAAAATTTTATAAGATTCACCAACATTATTCATGATAGATGTATTTACTGACATATAAAATTTGAAAGATATATTTTCAAAACTTATTTTTTTAACGATTTTTAAACTTTCCTCTGTAACAACTATTTGTTATAATGAAAAAATTGATATTACTCGAATTTGAATGCACAATATTTTACAAAATTAACCAAAATTATTTATAATAGATGTATTTATTTACACATAAAATTTGAAAGCTACATTTTCAAAACATATTTTTTTAACGATTTTTAAACTTTCCTATAGTTATTATAATTGAAAAATTAACATAACTTGGATTCTAATACTCAACATTTTATAAGATTCACTAACATTATTCATGATAGATGTATTTACTGACATATAAAATTTGAAAGATATATTTTCAAAACTTATTTTTTTAACGATTTTTAAACTTTCCTCTATAAGAACTATTTGTTATAATGAATAAATTGATATTACTCGAATTTGAATACACAAAATTTTACAAAATTAACCAAAATTATTTAAAATAGATGTATTTATTTACACATAAAATTTGAAAGCTATATTTGTAAAACTTAATTTTTTTAACGATTTTTAAAATTTCCTCTATAACAACTATTTGTTATAATGAAAAAACTGATATTACTCGAATTTGAATACACAAAATTTTACAAAATTAACCAATATTATTTATAAAAGATGTATTTATTTACACATAAAATTTGAAAGCTATATTTTCAAAACTTATTTTTTTAACGATTTTTAAACTTTCCTTTATAACAACTATTTGTTATAACGAGAAAATTGATATTACTCGAATTTGTTTACACGAAATTTTACAAAATTAACCAAAATTATTTAAAAGAGATGTATTTATTTACACATAAAATTTGAAAGCTATATTTTCAAGACTTATTTTTTTAACGATTTTTAAACTTTCCTCTATAAGAACTATTTGTTATAATGAATAAATTGATATTACTCGAATTTGAATACACAAAATTTTACAAAATTAACCAATATTATTTATAAAAGATGTATTTATTTACACATAAAATTTGAAAGCTATATTTTCAAAACTTATTTTTTTAACGATTTTTAAACTTTCCTTTATAACAACTATTTGTTATAACGAGAAAATTGATATTACTCGAATTTGTTTACACGAAATTTTACAAAATTAACCAAAATTATTTAAAAGAGATGTATTTATTTACACATAAAATTTGAAAGCTATATTTTCAAGACTTATTTTTTTAACGATTTTTAAACTTTCCTTTATAACAACTATTTGTTATAACGAGAAAATTGATATTACTCGAATTTGTTTACACGAAATTTTACAAAATTAACCAAAATTATTTAAAAGAGATGTATTTATTTACACATAAAATTTGAAAGCTATATTTTCAAGACTTATTTTTTTAACGATTTTTAAACTTTCCTCTATAAGAACTATTTGTTATAATGAATAAATTGATATTACTCGAATTTGAATACACAAAATTTTACAAAATTAACCAATATTATTTATAAAAGATGTATTTATTTACACATAAAATTTGAAAGCTATATTTTCAAAACTTATTTTTTTAACGATTTTTAAACTTTCCTTTATAACAACTATTTGTTATAACGAGAAAATTGATATTACTCGAATTTGTTTACACGAAATTTTACAAAATTAACCAAAATTATTTAAAAGAGATGTATTTATTTACACATAAAATTTGAAAGCTATATTTTCAAGACTTATTTTTTTAACGATTTAACACTTTCCTCTATAAGAACTATTTGTTATAATGAATAAATTGATATTACTCGAATTTGAATACACAAAATTTTACAAAATTAACCAATATTATTTATAAAAGATGTATTTATTTACACATAAAATTTGAAAGCTATATTTTCAAAACTTATTTTTTTAACGATTTTTAAACTTTCCTTTATAACAACTATTTGTTATAACGAGAAAATTGATATTACTCGAATTTGTTTACACGAAATTTTACAAAATTAACCAAAATTATTTAAAAGAGATGTATTTATTTACACATAAAATTTGAAAGCTATATTTTCAAGACTTATTTTTTTAACGATTTTTAAACTTTCCTCTATAAGAACTATTTGTTATAATGAATAAATTGATATTACTCGAATTTGAATACACAAAATTTTACAAAATTAACCAATATTATTTATAAAAGATGTATTTATTTACACATAAAATTTGAAAGCTATATTTTCAAGACTTATTTTTTTAACGATTTTTAAACTTTCCTCTATAAGAACTATTTGTTATAATGAATAAATTGATATTACTCGAATTTGAATACACAAAATTTTACAAAATTAACCAATATTATTTATAAAAGATGTATTTATTTACACATAAAATTTGAAAGCTATATTTTCAAAACTTATTTTTTTAACGATTTTTAAACTTTCCTTTATAACAACTATTTGTTATAACGAGAAAATTGATATTACTCGAATTTGTTTACACGAAATTTTACAAAATTAACCAAAATTATTTAAAAGAGATGTATTTATTTACACATAAAATTTGAAAGCTATATTTTCAAGACTTATTTTTTTAACGATTTTTAAACTTTCCTCTATAACAACTATTTGTTATAATGAAAAAATTGATATTACTCGAATTTGAATGCACAAAATTTTACAAAATTAACCAAAATTATTTATAATAGATATATTTATTTACACATAAAATTTGAGAGCTATATTTTCAAAACTTATTTTTTTAACGATTTTTAAACTTTCCTCTATAACAACTATTTGTTATAATGAGAAAATTGATATTACTCGAATTTGAATGCACAAAATTTTACAAAATTAACCAAAATTATTTAAAATAGATATATGTATTTACACATAAAATTTGAAAGCTATATTTTCAAACTTACTTTTTTAACGACTTTCCTCTATAACAACTATTTGTTATAATGAAAAAATTGATATTACTCGAATTTGAATGCACAAAATTTTACAAAATTAGCCAAAATTATTTAAAATAGATGTATTTATTTACACATAAAATTTGAAAGCTATATTTTGAAAACTTATTTTTTTAACGATTTTTAAACTTTCCTCTATAACAACTATTTGTTATAATGAAAAAATTGAAATTACTCGAATTTGAATGCACAAAATTTTACAAAATTAACCAATATTATTTAAAATTGATGTATTTATTTACACATAATATTTGAAAGCTATATTTTCAAAACTTATTTTTTTAACGATTTTTAAACTTTCCTCTATAACAACTATTTGTTATAATGAAAAAATTGATATTACTCGAATTTGAATGCACAAAATTTTACAAAATTAACCAAAATTATTTAAAATAGATGTATTTATTTACACATAAAATTTGAAAGCTATATTTTCAAAACTTATTTTTTTAACGATTTTTAAACTTTCCTCTATAACAACTATTTGTTATAATGAAAAAATTGATATTACTCGAATTTGAATACACAAAATTTTACAAAATTAACCAAAATTATTTAAAATAGATGTATTTAGTTACACATAAAATTTGAAAGCTATATTTTCAAAACTTATTTTTTTAACGATTTTTAAACTTTCCTCTATAACAACTATTTGTTATAATGAAAAATTGATATTACTCGAATTTGAATACACGAAATTTTACAAAATTAACCAAAACTATTTACAATAGATGTGTTTATTTACACATAAAATTTGAAAGCTATATTTTCAAAACTTATTTTTTTAACGATTTTTAAACTTTCCTCTATAACAGCTATTTGTTATAATGAAAAAATTGATATTACTCGAATTTGAATGTACAAAATTTTACAAAATTAACCAAAATTATTTATAATAGATGTATTTATTTACACATAAAATTTGAAAGCTATATTTTCAAAACTTATTTTTTTAACGATTTTTAAACTTTCCTCTATAACAACTATTTGTTATAATGAAAAAATTGATATTACTCGAATTTGAATGCACAAAATTTTACAAAATTAACCAAAATTATTTAAAATAGATGTATTTATTTACACATAAAATTTGAAAGCTATATTTTCAAAACTTATTTTTTTAACGATTTTTAAACTTTCCTCTATAACAACTATTTGTTATAATGAAAAAATTGATATTACTCGAATTTGAATGCACAAAATTTTACAAAATTAACCTAAATTATTTATAATAGATGTATTTATTTACACATAAAATTTGAAAGCTATATTTTCAAAACTTATTTTTTTAAGGATTTTTAAACTATCCTCTATAACAACTATTTATTATAATGAAAAAATTGATATTACTCGAATTTAAATGCACAAAATTTTACAAAATTAACTAAAATTATTTAAAATAGATGTATTTATTTACACATAAAATTTGAAAGGTATATTTTTAAAACTTATTTTTTTAGCGATTTTTAAACTTTCCTATAGTTATTATAATTGAAAAATTAACATAACTTGGATTCTAATACTCAAAATTTTATAAGATTCACCAACATTCTTCATGATAGATGTATTTACTGACATATAAAATTTGAAAGCCATATTTGCAAAACTTATTTTTTTAACGATTTTTAAACTTTCCTCTATAACAACTATTTGTTATAATGAAAAAATTGATATTACTCGAATTTGAATGCACAAAATTTTACAAAATTAACCAAAATTATTTAAAATAGATGTATTTATTTACACATACAATTTGAAAGCTATATTTTCAAAACTTATTTTTTTAACGATTTTTAAACTTTCCTCTATAACAACTATTTGTTATAATGAAAAAATTGATATTACTCGAATTTGAATGCACAAAATTTTACAAAATTAACCAAAATTATTTAAAATAGAAGTATTTATATACACAGAAAATTTGAAAGCTATATTTTCAAAACTTATTTTTTTAACGATTTTTAAACTTTCCTTTATAACAACTATTTGTTATAACGAGAAAATTGATATTACTCGAATTTGTTTACACGAAATTTTACAAAATTAACCAAAATTATTTAAAAGAGACGTATTTATTTACACATAAAATTTGAAAGCTATATTTTCAAAACTTATTTTTTTAACGATTTTTAAACTTTCCTCTATAACAACTATTTGTTATAATGAAAAAATTGATATTACTCGAATTTGAATGCACAAAATTTTACAAAATTAACCAAAATTATTTATAATAGATATATTTATTTACACATAAAATTTGAGAGCTATATTTTCAAAACTTATTTTTTTAACGATTTTTAAACTTTCCTCTATAACAACTATTTGTTATAATGAGAAAATTTATATTACTCGAATTTGAATGCACAAAATTTTACAAAATTAACCAAAATTATTTAAAATAGATGTATTTATTTACACATAAAATTTGAAAGCTATATTTTCAAAAATTATTTTTTTAACGATTTTTAAACTTTCCTCTATAACAACTATTTATTATAATGAAAAAATTGATATTACTCGAATTTGAATACACAAAATTTTACAAAATTAACCAAAATTATTTAAAATAGATATATGTATTTACACATAAAATTTGAAAGCTATATTTTCAAACTTACTTTTTTAACGATTTTTAAACTTTCCTCTATAACAACTATTTGTTATAATGAAAAAATTGATATTACTCGAATTTGAATGCACAAAATTTTACAAAATTAGCCAAAATTATTTAAAATAGATGTATTTATTTACACATAATATTTGAAAGCTATATTTTCAAAACTTATTTTTTTAACGATTTTTAAACTTTCCTCTATAACAACTATTTGTTATAATGAAAAAATTGATATTACTCGAATTTGAATGCACAAAATTTTACAAAATTAACCAAAATTATTTAAAATAGATGTATTTATTTACACATACAATTTGAAAGCTATATTTTCAAAACTTATTTTTTTAACGATTTTTAAACTTTCCTCTATAACAACTATTTGTTATAATGAAAAAATTGATATTACTCGAATTTGAATACACAAAATTTTACAAAATTAACCAAAATTATTTAAAATAGATGTATTTATTAACACATAAAATTTGAAAGGTATATTTTTAAAACTTATTTTTTTAACGATTTTTAAACTTTCCTCTATAACAACTATTTGTTAAAATGAGAAAATTGATATTACTCGAATTTGTTTACACGAAATTTTACAAAATTAACCAAAATTATTTAAAATAGATGTATTTATTTACAAATAAAATTTGAAAGCTATATTTTCAAAACTTATTTCTTTAACGATTTTTAAACTTTCCTCTATAACAGCTATTTGTTATAATGAAAAAATTGATATTACTCGAATTTGAATGCACAAAATTTTACAAAATTACCCAAAATTATTTAAAATAGATGTATTTATTTACACATAAAATTTGAAAGGTATATTTTCAAAACTTAAATTTCTAACGATTTTTAAACTTTCCTATAGTTATTATAATACAAAAATTGATATTACTCAAATTTGAATGTACAAAATTTTACAAAATTAACCAAAATTATTTAAAAGAGATGTATTTATTTACACATAAAACTTGAAAGCTATATTTTCAAAACTTATTTTTTTAACGATTTTTAAACTTTCCTCTATAACAACTATTTGTTATAATGAAAAAATTGATATTACTCGAATTTGAATGCACAAAATTTTACAAAATTAACCAAAATTATTTATAATAGATATATTTATTTACACATAAAATTTGAGAGCTATATTTTCAAAACTTATTTTTTTAACGATTTTTAAACTTTCCTCTATAACAACTATTTGTTATAATGAAAAATTGATATTACTCGAATTTGAATACACAAAATTTTACAAAATTAACCAAAATTATTTAAAATAGATGTATTTATTTACACATAAAATTTGAAAGCTATATTTTCAAAACTTATTTTTTTAACGATTTTTAAACTTTCCTCTATAACAACTATTTGTTATAATGAAAAAATTGATATTACTCGAATTTGAATACACAAAATTTTACAAAATTAACCAAAATTATTTATAATAGATGTATTTATTTACACATAAAATTTGAAAGCTATATTTTCAAAACTTATTTTTTTAACGATTTTTAAACTTTCCTCTATAACAACTATTTGTTATAATGAAAAAATTGATATTACTCGAATTTGAATACACAAAATTTTACAAAATTAACCAAAATTATTTAAAATAGATGTATTTATTTACACATAAAATTTGAAAGCTATATTTTCAAAACTTATTTTTTTAACGATTTTTAAACTTTCCTCTATAACAACTATTTGTTATAATGAAAAAAATGATATTACTCGAATTTGAATGCACAAAATTTTACAAAATTAACCAAAATAATTTATAATAGATGTATTTATTTACACATAATATTTGAAAGCTATATTTTCAAAACTTATTTTTTTAACGATTTTTAAACTTTCCTCTATAACAACTATTTGTTATAATGAAAAAATTGATATTACTCGAATTTGAATACACGAAATTTTACATAATTAACCAATATTATTTATAATAAATGTATTTATTCACATAAAATTCCAAAGCTATATTTTCAAAAATTATTTTTTTAACGATTTTTAAACTTTCCTCTATAACAACTATTTGTTATAATGAAAAAAATGATATTACTCGAATTTGAATGCAAAAAATTTTACAAAATTAACCAAAATTATTTAAAATAGATGTATTTATTTACACATAAAATTTGAAAGCTATATTTTCTAAACTTATTTTTTTAACGATTTTTAAACTTTCCTCTATAACAACTATTTGTTATAATGAAAAAAATGATATTACTCGAATTTAAATACACGAAATTTTACAAAATTAGCCAATATTATTTAAAATAGATGTATTTATTTACACATAAAATTTGAAAGCTATATTTTCAAAACTTATTTTTTTAACGATTTTTAAACTTTTCTCTATAACAACTATTTGTTATAATGAACAAATTGATATTACTCGAATTTGAAAGCACAACATTTTACAAAATTAACCAAAATTATTTATAATAGATATATTTATTTACACATAAAATTTGAAAGCTATATTTTCAAAACTTATTTTTTTAACGATTTTTAAACTTTCCTCTATAACAACTATTTGTTATAATGAAAAAAATGATATTACTCGAATTTGAATGCACAAAATTTTACAAAATTAACCAAAATAATTTATAATAGATGTATTTATTTACACATAATATTTGAAAGCTATATTTTCAAAACTTATTTTTTTAACGATTTTTAAACTTTCCTCTATAACAACTATTTGTTATAATGAAAAAATTGATATTACTCGAATTTGAATACACGAAATTTTACATAATTAACCAATATTATTTATAATAAATGTATTTATTCACATAAAATTCCAAAGCTATATTTTCAAAAATTATTTTTTTAACGATTTTTAAACTTTCCTCTATAACAACTATTTGTTATAATGAAAAAAATGATATTACTCGAATTTAAATACACGAAATTTTACAAAATTAGCCAATATTATTTAAAATAGATGTATTTATTTACACATAAAATTTGAAAGCTATATTTTCAAAACTTATTTTTTTAACGATTTTTAAACTTTTCTCTATAACAACTATTTGTTATAATGAACAAATTGATATTACTCGAATTTGAAAGCACAACATTTTACAAAATTAACCAAAATTATTTATAATAGATATATTTATTTACACATAAAATTTGAAAGCTATATTTTCAAAACTTATTTTTTTAACGATTTTTAAACTTTCCTATAGTTGTTATTACTGAAAAATTGACATAACTTATATATAATAAAAATTCTGCATTAGAATCCATGCAGAATTTTTTTTATAAAATTAAGTAAAATGATTCATAAAACTTGTATTTACTAACATATAGAATTTAAAACATCACTCATTATTGTAGTAATAATCTACCAATAATCTTAATCACTCAACGCTTCTGGGAAATAACGTTGATCGGGCAACAGCAGCTGCAAGCCAGCTCTCCCCCGCGCCCTCGCCCGCATCGCTCGCGGCGTTTTAATTGATATTAATTTGTTTATATTCGGTAAATCGAGGGCGCTAATTTAAGCCCCATCGAGACGAATTCGCCGCCGCCGCCGCCTCCAACTAAACTAGGCCGATCGCTTCAACAGATTCCGGCGATGGCATCTGGCGCGCGCGTTAATTAGCTCAACAATTGTCGCGCGTTTCGATTCACTAAGCCCATCATCAACTAATTAAATAAAAGCCTTGCAATTTGCATATGTAGTTAATACAAGAATCCTTACAATTAGTTTTTTTTGGGCACAAATTTATATCCCAAAGGCAAAATTCCGGAGAATTTCATGATGAAAAATCGTTGCAGCAAACAGAGCTGAGTTTGTTTGCTCATCATGAAATTCTCTGGAATTTATAGGCAAAAAAAACGCTAAACGCATCATGTTCCTTTTGTAAACCCACAAAAAAATATAAAGTAATAACAATTAGATAATTCTTGCTGATTGACCATTTGTCCTCAGTTTTTACGAACTAGAGCCGAAAAATAACCTTATGAGATTAGTATTAAAAAACAGTTACTGTACAAGTACGTAAAAGAAGTATTATTTGCCTTAAATGGAAAAGTATCATTCCCAAAAGCGTGGAGGCAAAATGAATCTCTATGTAAGGGACCTAATACATTTTCGCACTTGTCAAATATTGGTACTTTTCCACAATAGGGAAATAATGGTTCTTTTCAGTATTAGTTGAGTAATGGTATTGTTTAAGACTAGTCTTATAAGGATATTTCCGCTTTTACTGGTACTTTTCCACAATAGGAAAATAATGCTTCTTTTCAGTACTAGTTGAGTAATGGTATTTATTAACACTGGTCTTATAAGGATATTTCCGCTTTTATTACTATTTTTCCAAAATAGAAAAATAATGGTTCTTTTCAGTACTAGTTAAGTAATGGTATTTTTTAACACTAGTCTTATAAGGATATTTCCGCTTTTATTGGTACTTTTTCACAATAGGAAAATAATGCTTCTTTTCAGTACTAGTTGAGTAATGGTATTTTTTAACACTAGTCTTATATAGGATATTTTCCGCTTTAGTACGTACGTAGGATTGGAAGAAACAAAATGTTTTACACTATTACACTACTGTATCTATTTTTCATATAATAAAGTAAAACCAATTTAGAACTGAAAACAAATATCAAAAAAAAATCTAAAAAGAACATATGATTATTCTGTTTAGGCTGCACTTGTTTGTAAATCCCGTTTTTTTCTGTTGGTTGTATGGTGCAACAATATTGAGGTCCCGCTGCCACCGCGCACACAAACATCTGTTGAATCGTTCAAAAGTCGGGAGTTGGGAAGGGCGACGAAAAAAAAAAGGACGCAGGATGGGGAACGAAACCGAGGACGGTGATGAATCGGCCGCAGTGTTCCCGGAGATCCTGGCCGCGCGCGTCCGCTTTAATTGTCGCCAATTTGGATTAATTAAGCCGGCCGGCATACCAGACACTTGCCCAACCAGCCAGCAGTTCCGAAATAACCCAAATCGGCTGCAATGTTTAGAAAACTGTTTGTTTGTAAATAAAAGTGACTGTGAGTTATGTAGTGGATGGAATAAATTTTATTTGGTTTCGTGAGAAAACAGTTTGTAGTTCACCAACATAGTTTTAATGAACATTTCAAATTGAGTGGATTTGTAAGTATGTGCATTATATTTTATTATTAAAATGGGGAAAATCAAGACTGATTTTTAAACTTTCCTATAGTTGTTATAATATAAAAATTGATATTACTCGAATTTTATTGCACAAAATTTTATAAAATTAATCAAAATTATTAATAATAGATGTATTTACTAACATTTTAAAAGCCATATCTTCAAAACTTATTTTTTAACGATTTTTAAACTTTTCTATAGTTGTTACAATTGAAAAATTGACATAACTTGGATTCTCATGCACAAAATTTTATAAAATTAACCAAAATTATTCATAATAGATGTATTTACTTACACATTAAATTTGAAAGCCATATTTTCAAAACTTATTTTTTACACGATTTTTAAACTTCGGTATAGTTATAATGGGAACATTGATATTACTCGAACTTGAATACACAATATGGAAAAATTTATATTACTCGAGTTTAAATACACAAAATTTTACAATATTAACCAAAATCATTTATAATAGATGTATTTACTAACACATAAAATTTAAAAGCTATATTTTCAAAACTTATTTTTGTATAGATTTTTAAACTTTCCTATAGTTGTTATAATGGAAAAATTGATACTACTCGAATTTGAAGTCACAAAATTTTACAAAATTAACCAAAATTATTTATAATAGATGTATTTACTAACACATAAAATTTGAAAGCCATATTTTCAAAACTTATATTTTTAACGATTTTTAAACTTTCCTATAGTTGTTATAATGGCAAAATTGACATAACTTGGATTCTAATGCATAAAATTTTACAAAATTAACCAAAATTATTCATAATAGATGTATTTACTGACATATAAAATTTGAAAGCCATATTTTGAAAACTTATTTTTTTAACAATTTTTAAACTTTCCTATAGTTGTTATAATGGCAAAATTGACATAACTTGGATTCTAATGCACAAAATTTTACAAAATTAACCAAAACCATTCATAATAGATGTAATTACTGACGTATAAAATATGAAAGCCATATCTTCAAAACTTATTTTTTTAACGATTTTTAAACTTTCCTATAGTTGTTATAATGGAAAAATTGACATAACTTGGATTCTAATGCACACAATTTTACAAAATTAACCAAAATTATTCATAATAGATATATTTACTGACATATAAAATTTGAAAGCCATATTTTCAAAAATTATTATTTTAACGATTTTTAAACATTCCTATAGTTGTTATAATGGAACAATTGACATAACTTGGATTCTAATACACATAATTTTACAAAATTAACCAAAATTATTCATAATAGATATATTTACTAACATATAAAATTTGAAAGCCATATTTTCAAAACTTATTTTTTTAACGATTTTTAAACTTTCCTATCGTTGTTATAATTGAAAATTCACCTAACTTGCATTCTAAATAGTTGTTATAACTGAAAAATTGACATAACTCGAATTCTAATATAATTTTTTTTTACAAAATTAACCAAAATTATTCATAATAAATGTATTTACTAACATGTAAAATTTGAAAGCCATATCTTCAAACCTTATTTTTTTAACGATTTTTAAACTTTCCTATAGTTGTTATAACTGAAAAATTGACATAACTTGGATTCTAATGCTCAAAATTTTATAAAATTTACCAAAATTATTCATAATAGATGTGTTTACTTACATATACAATTTGAAAGCCATATTTTGAAAATTTAATTTTTTATCGATTTTTAATCTTTCCTATCGTTGTTATAATTGAAAATTCACCTAACTTGCATTCTAAATAGTTGTTATAACTGAAAAATTGACATAACTCGAATTCCTATATAATTTTTTTTTACAAAATTAACCAAAATTATTCATAATAAATGTATTTACTAACATGTAAAATTTGAAAGCCATATCTTCAAACCTTATTTTTTTAGCGATTTTTAAACTTTCCTATAGTTGTTATAATGGAAAAATTGATATTACTCGAATTTGAACATACAAAATTTTACAAAATTAACTAAAATTATTTATAATAGATGTATTTACGAACACATAAAATTTGAAAGCTATATTTTGAAAACTTATTTTTTTAATGATTTTTAAACTTTCTTATAGTTGCTATAATGAAAAAAATGACATAACTTGGATTCTAATGCACAACATTTTATAAAATTCACCAAAATTATTCATAATAGATGTATTTACTGACATATAAAATTTGAAAGCCATATTTTCAAAACTTATTTTTTTAAAGATTTTTAAACTTTCCTATAGTTGTTATAATAATAATAATAATTGAAAAATTGACATAACTTGGATTCTCATACTGAAAATTTTATAAAATTCACCAAAATTATTCATAATAGACGTCTTTACTAACATATAAAATTTGAAAGCCATATTTTAAAAATTTAATTTTTTATCGATTTTTAAACTTTCCTACAGTTGTTATAATTGAAAAATTGACATTACTCGAATTCTAATGCACAACATTTTATAAAATCATCCAAAATAATTCATAATAAATGTATTTACTAACACATACAATTTGAAAGCCATATTTTGAAAATTTAATTTTTTTTCGATTTTTAATCTTTCCTATCTTTGTTATAATTGAAAATTCACCGAACTTGCATTCTAAATAGTTGTTATAACTGAAAAATTGACATAACTCGAATTCTAATACATTTTTTTTTTACAAAATTAACCAAAATTATTCATAATAAATGTATTTACTAACATATAAAATTTGAAAGCCATATCTTCAAAACTTATTTTTTTAACGATTTTTAAACTTTCCTATAGTTGTTATAACTGAAAAATTGACATAACTTGGATTCTAATACTGAAAATTTTATAAAATTCACCAAAATTATTCATAATAGATTTATTTACTAACATGTAAAATTTGAAAGCCATATATTCAAAACTCATTTTTTTAAAGATTTTTAAACTTTAGTATAGTTGTCATAATAATAATAATAATTGAAAAATTAACATAACTTGGATTCTAATGATCAAAATTTTATAAAATTCACCAAAATTATTCATAATAGATGTATTTACTAACATATAAAATTTGAAAGCCATATCTTCAAAACTTATTGTTTTAACGATTTTTAAACTTTCCTATAGTTGTTATAACTGAAAAATTGACATAACTTGGATTCTAATACTGAAACTTTTATAAAATTCACCAAAATTATTCATAATAGATTTATTTACTAACATGTAAAATTTGAAAGCCATATATTCAAAACTTATTTTTTTAAAGATTTTTAAACTTTAGTATAGTTGTCATAATAATAATAATAATTGAAAAATTAACATAACTTGGATTCTAATGATCAAAATTTTATAAAATTCACCAAAATTATTCATAATAGATGTATTTACTAACATATAAAATTTGAAAGCCATATCTTCAAAACTTATTTTTTTAACCATTTTTAAACTTTCCTATAGTTGTTATAACTGAAAAATTGACATAACTTGGATTCTAATACTGAAAATTTTATAAAATTCACCAAAATTATTCATTATAGATGTATTTACTTACATATAAAATTTGAAAGCCATATCTTCAAAACTTATTTTTTTAACAATTTTTAAACTTTCCTATAGTTGTTATAATTGAAAAATTGACATTACTCGAATTCTAATGCACAACATTTTATAAAATCATCCAAAATAATTCATAATAAATGTATTTACTAACACATACAATTTGAAAGCCATATTTTGAAAATTTAATTTTTTTTCGATTTTTAATTTTTCCTATCTTTGTTATAATTGAAAATTCACCGAACTTGCATTCTAAATAGTTGTTATAACTGAAAAATTGACATAACTCGAATTCTAATACAATTTTTTTTACAAAATTAACCAAAATTATTAATAATAAATGTATTTACTAACATATAAAATTTGAAAGCCATATCTTCAAAACTTATTTTTTTAACGATTTTTAAACTTTCCTATAGTTGTTATAACTGAAAAATTGACATAACTTGGATTCTAATGCTCAAAATTTTATACAATTTCCCAAAATTATTCATAATAAATGTATTTACTTACATCTTAAATTTGAAAGCTATATCTTCAACACTTATTTTTTTAACGATTTTTAAACTTTCCTATAGTTGTTATAACTGAAAAATTGACATAACTTGGATTCTAATGCTCAAAATTTTATAAAATTAACCAAAATGATTTATAATAGACGAATTTACTTACATATAAAATTTGAAAGCCATATTTTCAAAACTTATTTTTTTAACGATTTTTAAACTTTCTTATAGTTGCTATAATGGAAAAATTGACATAACTTGGATTCTAATGCTCAAAATTTTATAAAATTTACCAAAATTATTTATAATAAATGTATTTACTTACATATAAAATTTTAAAGCCATATTTTCAAAACTTATTTTTTTAACGATTTTTTAACTTTCCTATAGTTGTTATAACTGAAAAATTGACATAACTTGGATTCTAATACTCAAAATTTTATAAAATTCACCAAAATTATTCATAATAGATGTATTTACTTACATATAAAATTTGAAAGCCATATTTTCAAAACTTATTTTTTTAACGATTTTTTAACTTTCCTATAGTTGTTATAACTGAAAAATTGACATAACTTGGATTCTAATACACAAAATTTTATAAAATTCACCAAAATTATTCATAATAGATGTATTTACTTACATATAAAATTTGAAAGCCATATTTTCAAAACTTATTCTTTTAACGATTTTTAAACTTTCCTATAGTTGTTATAACTGAAAAATTGACATAACTTGGATTCTAATACTCAAAATTTTATAAAATTAACCAAAATTATTCATAATAATTGTATTTACTAACACATAAAATTTGAAAGCCATATTTTCAAAACTTATTTTTTTAACGATTTTTAACTTTCTTATAGTTATAATTGAAAAATTTACTTTCAGAAAATTATTTAAAAGCCATATTTTCAAAATAATTTAACTTAGACCTACTTGAAATTATTTGTTAGTACGAGTATCAGTTATTAGATACCACTTTTATACATTAATGTAGACAGTTTTGTACCTACAACGTTTTTCATAAATTTTGTAAATTATAATTTTATAAAAGTTTGTATATGCCCATTCTTTATCATTCTTAGCAATTTATTTTAATACTGTTTTGTTATATTTTTTCTACAAATGCCACTTTACCTACAACGTTATTTTTAAGATATTTGTCTCAATGTCTCAATGTCTCAATATCTCAATGTCTCAATGTCTCAATGTCTCAATGTCTCAATGTCTCAATATCTCAATGTCTCAATGTCTCAATGTCTCAATGTCTCAATGTCTCAATATCTCAATGTCTCAATGTCTCAATGTCTCAATGTCTCAATGTCTCAATGTTTCAATGTCTCAATGTCTCAATGTCTCAATGTCTCAATGTCTCAATGTCTCAATGTCTCAATGTCTCAATGTCTCAATGTCTCAATGTCTCAAAGTCTCAATGCCTCACTGTCTCAATGTCTCAATGTTTCAATATCTCAATGCCTCAATGTCTCAATGTCTCAATGTCTCAATGTCTCAATGTCTCAATGTCTCTATGTCTCAATGTCTCAATGTCTCAATGTCTCAATATCTCAATGTCTCAATGTCTCAATGTGTCTCAATGTCTCATGTCTCAATGTATAATGTATGCAAGGCCGGATGACAAGGCCTTGCATACATTGTACAACAATTTTTAAAACCAAGCATAGAAGAGTGTGATTACTGTATCATGTATTTTTTTAAATTTTAGATTTTAACGCCATGGATTTCCTGCAGTTCGAGCAAACAGGCATCGACGTGGCGTTCGCGAAGAGCGGCAGCGCTGCAAAGCGCAAGCGCCACTACAACGTCACGCAAGTGAGAGTGGGCGTGGACGAGTCGGCCAATCCCGTGCGGCAACGAAGCCAGGCGAATGCGCGCGAACGCGACCGAACGCACAGGTATGGTTAAACAACGTTTAAAATTTTGGTTATCGAATGTAAAGGGTTGTCAGCATAGAAAACCATTGTCATAAATTGTTACAAAAACAGCACTATTTTTTGTTTTCGAAGGATAATAGCAAAGAGTATAATTATACTATTTCTCCTTTACGATGACAACTTTATGACAGTTATCGTAAAGGAGAAATATAAAAGTATAATTTCTGTACTATTTTGGGGAGTTATGCCAAATAAAGGCAGAGTGTATAGTCTGTATGTATGGGTTATAGTAGCAAAAGCACAGTTACATCAGGAGTAACTTAGTGACATTATCCTTTTATCGTAGTTGCTCATTAAAAAGAACTATCTCTAACTAATTTTCACAATGGGCCCATTTTGAGGCCTAAGTGTCTGTAGCTATGCTACCCTCCAGCCAACTATCCAGAACTATCCAGAAGTGAACAGTACTCAAACATTGTCCGCATTTGCAACCCTTTACATTAAATAACTGAATTACTACTAGTTTTTATGATTTAGAAAATACTATAGATTATAGTACATACTATATTTGTTTTAAGTCATTATTTAAGAGATCTAGTGCATTATTAATAAAATAAGAGTTGTATAAAAAATTATCCATGGAGGGATTTTTGAATGAATCACAGATATTTGTGACTACTTTTTTGTAATTAGCTCCTCCGCTCTTCTCGATTTAATTATTGTGTTTTGATTGCTTTCAGTATAGCACACCAAAACTCACGCAATAAGTAAGTAGGTTTGTTGGGGGCGGCGGCGCCGAGACTAGCGCGATTGGATGATCAAAAAGAGACTCACCAACGCTCGCTTTTGTTCCAGCGTCAACTCGGCCTTCTCCATGCTGCGCACCCTCATCCCCACCGAACCCAAAGACCGCAAACTCAGCAAGATAGAGACGTTACGGCTGGCATCCAGCTACATCTCGCATCTAGGCACGCAGCTGATGGCAGGTGAGCTAGAACAGAAATATACACCTCATCATGATCATCATTATGTGAATTTATTACACCTTTCATTTCATCATCATTAATATTCGATTGGGCATATATATCCAGCAAATCCAACAGTGTCGCCCGACAGTTGGCAATATGTCTGATTGTTGGAATGCATTCTTTGATAAAATGTTTAACAAGACCTGATAGTCAATGACATCTTGACTAAGACCGCGTTGACTGAGGTCATACACTGACGATAAGTTAATTCGATTACCTCTATCATGACCTTGAAAAAGCGATTCTGGAACCTGCTCCTCCTCCTCTGACCTACAGGCACGTCAAGGATGAGGAGCAGGTTCCTCAAAGTCGGGAGAATCAAAATGGCTTGGCGCCAATATATTCAGATTATATATGTATGTATTATAATTCTCAAAACTTTTCTGTGGAGTTAAGGTAAATTAATCCCACTAGTTACTAGTTTTTGATTTGCAGGTCCCATTGAGCAGCCCTGTTTGCGCCTCCCTAGGCACACAGTTGGAAACGACAGCCCGCCTAATGGACACGGGAGGGGTACAGTTTGCACGTTTTGCATATCACACAAAAAGAATCCAGTAAGATAATAAAACAACATTTACAACCTCGAGTATCCAACCCCCTTTTCGGAGAACCTTTTCTCCCGCTCTCGTGTGCCCTGACTTAGCCTTCAAGGCTGTCGATCTATCAAGCCCTAGCAAACTCTTCAGGAACTATCCTTGCTTCCTCTCCTGATGCCTTCAAGGCTGTCGATCTATCAAGCCCTAACAAACTCTTCAGGAACTATCCTTGCTTCCTCTCCTGATTAATATAGTACAATGTAATGCTCTACTGAATGATGTTTGTTATTTATTATACATTTTACATCAACAGATGCCATATATTAAGACCTATTAATTAATTTAAAAAATGGTTTGGGGTGTGATGATATAAGTGACTTATGATCCTCCTAAGATAATTCTTGGATTTACTTTTTTTTATAGAAAACATCCAGTTTAAACCAGGACGACTTTCTGCTGTGCTCCAACTCGCTAGAGAGCCAGCTATTCTACCAGCAGGAGTCTCTGGAGATCAGCAATGACATCACAGCCACCTCAGACCTCTACTTTTAAGCCACTAGAGTATTTATCCCTAATCCGTGTATATGTTACCCTTGTTATACTAATGTTAGAATTATGAATAAAGTTTATTTTCAACTGTAATTTATTTTAGTTAAATAAACAATATGGATCATGTGAGGTGCAATGTTTGCAGGGTGAGTGGAAGAGGGAGAAAAAGCTGGTCCAACTGGTGAAGCTGGGGGAGAACAGGGACGACAGGGAAGAACCCGGGGAGAGAGTCGCACCGGAGACCACACAAGCCTTTTTAGAACTACTCAGGGTGCAGTAGTTCTAAAAAGGTTTGAGATAATTGAAAAGACCACGCTCTGCGAACGCTAGTTTATGTCAAATGTTATAAAATTGTCATGATTGATAGAATAATATCATTGATTAATCATCATTAATCATCGTCATGATTAATCAATATTAATATCCTATTTCACTATCTTAACGTCACTTTTGAAAAAGGAAACAAAAGAGTGGCGACTAATGATGGATGAATGGAGGGAAATGCAGAGGGAATGGACAAGGGAGCGAAAGAAGATGATGGTGAAGTTATGCCAGCTGGTGAAATTGGAGGAGAGGAGGGACAAGCCGGGGGGTGAAAACAGCGCCGGAGTGGGTATGGGAAGTAGAGAGGAAAGTGGGCACCATCGAAAAGAGAGGCAAACGATGCAGAGAAGGAACAACGTAGTAGTGTGGGGGATTTCAAAGGAAGGTGCATCCACCCCTTCCTTTCCAATTGTCGACACCACTCAGAAACTGGAGAGTGGCGACTAATAATGGATGGATGGAGGTTAATGCAGAGGGTATGGATAAGGGAGCGAAAGAAGATGATGGTGAAGTTACCCCAGCTGGTGAAATTGGAGGAGAGGAGGGACGAGCCGGGGGGTGAAAACAGCGCCGGAGTGGGTAAGGGAAGTACAAGAAACGTGGGCACCATCGAAAAAAGAGGCAAACGACGGAGAGAAGGAACGAACAACGTAGTGGTGTCGGGGATTTCAAAGGAAGGTGCGTCCACCCCTTCCTTTCCAATCCCCGACACCATTCAGAAACTGGAGGTCAACGTCCAGGTGCAGAGAGAGGTGGAATTGTGGAGGAAAGGGCACATAGTACTTCTAGAACTTGGGAGGACAAAATGAGCCTAATTCAGCCAAAATACAAATGGCAGGAGGCAAATATCTATATAGATGATGACCTAACCGTGTCAAAGAGAGACGTCCAAAAGAGAATAAGGGAGAAGGCAAAGGAACAAAGGGCTAAAGATGTGGAAAGGGTGGAGTACCGGAGGCTGAACATTGCGTGCCAGAGGTAGATCTGGCAGGGTATGGCACGGCTAAAAAGTGCTGAAGAAGGTCAGGACGACGAGGTAGGAGTACGGATGGAAGAGGTGACGCGGAGCAACTACCTAAATGACCTAACTGTGTCAGAGAGAGACGTCCAAAAGAGAATAAGGGAGAAGGCAAAGGAACAAAGGGCTAAAGATGTGGAAGTGAGGGTGGCGTACCGGAAGCTGATCATTGCTGGCCAGTAGAGGTTCTGGCAGGGGGACAAAAAAAGTGCTGAAGGGGGTGAGGACGCCGATGTAGGAGTACGGATGGAAGAGGTGACGAGGAGCAGGGTACGTGCAGGGTGAACTTTTGGAACATTTCGGGGCTAAAGAAAAAAGTGCTGGGAGGAGTGTGGGAAAAAGAACTGGAGGAGTGGAGGACATTCTGGGGCTAGTGGAGACGTATTTGACAGAAGAGGAGTGGGGACAGATGGGAAGCTGTATGCCGTCAGGACGGCACTACGTGATGCAGAGAGCGAAGAAGGGGAGAGCCAAATGAAGAATAACAAAAACTGGTATAATAAAGTACATGAAAATTTACATAGTTATAGATAATAGCGTATGCCTTTAGTATAGATACTTTGAAAGCTGTATCTGAAAAGATTTCAAAGTTACATCGGTGTAAAATAACGACTATTGAGTAAAATGTATAATTAGTAACAAAAACTGGTATAACTTTAACTTTAATGCTTTAAAGTACATGAAAATTTATATAGTTATAGGTAATAGCTTATACCTTTAGTATAGATACTTTGAAAGCTGTATCTGAAAAGATTTCAAAATTACAGCGGTGTAAAATGACGACTATTGAGTAAAATGTGTAAATAGTAACAAAAATTGGTATAACTTTGTTAATAATGCTTTAAAGTACATGAAAATTTACGTAGTTATAGATAATAGCTTATGCCTTTAGTATAGATACTTTGAAAGCTGTATCTGAAAAGATTTCAAAATTACAGCGGTGTAAATGACGACTATTGAGTAAAATGTGTAATTAGTAACAAAAACTGGTATAACTTTGCTAATAATGCTTTAAAGTACATGAAAATGTACATAGTTATAGATAATAGCTTATGCCTTTAGTATAGATACTTTAAAAGCTGTATCTCAAAAGATTTTTAAATTACAACGGTGTAAAATGACGACTATTGAGAATAATGTATAATTAGTAACAAAAACTGGTATAACTTTGCTAATAATGCTTTAAAGTACATGAAAGTTTACATATTTATAGATAATAGCTTATACCTTTAGTATAGATACTTTGAAAGCTGTATCTGAAAAGATTTCAAAATTACAGCGGTGTAAATGACGACTATTGAGTAAAATGTGTAATTAGTAACAAAAACTGGTATAACTTTGCTAATAATGCTTTAAAGTACATGAAAGTTTACATATTTATAGATAATAGCTTATACCTTTAGTATAGATACTTTGAAAGCTGTATCTGAAAAGATTTCAAAATTACAACGGTGTAAAATGACGACTATTGAGTAAAATGTGTAATTAGTAACAAAAACTGGTATAACTTTGCTAATAATGCTTTAAAGTACATGAAAGTTTACATATTTATAGATAATAGCTTATACCTTTAGTATAGATACTTTGAAAGCTGTATCTGAAAAGATTTCAAAATTACAGCGGTGTAAAATGACGACTATTGAGTAAAATGTGTAATTAGTAACAAAAACTGGTATAACTTTGCTAATAATGCTTTAAAGTACATGAAAATTTACATAGTTATAGATAATAGCTTATGCCTTTAGTATAGATACTTTGAAAGCTGTATCTGAAAAGATTTCAAAATTACAACGGTGTAAAATGACGACTATTGAGAATAATGTATAATTAGTAACAAACACTGGTATAACTTTGCTAATAATGCTTTAAAGTACATGAAAGTTTACATATTTATAGATAATAGCTTATACCTTTAGTATAGATATTTTGAAAGCTGTATCTGAAAAGATTTCAAAATTACAGCGGTGTAAAATGACGACTATTAAGTAAAATGTGTAATTAGTAACAAAAACTGGTATAACTTTGCTAATAATGCTTTAAAGTACATGAAAGTTTACAAATTTATAGATAATAGCTTATGCCTTTAGTATAGATACTTTCAAAGCAGTATCTGAAAATATTTCAAAATTACAACGGTGAAAAATGACGACTATTGAGAATAATGTATAATTAGTAACAAAAACTGGTATAACTTTGCTAATAATGCTTTAAAGTACATGAAAGTTTACATATTTATAGATAATAGCTTATGCCTTTAGTATAGATACTTTAAAAGCTGTATCTCAAAAGATTTTTAAATTACAACGGTGTAAAATGACGACTATTGAGAATAATGTATAATTAGTAACAAAAACTGGTATAACTTTGCTAATAATGCTTTAAAGTACATGAAAGTTTACATATTTATAGATAATAGCTTATACCTTTAGTATAGATACTTTGAAAGCTGTATCTGAAAAGATTTCAAAATTACAACGGTGAAAATTGACAACTATTGAGAATAATGTATAATTAGTAACAAAAACTGGTATAACTTTGCTAATAATGCTTTAAAGTACATGGAAGTTTACATATTTATAGATAATAGCGTATACCTTTAGTATAGATACTTTGAAAGCTGTATCTGAAAAGATTTCAAAATTACAACGGTGTAAAATGACGACTATTGAGAATAATGTATAATTAGTAACAAACACTGGTATAACTTTGCTAATAATGCTAATATGTGTTGGGAATGAGGAATAAAGTGAGAAAATGGAGCAGAGAGACGCTAAGGGAAGCTACAAGATACGTAATGGCAAAGGTGGAGATGCATGGAAGTTCAGTGTGGGTGGGAGCAGCGTAGTGTAACAAAAACCGGTTGGTACTAACGGAGGTATTAGACGGGCTGGAGGCAGCTGAATGGATCATCGGAGGTGACTGGAATGTGAGGGTGGGGGAGTCGTAAGGAGGGATCGGAACGAGAAGAGTAGATAATGGATGGAATGGGTGAGAAAGTCAGGATGGGATGTGCTCAATGGTTTCTGTGATGGGGACTGGGAAGGGGAAAAGACAGGGAGGAGGCTCAGTTTTGGACTACGTGGTTGTCACCACCTGTTTTGAGGCCTCGTGGAGGTGAGAGACGGGACTGGGTAGGAGAGGCTATGTGACACTCTCTTCCTGTACGATTGTCATGCGGTACGCATGCACTACCCCATTTTGAACCCCAAGCTCCATACATACGATGTAGCAAATGTGAGCGAATGCCTAGGCGGTTCCTTGGATGAATTTACCGCCTACCTAGAGAACATTTGTGTATATGTATAGGTTTAGACACTTATAGACTCTTCTGATCAGTACCTCACTCTTGTCATGCACACTTTACTACCCTCATACAAGACTTTATGCGGACAGGGAGGAGGCTCGGTTTTGGACTACGGACTACGTGGTGGTCAAAGGAATCGGAAGAGAAGAGTTGGAGCCCTTCAAGGTGGAAAATAGGTAAGAAGGTCGAATCATGTACTGGTGGAGGTGGTCGTGAGAGTGAGGAAAGTTATGAAGGGAGACGATAGGAAGGGGCAGCAGGGGTTTGGATGGAGCGAACCAGAAATGGATGCGTATGAGAACATGATCAAGGGCGTAAAGTGGGAGGAAGTGCATTCGATGCTATAGTTGAAGAGGGTGATGGTGGCTGCATTGAAGAAGAAGAGGGGCAGAGGGAGAGTTGGTTTGATGAGGAATGTAGGTTGAAGAAGTCGAGGTGGCGAAGGGAAATAGCGAAGTGGAGGGATAGGAGAGAAGAAGTGGAAAGGGCAAAGCGGTAGTTCGAGAGAACGTGCGAGAGGAAGAAAATAGAGCAGTTGCAGAAGGTTAAAAGAAGGTTGAGGGGGTGTGTAGCGAAGAAAGGGCCGTCGGAGATCCTGAAGGGAAGGAAGAAGAAGGGCAAAGTGAACAACATAGAGCTGGCAGAGTGGGAGAAGAGCTGCAGAGAGATGGCGGGGTCTAAGGTGAATGTGAAGAGTTCGAGACAGGAAGGGAGGTGTTTTCACGGAACGAGGTGGAAGTGGCCCTGGGACAACTGAAACTGGGAAAGGCGGCGACTGAAGGCAGAGGCGTTCAAGAACCTACCAAAGGAAGGAAGAGAGAAGTTGCTGCATACTATGTGAAGTGGTGAAGAGGAAGTGCCGGAAGAGTGGCGTGTGGAGGTGATGGTCCCGGTACATAATGGGAAGCGACCTCTGAACAGATGCCATATTTTAAGACCTATTAATTAATTTCAAAAATGGTTTGGGAGTGAGTGGTGACTGACTGATGATCCTATAAGATAATTCAAGGATTTACTTTTTTTTATAGAAAACATCCAGTTTAAATCAGGACGAGGAAGAAGATTTTCACGCTAGTCAGAATGGTGGAGGAAGAGTTGGAATGCACGGTGTTTGCGAATCTGAAAGCGACGTATGATTTAGTTCCTAGAGGAAAACTTGTGGAGGAAAATGTAGGGGAGTCGGATCCTGTACCGGTGGAGGTGGTCGTGAGAGTAAGGAAAGTTGTGAAGGGCGAAGAGAGGAAGGGATTGATGTTGACTCTATACACGAGCGAGTTGGAGGAGGTGCTGAGTAAAGGACAAGCGAGAAAGGTAGTGGTGGGGAGAACCAAGGTGGAAAATGTACCGGGGCGTCGGATCCTGTACCGGTGGAAGTGGTCGTGAGAGTGAGGAAAGTTGTCTTTTGAGATGAAGGGGCTGATGTTGGCGTATGCCGATGACGTAGTGCTGGTGGCCAAGAGAGTGGAAGAGATGCAAGAGATGTTGGAAATAATGGGAAGGTACCTGGATAGGAGAAGCTTGTGGTAAATGTGGAAAAGACCAAATAGATGATGTTTAGGAATATGGGTAGAGTGGAAGAGCTAAAATGGAAGGAAAGTCTGCTTGAGAGAGTGAATGGATTTAAATATATGCGCTTTTGGTTTTACAGCGGAGGAGGGTTTAGGATGCATGTGGAATGTATGCAGGGGAAAACGAGAATCGCTTGGGGGCCTTCGAGAAGAAAATGGAAGAGTTTGTGGGGCTGTAACCCCGTAATGGCACGCAAGATCAGGGATGCGTGTGTAAAACCTGTAACGTTTTATGGCGTGGAAGTGTGGGGATTGCGTGAGTGGGATGGAATGGATAAGGAGCAAGGATGGTTCCTGAAGAGTCTGCTAGAAAACATCTAGCATGTGCTGAGAGTCGTGTGTGAGGTTTGTGAAGTTTGCGGAAAGGTTGCAGGAATTGGGCGAGGAAAGACTGGTACGGAAGGTATGGATGAGGTGTAGAAGTAGGACGGATAGAGAAATGATGTATGTATGATGTATGTATAAGAGTTGATATGTCCGAGGTGTGGGTAGAGAAGAAGCTACGGGAAGCCTAGAAACCAAGGTAAGGGAGAGACTGAGGGATATTGAGTGACAAGTAAGGTAGGTAAGAATGGCTGAGAGGTTTGTACGAGCTCTCAGCCATTCTAAGGTAAGAAAGAAACTGAGGGATATTGAGTGGCAAGAAGAAAGGTAGGTAAGAATGGCTGAGTACGAGCTGTCAGCCATTCTTACCTACCTTTCTTACCCCTCAATATCTCTCCCTTGCCCTAAAGTGACCCCGCGCGGGGGACACTTCCGAGATACTAGGCTGAGGGAGAGTGGAGTAGAGAGGACAAAGTGTGCATGGCAAGAGCGAGGTGTAGGTCAGACGAGAGAGGAAGAAATGTGTGGATGGGCTGAGGTACACCACGTGTGCGCTGTGTAGTAAGATGAGCAACACGTGGTAGCACATTAGCAAATAATGTGAGGGTGTGAAAGCAAAGTGGGTTGGAGACTGCAGAAAGGTGAGTGAATGGTTAAGAGAGGATGGGAAAATCTGCAAGAGGCTGACGTGGGGAGGAAATTGGCGAGGACAAAGACGGCCTAGTGTGTGTATATAATGTTGTGTAAGGGAATTTGTATTTTATATAAAAAAAACTTCTATCTTTATTGGGCCGTAAGGCTTTTTCGCAGGTCAAGGGAGAAGCTCAGAGGAGTTTAATCACCCGATATTTACCTTAACTTCACAGAAAACCTCTGAAAAACTGTGAAAGGTGATTCGCGAAAATTCGATCCCCCAGCGGGGATCTAATGCTCAGTCGAGACGGACCACGCCTCTAACCACTCGGCCACTGAGCTGGGTTGTATTTTATATTTATTTATATATTTAATTTGATTTTTAGTAGAATTCTGTACAAGTGAGATGTATGAGTTTATGTGTTGGCTATGCCTTATAGTGCTCTGTGGCTATGCCTAATAAATGTCTTTTATTTACTCTTGGCCGCCGTCTCAAATGGCTTGTGATTTATTATCTAAATTACCACAAACGATTTTCTTAAGCAAACAATATTAATCACTAATGAGTCAGCCCATAAAAATGCGAGAAATCGAGTGAGTCAGACAGCGACGTCGGGTAATCTAAAGTGCGCTATGGAGAAAAGATTAAGAGATCCAGTGGCGTACGCTCAACAATCTAACAACCCCTCTATCTGTATTAGTAAACTATCGTCTCTATACTAAAACCCTTGAAGTGGTTCTATTATATAAAAAAAACTACACCCTTTGAGAGACCAATCGCGGTCGTTACACGCTTCATACACCATGGACCCACCTGTGGTCGCCGCCCCTGAGCCGCGGTCGTTGCCCATCCTGCGGAGACATGCGCGCCGCCGATTTCGGCATTTCAGTGGCGAAAGTGTGGTCGCACGTGAAAGGTCGCAGCCGGTGGCACACCCTAACGTAAGTGGCATTTCGAATTCACCCCCTCCGACTGTATCTAGCTGTCATAGCACCTAACCTAACTAGTGCCCTAAATTATTACTTTGTAACCCTACAATGAACACCAGCAACCCCTGTTTCATCACAACAATATTGTCTTTTGACACTCTTGTTGTAAACAGTGCTTTATTGATTTGATTGTAAGGTTTTTCCTGTTGCTGTTTTTTTTGTGTACTGTTAACTTAAGTGATAAGAGTTATCTGGTGGCATGTTTATTGTGACTGATAGTTGCCAAGGGAGATTTAAAATAAAGTGATAGATGGTGAATTCATTTCTATTGTTTATTTAGATTTCATAATATTTTGATTGTGTTTACCATCACACTAGTAAACAATTTTATTAGAGTTTACCATAAAGGCACCTCACATGGTCAATAATACTGTCAGTCCGAGTACTGTCAGTATTTACTTCAATCCTTCTTTTATATTTATCATGTAATGAATTATCTGGATATACTTCAGTATTCTCTTCATTTCATCATTACTATACCTTACATGATAAGTAATAATGTCTATATTTTAGAATAATTAACATTTTAAACATATTATTGCACAGTAATACTGTCATTATTCTAAAATATTGACAGTAATATTGATCATGTAAGGTGCCTATTAAGGCACCTTACACGATCAATATTACTGTCAATATTTTAGAATAATGACAGTATTACTGTATGATAATATGTTCATTTTTCTAAAATATTGCCAGTATTACTCATCGTGTAAGGTATATTAATGATGTAATGAAGAGAATACTGATCTTTATCCAGATAATTGAGTTCTTGATAAATATAATAGAAGGATTGAAGCAAATATTGACAGTACTAGTATTGACAGTATTATTGACCGTGTAAGGTGCCTTTGTAACGATCAATATAACTGTCAATATTTTAGAATAATGACAGTATTACGAGACGATAATATGTTTCAAATGTTCCTTATTATTCCATATCCTTATAATTCCTTTGAAGGAAGACGTTTTATATGATTCACACTTTAAATTGATTCAAATATTTGCAAAGAAGTTAAAAACATATCCCTGAAGAGTGCATTCTCTTATGAAATAAAATCCCTGCAGGCTATTTGTTTATATTAAGGCGCACGTTTGTTTGACTCTTTCATGCATTCAAATTAACAACAATTACGCAAGCGCTTGTCATTGAATTCAATTAGCGCACGTTCTTATCGTAAATAAATGATTAGTGTCAATTAACTGGAGACCCCAACGCGATTCGTTTTATTGCATATTATTGGCGGCGAGTGCTTTAATCAAGGCCGTAACTAGGCACGTGCCCAGGGCCCAGGCAGAAGAAAGGCCCTAAAAAGTTCACAAAATGATTGTGAAAATTCGTATTATATTAAACAAATCAGTAGGTGTTTCAAAAACTGTTTGGGAATTGGTCAAGAGTTGATTGAAGACCTGAAATCTACAACTCGCCTAGATATGTTACAAACCGTTACTTTTTTATCCATAACATTTAGTGTAGGTCCATCTATTGACATGTAAGGTGCCTTTTTGGGTTTTGAAAAGATTGGATATCAAAGCCAGGGCTTTTTGGGGCCCTGAGTAAGACCTCATCACTCATAACATTTAGTGTAGGTCCACCTACACTAAATGCTATGAGTGATGAGGTCTTACCCAGGGCCCCAAAAAGCTAGTTACAGCCCTGGCTTTGATATCCAATCTTTACAAAACCCAAAAAGGCACCTTACATGTCAATAATACTGTCAATCCTAGTACTGTCAATATTTTCTTCAATGCCCCGTTTATATTTATCAAGTAATCTATTATCTGGATAAACATCAGTATTCTCTTCATTCCATCATTACTATACCTTATATGATAAATAACACCAGCAATATTTTAGAATAATGAACATTTTAAACAAGTTATCAAAAAGGCACTTTACATGATCAATAATACTGTCAATATTTTAGAATAATCACAGTATTACTGTACGATAATATGTTTAAAATTTTCATTATTCTAAAATATTGACAGTATTACTAATCGTGTAAGGAATAGTTATGATGGAATGAATAGAATACTGATATTTATCACGATAATTGATTACTTGATAAATATTGAAGGATGATTCAAGCAAATATTGACAGTAATATTGACCATGTAAGGTGCCTTTATAAGGCACCTTACATGGTCAATAATACTGTCAATCCTAGTACTGTCAGTATTTACTTCAATCATCCTTTTATATTTATCAAGTAATCAATTTTCAGGATAAACATCAGTATTCTCTTCATTTCATCGTTACTATACCTTACACCATAAGTAATACTGTCAATATTTTAGAATAATGAACATTTTAAACATATTATCATACAGTAATACTGTCATTATTCTAAAATATTGACAGTATTACTTGCCTTATATATTGCCTTGAACAATTAAATATCAAAACGACAAAACTGCTTGATTATTTCATTCGTACCTGTGTTAGAAAATCAAAATCAAACGCACGTGAGGCTGACAACTGAGGACATCAGGATGGACGACTTGGACAAACAGCTGGCCGAGCTGCAGCTCATCACCAACACGGAACTGATGCCCAACCCGAACATGGGCACGCTAGGCAAGAAAATCGGCCCCGCGGTGCCGCCAAAACCCAAAAAACAACAACCTCAGGTTGGTAGCGTTGCAAAATGACATGACCTTGAACATTACAGTAGTTGCCCGCGATTATTGAATAGAACATTTGGGCGCCTTTCTGCAGAAAGGAACCAATCCACCTAAGATTTATATAAATTAAAAATTCATCTTAGGTTAATTTTGGACTTCTAGAGCTATATTTTTTTATTTTGTTAAGTTAAATTGTTTATCTTGAGAATAAAGGTACCACCAAAACCCAAGAAATAACAATCTCAGGTTGGTAGCATTGCAAAATGACATAACCTTGAACATCATAGTAGTTGCCCTTATTTATTGAACAGAACATTCGGGCGCCTTTCTGCAAAAAGGAACCACCTAAGATTTATATTAATTGAAAATGATATATTCATCGCAGGTAAATTTTAGACTTCTAGAGGTTTAAAGGCACCTTACACAGTCAATAATACTGTCAATCCTAGTACTGTCAATATTTGCTTCAATCCTTTTATATTTATCAAGTAATCAATTATCTGGATAAAGATCAGTATTCTCTTCATTACATCATTAATATACATTACACGAAGAGTAATACTGGCAATATTTTAGAATAATGAACATTTTAAAGATATTATCATACGGTAATACTGTCAATATTTTAGAATAATGACAGTATTACTGTATGATAATATCTTTAAAATGTTCATTATTCTAAAATATTGCCAGTATTACTCTTCGTGTGATGTATATTAATGATGTAATGAAGAGAATACTAATCTTTATCGGGATAATTGATTACTTGATAAATATAAAAGGAGGATTGAAGCAAATATTGACAGTACTAGAATTGACAGTATTATTGACCGTGTAAGGTGCCTTTAAAACTCTAGAAGTCTAAAATTAACCTGAGATGAATATATCATTTTCAATTAATATAAATCTTAGATGATTCCTTTCTGCAGAAAGGCGCCCAAATGTTCTGTTATGTAATATTGATCGAGTAAAGTGCCTTTTAGAGCGATATTCTTTTATTTTGTTAAGCTAAATTGTTTACCTTGAGTATAAAGGTACAATAAACAAACATATCTTGTAACTTAGTTCCTTTGTGCAGAAATTAGTCCAGTTATGATTCACCAAATAAAGTAATAGCTGTGTTTATTTTTACCTAGGTGCCGCAATCCTACTCTCTGAAGCAACAGAAAGAACCCTTATATTCCGCCCAGCTGCAGAACAACCAACAATTCTACTCCAACATCCACACCACGCCCACGTTGAGGGTGGGCCAGGATGTGGGCGTGCCGGAAACGCAGTACGCCAACGTCCGGCAGGAAAACCCGAACGCACAATATTCGAATATAAGCCGAGTGGGCCTCCAGATGGGGCCCAAGGGATACGCGAAGCCTCAGGAAGTGACCTACAGCAATATACACGTGGGTCAACATAGGAATCAGGATGGGTTGGTTTATAGCAACCTGATGCACCCTCCTAGGGATGTGAATGTGTACAGCAATGTGCCGTCGGGGGTTAACAATATTTATGCGAATGGTGGAGGTGAGTTTCTTCATTTAGTCTCCAATGTTTTGAATCTATATTCTGCCTTGTCAGAGGCCAGATTTGAATTGAGTATGATATTGACTTGTTTTTTAGGAGAAATTAATGAATAACCATATAACTTAACTCTATTGGTGTATATCTTTAGAAATAATAAAGATATCTCATTGAGCTTTTGATATCTGAATTCCGCATACATTTTTCTATTAGAATCATCAAGTTTACTCATGATTACCTATGATTTCGATTTGTTTTTGAGGTGAAATTAATGAATAACCATATAACTCAACTCTATTGGTGTATATCTTTAGAAATAACAAAGATATCTGATTGTTCTATTGATATCTGAATTCCTCATACATTTTTCTATTAGAATCATCAAGTTTACTCATTATTACTTATGATACTGACTTGTTTTTGAGGTGAAATTAATGAATAACCATATAACTCAACTCTATTGATGTATATCTTTAGAAATAATAAAGATATCTGATTGGGCTATTGATATCTGAATTCCTCATACATTTTTCTATTAGAATCATCAAGTTTACTCATTATTACCTATGATACTGACTTGTTTTTGAGGTTAAATGAATGAATAACCATATAACTCAACTTTATTGGTGTATATCTTTAAAGATAATGAAGATATCTGATTGGGCTATTGATATTTGAATTCCGCATACATTTTTCTATTAGAATCATCAAGTTTACTCATGATTACCTATGATTTCGATTTGTTTTTGAGGTGAAATTAATGAATAACCATATAACTCAACTGTATTGGTGTATATCTTTAGAAATAACAAAGATATCTGATTGGGCTATTGATATCTGAATTTCTCATACATTTTTCAATTAGAATCATCAAGTTTACTCATTATTTCCTATGATACTGATTTGTTTTTGAGGTGATATTAATGAATTACCTTATAACTCAACTCTATAGGTGTATATCTTTAGAAATAATAAAGATATCTGATTGGGCTATTGATATCTGAATTCCTCATACATTTTTCTATAAGAATCATCAAATTTACTCATGATTACCTATGATACCGACTTGTTTTTGAGGTGAAATTAATGAATAACCATATAACTCAACTCTATTGTATGTATATCTTTAGAAATAATAAAGATATCTGATTGGGCTATTGATATCTGAATTTCTCATACATGTTTCTATTAGAATCATCAAGTTTACTCATGATTACCTATGATACCGACTTGTTTTTGAGGTGAAATTAATGAATAACCATATAACTCAACTCTATTGGTGTATATCTTTAGAAATAACAAAGATATCTGATTGGGCTATTGATATCTGAATTCCTCATACATTTTTCTATTAGAATCATCAAGTTTACTCATTATTTCCTATGATACTGACTTGTTTTTGAGATTAAATTAATGAATAACCATATAACTCAACTCTATTGGTGTATATCTTTAGAAATAACAAAGATATCTGATTGTTCTATTGATATCTGAATTTCTCATACATTTTTCTATTAGAATCATCAAGTTTACTCATGATTACCTATGATACCGACTTGTTTTGAGGTGAAATTAATGAATAACCATATAACTCAACTCTATTGATGTATATCTTTAGAAATAATAAAGATATCCGTTTGGGCTATTGATATCTGAATTCCTCATACATTTTTCAATTAGAATCATCAAGTTTACTCATGATTACCTATGATTTCGATTTGTTTTTGAGGTGAAATTAATGAATAACCATATAACTCAAGTGTATTGGTGTATATCTTTAGAAATAACAAAGCTATCTGATTGGGCTATTGATATCTGAATTTCTCATACATTTTTCAATTAGAATCATCAAGTTTACTCATTATTTCCTATGATACTGATTTGTTTTTGAGGTGATATTAATGAATAACCTTATAACTCAACTCTATAGGTGTATATCTTTAGAAATAATAAAGATATCTGATTCGGCTATTGATATCTGAATTCCTCATACATTTTTCAATTAGAATCATCAAGTTTACTCATTATTACTTATGATACTGACTTGTTTTTGAGGTGAAATTAATGAATAACCATATAACTCAACTCTATTGGTGTATATCTTTAGAAATAACAAAGATATCTGATTGTTCTATTGATATCTGAATTTCTCATACATTTTTCTATTAGAATCATCAAGTTTACTCATGATTACCTATGATACCGACTTGTTTTGAGGTGAAATTAATGAATAACCATATAACTCAACTCTATTGATGTATATCTTTAGAAATAATAAAGATATCCGTTTGGGCTATTGATATCTGAATTCCTCATACATTTTTCAATTAGAATCATCAAGTTTACTCATGATTACCTATGATTTCGATTTGTTTTTGAGGTGAAATTAATGAATAACCATATAACTCAAGTGTATTGGTGTATATCTTTAGAAATAACAAAGCTATCTGATTGGGCTATTGATATCTGAATTTCTCATACATTTTTCAATTAGAATCATCAAGTTTACTCATTATTTCCTATGATACTGATTTGTTTTTGAGGTGATATTAATGAATAACCTTATAACTCAACTCTATAGGTGTATATCTTTAGAAATAATAAAGATATCTGATTCGGCTATTGATATCTGAATTCCTCATACATTTTTCAATTAGAATCATCAAGTTTACTCATTATTTCCTATGATACTGACTTGTTTTTGAGGTGAAATTAATGAATAACCATAAAACTCAACTCTATTGGTGTATATCTTTAGAAATAATAAAGATATATGATTGGGCTATTGATATCTGAATTCCTCATACATTTTTCTATTAGAATCATCAAGTTTACTCAATATTTCCTATGATACTGACTTTTTTTTGAGGTGAAATTAATGAATAACCATATAACTCAACTCTATTGGTGTATATCTTTAGAAATAATAAAGATATCTGATTGGGCTATTGATATCTGAACACCTCATAAATTTTTCTATTAGAATCATCAAGTTTACTCATGATTACTTATGATACTGACTTGTTTTGAGGTGAAATTAATGAATAACCATATAACTCAACTTTATTGATGTATATCTTTAGAAATAATAAAGATATCTGATTGGGCTATTGATATCTGAATTCCTCATACATTTATCTATTAGAATCATCAAGTTTACTCATTATTTCCTATGATACTGACTTGTTTTTGAGGTGAAATTAATGAATAACCATATAACTCAATTATATTGGTGTATATCTTTAGAAATAATAAAGATATCTGATTGGGCTGTTGATATCTGAATTCCTCATACATTTTTCAATTAGAATCATCAAGTTTACTCATTATTACCTATGATACTGACTTGTTTTTGAGGTGAAATTAATGAATAGCCATATAACTCAACTCTATTGGTGTATATCTTTAGAAATAACAAAGATATCTGATTGGGCTATTGATATCTGAATTCCTCATACATTTTTCAATTAGAATCATCAAGTTCACTCATTATTACCTATGATACTGACTTGTTTTTGTGGTGATATTAATGAATAACCTTATAACTCAACTCTATAGGTGTATATCTTTAGAAATAATAAAGATATCTGATTGGGCTATTGATATCTGAATTCCTCATACATTTATCTATTAGAATCATCAAGTTTACTCATTATTTCCTATGATACTGACTTGTTTTTGAGGTGAAATTAATGAATAACCATATAACACAACTCTATTGGTGTATATCTTTAGAAATAATAAAGATATCTGATTGGGCTATTGATATCTGAATTCCTCATACATTTTTCTATTAGAATCATCAAGTTTACTTATTATTACCTATGATACTGACTTGTTTTTGAGGTGAAATTAATGAATAGCCATATAACTCAACTCTATTGGTGTATATCTTTAGAAATAACAAAGATATCTGATTGGGCTATTGATATCTGAATTCCTCATACATTTTTCAATTAGAATCATCAAGTTCACTCATTATTACCTATGATACTGACTTGTTTTTGTGGTGATATTAATGAATAACCTTATAACTCAACTCTATAGGTGTATATCTTTAGAAATAATAAAGATATCTGATTGGGCTATTGATATCTGAATTCCTCATACATTTATCTATTAGAATCATCAAGTTTACTCATTATTTCCTATGATACTGACTTGTTTTTGAGGTGAAATTAATGAATAACCATATAACACAACTCTATTGGTGTATATCTTTAGAAATAATAAAGATATCTGATTGTTCTATTGATATCTGAATTCCTCATAAATTTTTCAATTAGAATCATCAAGTTTACTCATTATTATTTATGATACTGACTTCTTTTTGAGGTGAAACTAATGAATAACCATATAACTCAACTCTATTGGTATATATCTTTAGAAATAATAAAGATATCTTATGGGGCTATTGATATCTGAATTCCTCATATATTTTTCTATTAGGCTCGTTGACAGGAATATAGGATTTAGTCATGACTGACATTATTCTGCAAGCAAGACACATTTGAAACATTGGTTTTGTCTAATTACCCGTGCTCGATATTTCAGAGCTGCTCCTCTTCCTGGGTGATAAGACACATTTGTAGCCTAAAAATACATTTATTATTATTGTGCCAACTTTGTTTCCTGACTGAGGTCTGGTTTTACTGTTAACTCCCACTGCGCTGCGACCACGGCTGACTTATTGTGCTCCCCTATTTCTTCTTTCATTCATTTATGAGCTCTGTATCTTCAATGAAGTCCAGAGGTTTCATGAATGGGTGGGCTTGAATCTCTTTTAACCCCATACAAGAATCAATGAATCAACACCCTTGTTGTCATTATACAAGTTCACTGGAAGACAGTAGACATGCATGCTACTAATATTTTGAAGACAGCCGACTTCTTCTTCACCCACAACGTCTGTATATTGGTGAGTTGTCTATCCCAGTGCAGTGAAAGGGGAGTTGACATGATACAAGTTGACTAGAAGACAGTAGACATGCATGCTACTAATATTTTGAAGACAGTTGACGTCTTCTTCACCCACAACGTCTGTATATTAGTGAGTTGTCTATCCCAGTACAGTGCAAGGGGTGTTGGCATGATACAAGTTGACTGGACGACAGAAGACATGCATGCTAGTAATATTTTGAAGACAGTCGACGTCTTCTTCACTCCCAAGCTCTGTATATTGGTGAGTTGTCTATCCCGGTGCAGTGTAAGGGCTGTTGACATTATACAAGTAGACTGGAAGACAGTAGACATGCATGCACGTAATATTTTGAAGACAGACGACTTCTTCTTCACCCATAATCTCTGTATGTTTGTGATTTGTCTATCCCAGTGCAGTGTACTGTTAGAAGACGTATTTTCTTTGTTGTTCGTCTTCATTACTGAAGGTTGGCGACTACTGTGTGGAACAAGAAGACAAATTGGTTTCTATTTAGTCTTAGGATTTCTTCCCATTTACTTTACTTCTTCGAGTGTTTCATTATGCCAACTTAAAAAAAATCAAATGTAAAAATAAAAAATTCCATAACTAACACTAAAGTTGGATTCCATGTTTGTAGCTGAAGATTTACCACCGCCACCTCCCCCAATCGAGCTGTCCTCCCAGTACGCGCCATGCACAGTCAACACAAACTACCCCCCACCACCCGACGAGCTGCCCCCACCACCATCCCCAGTCAGCTCGAGCTACAGCGAGCTGCGCCGCGCCACCCAGCCGGAGCAAGATTACAACAACTACATGGGATCACAGGTATGTCCCCCAAAAACCCATTGATCCTTGAAGTAGTTTGAACCCCTATAAACCAGTAGTTTTACACCATTAATTTACAACAAAAATATACTAAAACATAGTTTTTTGTTTCTCTTTTGCGTAGTATAACGGTTATGGTTATGGCTATGGGCCTTCGTCTCAGGTAATTTATTGAAACCGGACGGTTGTCGAGGAGGTTTTTTTGAATGAGAAATTGTAATTGCAGTCATCGTCCACCTACGAGTCAATTTACGAGCCGATCAACCCCCGTCCGCCCAGTCAGATGTCGTCAAGATCAAACTATTCATTATATGCGCCGTACGTGAGCGGGGGCAGCACTATGACCGGACCTAGCCAATCGGCGAGTAGAATAGGACAGGCTAAGGAGCAAGAGGTTGACACGTTGACGGATTTACTGGTACAAGGGATGGATAATGAGGCTGATAGTGGGGCGGATGTTTTTGGTATTTGTGCCAAGTGCAACGAGAGGGTATTTAATTTCACGTTTGTTTTTTTTTAGAGGGATTATATATATATTTTTTTTAATTTAGGTGGTGGGGGCTAACAGTGGCTGCACCGCGATGGACCAAATTTTCCACACCACGTGCTTCACGTGTCACCATTGTGCTATCAATCTGCAGGGAAAACCGTTTTACTCGCTGGAGGGAAACCCGTATTGCGAGGAGGATTATTTGGTGAGTTATAACAATCACAAATATCGTACTGTGAGATGACAAATGTAACTTTCAAGAAAAAAAACGAAGAACGAAGATGTTGTGAAGCCGAGCGACCTATCATATACTACATCAATAATATCATTATGTTTCATCTGGCTGCCATGGCATTCAGATGGTTAGTGTTTTTGAAAAATATCTAGAAATTGTCTAAAAGGTTCACGACTGATCGTACATGATATGACTCGGTCACGATTAGTGTTTTATGTAAAATTTCTCACACCTAGTTAGATTTTTTTGAAAAGTTATGAAATTAATGGACATGATCAAAATAGATGTATGTTATATATTGTTATTCTTTCAGAATACTCTTGAGAAATGCTGTGTGTGCACCAAACCAATTCTAGACAGGATTCTGCGGGCCACAGGCAAGCCGTACCACCCGAAATGTTTCATGTGCGTGATCTGTGGCAAGAGTTTGGACGGCATTCCGTTCACCGTCGACGCCACCAACCAGATCCACTGCATCGAGGACTTCCACAAGTATGACCTTGAGAGTTGTAATCGTCCTTGTTGGACTTAAATTTGTTTTTGTATAGAAAATTCGCGCCGCGGTGTTGCGTGTGCAAGTTGCCCATCATGCCAGAGCCCGGCCAGGAGGAGACTGTTCGAGTGGTGGCCTTGGACCGTAGTTTCCACATACAGTGCTACAAGTGTGAGGTAGGTACTCATTTCATGTTTTATGGTAGTAGTTACAATATATGAAATATTTCAGGACTGTGGTTTGGCGCTATCCTCGGAAGCCGAGGGCAGGGGTTGCTACCCACTGGATGACCACGTGTTATGCAAGAGCTGCAACGCGAAGCGCGTGCAAGCGCTGACCAGTCACATGACAACGGAGCTGTAGTAGGCTCGGGTACGTCCGCCAAGTCTTCGACACATTCCGCACAATTGATAGGACCTCGTTTTTCTTTCGTATAAGATTTTAGAGACATTGTTAGCTGTATCCATATAGACATATATAGCTGTGCCAATTTTAAAAAATAACAGGAGAAACGAAGATGTGATTTTACTTTATCGATACTTGTATATGAAAAGTTTAGGTTATGTTATATTATATATTGCAATTTTATTCGAAAATAAAAGTTATTAATGAGTTGAAGAGTTTATATATAAAAAAACAGGTCAATGATTTGCATGCCAACTCAAAAACTGATGTTTGGTGCTACAAAATGAAGGAAAAAGCTCTTGGGTTATGACCTCTGTAATTTCAGAAGTTTCATGCATGGGAGCTCTTTTAAGTTAATGAACTTAAAAGAGCTCCAAGCCCTCCCATGCATGAGACTTCTGGACTTTATTGAAATTACAGAGGTCATTAAACCAGACTCTAGTCAGGAACAAATAAATAAAAATAGGCACCTCTTTTTAGGAAACCAGGACTTCAGAAACCCATTTAAAGGTACGGGATATTAATGTGAACGGACATGAGTTGATGATGGGTCTATTTTGTAAGTATGGACTTGTCTGTTACCCATGGCAACCAACTGAACAACTGTTGATTTGCCACCATGCTTTGAGAATCCTAACAATTTGTCAAAAGTGACATTAAGATAGTGAAATGGCTATTATCCTGTCACTCTTGAATTATATCAAACATCACAAATTTGTGAAAAGTTACATTAATTTAGCTATTATCCTGTCACTCTGACTTATGTCAAACATCACGTATTTGTCAAAATTGACATTAAGATAGTGAAATAGGCTATTATCCTGTCACTCTTGACTTATGTCAAACATCACAAATTTGTCAAAAGTGACATTAAGATGGTGAAATAGGCTATTATCCTGTCACTTTTGACTTATGTCAAACATCACAAATTTGTCAAAAGTGACATTTAAGATAGTGAAATAGGCTATTATCCCGTCACTCTTGACTTATGTCAAACATCACAAACTTGTCAAAAGTGACATTAAGATAGTGAAATAGGCTATTATCCTGTCACTCTTGACTTATGTCAAACATCACAAATTTATCAAAAGTGACATTAAGATAGTGAAATAGGCTATTATCCTGTCACTCTTGACTTATGCCAAACATCACAAATTTGTCAAAAGTGACATTAAGATAGTGAAATAGTCTATTATCCAGCAGTATTACACTAGTGTTTGTAGAGTTGTTCATTTGCTTGCCATGGGTAACAGACCAGTCTGAACTTACAGAATATTAATGGTCACTTGTAATGTTCACCCCGAGGTTTCAACTAAATACATACTTCTCTTTTGTTCATATATATCTTAGTATGCATACATATTTACAAATTGGTTAATATAATAAAATATATTGGTAATAATGAAGATCATTGTACCGGATCAATATCCGAGACGGTTAGAATAAAATTGGGGTGTGAGGTCTTACACGCACCGGGTGAAAAATTTGGCATCTATCCCGGCTCAGGAGAAAGAAAAAGGATATATCACAATATTTCGTGCCAATGCAGCCAACCGGTTTACTCGATGCGAATCTGCCGGCGTTGTTTGTACTTGTGCATCTCTTGCTTGACCAGCCGCAGCAGCAGGACGAGCGCGAGGATGTCGGAGAAGATGAGGATGTAGAACACGTGCTGCCAGCCGTAGCGCGACACGTAGCCCGCCACGAGTGGACCAACAGCAGCGCCTATAAGTAAAAGATTGTTAATTGTAGCGCATGCGCACCTAAACTAATCTGTTTCACTTAAGAATTCATTATTGATTATGTAAAATTGTGTATACCTATTGAGCCCGTTCCATCGATTATGGCCGTCACCGTGGCCAGGGCTTTCGAGTTGCCCTCCAGGCTGGAATGCGTGCCCAGTTCGGCGGACACGGCTGTCGTAATCAGCGCGTACGGCCCATTGACCAATATACCGACTATGATCAACAGGAACATGTTTACACTAAGACTTATGGCACAAAAGTGTTGGTAGATGAACATCTGGAATTCAAAAAGAAAATTGGAATTGCACCTCCGCTAAACACGGAATCATCAAGTTTACTCATTATTACCTATGATACTGACTTGTTTTTGAGGTGAAATTAATGAATAACCATATAACTCAACTCTATTGGTGTATATCTTTTGAAATAATAAATATATCTGATTGGGCTATTGATATCTGAATTCCTCATACATTTTTCAATTAGAATCATCAAGTTTACTCATTATTACATATGATACTGACTTGTTTTTGAGATGACATTAATGAATAGCCATATAACTCAATTCTATTGGTGTATATCTTTAGAAATAATAAAAATATCTGATTATTCTATTGATATCTGAATTCCTCATAAATTTTTCTATTAGAATCATCAAGTTTACTCATTATGACCTATGATACTGACTTGTTTTTGAGGTGAAATTAATGAATAACCATATAACTCAACTCTATTGGTGTATATCTTTAGAAATAATAAAGATATCTGATTGGCTATTGATATCTGAATTCGTCATACATTTTTCAATTAGAATCATCACGTTTACTCAATATTACCTATGATACTGACTTGTTTTTTTAGGTGAAATTAATGAATAACCATATAACTCAACTCTATTGGTATATATCTTTAGAAATAATAAAGATATCTGATTGCGCTATTGATATCTGAATTCCTCATACATTTTTCAATCAGAATCATCAAGTTTACCTATGATATTGACTTGTTATTGAGGTGAAACTAATGAATAGCCATATAACTCAAATCTGTTAATGTATATCTTTAGAAATAAAAAAGATATCTGATTGGGCTATTGTTATCTGAATTCCTCATACATTTTTCAATAAGAATCATCCAGTTTACTCATTATTACCTATGAAACTGACTTGTTTTTGAGGTGAAATTAATGAATAACAATATAACTCAACTCTACTGGTGTATATCTTTAGAAATAATAAAGATATCTGATTGGGCTATTGATATCTGAATTCCTCATACATTTTTCAATTAGAATAATCAAGTTTACTCATTATTACCTATGATACTGACTTGTTTTTGAGATGAAATTAATGAATAACCATATAACTCAACTCTATTGGTGTATATCTTTAGAAATAATAAAGATATCTGATTGGGCTATTGATATCTTAATTCCGCATACATTTTTCAATTAGAATCATCAAGTTTAATCATTATTTCCTATGATACTGACTTGTTTTTGAGGTGAAATTAATGAATAACCATATAACTCAACTCTATTGGTGTATATCTTTAGAAATAATAAAGATATCTGATTGGGCTATTGCTATCTGAATTTCGCATACATTTTTCTATTAGAATCATCAAGTTTACTCATTATTACCTATGATACTAACTTGTTTTTAAGATGAAATTAATGAATAATCATATAACTCAACTCTATTGGTGTATATCTTTAGAAATAATAAAGATATCTGATTGGGCTATTGATATCTGAACTCCTCATACATTTTTCAATTAGAATCATCAAGTTTATTCATTATTACCTATGACACTGAGTTGTTTTTGAGGTGAAATTAATGAATAATCATAAAACTCGACTCTATTGGTGTATATCTTTAGAAATAATAAAGATATCTGATGGTTCTATTGATATCTGAATTCCTTATAATTTTTTCTATTAGAATCATCAAGTTTACTCATTATTACCTATAATACTGACTTGTTTTTGAGATGAAATTAATGAATAACCATATAACTCAACTCTATTGGTGTATATCTTTAGAAATAATAAAGATATCTGATTGGGCTATTGATATCTGAATTCCTCATACATTTTTTAATTAGAATCATCAAATTTACTCATTATTACTTATGATACTGACTTGTTTTTGAGGTGAAATTAATGAATCACCATATAACTCAACTCTATTGGTGTATATCTTTAGAAATAACAAAGATATCTGATTGGGCTATTGATATATGAATTCCTCCTACATTTTTCTATTAGAATCATCAAGTTTACTCATGATTATCTATGATACCGACTTGTTTTTGAGGTGAAATTAATGAATAACCATATAACTCAACTCTATTGGTGTATATCTTTAGAAATAATAAAGATATCTGATTGGGCTATTGATATCTGAACTCCTCATACATTTTTCAATTAGAATCATCAAGTTTACTCATTATTACCTATGATGCCAACTTGTTTTTGAGATGAAATTAATAAATAACCATATAACTCAAATCAATTGGCGTATATCTTTAGAAATAATAAAGATATCTGATTGGGCTATTGATATCTGAATTCCTCATACATTTTTCAATTAGAATCATCAAGTTTACTCATTATTACCTATGATACTGACTTGTTTTTGAGCTGAAATTAATGAATAACCATATAACTCAACTCTATTGGTGTATATCTTTAGAAATAATAAAGATATCTGATTGGGCTATTGATATCTGAATTCCTCATACATTTTTCAATTAGAATCATCAAGTTTACTCATTATTACCTATGATACTGACTTGTTTTTGAGATGAAATTAATGAATAACCATATAACTCAACTCAATTGGTGTATATCTTTAGAAATAATAAAGATATCTGATTGGGCTATTTATATCTGAATTCCACATACATTTATCTATTAGAATCATCAAGTTTATTCATTATTATCTATGATACTGACTTGTTTTTGAGATGAAATTAATGAATAACCATATAACTCAACTCTATTGGTGTATATCTTTAGAAATAATAAAGATATCTGATTGGGCTATTGATATCTGAACTCCTCATACATTTTTCAATTAGAATCATCAAGTTTATTCATTATTACCTATGACACTGAGTTGTTTTTGAGGTGAAATTAATGAATAATCATAAAACTCGACTCTATTGGTGTATATCTTTAGAAATAATAAAGATATCTGATTGGGCTATTGATATCTGAATTCCTCATACGTTTTTAAATTAGAATCATCAAGTTTACTCATTATTACCTATGATACTGACTTGTTTTTGAGGTGAAATTAATGAATAACCAAATAACTCAACTCTATTGGTGTATATCTTTAGAAATAATAAAGATATCTGATTGGGCTATTGATATCTGAATTCCGCATACATTTTTCAATTAGAATCATCAAGTTTAATCATTATTTCCTATGATACTGACTTGTTTTTGAGGTGAAATTAATGAATAACCATATAACTCAATTCAATTGGTGTATATCTTTAGAAATAATAAAGATATCTGATTGGGCTATTGATATCTGAATTCCTCATACATTTTTCAATTAGAATCAGCAAGTTTACTCATGATTACCTATGATATTGACTTGTTTTTGAGGTGAAACTAATGAATAGCCATATAACTCAAATCTATTGGTGTATATCTTTAGAAATAATAAAGATATCTGATTGGGCTATTGATATCTGAATTCCTCATACATTTTTCAATTAGAATCATCAAGTTTACTCATTATTACCTATGATACTGACTTGTTTTTGAGGTGAAATTAATGAATAGACATATAACTCAATTCAATTGGTGTATATCTTTAGAAATAATAAAGATATCTGATTGGGCTATTGATATCTGAATTCCTCATACATTTTTCAATTAGAATCAGCAAGTTTACTCATGATTACCTATGATATTGACTTGTTTTTGAGGTGAAACTAATGAATAACCATATAACTCAACTCAATTGGTGTACATCTTTAGAAATAATAAAGATATCTGATTGGGCTATTGATATCTGAATTCCTCATACATTTTTCAATTAGAATCATCAAGTTTACTCATTATTACCTATGATACTGACTTGTTTTTGAGGTGAAATTAATGAATAGCCATATAACTCAACTCTATTGGTGTATATCTTTAGAAATAATAAAGATATCTGATTGGGTTATTCATATTTGAATTCCTCATACATTTTCAATTAGAATCATCAAGTTTACTCATTATTACCTATGATACTGATTTGTTTTTGAGGTGAAATTAATGAATAACCATATAACTCAACTCTATTGGTGTATATCTTTAGAAATAATAAAGATATCTGATTGGGCTATTGATATCTGAATTCCTCATACATTTTTCAATTAGAATCATCAAGTTTACTCATTATTACCTATGACACTGACTTGTTTTTGAGATGAAATTAATGAATAGCGATATAACTCAACTCTATTGGTGTATATCTTTAGAAATAATAAAGATATCTGATTGGGCTATTGATATCTGAATTCCTCATACATTTTTCAATTAGAATCATCAAGTTTACTCATTATTACCTATGATACCGACTTGTTTTTGAGGTGAAATTAATGAATAGCCATATAACTCAACTCTATTGGTGTATATCTTTAGAAATAATAAAGATATCTGATTGGGCTATTGATATCTGAATTCCTCATACATTTTTCAATTAGAATTATCAAGCTTACTCATTATTATCTATGATACTGACTTGTTTTTTAGATGAAATTAATGAATAACCATATGACTCAACTCTATTGGTTTATATCTTTAGAAATAAAAAAGATATCTGATTGGGCTATTGATATCTGAATTCCGCATACGTTTTTCTATTAGAATCATTAAGTTTACTCATTATTACCTATGATACTTACTTGTTTATCAGGTGAAATTAATGAATAACCATATAACTCAACTCTATTGGTGTATATCTTTAGAAATAATTAAGATATCTGATTGGATTATTGATAAATGAATTCCTCATACATTTTTCAATTAGAATCATCAAGTTTACTCATTATTACATATGATACTGACTTGTTTTTGAGGTGAAATTAATGAGTAACCATATAACTCAACTCTATTGGTGGATATCTTTAGAAATAATAAAGATATCGGATTGTTCTATTGATATCTGAATTCCTCATACATTTTTCTATTAGAATCTCAAGTTTACTCATTATGACCTATGATACTGACTTGTTTTTGAGGTGAAATTAGTCTACATTTTCGTCTCTAGCATTTGAAATAGAGACGCTACAGAGTTGATACTAGGGGAAAACATGAACTGTGGTATCGGGTGTCAAGCCGCAGTATAAAAGCACATATAAATAAATAACATACCATAGGTGCAGCCATGAGAAGCATACCGACGCACGTGGAAGCCGACATACCGCTGTAATCGCTTATAACCCCCGCGGCAATAGCGCCGGCAATTCCACCAACATCAAACAGCGTCGAATAATCAGCACTGAGCGTCGCCCCCAGCGGTGCTGCAAATAAAACAGAAAGGGCACAATAAGGGTCAGTCGTGAACCACATAAACAGTTGTAATTACTTGAGTTTTGTAGGTACTGCGGCAGCCAGTACAGAAACGTATAGCTGACCAGTTTGCTGAAGAATAGCGACAGCGAGAACTCAAGGACTCCAGGGATGCGACAGGCGCCGATGAAACCTATAGCGCGCTCCTCCTGGCTGCCGCTCTGATTGATCAGCAGATGGGTGCGTTCAGTCAACCGACGTTGTACCTCCTGGAAAATTGCGAATACTCCAATAATTAATATACGTACGAGGATACGTCACATATCCTTCAGAAAATCCAAACAAAACAACAACAAAAAACATTTTCGTTATGGATTCTAATCCCACAAAAAGTATTAATTTTTCTTGGACAATTGCGAGAAATAAAATGACATCCCTACGATGCCGTAAAAGTTGGCCGTTTTGACGTCTACTTTCACATGAAGACGCTAGTACCGCTTTACGGCACCGTTTCCCTAGGAAAACTTGTGAAGCAATACCTGTATAATGAATACTGATTTTACATGGAATGCTTTAAAGTATCTGCGGCGTACAAACCAATTCTAGATCCCCTTAATAACCTTAAGCAATTCTAGAACCTCCTAATGACCTTGAGTAATTCTAGAACCTCCTAATGACCTTGATCAATTCTAGAACCTTCTAATGACCTTGAACAATTCTAGAACCTCTTAATGACCTTGATCAATTCTAGAACCTTCTAATGACCGTCAGCAATTATAGAATATCCTACTGACCTTGAGCAATTCTAGAACCTCTTAATGACCTTGAGCAATTCTTGAACCTCCTAATGACCTTGAGCAATTCTAAGCGGTCCTAATGACCTTGAGCAATTCTAGAACCTCCTAATGACCTTCAGGTCAAATAGGAAGAGGCGGTTTCAGAATTGCTTTGTATGGGTCATAACAGAGATCATACCACTTTGACTAAAAGGCCAAAGAAGATTGTTAATTTATTCTAAAGTATCTGCGTGTGAATGCTCCCATTGTCTGCAATGTAAAATCAGTACGACCGCTTTACGGCACCGTTTTCCTAGGATGTACATTTTATAACTTCAGTAGCATTTACTCAAAACGCTCTAAATAAAACCCATGGCAACAACAGGCATACATAAAATTTGACAAACGATTCGGCATTCCGAATGTTCTGAATAATTCTGATCCTTGTAAAGTTACAAGGACTTAAACCCACTTTACATTTACTAGTTCGCCCGTTTATTGTTTGGATTAACAAAAGAATGTGACGTATTTCCTAATGGTCGCGTATTGAAGCGACCAGTGATTAACTCTAAGCGAATTAATAAAAACAAAAGCAATTAACGCTTATTAATTAACCAATTAGTTGTACGAGTAATGTAAACATTAGTAATTATATATCCACATTCTTGCGCATGCGCGGCGACAAGCTGTAATCTTAACTGAAACGGCTCGCTTACGTTAATTGGTTGATTAATATCGGTAGGTCTGCGGGGACGCGCGATGCCCTAAGACTACGTGAGATAGAAAAAAAAAGTTAAGCATGCACTTACAACTTCGGAATTTCTGTACCTTAGTGTGTCCTAAAAAACATGCACGCTCTCATTAATTATGCCGCATAAAGGGGCGTGCGTACAACAACGAATTCCGCTTTGGGGGAAAATATAGTATGATGATTTGAAATAACACACGGCTCATCTGTAGACTGCACTTACGTCTTGTTTCTCCAACGAATCCTAAAACTTGTCTTATATAAACTCGTCTTATATATAACCACGTCTTAAATTTTTATTCTGTTGCACCAAACATATGTAGATCTTACAATGTAAGACCGTCTTATCGTTTTAAGATCCGATCTTTGTTTGGTGCAACGCTTTAAGACCGTCTTATTATTGAGACGATCTTAAACTAGTTAATATTCGTTGGAGAACCTGGCCGTTAGTCCACTTGTGTGGGACCTTTGTGCATCCCCAAGTTTACAGGGGGAAAATATATGTCGATGGTGATTTTTACTTTCCCAATACAACATTGCTATATACAGACGGAGTTTTTGGGACTAATATAGTCGAAATTTACTATTTTTGGAAAATGCCTGTCTGTCAGTCTGTGTGTGTGTGTGTGTGTGTGTGTGTGTGTGTGTGTGTGTGTGTGAGTGTGTGTGAGTGTGTGTGTGAGTGTGTGTGTGAGTGTGTGTGTGAGTGTGTTTGTGTGTGTGTGTGAGTGTGTGTGTGAGTGTGTTTGTGTGGATGTATGTCTGTGAACAAAATTTCGCGAAAGCTGAAACTGATCGGGACCAAATTTGGAAATCGGCTGGGTAAAGTCCAGGTTTCCCAGGAAGCGGGGTCCATAAAAGCGGTTGCTTTTATGGACACCGCTTCCTGGGAAACCAGGACTTTACCCTTTACGTTGATTGTGGATGTATGTCTGTGAACAAAATTTCGGGAAAGCTGAAACTGATCGAGACCAAATTTGGAAATCGGCTGGGTAAAGTCCAGGTTTCCCAGGAAGCGGGGTCCATAAAAGCTATTGCTTTTATGGACACCGCTTCCTGGGAAACCAGGACTTTACCCTTTACGTTGATTGTGGATATATGTCTGTGAAGCTGATCGAGACCAAATTTGGAAATCGGCTAGCTAAAGTCCTGGTTTCCCAAGAAGCGGTGTCCATAAAAGCATCCATTCGTATAATAACCATTTTCTATCCAGGAAGCGGTGTCCATAAAAGCGCCCGCTTTTATGGATACCGCTTTCTGAGAAACCAGGACTTATGCCTTTACGTTTATTGTGGATGTATGTCTGTTAACAAAATTTCGGGTCCCAGGCACGAGTCAAGGGACACGAGACGAGTGACAAAGGACGAAGGACTGCCTATAAGAGGACATCTCATTTTTCGCCGACCAATTCGGTGACGGCAAAAATGTTTCGGTATAATAACAAATTTTCTATCTTTCAAAATTTGCTCGTTTTTTGCGATTTTTGCTACAGTCAAGGGTTTATGTGAGAGTCTGCAGTTTATTGCAAATTGGGCCAAGTCGGCCATACATTTCCGAAATTGTATATGCTTGGTATGTTAGCCTTGGCTTCCTCCATCCATTGGTATAATAAAAAAAATCTATTTTTCAAAAATTGCGTGAGTCAAGGCAAAGAAGGCCGGTCCTAGGCGGTTTTCGTTATCGAACTGTGATCTCCCTATTGATCACAGTTCGATGACGAAACATTTTTGCCGTCACCGGATTGGTCGACAGAATTGGTCTTTCACCACTCGCCTCGTATCCCTTTGACTCCTGCCAGAAAACCGCCTAGGATCCGGCTTAGCCCCACCTCCTTCACCTTGACTCGCGCAATTTTTGAAAAATAGAAATTTTTTATTATACCAATGGATGGAGGAAGCCAATGCCAACATACCAAGTATATAAACTTTCGGAAATGTATGGCCGTTTTGGTCCAATTCGCAATATACTGTAGACTCTCACATAAACCTTTGTAGCAAAAATCGCAACAAAAAGAAACTGTAGTGGCCTTATTTGAAGAGATACAAAATGGTACATATATACCAATGGATAGAAGAAGCCGAGGCCAATGTACCGAAAATATAGAATATTAGAAACACATGTCCGATTTAGCCCAAATCGTCAAAAGCTGTAGCGGCCTTATTTGAAGAGATAAAATAAGTGGTATTTATACAAATGGATAGAGGAGGCAAAGTCACACGCCATATAATTTATCTTTCTTTCGTTGAAAATAAAAAATTAGGTATTCCGTGGCTCATACGTTTTTTTTTGCGTTTTACATGAATGCCGAAGAGATTGAAATTTATAAAATTAAGTTGCTAAAATTGTTATTATACCAATGGATAGAGGCCAAAGCCAACATACCGAGCATATTTTCTAATTTTCGAAAGAAAAATTGTTATTATACCAACGGATAGAGGCCAAGGCCAACATACCGAGAATATTTTAAAATTTTTGAAAGTTGAAAAATTATTACACCAATGGATAGAGAAGGCCAAGGCCAATATACCGAGCATATAAAATTTCGGAAAGGTATGGTCGTTTTGGCCCAACTCGCCAAAAACTGCTGACTCACATAAAACCTTGTCTCTAGCAAAATCGCAAAAAATGCAGTGACCTTAGTTGAAGAGGTTAAAAAAATGGTACATATACCAATGGATAGAGGAAACCAAGGCCAATGTACCGAGCATATAAAATTTACTACTACAGTTTTTGGCGATTTAGGCCGAAACGTCCTTGTATTTCTGTAATATTATATTTTCGGTATATTGACCTTAGCTTCCTCTATCCATTTATATATATATATATATATAAATGGATAGAGGAAGCTAAGGTCAATATACCGAAAATATAAATTTCAGAAATACATGGCCTAAATCGCCAAAAACTGTAGCGGCCTTATTTGAAGAGATAGAAAATGTGGTACTTATGTACCAATGGATAGAGGAGGCCAAGCCCAACACGCCATCTAAACTATCTTTCGTGGAAAATAAAAAAGTTAGGTACCACGTAGCTCATACGTTTTACACGAAAACCGCAAGTGATAGAAAAAACGTCTAAAATAGATTTTTTGGGCAGGAAATTCTCTACAACGTTACTAAATGAAATTTTGAAATTCATGAAATTTTTGGGAATTTTAAAATTAAGTTTGTAAAAATATTGTACCAATGGATAGAGACCAAGGCCAACATACCGAGCATATTTTCTAATTTTTGAATGTTAGAAAAATTGTTATTATACCAATGGATTGAGGAGGCCAAGGCCAATAGATAGCAAAAACTTCTAAAATAAATTTATGTCAGGCAGGAAATTCTCTACAACGTTGCTAAATGAAATTTATGACATTTTTAATTGTTATTATACCAATGGATAAAGGCCAAGGCCAACATACCGAGTATATTTTCTAATTTTTGAAAGTTAGAAAAATTGTTTTTATACCAATGGATAGAGGAGGCCAAGGCCAATATACCGAGCATATAAAATTTTGGAAATGTATAGTCGTTTTGGCCCAAATCGCCAAAAACTGCGGACTCACATAAACCCTTGACTATAGCAAAATCGTAAAAACTGCAGTGACCTTAGTTGAAGAGATAAAAGAAATGGTACATATACCAATGGATAGAGGAAGCCAAGGTCAATGTACTAAACATATAAAATTTCAGAAATACATGGCCGTTTCGGCCTAAATCGCCAAAAACTGTAGCGGTCTTATTTGAAGAGATAGAAAATGTGGTACTTATGTACCAATGGATAGAGGAGGCCAAGCCCAACACGCCATCTAAACTATCTTTCGTGGAAAATAAAAAAGTTAGGTACCACGTAGCTCATACGTTTTACACGAAAACCGCAAGTGATAGCAAAAACGTCTACAATAGATTTTTTTGGGGCAGGAAATTCTCTACAACGTTATTAAATGAAATTTTGAAATTTATGAAATTTTTGGGAATTTTAAAATTAAGTTTGTAAAAATATTGTACCAATGGATAGAGACCAAGGCCAACATACCGAGCATATTTTCTAATTTTTGAATGTTGTTATGAAAATTGTTATTATACCAATGGATTGAGGAGGCCAAGGCCAATAGATAGCAAACACTTCTAAAATATATTTATGTCAGGCAGGAAATTCTCTACAACGTTGCTAAATGAAATTTATGACATTTTTAATTGTTATTATACCAATGGATAAAGGCCAAGGCCAACATACCGAGTATATTTTCTAATTTTTGAAAGTTAGAAAAATTGTTTTTATACCAATGGATAGAGGAGGCCAAGGCCAATATACCGAGCATATAAAATTTCGGAAATGTGTAATCGTTTTGGCCCAAATCGCCAAAAACTGCGGACTCACATAAACCCTTGACTATAGCAAAATCACAAAAACTGCAGTGGCCTTAGTTGAAGAGATACAAAAAAATGGTACATATACCAATGGATATAGGAAGCCAAGGTCAATGTACCAAAAATATAAAATTTCAGAAATACATGGCCTAAATCGCCAAAAACTGTAGCGGCCTTATTTGAAGAGATAGAAAAAGTGGTACTTATGTACCAATGGATAGAGGAGGCCAAGTCCAACACGCCATATAGTTGATCTTTCGTGGAAAATAAAAAAGTTAGATATCACATGGCTAGTGCGTTTTTTGCGTTTTACACGAAAACCGTAAGGATTAGCTAAAACTTCTAACATAGATTTTTGTTTGGCAAGAAATTCTCTATCACTTTGCTAAATAAATTTTTTTAAATTGTGAAATTTTCGACATTTTTGAAAGATAGAAAAATGGTTCTTATACCAATGGATAGAGAAGAGCAAGGCCAACATACCGAGCATATAATTATTATTATACCGTGAAAAATAAAAAAGTTAGGTACCATGTAGCTCATGCATTTTTTGCATTTTACACGAAAACAGTAAGAGATAGCAAACATTTTTAATATAGATTTATGTCGGGCAGGAAAATCTCTACAACGTTACTAAATGAAATATTGAAATGTATAAATTTTTTTAAATTTCTGAAATTTATGAATTTATGACATTTTTGAAATTTATGAGTTAAAATTTTTGAAATTTTTGAAAGATAGAAAAAATATTATTATACCATTGGATAGAGGAGGCCAAGGCCAACATACCGAGCATATACAATTTCAGACATGTATGGTCGTTTTTGCCAAACTTGCAAAAAAACTGTACTCTAGCATAAACCCTTCTCTACCACGTAGCGTTTTTTGTATTTTACACGATAACAGTAAGAGATAGCAAACATTTTTAATATAGATTAGTGTCGGGCAGAAAATTCTCTACAACGTTGCTAAATGAATTTTTGAAATTTATGAAATTTTTGAAATTTATGAGTTTATGAAAACTATGAAATTTATGAAATTTTTGAGATTTTTGAAAGATAGACAAATTATTATTATACCATTGGATAGAGGAGGCCAAGGCCAACATACCGAGCATATACAATCTTAGACATGTATGGGCGTTTTCGCCAAACTTGCAAAAAACTGTACTCTAGCATAAACCCTTCTATACAACGTTACTAAATGAAATTATGTAATTTTTGAAAGTTATGAATTTTTGAAATTTATGAATATTCAAAATTTATGAAATTTTTGAGTTTTTTGAAAGATAGAAAAATGGTTCTTATACCAATGGATAGAGGAGAGCAAGGCCAGCATACCGAGCATATAATTATTATTCTATCGTGGAAAATAAAAAAGTTAGATACCACGTAGCGTTTTTTGTATTTTACACGATAACAGCAAGAGATAGCAAATTTTTTCAATATAGATTAGTGTCGGGCAGAAAATTCTTTACAACGTTGCTAAATGAAATTTTGAAATGTATAAAATTTTTTAATTTATGAAATTTATGAATTTTGAAATTTATGAAATTTATGAATTTATGAAAACTATGAAATTTATGAAATTTTTGAGATTTTTGAAAGATAGAAAAATTATTATTATACCATTGGATAGAGGAGGCCAAGACCAACATACCGAGCATATACAATCTTAGACATGTATGGTCGTTTTTGCCAAACTTGAAAAAAACTGTACTCTAGCATAAACCCTTCTCTACAACGTTACTAAATGAAATTATGAAATTTTTGAAATTTATGAATTTTCGAAATTTATGAAATTTTTGAGTTTTTTTGAAAGATAGAAAAATGGTTCTTATACCAATGGATAGAGGAAAGCACGGTCAACATACCGAGCATATAATTATTATTCTACCGCGGAAAAAGTTAGGTACCACGTAGCTCATACGTTTTTTGCATTTTACAAGAAAACAGTAACAGATAGCAAACATTTTTAATATAGATTTGTGTCGGGCAGGAAATTCTCTACAACGTTGCTAAATGAAATTGTGAAATGAATGAAATTTTTGAAATTTATGAATTTTTGAAATTTTTGAAATTTATGAAATTTTTGAAAGTTTTAAAAATTTTGAAATTTTTGAAAGATAGAAAAATTATTATTATACCATTGGATAGAGGAGGCCAAGGCCAACATACCGAGCATATACAATTTCAGACATGTATGGTCGTTTTTGCCAAACTTACTACAACGTTACTAAATGAAATTATGAAATTTTTGAAATTTATGAAATTTTTTAGTTTTTTGAAAGATAGAAAAATGGTTCTTATACCAATGGATAGAGGAAAGCAAGGCCAACATACCGAGCATATAATTATTATTCTACCGTGGAAAATAAAAAAATTAGGTTACCACGTAGCTCATGCGTTTTTTGCATTTTACAAGAAAACAGTAAGAGATAGCAAACATTTTTAATATATATTTGTGTCGGGCAGGAAATTCTCTACAACGTTACTAAATGAAATTGTGAAATGTATGACATTTTTGAAATTTATGAATTTTTGAAATTTTTGAAAATTATGAAATTTTTGAAATTTATTAAATTGTTGTTGCTAAATGAAATTGTGAAATGTATGAAATTTTTGAAATTTATGAATTTTTGAAATTTTTGATATTTATTAAATTTTTGAAATTTATGAAATTTTTGAGATTTTTGAAAGATAGAAAAATTATTATTATACCATTGGATAGAGGAGGCCAAGGCCAACATAACGAGCATATACAATTTTAGACATGTATGGTCGTTTTTGCCAAACTTGCAAAAAACTGTACTCTAGCATAAACCCTTCTCTAGAACGTTACTAAACGAAATTTTGAAATGTATGACATTTTTGAAATTTATGATGTTTTAAAATTTTTGAAAGATAGAAAAATTGTTATTATACCATTGGATAGAGGAGGTCAAGGCCAACATACCGAGCATATACAATTTTAGACATGTATGGTCGTTTTTGCCAAACTTTGCAAAAAACTGTACTATAGCATAAACCCTTGACGGTAGAAAACATCGCAAAAAACTGGATGTGGGTGTGTGCGTGTATGTGCTTGTATGCGTGCATGTGCTTGTATGTGTGTGTGCGTGAATGTGTGTGCGTGTGTATCTGTGTGTGCTTGTGTATATCTGTGTGTGCGTGTATATATGTGTGTGCGCGTGTATGTGTGTGTGCGTGTATGTATGTGTGTGTGTCTCTAGATCAAACCAAATTTGGTAATGGGCTAAGTAAAACCATCTGGGACCCAAGCAGTCCCGAGCTGAGGCAAGCCGAGGCAGTTCGAGCAAACCAAGCACACACTTGCGCTCGGCCAAACTCGTCTTGACTCACCGAGTATACATTGCGCGCATTAAGTCACGGATGAGTACTGTCGGAATAATACTATTTTAAATCTCCGATATATAGTCAATCAACAATTTCATCTACAAACTACCCATTTGGAAATTCGTTGCTATATGGACGCACCTTTAGATATAAAACAATGAAATAAATAAAACCACCAGTCACATCATGAAATTGAGGACAATGGTGCACATTCAACTCGCCTGTTCGCCAATTAAAATCTCGGTGTCGTCCGTCTCCGAGTCGCCGCCCGACTCGACGTTGGCCGCATGGTTCTCCAATCGGCGATAGTGTTTCTACGGCAAAAAGAAACAAATAAAACACTTATCATCAGGCCCAATTCACACATAAGCGGCGTCGGGCGCAGGCGCGGTGTAGGCGAGGCGCAGGCGCGACGTCGCACAGGCGATTGTGATGTCCAAATGCAGTGAAGGGGTGGACATTGCACCTTATGTTTACATAGAGGCGGCGGGGAAGAGTTTCGCCTCTTCGCCTACCTTGTCTTAGGCGAAGAGACGAAGACGCGGTGATGGCGCGGCGAGAGGCACAAGGCAAATGCCCGCGCCTCGTCACCTAAGTGGGCATTGCACCACATGTTTATATAGAGGGGGCGTGAAAGCGTCGTGCCTCTCGCCGCGGTGACGAGGCGCGGGCATTTGCCTCGTGCCTCTCGCCGCGCCGGCAGGTGAAGAGGCGAAACTCTTCCACGCCGCCTCTATGTAAACATATGGTATGGTGAAATGTCCACCTCTCCACTGCATATGGACATCACAATCGCCTGTACAACGTCGCGCCTGCGCATCGCCTACACCGCGCCTCCGCCCGACGCAGCTTATGTGTGAATTAGGTCTAAGGGGCTCATGGGCTACTAATAATAGTACGCTCCTGTTTATAAGAAAATACACGGGAAGGCTTGAATAAGTAATCAAATTACGTCCCAAAAAGACTTGCGCTCTAGGGCTATATCCCATTTAGCCTTGTGGTTAGAGTTAAACATAAATAAAGGTTTTATCGAAATAATTCCTTACTTTAAGGACACCCTGTATGTTGTAAGCAATATATTAATGTTTTGAATATATATTATAAAATATGCTTACATTATCAAGAACCTTTTACATTATCAAGAACCTTGATATTTTAAAATAGATAATTTCTAGTTGTGTCACTTCTCTATCAACAGAGAGATATGTAGCATAAAATTTTGAACAAAATCGAATTGACCTTGAAATCAAAATAGAGACTAGTAGTTTAAAATGATCAGATAATGCATTAGTACAGACAGAAATGCATGCCCTATCAGGGTCAGAAGGCGTTTATATTTATATATTGTTGATATACTAGGATTATCACTGACCCTGTTTGGGCCTCACAGGGTCAGTGCTCACTGACCCTGTTAGGCCCTAACAGGGTCAGTGATGGTCCTAGTATGATATAAAAGATAATACTATCAGAACAAATACATACACGTAGAGGCGCGTGGTTTTCAGGTGCTGGTAGGCCTACATCAGTGGGACCTACTACCAGGAAGAGGTACAAAAGAAATCCAACACCTCCCATTACCAATCCTGGCACTATGAATGAATTCGCCCAATCTGTTTCCACATACTCGCCAGCAATTAGGGCACCTGAAACAAAAACAAATGTACCTTTAGAGAAGACATAGGCTCACAACTACGACAACATTGATTTTTATGTTACAGTACCATTAAGTATACAATACAATACAGTGTGTGTACAAAATGGTGCATCTAATTCCCCAGTTGTAGAGGAAAGTATGTTACTTTTTACTTTCTGTATACAGAACTGCTGATATATATTATCGTTTGCCTTCTACCTAAAGCCTTGGTTTTCTAGGAAGCGGTGTCAGCAAAAGCGGCCGTATTTCACCGTCATTTTGACGTCACACATTTCTTTTATGTATATTTAAATAAATTTGGTAATCCAGACAGCGGTATACTTCAAAGTATTGAAAAAATGTCATGAATTACACTGGAATCTGGTGGTGAGTTATTCAAATTACATATACTTAAAATGTATCTTGTAATGACGTCAAAAACGGCCGTATTTATCGACACCGCTAGGACACCAGGACTTAAATATATAAAAATATTCATACCTAAAATATTGCCTATGCTGGTATGGGAATTCCAAATACCAAAAATAAGGCCCCGTTTACCCTTGCCAAACCAATTGCCAACAACAGTGACAACACCTGGCCACCCAGTTGTCTGACAAATGCCTCCAAATACCTAAAATCATATCAAACAAAGTAACAACCAAAAATCCCATAACCTGATCCAGAGTTATACCTGTACAATCAGATAGTAGGACAGATTGTGTATGTCATAACTCTTGCCAATACCGAAAAGGTAGCTGGCCACCCCAGAAAACAGCATCCCCAGCGCCAGAAAATACCTTAAATTCACCCGCTCTGCCACAAAACCTGATGCAAACATAGCAATGGCATAGGCAAATAGAAAGGCCGAGTCTAGACTGCCTAGAAGTGCTGCGGATTGTTCATCAGTGCCATCTAGAACAAAAATAATTACATTTCATTCTTGTCTTGGCAGCCATTGCAAAGTGGGTGGAGTTAAACAATTGTCATGGCAACTAATATTTAAGAACAAAACATGATTGGTCACTGTATAAGGCACCTTACACAGTCAATAATACTGTCAATCCTAGTACTGTCAATATTTGCTTCAATCCTCCTTTTATATTTATCAAGTAATCAATTATCCAGATAAAGATCAGTATTCTCTTCATTATATCATTAATATACATGTTACGATACTGGCAATATTTTAGAATAATGAACATTTTAAACATATTGGTATACAGTTGTCATTATTCTAAAATATTGACAGTAATATTGATAATGTAAGGAGTGTTTTAAGCACCTTATATGGTCAATAATACTGTCAATACTAGTACTGTCAATATTTCCTTCAATCCTACTTTTATATTTATCAAGTAATCAAATATCCAGATCAAGATCAGTATTCTCTTCATTATATCATTAATATACATGTTACGATACTGGCAATATTTTAGAATAATGAACATTTTAAACATATTATCATACAGTTGTCATTATTCTAAAATATTGACAGTAAATATTGGATTGTTAAGGCGTCTGCTTTGTGATAATTCATTTTAAAGGATAAATAAAACGATTTTTTACTTTGTTTTTTATCACACTTGAAGTGTGATAAAAAACAAAGTAAAAAATCGTTTTATTTATCCTTTATATTGACAGTAATATTGATAATGTAAAGAGTGTTTTAAGCACCTTACATGGTCAATAATACTGTCAATACTAGTACTGTCCATAATTCCTTCAATCCTCCTTTTATATTTACATTTACATTTTAAACATATTATCATACAGTTGTCACTATTCTAAAATATTGACAGTAATATTGATAATGTAAGGAGTGTTTTAAGCACCTTACATGGTCAATAATACTGTCAATACTAGTACTGTCAATATTTCCTTCAATCCTCCTTTTATATTTATTAAGTAATCAATAATCCAGATAAAGATCAGTATTCTCTTCCTTATATCATTAATATTCATGTTACAATACTGGCAATATTTTAGAATAATGAACATTTTAAACATATTATCATACAGTTGTCACTATTCTAAAATATTGACAGTAATATTGATCATGTAAGGAGTGTTTTAAGCACCTTACATGGTCAATAATACTGTCAATACTAGTACTGTCAATATTTCCTTCAATCCTCCTTTTATATTTATCAAGTAATCAATAATCCAAATAAAGATCAGTATTCTCTTCATTATATCATTAATATACATGTTACGATACTGGCAATATTTTAGAATAATGAACATTTTAAACATATTATCATACAGTTGTCATTATTCTAAAATATTGACAGTAATATTGATAATGTAAGGAGTGTTTTAAGCACCTTACATGGTCAATAATACTGTCAATATTTCCTTCAATCCTCCTTTTATATTTATCAAGTAATCAACTATCCAGATAAAGATCAGTATTCTCTTCATTATATCATTAATATACATGTTACGATACTGGCAATATTCTAGAATAATGAACATTTTAAACATATTATCATACAGTTGTCATTATTCTAAAATATTGACAGTAATATTGATAATGTAAGGAGTGTTTTAAGCACCTTACATGGTCAATAATACTGTCAATACTAGTACTGTCAATATTTCCTTCAATCCTCCTTTTATATTTATCAAGTAATCAATAATCCAGATAAAGATCAGTATTCTCTTCCTTATATCATTAATATTCATGTTACAATACTGGCAATATTTTAGAATAATGAACATTTTAAACATATTATCATACAGTTGTCACTATTCTAAAATATTGACAGTAATATTGATCATGTAAGGAGTGTTTTAAGCACCTTACATGGTCAATAATACTGTCAATACTAGTACTGTCAATATTTCCTTCAATCCTCCTTTTATATTTATCAAGTAATCAATAATCCAAATAAAGATCAGTATTCTCTTCATTATATCATTAATATACATGTTACGATACTGGCAATATTTTAGAATAATGAACATTTTAAACATATTATCATACAGTTGTCATTATTCTAAAATATTGACAGTAATATTGATAATGTAAGGAGTGTTTTAAGCACCTTACATGGTCAATAATACTGTCAATATTTCCTTCAATCCTCCTTTTATATTTATCAAGTAATCAACTATCCAGATAAAGATCAGTATTCTCTTCATTATATCATTAATATACATGTTACGATACTGGCAATATTCTAGAATAATGAACATTTTAAACATATTATCATACAGTTGTCATTATTCTAAAATATTGACAGTAATATTGATAATGTAAGGAGTGTTTTAAGCACCTTACATGGTCAATAATACTGTCAATACTAGTACTGTCAATATTTCCTTCAATCCTCCTTTTATATTTATTAAGTAATCAATAATCCAGATAAAGATCAGTATTCTCTTCCTTATATCATTAATATTCATGTTACAATACTGGCAATATTTTAGAATAATGAACATTTTAAACATATTATCATACAGTTGTCATTATTCTAAAATATTGACAGTAATATTGATCATGTAAGGAGTGTTTTAAGCACCTTACATGGTCAATAATACTGTCAATACTAGTACTGTCAATATTTCCTTCAATCCTCCTTTTATATTTATCAAGTAATCAATAATCCAAATAAAGATCAGTATTCTCTTCATTATATCATTAATATACATGTTACGATACTGGCAATATTTTAGAATAATGAACATTTTAAACATATTATCATACAGTTGTCATTATTCTAAAATATTGACAGTAAATATTGGATTGTTAAGGCGTCTGCTTTGTGATAATTCATTTTAAAGGATAAATAAAACGATTTTTTACTTTGTTTTTTATCACACTTGAAGTGTGATAAAAAACAAAGTAAAAAATCGTTTTATTTATCCTTTATATTGACAGTAATATTGATAATGTAAAGAGTGTTTTAAGCACCTTACATGGTCAATAATACTGTCAATACTAGTACTGTCCATAATTCCTTCAATCCTCCTTTTATATTTACATTTACATTTTAAACATATTATCATACAGTTGTCACTATTCTAAAATATTGACAGTAATATTGATAATGTAAGGAGTGTTTTAAGCACCTTACATGGTCAATAATACTGTCAATACTAGTACTGTCAATATTTCCTTCAATCCTCCTTTTATATTTATCAAGTAATCAATAATCCAGATAAAGATCAGTATTCTCTTCCTTATATCATTAATATTCATGTTACAATACTGGCAATATTTTAGAATAATGAACATTTTAAACATATTATCATACAGTTGTCATTATTCTAAAATATTGACAGTAATATTGATCATGTAAGGAGTGTTTTAAGCACCTTACATGGTCAATAATACTGTCAATACTAGTACTGTCAATATTTCCTTCAATCCTCCTTTTATATTTATCAAGTAATCAATAATCCAAATAAAGATCAGTATTCTCTTCATTATATCATTAATATACATGTTATGATACTGGCAATATTTTAGAATAATGAACATTTTAAACATATTATCATACAGTTGTCATTATTCTAAAATATTGACAGTAATATTGATAATGTAAGGAGTGTTTTAAGCACCTTACATGGTCAATAATACTGTCAATATTTCCTTCAATCCTCCTTTTATATTTATCAAGTAATCAACTATCCAGATAAAGATCAGTATTCTCTTCATTATATCATTAATATACATGTTACGATACTGGCAATATTCTAGAATAATGAACATTTTAAACATATTATCATACAGTTGTCATTATTCTAAAATATTGACAGTAATATTGATAATGTAAGGAGTGTTTTAAGCACCTTACATGGTCAATAATACTGTCAATACTAGTACTGTCAATATTTCCTTCAATCCTCCTTTTATATTTATCAAGTAATCAATAATCCAAATAAAGATCAGTATTCTCTTCATTATATCATTAATATACATGTTACGATACTGGCAATATTTTAGAATAATGAACATTTTAAACATATTATCATACAGTTGTCATTATTCTAAAATATTGACAGTAATATTGATAATATAAGGAGTGTTTTAAGCACCTTACATGGTCAATAATACTGTCAATACTAGTACTGTCAATATTTCCTTCAATCCTCCTTTTATATTTATCAAGTAATCAATAATCCAAATAAAGATCAGTATTCTCTTCATTATATCATTAATATACATGTTACGATACTGGCAATATTTTAGAATAATGAACATTTTAAACATATTATCATACAGGTGTCATTATTCTAAAATATTGACAGTAATATTGATAATATAAGGAGTGTTTTAAGCACCTTACATGGTCAATAATACTGTCAATACTAGTACTGTCAATATTTCCTTCAATCCTCCTTTTATATTTATCAAGTAATCAATAATCCAAATAAAGATCAGTATTCTCTTCATTATATCATTAATATACATGTTACGATACTGGCAATATTTTAGAATAATGAACATTTTAAACATATTATCATACAGTTGTCATTATTCTAAAATATTGACAGTAATATTGATAATATAAGGAGTGTTTTAAGCACCTTACATGGTCAATAATACTGTCAATACTAGTACTGTCAATATTTCCTTCAATCCTCCTTTTATATTTATCAAGTAATCAAATATCCAGATCAAGATCAGCATTCTCTTCATTATATCATTAATATACATGTTACGATACTGGCAATATTTTAGAATAATGAACATTTTAAACATATTATCATACAGTTGTCATTATTCTAAAATATTGACAGTAATATTGATAATGTAAGGAGTGTTTTAAGCACCTTACATGGTCAATAATACTGTCAATACTAGTACTGTCAATATTTCCTTCAATCCTCCTTTTATATTTATCAAGTAATCAAATATCCAGATCAAGATCAGTATTCTCTTCATTATATCATTAATATACATGTTACGATACTGGCAATATTTTAGAATAATGAACATTTTAAACATATTATCAAACAGGTGTCATTATTCTAAAATATTGACAGTAATATTGATAATATAAGGAGTGTTTTAAGCACTTTACATGGTCAATAATACTGTCAATACTAGTACTGTCAATATTTCCTTCAATCCTCCTTTTATATTTATCAAGTAATCAATAATCCAAATAAAGATCAGTATTCTCTTCATTATATCATTAATATACATGTTATGATACTGGCAATATTTTAGAATAATGAACATTTTAAACATATTATCAAACAGGTGTCATTATTCTAAAATATTGACAGTAATATTGATAATATAAGGAGTGTTTTAAGCACCTTACATGGTCAATAATACTGTCAATACTAGTACTGTCAATATTTCCTTCAATCCTCCTTTTATATTTATCAAGTAATCAATAATCCAAATAAAGATCAGTATTCTCTTCATTATATCATTAATATACATGTTATGATACTGGCAATATTTTAGAATAATGAACATTTTAAACATATTATCATACAGTTGTCATTATTCTAAAATATTGACAGTAATATTGATAATGTAAGGAGTGTTTTAAGCACTTTACATGGTCAATAATACTGTCAATACTAGTACTGTCAATATTTCCTTCAATCCTCCTTTTATATTTATCAAGTAATCAATAATCCAAATAAAGATCAGTATTCTCTTCATTATATCATTAATATACATGTTATGATACTGGCAATATTTTAGAATAATGAACATTTTAAACATATTATCAAACAGGTGTCATTATTCTAAAATATTGACAGTAATATTGATAATATAAGGAGTGTTTTAAGCACCTTACATGGTCAATAATACTGTCAATACTAGTACTGTCAATATTTCCTTCAATCCTCCTTTTATATTTATCAAGTAATCAAATATCCAGATCAAGATCAGCATTCTCTTCATTATATCATTAATATACATGTTACGATACTGGCAATATTTTAGAATAATGAACATTTTAAACATATTATCATACAGTTGTCATTATTCTAAAATATTGACAGTAATATTGATAATGTAAGGAGTGTTTTAAGCACCTTACATGGTCAATAATACTGTCAATACTAGTACTGTCAATATTTCCTTCAATCCTCCTTTTATATTTATCAAGTAATCAAATATCCAGATCAAGATCAGTATTCTCTTCATTATATCATTAATATACATGTTACGATACTGGCAATATTTTAGAATAATGAACATTTTAAACATATTATCAAACAGGTGTCATTATTCTAAAATATTGACAGTAATATTGATAATATAAGGAGTGTTTTAAGCACTTTACATGGTCAATAATACTGTCAATACTAGTACTGTCAATATTTCCTTCAATCCTCCTTTTATATTTATCAAGTAATCAATAATCCAAATAAAGATCAGTATTCTCTTCATTATATCATTAATATACATGTTACGATACTGGCAATATTTTAGAATAATGAACATTTTAAACATATTATCAAACAGGTGTCATTATTCTAAAATATTGACAGTAATATTGATAATATAAGGAGTGTTTTAAGCACCTTACATGGTCAATAATACTGTCAATACTAGTACTGTCAATATTTCCTTCAATCCTCCTTTTATATTTATCAAGTAATCAATAATCCAGATAAAGATCAGTATTCTCTTCATTATATCATTAAGATACATGTTACGATACTGGCAATATTTTAGAATAATGAACATTTTAAACATATTATCATACAGTTGTCATTATTCTAAAATATTGACAGTAATATTGATAATGTAATGAGTGTTTTAAGCACCTTACATGGTCAATACTACTGTCAATACTAGTACTGTCAATATTTCCTTCAATCCTCCTTTTATATTTATCAAGTAATCAAATATCCAGATCAAGATCAGTATTCTCTTCATTATATCATTAATATACATGTTACGATACTGGCAATATTTTAGAATAATGAACATTTTAAACATATTATCATACAGTTGTCATTATTCTAAAATATTGACAGTAATATTGATAATATAAGGAGTGTTTTAAGCACCTTACATGGTCAATAATACTGTCAATACTAGTACTGTCAATATTTCCTTCAATCCTCCTTTTATATTTATCAAGTAATCAAATATCCAGATCAAGATCAGTATTCTCTTCATTATATCATTAATATACATGTTACGATACTGGCAATATTTTAGAATAATGAACATTTTAAACATATTATCATACAGTTGTCATTATTCTAAAATATTGACAGTACTATTGATAATGTAAGGAGTGTTTTAAGCACCTTACATGGTCAATAATACTGTCAATACTAGTACTGTCAATATTTCCTTCAATCCTCCTTTTATATTTATCAAGTAATCAAATATCCAGATCAAGATCAGTATTCTCTTCATTATATCATTAATATACATGTTACGATACTGGCAATATTTTAGAATAATGAACATTTTAAACATATTATCAAACAGGTGTCATTATTCTAAAATATTGACAGTAATATTGATAATATAAGGAGTGTTTTAAGCACCTTACATGGTCAATAATACTGTCAATACTAGTACTGTCAATATTTCCTTCAATCCTCCTTTTATATTTATCAAGTAATCAAATATCCAGATCAAGATCAGTATTCTCTTCATTATATCATTAATATACATGTTACGATACTGGCAATATTTTAGAATAATGAACATTTTAAACATATTATCATACAGTTGTCATTATTCTAAAATATTGACAGTAATATTGATAATGTAAGGAGTGTTTTAAGCACCTTACATGGTCAATAATACTGTCAATACTAGTACTGTCAATATTTCCTTCAATCCTCCTTTTATATTTATCAAGTAATCAAATATCCAGATCAAGATCAGTATTCTCTTCATTATATCATTAATATACATGTTACGATACTGGCAATATTTTAGAATAATGAACATTTTAAACATATTATCATACAGTTGTCATTATTCTAAAATATTGACAGTAATATTGATAATGTAAGGAGTGTTTTAAGCACCTTACATGGTCAATAATACTGTCAATACTAGTACTGTCAATATTTCCTTCAATCCTCCTTTTATATTTATCAAGTAATCAAATATCCAGATCAACATCAGTATTCTCTTCATTATATCATTAATATACATGTTACGATACTGGCAATATTTTAGAATAATGAACATTTTAAACATATTATCATACAGTTGTCATTATTCTAAAATATTGACAGTAATATTGATCATGTAAGGTGCCTTTATAAGGCACCTTACACAATCAATAATACTGTCAGTCCTAGTACTGTCAGTATTTGCTTCAATCCTCCTTTTATATTTATCAAGTAATCAATTTTCAGGATAAACATCAGTATTTTCTTCATTCCATCATTATATACCTTACACGATAAGTAATACCATCAATATTTTAGAATAATAAACATTTGAAACATATTATTGTACAGTAATAGTGTCATTATTTTAAAATATTGACAGTATTATTGATAATGTAAGATGCCTTTATGAGCTGAACATATCAATATGTGACTCCAGAAACTTGTTTCAAGTTTCTTTACAAATCTAGTAGAATGTAATTCAAGCTTAAATACAATTGTACATGTATGTAGAACATAGAAATATTTCATGTATGTAGAACATAGAAATATGTCATGTACATACATAGAAATAATTGAGTGAGTTTGAGAATTCATTTCAATAGCAAGCATCTGTTTTACATTCTATTTAAAGGCTTTAACATTATATCCGATATTCATCATCATTCTATTAGTGTAATAGAAAATAATCACAATGTACTCTGATATTATGACTTATAAAATAATCACAATGTACTCTGATATTATGACTTATAAGTTTTTGATAAAGATTAAAACATACCAAATGGAGCCCAATCACACCAAGTTGAATCATTAACTGGCAGCCCTCCAGGCCTTGGTGTTACCGAGCTGCAATTCTGATGCAGCACCACCTTCACCACAGAAATGGTTTTACGAGACATATGATAGCACATGTATGCTATATAAGTCAGGAACAGCACACTGGATTTGTAGCTGCATTAAAAATAAAAACAATAAATGGTGAAACAAAGAAACAGATGAATCTGCTCACCATAGTTCTCGATTGAAGTGCAACCTTGGACAACAGTTGGTGATCCTCTGCAAGAACCGCACGCCCACAGGGATCTCCCGCAACGCGTAACTCATTCTCGTTTGATTAATTAATACTGATAAATTTCGAGCTCCAGGGCACTGTTGCAATAAAGAAAACAAAACAAAAAAACAAGAATGAAAAAGACTCACTGATTGATGTTCACTGCATACCTATGGGGATTATTAAATGCGGGGGATCACAGTTAAACTATCACGACCGGTTACTCATGGTTCCTTTGTGTTTCACGCGATTGTAAGGACGAAACACCATAACTGACAGCAATGACAACACGACTGACACATGGCTTATGTCATTTACGAAACGCGCAAGCGTATTAATTGCAGTTCAATGCGATCAGCAGCTGAAATATTAGCGGTTACTAAAAATTTTCATCAATATAAATCTATATAGAATACTTAAATATATTCATTTACAATACATATAATTGTTTTATTATTAATTTATATGAAATATATTCAGGGTTTTGAATAATTCTTAAAAAAAACTTCATTCACACCTGTGCTGTTTCTATTGAACGCACCCTGAATATTATTAGACAAAGCGACGCCATCTGATTGGTCGGTTTGAACAAACGCGGGATATTTAAAACAGCCCCACGTAAATCATTGTTTGTTGTAGGTGATTACGGTTTTATTGTTCACTAACGAGTGCCCAATTAGAAGCTCTTTGGATATCAATTAAAAAATAATAAAAAAAATACTGTATCCCCGCCTCGGATTATCGCTTACGCAAACAAGGTCGACGGGTGCGTGCCTTTCAAGGTATTTCCTAATCGAGCTAGCTAGAAGTTTACATTAACATTGTGCTGATAATAGCGGCATTCGGTGATAGCAGACTGCGAATTTTGCAAAATTGATAATAGAAACATTGCAGGTTTTACAATAAATGTACAATAACAGCATTTAAAAAAAAAACATTGCGAAATAATTCAGACCTTTGACCTGGTAATTAAAGGTCATTTAAGTGATTGTTAATCAATATAAAAGGTGTGATTAAAGTATGGGATACTGTTTTTCTCAAGAATATAAATCCAATAATGGATATGTAAATAGTATAGATGATTTCGATTTCATTTGGGAGCTCCTCTAGCATGAGAAATGCTACCGAAGTAGCTTAGGTATCAATTAAGTATTTTGGTTTTACAAAAATCCACATGTGAAGTGAAAAATCAAGCCAAATCTGTTGATTTAAGTGTATCCTGATGTCCTTCATGGACAGATTGAGATATTTGTGTAAATCCTTCAACATTTGTAAGGTGCTTTCATTGGCAATATAATCCTGTAAACAGATTTTTTGGATAAAGATTGAAACATACCAACTGGAGCTTAATCACACCAAGTCGAATCATTAACAGGCAGCCCCCCAGGCTTTGGTGTTACCGAGCTGCAATTCTGATGCAGCACCACCTTCACCACAGAAATGGTCTTTCGAGACATACAATAGCACATGTATGCTATATATTATGATAAAGAGATTTAATAATATTGATGAATATTCTCAGATAAACTTCGTGGCCTTGGTGTTAACGAGCTGCAATTCTGATGGAGCACTACCTTCACCAAAGATATGGTCTTTCAAGACATATGATAGCAATGTATGCTATATATGATGATAAAGAGATTTAATAATATTGATGAATATTCTCAGATAAACTTCGTGGCCTTGGTGTTAACGAATTGCAATTCTGATGCAGCACCACAGAAATGGTCTTTCAAGACATATGAAAGCACATGTATGCTATATATTATGATACAACAGATTTAATAATATTGATGAGAATTCTCAGATAAACATAGTTTCTTTTGCTAGAACAAAGTTTTAGTGAAAATCGTATAAATTAAAAACTGTTTCCGCAAGGATAATTTGTGCCTTCTTGCATTTTTGAAAGTGATCACATCAGAAATAAGTTGATCCATTTAAAACTTCAAAAGGCACCTCAATATATCATTAGGTTTTTCACCAACATTCTTTAAATCTATCAATAGCTATTGAACCCATAAGTATTCGTTGTTATAACAATAAATAAATTATCTAGGGAATGCAGTTACTTTAGATTCTCTCTATTGGAAACACTGAAATATTAAACAAAAGGTGTCATCAAAGCTCCAATCACAAGTGCTATTCAAGGATTTTGACATTTGTTTTGGCATATTCTGTCATGATGACATTTTAAATTTACCCATTCAATAGTTTATGAGACCTATAAAGTTTATAGGATGTTGGTGAATACAGGCATATATGTTTGAAGTGAAGAAACAACTTTTCAAGTGCATTCCGATGTCCTTCAAAAATGGATTGAGATATTCGTATACTAAAGAAAAAGTTTGAAAACAAATAATGTTCAGAACATACACACTATAACCAGAAGTCTGGTATATTGGCAGGAGTAAGGATTATTATGTGTAACATTTTGCATAGGTAAATTAAAAAATTATTAAAATTTTATTTGTCTCCGCATTATTATAAATTAGTGCAATTTAAGTCATACTCATCTCGCTTGTGCTATTATTTTTTTTTACAATCGATCCCTATATGTAAATCTATATATAACTATATATAAAACTTAATTGCTAGTCATAAAAATAAAATCGTACGACGTCCAAAAATATACACAACGTTGCCTAGCGTAAATTCTTGTCCACACTTATTAAACATATTTACGTGAAAACGTTCAGGTTTATTAATTTAAACATTACATTTGTGTCTAAATTAATCATTATATTAATAAATGTCGACTCGACTTACGTATTACTTAAACCTTTGGAATCTCGACAAAGTGGATTAAGACGAACACTATACAACGGATTATCGACAATTATAAAATGTGTGTGTGCAAATGTAGGCCGAGATTATAAATGTAGTGAGTTGAGTGTGTTGTCGGTGGCCCGATGAGCGGTCCCAGATTAGGCCCGAGTAATTAATGTTGGGCTCGGAAATTTCTGCAAAAACCAATAAATTAGCACAACTTGATCACATAACCATTGCCTAGTGCATCAATGACAGCTTTGCTCTCATATGAGAGCAAAGCTGTTATTAAGGTCACATGGTCAAAAATCCTAGTACTGTCAATATTTACTTGAATCCTCCTTTTATATTTATCAAGTAATCAATAAAGATAAGAAGTAAAGATCAGTATTGTCTTCATTACATCATTAATATACATTACATGATGAGTAATATCAAGTAATCAATAAAGATAAGAAGTAAAGATCAGTATTTTCTTCATTACATCATTAATATACATTACACGATGAGTAATATCAAGTAATCAATAAAGATAAGAAGTAAAGATCAGTATTTTCTTCATTACATCATTAATATACATTACACAATGAGTAATATCAAATAATCAATAAAGATAAGAAGTAAAGATCAGTATTCTCTTCATTACATCATTAATATACATTACACAATGAGTAATATCAAGTAATCAATAAAGATAAGAAGTAAAGATCAGTATTCTCTTCATTACATCATTAATATACATTACATGATGAGTAATATCAAGTAATCAATAAAGATAAGAAGTAAAGATCAGTATTTTCTTCATTACATCATTAATATACATTACACAATGAGTAATATCAAGTAATCAATAAAGATAAGAAGTAAAGATCAGTATTCTCTTCATTACATCATTAATATACATTACACAATGAGTAATATCAAGTAATCAATAAAGATAAGAAGTAAAGATCAGTATTTTCTTCATTAAATCATTAATAGACATTATACAATGAGTAATATCAAGTAATCAATAAAGATAAGAAGTAAAGATCAGTATTTTCTTCATTACATCATTAATATACATTACATGATGAGTAATATCAAGTAATCAATAAAGATAAGAAGTAAAGATCAGTATTCTCTTCATTACATCATTAATATACATTACACAATGAGTAATATCAAGTAATCAATAAAGATAAGAAGTAAAGATCAGTATTTTCTTCATTAAATCATTAATAGACATTATACAATGAGTAATATCAAGTAATCAATAAAGATAAGAAGTAAAGATCAGTATTCTCATCATTACATCATTAATATACATTACACAATGAGTAATATCAAGTAATCAATAAAGATCAGAAGTAAAGATCAGTATTTTCTTCATTACATCATTAATATACATTACACGATGAGTAATATCAAGTAATCAATAAAGATAAGAAGTAAAGATCAGTATTCTCTTCATTACATCATTAATATACATTACACAATGAGTAATATCAAGTAATCAATAAAGATAAGAAGTAAAGATCAGTATTCTCTTCATTACATCATTAATATACATTACACAATGAGTAATATCAAGTAATCAATAAAGATAAGAAGTAAAGATCAGTATTTTCTTCATTACATCATTAATATACATTACACAATGAGTAATATCAAGTAATCAATAAAGATAAGAAGTAAAGATCAGTATTCTCTTCATTACATCATTAATATACATTACACGATGAGTAATATCAAGTAATCAATAAAGATAAGAAGTAAAGATCAGTATTTTCTTCATTACATCATTAATATACATTACACAATGAGTAATATCAAGTAATCAATAAAGATAAGAAGTAAAGATCAGTATTCTCTTCATTACATCATTAATATACATTACACAATGAGTAATATCAAGTAATCAATAAAGATAAGAAGTAAAGATCAGTATTCTCTTCATTACATCATTAATATACATTACACGATGAGTAATATCAAGTAATCAATAAAGATAAGAAGTAAAGATCAGTATTCTCTTCATTACATCATTAATATACATTACACAATGAGTAATATCAAGTAATCAATAAAGATAAGAAGTAAAGATCAGTATTTTCTTCATTACATCATTAATATACATTACACAATGAGTAATATCAAGTAATCAATAAAGATAAGAAGTAAAGATCAGTATTTTCTTCATTACATCATTAATATACATTACATGATGAGTAATATCAAGTAATCAATAAAGATAAGAAGTAAAGATCAGTATTCTCTTCATTACATCATTAATATACATTACACAATGAGTAATATCAAGTAATCAATAAAGATAAGAAGTAAAGATCAGTATTCTCTTCATTACATCATTAATATACATTACACAATGAGTAATACTGTCAATATTTTAGAATAATCAACATTTTAAACATATTATAGTACAGTAATACTGTCATTATTCTGAAATATTGACAGTAATATTGATCATGTAAGGTACCTTATTGATGCAGTTGTCAATGACATAACTAACATCCATTACACAGTTTAGAGACTTACCTGAAAACTGCTAAAACCAGTGTGGCGAGTAGTGCCACTGTGCTAGTTGAGAGTGTGGCAGCATCTCCATACCTCGCCTGGCCACATGCAGGGGGGCAAACAGGGATAATCGATTCTACATGATGAAACAAAAAACTACAATTTAGCAAACCATGCCCAAAAAAAAACATCAACAGTACAGTAATATATCAACAGTGGAATGGTAAAATGTTGTACCCCACAAAACCTCAACTTAAAAATTATTATTTTTATATAAATTGTTTCAATAAAGTCAATAAGAGTCATCAGAACTCAATTTTAAGTTAAGTGCACCACTCACAGCAGTCTTCAAGTTGAATTAACTGAAATAGTAAAGTGTGTTCAAATGTTAGCTTAAAATCTTTTATAACCGAGGCTTATAATTGAGTTCATCATACATTTTTGGACATGAATTACATACAAAATATTAAAATTGCATCATGATGAGTTGGTATTTGAGGCTTATAATTGAGTTCTTCATTCATTTTTGGACATGAATTATATAAAAAGAAATAAAATTGCAACATGATGAATAGGTATTTATACAGAAATATGTGACAATACAAATTTCAACTTATAGAACCCATATCTTTGAAGACAATGAAGTTATCTCATATCATATCACATCATTAGCGTTTTTGAAATTGAGTTCATAATACATTTTTGAACTGTAACAAAAAAATATTCTGAAATTAGATAATGAGGAACCGGTTTCTTTGCCAGAAAAGGCTGATAACATAAATTTTAAATTTAATATGCCATTTCTTTGAAGATAATGAAGATATATCATAAGGGTTTTTGTAATTTGGATCTTCATACATTTCATTTAACACAAAAAAATCTAAAATTGCATCATGATGAATCGTATTTTCAGCTGGAATGTGTGATAATACAAACTGCAACTTATATAATCCATATCATTGAAGATAATGAAGATATCTCATTTGAGTTTTTGTGTCATTGAGTCATTTGAGTTCCTAATATATCTTTGAACCAGTGTACCAACAGAAATCCTAAATATACATAATGAGAAACCGTTTTCCTTACCACAAAAGACTGATAATATAAATTTGAAATTTAATAAGTCATATCTTTGAAGATATATCACTAAGGTCTTTAGAGTTTTTAAAATTGAGTTCTTAACACATTTCTTGACTAGTGTAATAAATAAAAACCGCGAATTACATAATAAGGAACAGTTTTCATTAGCAGAAAATAATGGTAATACAAATTTCAAATTAAACAAAGCTATATCTTTGAAGATATTAAAGATATCTCATTGGGGTTTTCATAATTGATTTTTCATACATATTTAAATAAGAATAACACAAAAAACCTTAAAATTGGATCATGATGAATATGTATTTTTGCAGGAATGTGTGATAAAACGATTTTCAAATTTCACAAGTCATATCTTTGAAGATAATGAAGATATCTCATTGCAGTCTTTACAATTGAGTTTTTCATACATTTTTAAACAATAATAACATAAGAAATCTTGAAATTGCATTATGGTGAATAGGTATTTTTGCAGGAATGTGTGGTAATAACAATTTCAATTTTTGCCAGCTATATCTTTCAAGATAATGAAGATAACTCATTGGAGTCTTTATAATTGAGATTTTCATACATTTTTAGACAATAACACAAAAAAAATTAAAATTGCATCATGATGAATAGGTATTTTTGAGGAATGTATAATAAAACATATTTCAACTTTTACAAGGTATATCTTTGAGGATAATGAAGAAAACTCATTGGAGTCTTTATAATTGAGTTTTTCATACATTTTTAGACAAGAATAACACAAAAAACCTTAAAATTGCATCATGATGAATAGGTATTTTTTGCAGGAATGTGTAATAAAACATATTTCAAATTTCACAAGCCATATCTTTGAAGATAATGAAGATATCTCTTTTCGGTCTTTATAATTGAGTTTTTCATACATTTTTTAAGCAACAATAACATAGAAAATCTTGAAATTGCATTATGGTGAATAGGTATTTTTGCTGGAATGTGTGATAATACAAATTTCAACTTTAACAAGCTATATCTTTGAAGATAATGAAGATAACTCATTGGAGTCTTTATAATTGAGTTTTTCATACATTTCTAGAGAAGAATAACATAAAAAAATCTTAAAATTGCTCTATGATGAATAGGTATTTTTGCAGGAATGTGTGATAATAAAAATTTCAACTTTTACAAGCTATATCTTTGAAGATAATGAAGATAACTCATTGGAGTCTTTATAATTTAGTTTTCCATACATTTATAGACAAAAATAACACAAAAAGTCTTAAAATTGCATCATGATGAATGTGTATTTTTGCAGGAATGGGGATTAAAATAATTTTCCAATTTCCCAAGCCATATCTTTGAAGATAATGAAGATATTTCATTGCGGTATTAATAATTCAATTTTTCATACATATTTAAACAAGAATAACATAAAAATTCTTAAAATTGTATCATGATGAATAGGTATTTTTGCAGGAATGTGTGATAATACAAATTTCAACTTTTACAGGCTATATCTTTGAAGATAACTCATAGCAGTCTATATAATTGAGTTTTTCATAAATTTTTAGGCAAGAATAGCACAAAAAAATTTAAAATTGCATCATGATGAATAGGTATTTTTGCAGGAATGTGTAATAAAACATATTTCAAATTAAACAAGTCATATCTCTGAAGATAATGAAGATATCCCTTTTCGGTCTTTACAATTGAGTTTTTCGTACATTTAAAAAAAAGAATAACATAAGAAATTTTGAAATTGCATTATGATGAATAGATATTTTTGCAGGAATGTGTGAAAAACAAATTTCAAGTTTCACAAGTCATATCTTTGAAGATAATAAAGATACCTCCATTGGAGTCTTTATAATTGAGTTTTTCATACATTTTTAGATAAGAGTAACACAAAAAATCTTAAAATTGCATAATGATGAATAGATATTTTTGCAGGAATGTGTGATAAAACAATTTTCAAATTTCGCAAGACATATCTTTGAAGATGATGAAGATATCTCATTGCAGTCTTTATAATTGAATTTTTCATACATATTTAAAAAAGAATAACATAAAAATTCCTAAAATTACATCATGAGGAATAGGTATTTGTGCAGAAATTTGTGATAAAAGATATTTCAACTTTTACTTGCTATATCTTTGAAGATAATGAAGATAACTCATTGGAGTCTTTATAATTGAGTTTTTCATACATTTTTAGACAAGAATAACACACAAAAAACTTCAAATTGCATCATGATGAATAGATACTTTTACAGAAATTTGTGATAAAACAAATTTAAACTTTCACATGCCATATCTTTGAAGATGATGAAGATATCTCTTTTTGGTCTTTATAATTGAGTTATTCATACATTTTTAAACAAGAATAACATAAGAAATCTTGAAAGTGCATTATGGTGAATAGGTATTTTTCAGGAATGTGTGATAATACCAATATCAACTTTTCCAAGCTATATCTTTGAAGATAACTCATTGGAGTCTTTATAATTAAGTTTTTCATACATTTTTAGGCAAGAATAACAGAAAAAAACTTCAAATTGCATCATGATGAATAGGTACTTTTACAGGAATTTGTGATAAAACAAATTTAAACTTTCACAAGCCATATTTTTGAAGATAATGAAGATATTTCTTTTCGGTCTTTAGAATTGAGTTTTACTTACATTTTTAAACAAGAATAATATAAGAAATCTTGAAATTGCATTATGGTGAATAGGTATTTTTGCAGGAATGTGTGATAATACCAATTTCAACTTTTGCAAGCTATATCTTTGAAGATAATGAAGATAACTCATTGGAGTCTTTATAATTGAGTTTTTCATACATTTCTAGACAAGAATAACACAAAAAAAACTTCAAATTGCATCATGATGAATAGGTACTTTTACTGGAATTTGTGATAAAACAAATTTAAACTTTCACAAGCCATATCTTTGAAGATAATGAAGATATCTCTTTTGGTCTTTATAATTGAGTTATTCATACATTTTTAAACAAGAATAACATAAGAAATCTTGAAATTGCATTATGGTGAATAGGCATTTTTGCAGGAATATGTGATAATACCAATTTCAACTTTTGAAAGCAGTATCTTTAAAGATAATGAAGATATCTCTTTTTGATCTTTATAATTGAGTTTATCATACATTTCTCAACAAAAATAACATAAGAAATCTTGAAATTGCATTATGGTGAATAGGTATTTTTGCAGGAATGTGTGATAATACCAATTTCAACTTTTGCAAGCTATATCTTTAAAGATAATGAAGATATCTCTTTTCGGTCTTTATAATTGAGTTTTTCATACATTTTTAGACAAGAATAACACACAAAAAACTTCAAATTGCATCATAATGAATAGGTACTTTTACTGGAATTTGTGATAAAACAAATTTAAACTTTCACAGGCCGTATCTTTGAAGATAATGAAGATATCTCTTTTTGATCTTTATAATTGAGTTTATCATACATTTTTCAACAAAAATAACTTAAGAAATCTTGAAATTGCATTATGGTGAATAGGTATTTTTGCAGGAATGTGTTATAATACCAATTTCAACTTTTGCAAGCCATATCTTTGAAGATAATGAAGATATATCATTGGAGTCTTTATAATCTAGTTTTTCATAAATTTATAGACAAGAATAACACAAAAAGTCTTAAAATTGCTACATGATGAATAGGTACTTTTACAGGAATTTGTGATAAAACAAATATAAACTTTCACAAGCCATATCTTTGAAGATAATGAAGATATCTCTTTTCGGTCTTTATAATTGAGTTTTTCATACATGTTAAGACAAGAATAACACAAAAAAACTTCAAATTGCATCATGATGAATAGGTACTTATACAGGAATTTGTGATAAAATAAATTTAAACTTTCACATGCCATATCTTTGAAGATAATGAAGATATCTCTTTTTGGTCTTTATAATAGAGTTTTTTATACATTTTTAAACAAGAATAACATAAGAAATCTTGAAATTGCATTATGGTGAATAGATATTTTTGCAGGAATGTGTGATAATACCAATTTCAACTTTTGCAAGCTATATCTTTAAAGATAATGAAGATATCTCTTTTCGGTCTTTATAATTGAGTTTTTCATACATGTTAAGACAAGAATAACACAAAAAAACTTCAAATTGCATCATGATGAATAGGTACTTATACAGGAATTTGTGATAAAATAAATTTAAACTTTCACATGCCATATCTTTGAAGATAATGAAGATATCTCTTGTTGGTCTTTATAATAGAGATTTTTATACATTTTTAAACAAGAATAACATAAGAAATCTTAAAATTGCATCATGATGAATAGGTACTTTTACACGAATTTGTGATAAAACAAATTTCATCTTTTACAAGCTATAACTTTGAAGATAATGAAGATATTTCATTGCGGTCCTTATAATTGAGTTATTCATACATTTTTTAAACCAGAATAACATAAGAAATCTTGAAATTGCATTATGATAAATAGGTGTTTTTGCAGGAATGTGTGATAATACAAATTTCAACTTTTATAAGCCATATCCTTCAGGATAATGAAGATATCTCATTGGACTTTTAAGTTTAGATTGAGATTTTATGTTTAGAACTCCTTCGATAGCTCATGCCCCGTGCTGAATTTGGCAGCCCGCGTGCATACAACCTTGCACACCTCGCTAGGACCGGTCCTGCCTGCATACAATGTGTCTGGCAGAAAGCTAGCTATGTAGAGGGTGCAATGAAGAACTAGAAAAGGTGGAGCATGTATTATGCGACTGTCCTGGGGAGCAATTCCTGCAATCACTCGTTTCAAACGTATTCGTTTAACTCGCATAATACGGACAATTTACGTTGTGAGCTCGCAAGATAATAGAATTTTGGTTTACTAGCCTCAAATGAGGTGGACCGACACTATCAAGGCAACAACCAGCAGCACGATAACACAAGTAACAAAGGAATCCGGGAACGGGGAAAGATGGCGGAATATTGTACGAAGAGCGACAGCAAAAGAGTAAACCATAATCACGACCTCGCTGAAAAGAGAGAAAACGAAGAAGAAGAAGCCTCAAAAACATGAACAATCCAACATTCCATTATTGAACGAACTCTAAAAATGAATTGCCCGTATTTTGCAAAGCGACTGTGAATGTTCAAAATGAGTGGTATCAGGAGTCCCTGCTCTAGTTAGTACTAGGGAGAGTGCTGGCCAAAATTGGCATCTCCTTACCTGCCAGAATCCTTCAGGATTGATTTATGGCACAAGTCAGTGAAATCAATGGCCTGAATGTTCGAAATGAGTGGTATCAGGAGTCGAACCCCTGCTCTAGTAAGCATTAATGGGAGTTCTGGCCAGCATTGGCATACCCTCACCTATCAGAATCCTGCAGGATTGATTTATGGCCTAAGTAAGTGACCTGAATTCAATGGCTTAAGTGTTTGTAGAAATGCTACCTTTCAGCCAACTATCCAGAACTATCGAAAACCACCCTTTGAGTACTGAGTACAGAAATTAAATTAAATCACTGACATACGCTCCGTTTAAATTAAAACTTAAAAACCTGCTGCTGAACAACAAAATCAAAATGCAATAGTAGAAGAAAAACAAATAGTTTAGACACGGACACAGAGAATATCAAACGCAAACCCTCAATACCCACAGCCAGAGGAGGAATCAAAACCACAAACCTCGAGGACTGAGGGAAGAAACCACCAGATATACAAATGATTTAAATTTTACTTTCCATTCTAACGTTAATGATTTTCTTCAAAGTAAACAGCCGATCTTTGTTATTGTTTGATCAGCTGATTGCATTAAAATCATATTATTTTAGTCATTTCTACAATAATGCGCGATTATTAATGTACTTTTAAGGTATTAATAATATAACCTTGGCCCTATAGTCATGTCCAAGATGAAAAAACAAATGTTATGCAAACAAATGCCCTACTAAATGTAGTTCATTTCCTGCCACCAGATGGAGTATCAGCCGGCTTGAATCGCCAATATAATTATGGTTATGTTGTATATGTATGGAGAAAAAAAAGAGTAAAAAATCACATGCGGCTTACGTTTAGATATAAAAAATCATTCAACATACACGCACATCCACGCACAACAACATCGCGCATTCATAAAACAACCAAACTCAAACCTACCGAATAACTCCACTCTTCCCTCAGCTGATCCCAGCTTGTTGGACGCTTTGCACACGTACTGCCCGTACTGCCTCTTCTCAATCGTGATTACCCTGATGGTGGTGTCGGTGAACTCATCAGCGGTGGCGAAGTGGCTGCAATTCACACCAGTTTAGCAAAAACGTTTATTTCCGAAGACTATTAATATCAATTGTATTAATGGTAATTATTTTTAAGACTTTTTTTTTGAAAGTGAAGATTTACCTTATGCTGTAATGCTGATTTGTCGACAGGGTGACCTCATCTTTCACCCAGATTATGGCTGGGGGCGGGTAGGCGACCACGTGGCACTCTAAATCCATATCGTACTGCAAGGCCTGGCCTAGACGCGGCCTGGGCACTGTGACGACCGGCGCGAACTCAACTTCCACAGCAATGTTACCTAGGAAAGTAATTGGACAGTTTTAGCGTCAGGCGGTTTTCTCAGATTCGGTAGTTGAGCATGATATGAATGGCACAAATCATACGAGCCGATTCCCACATCAAGCAGTATAGGAAACCATGCACAGCCCTTTAGAGGAGGTCTGATGCCCACAGGAAACCACCAATATGACTTGCAAAATTTCACTAATATGACTTGCAAAAACCAAAAGCGGTACTAGGAGTCTAAACCGCCAGTAGTGATGGGGGATTTCGAGAACCCGCGAACAGCTGTTCTCGGTTATTTTCAAAAGACGTTGTACTCCATTCTTGAAAAGTTCTCGAGAACATGAGCGAGAATCGAGAACAGAAAATCGAGAACTTAATTAACCAAGAACTTGAGCGAGAATTTTAATTAACCGAGAACTCTTGCCCTTCAGTGCTCGATAGGGGGATCTCTGTTCTCTGTACTCGATACCTTAGTAAACTGTTCTCGGTTCTTGTTTTCTAGTACTCGATTCAAAGTTCTAGTATTCTCCACTAGTTCTGGAGATCGAATTTCTCGATTCTCCACTAGTTCTGGAGATCGAATTTCTCGATTCTCCACTAGTTCTGGAGATCGAATTTCTCGATTCTCCACTAGTTCTGGAGATCGAACTTCTCGATTCTTCACTAGTTTTTAGACTTAAGGTTTATAAATAAGCTAGGCGATTGTAGATAAGGGCTTATTGTAGTTTTGAGTGTCCACAAGTCTACACACCAAAAACTATTGTCTCCCTTTAACTTGCAGCATCCAAAATTATAAAAAACTAATGATAAGTAAAGGATGGAAGGTGGCGCATTTGACGGTGGTCTGTGAACTACCTAGGGGGTATACGGCTTTGCGAGCTACTTACGTCTGGCCCCCTTGCCGACTCCGTTCTCTGCGACGCAGTAGTACGTGCCTCTGTCCTCTTTGCGAATTTGCCGCACGTTCAGTGTGTTGCCGCGGTAAATCGAGCTACCTGATGGCAGGATGGCGTTGTTCTCTCTGCGCCAGCTGATCCTGGGCATGGGGTAGCCGCTTGCGTAGCAGTCCAGTTGCACGGCTGAGGAAAAATAATGAATAATAGTATCAGTAGGATGAAAACAATAGGAATAGTATATTAATCAATAAACATCTAACATGACTAAGTCAGTAAATGTAATTTAAGGGGTTAAACCACCTTAAGATTCTCAGAAAATCGATTTTTTTTGGGGGTTAAATAAAAAGAAATGTAACTTTATAGGGCTATCAGCCGTGAGGCTTATCCACCTGTCAAGGGAGAAGCTCAGAGGAGTTTAATCACCCGGTGTTTACCTTAACCCTCTAATACCCAACTCCTCCTCAAGGCGGACCACGTTTAACCGCTTATAACCATGCATTTACATATTTTACAGCTTCTATGCCCAACGTCTCAAGGCGGGCATACCTTTAGCAGGTGTACCAAGTGACGGTATACCGATAGCCAATACTTGAATTCAGATTCTTTCATACATAGATCATCAGTCTTCCAATTATATGAGGAACATTTTTTTGTGACGATAAAAAACTTGGGCATTATAACCCTCTAATGCCCAAGTTTATTTATCGTCACAGATACACAAAAATCCTCTGGTGTAACTCCTTACAGGGTCTAACAAGTACAAGCAAGATTAAATCTGCAGCATAATCATGATAGAACAATACACAAATTTATCTCCCTACTGCCTCCAAGACATATTTTAACTAACCTTCGCCTTCAGACACAACTAGTGACCTTGTAGAATTATCAGAGATGACAGGTGGCCTCCTGACATACACTTGCACCTCAGCTGTTATCTTGTTATTCACTGATATGAGCACTTGGCATTTGTAGGTGCCTGCATCTGTTTCCTGGATGTCCTTTATTTGCAAAGTGTAGGTTGAACTGTCCTAAAAGATATTACATGGTGAATTATGGATTGTCCATAATGATAAGTACAGATAACAGAGGGTAAAATGTACACACAGTCCACACCACCACAGAACATCATGGCTCAAGAACCTCTGCCAATGTTATGGATAAAGTACAATGTCCCTATTTCAAAAAGCTGCAGATAAAATACAAATCATGAATTTGGTTGCGTTGACAACCTTTGGAGGGCATGACACATGAAGAAGTGAAGCCATTTTATTTTCAGAATAAATGACATGGCCATAAATAACAGGATTGTACAATTAACTAATAAAAACTATCATACCTTGTCATAACGTAGTGAAAACCTTGAGTCCTGCAGAATCAAGGTGGAAAGCGTTGAAATGGGCACAATGTTGGAGTTACTAGGATCATATTTCAGCCACAACACTGGGTAATCCTGAGGATATTGGACTGAGCACACCAGATTCACTGTGCCACCAATATCGGTGATTTGCTCCTGTGTAATGTAGGAAATCGTTGGTGATCTTTGAGTACTACCTAAAACAAATTCACATTTAGAATTACAACAAAAAACTTTTATAGGGTAAAGCGTGACACTCAAGCTCAGTTGGTATTTATATTAACTTCACAGAAAAAGCATGAAAAATCAACTGTGATGGGGTTTGAACCTTTGCTACTATAATACTAGTTTTTTGTTGTTGTCCAATATATCAAAATCTGTCTCATATGGAGCTCCATATGAGACAGATTTTGATCTATTGGACAACAACAAAAAAACTATTATTATCAGGCAAAATTTGCAAATCATTTTTCTTTAGCTAGCTTTAACTTGAAGGAAATGTGAGGAAATGTAGGGAAATGTGAGAAAATGTGGAAAGATTAGGGAAAATGTGGAGAAATATGAGAATTTGTCAAAATGTCAAGGGACTTTACGTTGATTTTGGAGGTTAGTACTTGCATATAATCTTAGCACAGAGGTTGAATGATAAAAGATGTTATTGCATCCCTTGGTGTCTCTACTACTGTTGATTTGTTGAATAATAGTGGGATATCTATAGGATGGACAAAGAAAATCATTAAAATAATTACATGATTTTCATACATGTCCATGAAAAATAAAACTAATGTAATGATTAAAAACAAAACAATGGCTGTATATATGTATTTTGAACATATTTATAGACTAGTTAAATCAATCAAGTTATGTGTAAACATAACTTGATTGATGTGACTAATAATAATAATAATAAAGTTAGGCTTAGTTAATTACAATGATTGTATATATGTATTTCGGACATATTTATAGATAAGTTACATCGATCAAGTTTTGTGTAAACATAACTTGATAAATGTAACTAATAATAATAAAGTTAGACTTACTAAATTACATTGATTTGTTATACACAACAATAATGCCTGTATTCACCAACATCCCATAAACTTTATAGGTACCATAAGTTATTGAATGGAAAAATTGACAACATCATTGTGACAGAATATGCCAAAACAAATGTCACAACACCTTGAATAGCGCTTGCAATTGGAGCTTTGACAACACCTTTTGTTTAATTATTCAGTGTTTGCAATAGAGATAATCTAAAGAAACTACATTCCCTAGATAATGTATTTAGTTGCTATAACAATGAATACTTATAAGGCACCTTACATGGTCAATAATACTGTCAATGCTAGTACTGTCAATATTTGCTTCAATCCTCCTTTTATATTTATCAAGTAATCAATTATCCAGATAAAGATCAGTATTCTCTTCATTACATCATTAATATACATTACACAATGAGTAATACTGGCGATATTTTATAATAATGAACATTTTAAACATATTATCCTACAGTAATACTGTCATTATTCTAAAATATTGACAGTATTATTGATCGTGTAAGGTGCCTTTATGGATTCAATAGCTATTGATAGATTTCTGGAATGTTGGTGAATATGGGAGTATATGAAGTAAAACAGGTTGGATAGAAAAAACATACTACATCCCTCAATGCCAATAACCTAGGATGGAACTACTTCCAGGATTCATGTCCGTATTCACCAACATCCCATAAACTTTATAGGTCCCATAAGCTATTGAATGGATAAATTGATAACATCATTATGACAGAATATGCCAAAACAAATGTCAAAACCTTGAATAGCACTTGCAATTGGAGCTTTGATGAATCATTTGTTTAATTTCAGTGTTTGCAATAGAGAGAATCCAAAGTAACTACATTCTCTAGTTACTGTATTTATTGTTGCTATAACAACAAATACTTATGGGTTCAATAGCTATTGATAGATTTATGGAATGTCGGTGAATATGGGCATGAATCCTGGAAGTAGTTCCATCCTAGGTTATTGGCATTGAAGGATGTAGTATGTTATGTTATGTAGTATCAGAGGGACAAAAAGCCACCACAGGGAAACATCTGTATAATAAAGTTAAGCTTACAAGTTAGGCTTTCTTAATAACATCGATCGAATTGAAGCTTACAAGTTAGTCTTAGTTAACTATAATATGTAGTGACTTGTAAGTAGGAACCAATTAAGAATTATTGTGGGAATTCTAGGACACTATACATTAAATAAACACCTGCACACTATAGGCATATTTAAATCACGAACCTGCATAGGTTTTAAGTCTTGTATTTGTTATAATTTGTAACTGTAACTGGCTATCATCCTTTGTATTAGGTTGTATAAGTCCTAACGGCTACCCAGGTGCAATTTGTATTTATTGCTTTTGTAAATAATAACATTTGTTGATTGAATTTTCAAGTAGGCATATTTCAACAGCAACATCATTTGCTCAAAATGGTGATAAAAACAAAACGCTAATCTGAGGTTGATATGATTGTAAACAAAGCGCTTCCTGTATGTACCGAGCACCCCGCCCCCGCGGTTATCTGATAACAAAACCTCGCCCAGCACGTAGGACTGATAAGAAGTAGCAACGATAAGCAATACTGACCTAGATGCACCAGGGCGTAGATAACCAGCCCGAGGAGCGTCGTTCGTTGCGGGGACGCCATGTTTGCACTTTCAACTGTTTGTGGCCGCGTGTTCTCGGGGCGTCCACACCTTGTTTTCTCTCCGTCTTGCTCTCTTGCAATTAGTACAGGTACCACAGGTAGAGGGGTCTCGCGGCTACGTTGGTCGACCGTTGGGCTGGACTGTCGGCAAACGTTTAGCAATTATCGCCACTGAAGAAAAATGATATCATCCTATTAAAGCCAATGATTCATACAATGCTCCGATTCGACGCTCCTTTGTTGTTGCCGGTGCATTATTGATGCTTTTGACCGCAATTGATAAAACTGTTATCTTTGGCCTGCAGACGTATTATCACAGAGCACTATGTTGTATTATGATAAGTCAGTAGATTTTATAAACATACGAAATCATATAGGTGATTCAAGACGGCGGATACTCTGTAGGCAAAACATTAATTATGTTCAGTAGCTGCTTAACATTTGCTTTTTTATTATCATATATATGACAATATACCTAAGGTTTTACTATTTGTACCCTGTATGTATTCACAATGCCCAAATACACATATGTTTAGGTCGTGCATATGCACTTCTTATAATCCCATTAGGGTTTTTGACCCTTAGGTCATAGTTACCCTGGAAAAATCTTTTAAAATTTTCAACTTTTCTATTTACCACCTTAGAAAGATGGGTCCATTGGTAAAGTTGTAGTGCTATTAAAGCTCTACAACAATCCCATGAAGGTTTTTGACCCTAGGGTCATAGTTACTCAGGAAAAATCTTTTCAAATTTTCAACTTTTCTATTTACCACCTTAGAAAGATGGGTCCATTGGTAAAGTTGTAGTGCTATTAAAGGTCTACAACAATCTCATGAAGGTTTTTGACCCTAGGGTCACAGTTACCCTAGAAAAATCTTTTCAAATTTTCAACTTTTCTATTTACCACCTTAGAAAGATGGGTCCATTTGGTAAAGTTGTAGTGCTATTAAAGGTCTACAACAATCCCATGAGGGTTTTTGAGCCTAGGGTTATAGTTACCCTGGAAAAATCTATTCAAATTTTCAACTTTTCTATTTACCACCTTAGAAAGATGGGTCCATTGGTAAAGTTGTAGTGCTATTAAAGGTCTACAACAATCCCATGAGGGTTTTTGACCCTAGGGTCACAGTTACCCTAGAAAAATCTTTTCAAATTTTCAACTTTTCTATTTACCACCTTAGAAAGATGGGTCCATTTGGTAAAGTTGTAATGCCATTAAAGATCTACAACAATCCCATGAGGATTTTTGACCCTAGGGTCATAGTTACCCTGGAAAAATATTTTCAAATTTTCAACTTTTCTATTTACCACCTTAGAAAGATGGTTACATTGGTAAAGTTGTAGTGCTTTTAAAGGTCTACAACAATCCCATGAGGGTTTTTAACCCTAGGGTCATAGTTACCCTGGAAAAATCTTTTCAAATTTTCAACTTTTCTATTTACAACGTTAGAAAGATGGGTCCATTTAGTAAAGTTGTAATGCTATTAAAGATCTACAACAATCCCATGAGGATTTTTGACCCTAGGGTCATAGTTACCCTGGAAAAATCTTTACAAATTTTCAACTTTTCTATTTACCACGTTAGAAAGATGGGTCCATTTGGTAAAGTTGTAATGCTATTAAAGATCTACAACAATCCCATGAGGATTTTTGACCCTAGGGTCATAGTTACCCTGGAAAAATATTTTCAAATTTTCAACTTTTCTATTTACCACGTTAGAAAGATGGGTCCATTTGGTAAAGTTGTAGTGCTATTAAAGCTCTACAACAATCCCATGAGGGTTTTTAACCCTAGGGTCATAGTTACCCTGGAAACATCTTTTCAAATTTTCAACTTTTCTATTTACCACCTTAGAAAGATGAGTCCATTGGTAAAGTTGTAGTGCTATTAAAGGTCTACAACAATCCCATGAGGGTTTTTGACCCTAGGGTCATAGTTACCCTGGAAAAATCTTTTAAAATTTTCAACTTTTCTATTTACCACCTTAGAAAGATGGGTCCATTTGGTAAAGTTGTAGTGCTATTAAAGGTCTACAACAATCCCATGAGGGTTTTTGAACCTAGGGTCATAGTTACCCTGGAAAAATCTTTTCAAATTTTCAACTTTTCTATTTACCACCTTAGAAATATGGGTCCATGGTAAAGTTGTAGTGCTATTAAAGGTCTACAACAATCCCATGAGGGTTTTTGGCCCTAGGGTCATAGTTACCCTGGAAAAATCTTTTCAAATTTTCAACTCTTGTATTTACCACCTTAGAAAGATGGATCCATTGGTAAAGTTATAGTGCTATTAAAGGTCTTCAATAATCCCATGAGGGTTTTTGAACCTAGGGTCATAGTTACCCTGGAAATATCTTTTCAAATTTTCAACTTTTTTATTTACCACCTTAGAAATATGGGTCCATTGGTAAAGTTGTAGTGCTATTAAAGGTCTACAACAATCCCATGAGGGTTTTTGAACCTAGGGTCATAGTTACCCTGGAAATATCTTTTCAAATTTTCAACTTTTTTATTTACCACCTTAGAAATATGGGTACATTGGTAAAGTTGTAGTGCTATTAAAGGTCTACAACAATCCCATGAGGGTTTTTGACCCTAGGGTCATAGTTACCCTGGAAAAATATTTTCAAATTTTCAACTTTTCTATTTACCACCTTAGAAAGATAGGTCCATTAGTAAAGTTGTAGTACTATTAAAGCTCTACAACAATCCTATGAGGGTTTTTGACCCTAGGGTCATAGTTACCCTGGAAAAATATTTTCAAATTTTCAACTTTTCTATTTACCACCTTAGAAAGATGAGTGCATTAGTAAAGTTGTAGTGCTATTAAAGGTCTACAACAATTCCATGAGGGTTTTTGACCCTAGGGTCATAGTTACCCTGGAAAAATCTTTTAAAATTTTCAACTTTTCTATTTAGCACCTTAGAAAGATGGGTCCATTTGGTAAAGTTGTAGTGCTATTAAAGCTCTACAACAATCCCATGAGAGTTTTTGACCCTAGGGTCATAGTTACCCTGGAAAAAAATTTTCAAATTTTCAACTTTTCTATTTACCACCTTAGAAAGATGGGTCCATTGGTAAAGTTGTAGTCCTATTAAAGGTCTACAACAATCCTATGAGGGTTTTTGACCCTAGAGTCATAGTTACCCTGGAAAAATCTTTTCAAATTTTCAACTTTTCTATTTACCACCTTAGAAAGATGGGTCCATTGGTAAAGTTGTAGTGCTATTACAGGTCTACAACAATCCCATGAGGGTTTTTGACCCTAGGGTCACAGTTACACTGGAAAAATCTTTTCAAATTTTCAACTTTTCTATTTACCACCTTAGAAAGATTTTTATCAATTGTTTTTGAAGTAATGTACAATGAATTATATTTTCTTTGGTAAAGTCATTTAGTTGCTATGGTTACAACTAAGCCACGCCCATAACGCAATGGCCGGTTTGGTATAGGTCGCGCCATCTGTGATTCCCTGTGCAACTCGGGCGCCGGTAATCAAGGGCGCGCGGCCGGCCCTGCAAAATCCAGCTCTCGCCGGCCTTTGTTGTTATTGATTCGGGCCCGAGGTGTGCGATTGTTCCACCGTCGCGTTTCAAGTTTCGACAACACACAGACACAACAACACCAAAAAAAAAAAAGAAAGGGCACCCGGGCGTCAAAAGTGCGGCACCAGCGAGCGGAGGCGGTGGCAGCGAGTCCCCCCACGACCGATTCGAAATCCCCCCAGGCGGCACACACACACACACACACACAGGTACGGTCCCCACCACCACCGCCGGTGTGTTTGTTTATGTTTAGCGCTGGCCGCAGGAGTTATGCGGTGGCTTAAACAATTGGGCAGTTTTGCAGGATGTCGGCCGCCGAGCAGCAGGAGACCATCGTCAAGGACTCGCTGTTTAAGTTTGTCAAGACTAATATCCCTGATGCTGATCTGACTCTGATTGATGAGATTGTGCTGTCTTATGTGGTTGCTATTTTGGAGGATGTCAGCTCTGATCCAGTCTTTGATGTTGAAGGTAGGACACTTGTTTTCCTACAATTACATTTTCAATACTAAATATTATTATTGTCATTGTCATAACAACTGCAGTGAATCATATAGCAAAGTGATTTAGGAACTGTCTGTTCCATGTGTTATTTTATGATTCCAAAATAATACAGTACATGATAAAATAATACTTATTATCATATGAATCATACTATAACACATGCCAGAAGCACCTGAAGGTTGATAGCTGGTAACAAATACAATAACTAGTACTATACTACATTTTTTACATGAATACAATACATTACTTCATATGATAAAGTAAAAATCTAATATGGATGATCTATAAAGCACCTTACATGATTAATATTTTAGAATAATGACCGCATTACTGTACGATAACATGTTTAATATGTTCATTATTCTAAAATATTGCCAGTATTACTTATCGTGTCAGGTATAGTAATGATGGAATGAAGAGAATACTGATGTTTATCTGGATAATTTATTACTTGATAAATATAAAATTAGGATTGAAATAAATACTGACAATACTAGGACTGACAGTATTATTGACCATGTAAGGTGTCTTTATAAGGAACCTTACATGATTAATATTACTGTAAATATTTTAGAATAATGACAGTATTACTGTACGATAATATGTTTAAAATATTCATTATTCTAAAATATTGCTAGTATTACTCATCATGTAAGGTATAGTATAGAGAATATTAATGTTTATCCAGATAATTGATTACTTTACAAGTATAAAAGGAGGATTAAAGCAAATACTGACAGTACTAGGACTGACAGAATTATTGACCATATAAGGTTCCTTATCATAGATATTAGATTTTTACTTTATCATATGAAGTAATGTATTGTATTCATATAGTTATTGTATTTGTTACCAGCTATCAACCTTCAGGTCCTTCTGGCATGTGTTATAGTATGATTCATATGATAATAAGTGTTAGTTTATCATTTCTTATGACCTTGCATACCTTACTTGATTTGGTTTAGTCAGTGTTTCTTTGAAATATGAATTATGTGCATGTTTATAGTTAGAATTGTCTACTAATAGATAGCCAGACTATTAGTAGATAATGAAAAATAATAAATGATTACAGTAAAGAGTTGCAAATTGTAAACACAACCATTACCGTTTGAAATTTGGGTGACAGTAATCTGGACTTTCTGCCACAAAATAAATTTATAGATGTTGTATAAGAAACTGATTGGTGGAACAAGTGAGCAGCCTTAAAGGGAGGTTTCACAATGGGCCCATTTTGAGGCCTAAGTGTCTGTAGCTATGCTATCCTCCAGCCAACTATCCAGAACTGTATAAGAAACTATTCACCATATCTGGACAATTTAGCAGGCTGTAAATGAGCCTGTGATAATGAAAGTGGCGTAAGTCACATTTAAATTGTTTTGAAAAGGAGAAGAGTTTGCGTTTGGTAGTTATGTAAATCAACTTGCACAGTTACAGACTTGAAATCAATTTATTCATGAATAAAAATGTGACTGTGTATCTCGCATTACATAAATAACAAGCTCAAAATCTTCTACTTTGCAAAACAATTCAAATGTGACTTACACCACTTTAATGCCCATATTGACCAACATCTCATAAACTTTATAGGTCCCATAAACTATTGAATGGATAAATTGACAATGTCATTGTGACAGAATATGCCAAAACAAATGTCAAACATCTTGAATAGCACTTGCGATTGGAGCTTTGATGACACCTTTTGTTTAATTATTCAGTGTTTCCAATAGAGATAATCTAAAGTAAATACATTCCCTAGATAATGTGTTATTGTTGCTATAACAACAAATACTTATGGATTCAATAGCTATTGATAAAAGCACCCTACACATGGTCAATAATACTGTCAATCCTAGTACTAGTCATTATTTGCTTCAATGCTCCTTTTATATTTATCAAGTAATCACTTATCTGGATAAAGATTAGTATTCTCTTCATGACATCATTAATATACCTTATGGTGATGAGTAATAGTAGCAATATTTTAGAATAATGAACATTTTAAACATATTATCGTACAGTAATACTGTCATTATTCTAAAATATTGACAGTAATATTGATCGATTTATGTGAATACAGGTGTCATTCTCACAGAATCATATCATAGATGGTAATGAATCATCAAGTTATTCAAAAGACATTCGATTTCTTGACTAGTTATTGATTGATTGAAACTTACATCGAATAAAGGTACTGGAAAGGAAATTGATGAGACATAATATTCTTGGGCTAGCAAAAGATGAGAACAGTGAAGCGACAAGTAGAATGAACAAGGAAATTTATGAATATATAGGAGAGGATGTGGTCAATTGAATAAAATCTAATTCTTAGTTGCCTAGGTCATATATTGAGATCAAATCCTGAGGGATGGCTAAGAATGTTAACAGAATGGGAACCAAGTAGTGACAGAAGAAGAGGAAGACAAAGGAACAGATGAAAAAAGAACTAGGTGTAGATAGCTGGAAATAAACAGCTATATGCAGAAAAATATGGAGAGAAATTTAATTGGTAGTGACTTAGTTAGGTTACTTACAAAGAAAAGAATAAAATGAATTTTCATACTGAACAGTTATTTACAACTCAAGGTAAAATAAAGAAGCAAAAGACTTAACTCCACCATGAGTAGAACTTAAAAAATGATTCATGTAGAAATTCTAGTAAGATATCTTCAATTTCAAGTTTGGTTTTTGGATTTGTTCCATCCTTCAAAGTATCAATCGGTAGTAGACAAAAATGAAAACTGTCTCAGTTTGAATCACAGATTTTAAATCCTACAGTTCCTTATTATGTGACTAAAAAAATATTTGTATAGTTAAGGGAGAAGCTTAATCACCTGTTTGATTGTATGTTAGGTTTCTGCGAGAAGCTTAATCACCTGTTTGATTGCATTTTAGGTTTCTGCGATAAGCTTAATCACCTGTTTGATTGTATTTCAGGTTTCTGTGAGAAGCTTAATCACCTGTTTGATTGTATTTCAGGTTTCTGCGAGAAGCTTAATCACCTGTTTGATTGTATTTCAGGTTTCTGCGATAAGCTTAATCACCTGTTTGATTGTATTTCAGGTTTCTGCGAGAAGCTTAATCACCTGTTTGATTGTATTTCATGTTTCTGCGAGAAGCTTAATCACCTGTTTGATTGTATTTCAGGTTTCTGTGAGAAGCTTAATCACCTGTTTGATTGTATTTCAGGTTTCTGCGATAAGCTTAATCACCTGTTTGATTGTATTTCAGGTTTCTGCGAGAAGCTTATTCACCTGTTTGATTGTATTTCAGGTTTCTGAGAGAAGCCTAATCACCTGTTTGATTGTAATTCATGTTTCTGTGAGAAGCTTAATCACCTGTAAGATTGTGTTTCAGGTTTCTGTGAGAAGTTTAATCACCTGTTTGATTGTATTTCATGTTTCTGTGAGAAGCTTAATCACCTGTTTGATTGTATTTCAGGTTTCTGCGAGAAGCTTAATCACCTGTTTGATTTAATTTCAGGTTTCTGTGATAAGCTTAATCACCTGTTTGATTGTATTTCAGGTTTCTGCAAGAAGCTTAATCACCTGTTTGGTTGTATTTCAGGTTTCTGTGAGAAGCTTAATCACCTGTTTGATTATATTTCAGGTTTCTGCGAGAAGCTTAATCACCTGTTTGATTCTATTTCAGGTTTCTGCGAGAAGCTTAATCACCTGTTTGATTGTATTTCAGGTTTCTGCGATAAGCTTAATCACCTGTTTGATTATATTTCAGGTTTCTGTGAGAAGCTTAATCACCTGTTTGATGGTATTTCAGGTTTCTGCGACAAGCTTAATCACCTGTTTGGTTGTATTTCAGGTTTATGTGAGAAGCTTAATCACCTGTTTGATTATATTTCAGGTTTCTGCGAGAAGCTTAATCACCTGTTTGATTCTATTTCAGGTTTCTGCGAGAAGCTTAATCACCGGTTTGATTGTATTTTAGGTTTCTGCGAGAAGCTTAATCACCTGTTTGATTATATTTCAGGTTTCTGTGAGAAGCTTAATCACCTGTTTGATTGTATTTCATGTTTCTGTGAGAAGCTTAATCACCTGCTTGATTGTATTTCAGGTTTCTGCGATAAGCTTAATCACCTGTTTGATTATATTTCAGGTTTCTGCGAGAAGCTTAATCACCTGTTTGATGGTATTTCAGATTTCTGCGAGAAGCTTAATCACCTGTTTGGTTGTATTTCAGGTTTATGTGAGAAGCTTAATCACCTGTTTGATTATATTTCAGGTTTATGCGAGAAGCTTAATCACCTGTTTGTGTATTTCAGGTTTCTGCGACAAGCTTAATCACATGTTTGATTGTATTTCATGTTTCTGCGAGAAGCTTAATCACCTGTTTGATTGTATTTTAGGTTTCTGCGAGATGATGTCCGCCTACTTTCCGGAGTTCTCGTCGATCAATCACGCCACCGTCTGCCAATGGATGTTCGAGCTGGATGCGAAGCTGCGCGACCTCGTGGGGCCCGCACGCGAGAAGGACATCTCGCTGCTGGAGCTGTCGCTGCCCGAAATCCTGCCCATAGCCAAGCCACGCTCGCATAGCAATTCGGAGAGCTTCGAGCCGCCGAAGCGGGTGCACAAGATATCAGAAGTCAGCGACGGCAGCGACTCGTCCTTTTGCGATTTTACTGAGGAGGTGGACGCTCTGCAGGATATGTTCCCGCACGTGTGCGGTCTCGAGGTAGGCACTAAGTATAAAGGCTTGAATTATACTTTCGAAAAAAAAAACACTAAAGTCTTACCCCTGAGTTTGCTATAAACCTACAAAATTTACATAATCGAACCTACAATCCGGGCGAAAGACTGGTGCGGGAGGTATGGATGAGGTGTAAGAGTAGGACGGAGAGTGGTTGGAGAAAGGATAGAGGAAGGATGTATGAAAGAGTGGATATGTCTGAGGTGTGGGTAGAGGAGAAGCTGAGAGAAATGGGAAACCTAGGAACTGAGGTAAGAGAGAGATTGAGGGATATTGAGTGGCAAGAAAGGCAGATTAGAATGACTGAGAGCTCTTACAACCCTGGCTACGTAGAGTGGCAAGCACTTGGGAAACTCCCGAGATACTTAGCCAGGAGTGAGTGGAGCAGGGAGGACAAAGTATGCATGGCAAGAGCAAGGTGTGGGCCAGACGAGAGAGGAAGGAAAGTGTGGATGGGTCCGGGGTACACCGCGTGTGCGCTGTGTAGTAAGGGAAGCGACATGTGGTGGCACCTTAGCAAATAATGTGAGGCGGTGACAGCAGAGTGGGTTGGAGATTGCAGAAAGCTGAATGAATGGTTAGGATAAGATGGGAAAGGTGTGAAAATTTGCATTAGGCCCAATTCACACATAAGCGGCGACGGGCGGAGGCGCGGTGTAGGCGAGGTGCAGGCGCGACGTCGCACAAGCGTTTGTGATGTCCATATGCAGTGAAGAGGTGGACATTGCACCTTATGTTTACATAGAGGCGGCGTGGAAGAGTTATGCCTCTCGCCTCGCAGGCACCGTGCCTCAGGCGAAGGCGCGGCGAGAGGCACGACGCTTTCACGCCCCTTCTAATATACATGTGGTGCAATGCCCACTTAGGTGACGAGGCGCGGGCATTTGCCTCGTGCCTCTCGCCGCGCCTGCATCGCGTCTTCGCCTCTTCGCCTAAGGCCCAATTCACACGCTTTACGCGGGGCGGAGGCGCGGTGTATCCGAGGTGCAGGCGCGACGTTGCACAGGCGATTGTGATGTCCATATGCAGTGAAGGGGTGGACATTGCACCATATGTTTACATAGAGGCGGCGTGAAAGAGTTTCGCCTCTTCGCCTACTGTGTTTTAGGCGAAGAGGCGAAGACGCGGTGCCGGCGCGGCGAGAAGCACAAGTTAAATGCCCGCACCTCGTCACCTAAGTAGGCATTGCACCACATGTTCATATATAGAGGGAGCGTGAAAGCGTCGTGCCTCTCGCCGCGCTGGCACCGCGCCTTCGCCTCTTCGCCTGAGACACGGTGCCTGCGAGGCGAGAGGCATAACTTTTCCACGCCGCCTCTATATAAACATGAAATGCAATGTTCACCCCTTCACTGCATATGGACATCACAATCGCCTGTACAACGTCGCGCCTGAACCTCGCCTACACCGCGCCTCCGCCCGACGCCGCTTATGTGTGAAGTGGGCCTAATATACGGTAGGCAAAGAGGCGAAACGCTTCCACGCCACCTCTATGTAAACATATGGTCCACCCCTTCACTGCATATGGACATCACAATCGCCTGTGCATCGTCGCGCCTGCACCTCGCCTTCCCCGCGCCTGCGCCCGACGCCGCTTATGTGTGAATTGGGCCTAATGCTCTGTACGACACCAACGACGCCTCTTAATCACTCGGCCACTGAGCTGGGTACAATATTCTATTATGTTAGAAATCGTTATTTGAGCAGAAGTTATTTAACTTGTCACTTTTGTCGCAACATTGGTTTGAATAAAAAATTCAAATGGTTTCTTGCAGATAAAACATTGCTTGTCGATTGCATGCGGTGATTTGGAGCGCGCGACTCAGATCCTGTTGCACCGCCAGGAGCACGGGCAATCGGTGACCAACAACAGCTCGCTCACCCTGCACATCACCTCCAAGCCAACCCCCGTAATCGACGATAACGAGCTGAAGAATCGCATAATCGAAAGGTACTCGTACATTGACCAGGACGCGCTCGCCCGCGAGCACCGGCCCGTGGCGCCGAAGGTCGAGCCGAAAAAGTTGGTGCGCTACAGGGACAACAAGATTGTGAGTTTGAAGGGCGAACGCTACACGGAGGTGAAGAAGGGCGACGACGTGGAGGACGTGTCGCTGAAGAAGTCGAAGAAGCAACAGCACTGTCCGTAACAGGAGCGGGCTGTCGCGTCCGGCCTGCTCCTGCTCGTCGCCCTCGCCTCCTCGCCCTGCCTCACCCTGACCCTTCCATTGCCCTCCCCCACATATCCGCTGCTCCACGCGTCGCCCGGCCGCCGCCGCGACCGCTGCGGGTCTGGCCAGGGCCGTTCAAGACTGTGCGGCGCACCAGCGGCGGCGGCGGCGCGTGTGATAGCATTACGCGATGTACCTTACGTTATTTACTCACCGAATCAAAAACAAAACGCATTGCACAAAACTAGGGCGTTCTCGTTACTCGGCCGCTCGGCCCGTACTTATAAGTGCACACTAGTTAACTTAAGGGTTCCCCGTAGACCAATTGTAGTTGTTGTAGTTACTTGGATGTGTTTATGTAATTCTCTGAGCATGTTAGCGCGTAAACGAATTTCCTGTGGCCGTCTTCAGTAGCTATAGGGAGCAAGCAGCGGCGCCTGCTTGCTCCGACTTTTTTGGAAATTAAAACACACAAAATCAGACAAAAAAAGAAACCTACTATAGTATTATAAATGTATTGTTGGATTCGAATCATGATATTACTATCACAACTGACGCTAGTCATTCGATTTTTAAAGTATTTTTAACGGCGTGCATGGGCGGCGGTTGCGAATGAACACGCCGCCCCCCACCACACCACTCCTCATTTTATGTATTTTCCTACGTACTAGAGTTGTACTGTGTATAATATTTATATCTGTGATTTTATTAAGTGTATAAGAGAATTTTTTGTTTTTCGTTTTTTTATTATTATTTATGTTTAAGCATTTTAACCTCGACGCCGGTGTCGATCTGTATTTATTTCGATTTCATGTTTATATGTAAAACTATATAAATATATCTATATCTATATGAGAAAATTATGTATATTCGAAGGAAAGTAAATGTTTATTATTTTAATGCATTGAGTGTTTTCAGGTTCCACAATGTACCTTTAGACTCAATTGTTTAAAGCAGATAATTCGAGTTAATTTCCTATCCGTTACTTTCGACAACTTTTTGACGCTAATAGGACATTGCCACACCGCTTGTTCCGAAGAAAAACAACACAACTCAAAAAACCTGTTCAATTTTTGAGTTCGTTATAGTGAAAAAACTAAGAAACGCGAGTTAATAACAAACATTTGTACTTTAAAAATGGTAATAAATCCAATTAATGGATGATACAAATTGTCATTGGATGATTGAATTAGTTACTTAATCAGCTACAAAATGAGATACAATTATTATATTTGTCTCAATTATTGAGTTCGTTATAGTGAAAAACGTAAAAGACGCGAGTTCATAACAAACGTTTGTACTTTAAAAATGGTAATAAATCCATTTAATGGATGATACAAATTGTCATTGGATGACTGAATTAGCTACTTAATCAGCTACAAAATGAGATACAATTAGTATATTTGTCTCAATTATTGAGTTCGTTACTGTGAGAAACGTAAAAGACGCGAGTTCATAACAATTGTTTGTACTTTAAAATTGGTAATAAATCCAATTAATTCATGATACAAATTGTCATTGGATGATTGAATTAGTCACTTAATCAGCTACAAAATGAGATACAATTATTATATTTGTCTCAATTGTTGAGTTCATTATAGTGAAAAACGTAAGAGGCGTGAGTTCATAAAAAATGTTTGTACTTTAAAATTGGTAATAAATCCAATTAATTGATGATACAAATTGTCATTGGATGATTGAATTAGCTACTTAATCAGCTACAAAATAAGATACAATTAGTATATTTGTCTCAATTGTTGAGTTCGTTATAGTGAAAAATGTAAGAGGCGCGAGTTCATAACAAACGTTTGTATTTAAAAAATGGTAATAAATCCATTTAATGGATGATACAAATTGTCATTGGATGACTGAATTAGCTACTTAATCAGCTACAAAATAAGATACAATTGGTATATTTGTCTCAATTTTTGAGTTCATTATAGTGAAAAACGTAAGAGGCGTGAGTTCATAAAAAACGTTTGTACTTTAAAATTGGTAATAAATCCAATTAATTGATGATACAAATTGTCATTGGATGATTGAATTAGCTACTTAATCAGCTACAAAATAAGATACAATTAGTATATTGTTCTCAATTATTGAGTTCGTTATAGTGAAAAACGTAAAAGACGCGAGTTCATAACAAACGTTTGTACTTTAAAAATGGTAATAAATCCATTTAATGGATGATACAAATTGTCATTGGATGACTGAATTAGCTACTTAATCAGCTACAAAATAAGATACAATTGGTATATTTGTCTCAATTTTTGAGTTCGTTATAGTGAAAAACGTAAGAGGCGTGAGTTCATAAAAAACGTTTGTACTTTAAAAATGGTAATAAATCCATTTAATGGATGATAGAAATTGTCATTAGATGACTAAATTAGCTACTTAATCAGCTACAAAATAAGATACAATTGGTATATTTGTCTCAATTTTTGAGTTCGTTATAGTGAAAAACGTAAGATGCGTGAGTTCATAAAAAACGTTTGTACTTTAAAATTGGTAATAAATCCAATTAATTGATAATACAAATTGTCATTGGATGATTGAATTAGCTACTTAATCAGCTACAAAATAAGATACAATTAGTATATTTGTCTCAATTATTGAGTTCGTTATAGTGAAAAACGTAAGAGGCGTGAGTTCATAAAAAACGTTTGTACTTTAAAAATGGTAATAAATCCATTTAATGGATGATACAAATTGTCATTGGATGACTAAATTAGCTACTTAATCAGCTACAAAATAAGATACAATTGGTATATTTGTCTCAATTTTTGAGTTCGTTATAGTGAAAAACGTAAGAGGCGTGAGTTCATAAAAAACGTTTGTACTTTAAAATTGGTAATAAATCCATTTAATGGATGATACAAATTGTCATTGGATGACTGAATTAGCTACTTAATCAGCTACAAAATAAGATACAATTAGTATATTTGTCTCAATTTTTGAGTTCGTTATAGTGAAAAACGTAAGATGCGTGAGTTCATAAAAAACGTTTGTACTTTAAAATTGGTAATAAATCCAATTAATTGATAATACAAATTGTCATTGGATGATTGAATTAGCTACTTAATCAGCTACAAAATGATATACAATTAGTATATTTGTCTCAATTGTTGAGTTCGTTATAGTGAAAAACGTAAGATGCGTGAGTTCATAAAAAACGTTTGTACTTTAAAATTGGTAATAAATCCAATTAATTGATAATACAAATTGTCATTGGATGATTGAATTAGCTACTTAAACAGCTACAAAATAAGATACAATTAGTATATTTGTTTCAATTTTTGACTTCGTTATATTGAAAAACGTAAGAGGCGTGAGTTCATAAAAAACGTTTGTACTTTAAAATTGGTAATAAATCTAATTAATTGATGATACAAATTGTCATTGAATGATTGAATTAGCTACTTAATCAGCTACAAAATGAGATACAATTAGTATATTTGTCTCAATTATTGAGTTCGTTATAGTGAAAAACGTAAGAGGCGTGAGTTCATAAAAAACGTTTGTACTTTAAAATTGGTAATAAATCCAATTAATTGATGATACAAATTGTCATTGCATGATTGAATTAGCAACTTAATCACCTACAAAATAAGATACAATTAGTATATTTGTCTCAATTTTTGAGTTCGTTATAGTGAAAAACGTAAGAGGCGTGAGTTCATAAAAAACGTTTGTACTTTAAAATTGGTAATAAATCCAATTAATTGCTGATACAAATTGTCATTGGATGATTGAATTAGCTACTTAATCAGCTACAAAATAAGATACAATTGGTATATTTGTCTCAATTTTTGAGTTCATTATAGTGAAAAACGTAAGAGGCGTGAGTTCATAACAAACGTTTGTACTTTAAAAATGGTAATAAATCCATTTAATGGATGATACAAATTGTCATTGGATGACTGAATTAGCTACTTAATCAGCTACAAAATGAGATACAATTAGTATATTTGTCTCAATTATTGAGTTCGTTATAGTGAAAAACGTAAGAGGCGTGAGTTCATAAAAAATGTTTGTACTTTAAAATTGGTAATAAATCCAATTAATTGATGATATAAATTTTCATTGGATGATTGAATTAGCTACTTAATCAGCTACAAAATAAGATACAATTAGAATATTTGTCTCAATTTTTGAGTACGTTATAGTGAAAAACGTAAGAGGCGTGAGTTCATAACAAACGTTTGTACTTTAAAAATGGTAATAAATCCATTTAATGGATGATACAAATTGTCATTGGATGACTGAATTAGCTACTTAATCAGCTACAAAATAAGATACAATTGGTATATTTGTCTCAATTTTTGAGTTCGTTATAGTGAAAAACGTAAGAGGCGTGAGTTCATAAAAAACGTTTGTACTTTAAAATTGGTAATAAATCCAATTAATTGATGATATAAATTTTCATTGGATGATTGAATTAGCTACTTAATCAGCTACAAAATAAGATACAATTGGTATATTTGTCTCAATTTTTGAGTTCATTATAGTGAAAAACGTAAGAGGCGTGAGTTCATAACAAACGTTTGTACTTTAAAAATGGTAATAAATCCATTTAATGGATGATACAAATTGTCATTGGATGACTGAATTAGCTACTTAATCAGCTACAAAATGAGATACAATTAGTATATTTGTCTCAATTATTGAGTTCGTTATAGTGAAAAACGTAAGAGGCGTGAGTTCATAAAAAACGTTTGTACTTTAAAATTGGTAATAAATCCAATTAATTGATGATATAAATTTTCATTGGATGATTGAATTAGCTACTTAATCAGCTACAAAATAAGATACAATTAGAATATTTGTCTCAATTTTTGAGTTCGTTATAGTGAAAAACGTAAGAGGCGTGAGTTCATAACAAACGTTTGTACTTTAAAAATGGTAATAAATCCATTTAATGGATGATACAAATTGTCATTGGATGACTGAATTAGCTACTTAATCAGCTACAAAATAAGATACAATTGGTATATTTGTCTCAATTTTTGAGTTCGTTATAGTGAAAAACGTAAGAGGCGTGAGTTCATAAAAAACGTTTGTACTTTAAAATTGGTAATAAATCCAATTAATTGATGATATAAATTTTCATTGGATGATTGAATTAGCTACTTAATCAGCTACAAAATAAGATACAATTAGTATATTTGTCTCAATTTTTGAGTTCGTTATAGTGAAAAACGTAAGAGGCGTGAGTTCATAAAAAACGTTTGTACTTTAAAAATGGTAATAAATCCATTTAATGGATGATAGAAATTGTCATTGGATGACTAAATTAGCTACTTAATCAGCTACAAAATAAGATACAATTGGTATATTTGTCTCAATTATTGAGTTCGTTATAATGAAAAACGTAAAAGGCGCGAGTTCATAACAAACGTTTGTACTTTAAAAATGGTAATAAATTCATTGAATGGATGATACAAATTGTCATTGGAAAAATAGCAGGGAAAACAGTGATAATCTTAGTTTTCGGATATTTTTTTACATTTTGTAGAAAAACTGTAAGAACTAGCTGAAAACATCTATTAAGAATTTTGTTGGGCATGAAATTCTCTATACTTTGTAGTTTGAATAATACTTTTAGCGTTGTAAACGCAAAAGTTATACAAATTTTGACTTGCCCTGGCAGTATGAAATTCATAACTTTTAAAATTGACGGGGTGCGACACTAGCGCCAAAAAGCTTGAACTGCATGTTTCATCAATCTCCTGGTAGATGGCGCAGGTGGTATTAATATTAATCTTTTTTTTAATATAAATGCTATAATGGCTAATATATAGTAGACAATATAATTCTATATTAATAAACCAGTGGAGTTTATCAATAAACTAGCAATTTAATAATCCATAGCATTTATTTTTAAAACTCTGAAAATAGTTTCAGCTATTGCCCGATAGAGGCGATAGTACACGGAGCTATGCAGCTACACGAACATACTGTGATTTTATCTTCTTATCTTAGTTGTTTTAAATTAATTTTATTATATTGTTGTCCTGTAATTAGGATTTATTCTGTTGGGCAATAAATCTGATATTATTGTTATTATTATCAACATATTGTTGTATTAACTGTTTATTATTTATCATATTTATACTTTTTAAATTGGATGTTGTAGTGTTCCTTATTGTAAATTTTATTGCCACCTATTTTAGAAAATAAATTGAAATATCCAGGTGTATCAAAAGTGTTTTTGTATCTACATCGATGCCAGCGCCCAAAGAAACAGCGGTCAAAAGCTCTGTACTACAAACTTCACGATATTCATGGCAGATGGCGTAGTTGCGCCATCTTTCTGCAAATTCACAACCCGTGTTGTTCTAGCTATTGCGGGAAGATAGCGCTGACGGCGCCGAACTGACACCCCCAGTGCCATCTGCCAGCAATTTCATGAAGCCTGTAGTTTATGGCATTTGACCGCTGTTTTATTGAGTGCTGGCGTCGATGCAGATGCTATCGCCATCTGACTGGAATTTCTTGAAGCTTATAGTTGAAGCATTTTAGGGCTAGTGTCCTAAATATTTAATAGTTTGAACTTCATATTATCGTTGATTGAAGTATTTTAAAATTTCAATCAACGATGTTATAAACTTGATATTATAATGAACTGAAATATAATGAAAGGTAGCCCAAACCTCTTTTCTGATTGATGAAAATACATTTAATATCTACAGAGAGTTTAGAGTGAGGATAATGATTATAACGAAATTTTCTCAAAAAAACTATAGCAGTATTGTTTTATAGTGATCGGTTAGCATATCTGGCTATTTTTATTAGGGCCGTTATAATATATTTACAAAATTTAAAGCAAATCGAAAAAATGGGCAAAATCTACAAAATTAGAAATTTTTCAGCCAAAAATTATTTTGGTTATTTTTTTTGATATTATTTTGAATATCAGAGACGATTTTGGGACATTTTCATCACATACTTTTTGAATTATTAGCCTATTAAATCGGCTGAAAATAAAATTTCACTTTTTTTCAGTAAGCTATATGATTAATTCCTGATGTGATAAAAAAATGTACTACATTTTTGGATAGCTTTATTATTCTATAGGGCAATTCAAAACTTGTATAACTTTTGTACTTACAACGCTAAAGGGATTATTCAAACTACAAAGTGAAGGGAATTTCATGCCCAACAAAATTTCTTATGGATGTTTTCAGCTAGATCTTACAGTTTTTCCACAAAATGTAAAAAACTATCCGAAAAATAAGATTTATCACTGTTTTGTCCAGCTACTTTTTTTATATTACACGATAGAAACATATTTGTAGATAATGTCAAGCCTCACAAAAAAACCCAAACATGTTTTATTCAACAATATAATCTGTATCCTTCCATGGATTTATTACTATTTTTAAAGTACACTATAATGAACTCAATAATTGAGACACATATACTAATTGTAACTTATTTTGTAGCTGATAGAGTAGCTATTGACAATTTGTATTATCCATTAAATGAATTCATTACCATTTTTAAAGTACAAACGTATGTTTGCGATTTTCACTATAACGAACTCAATAATTGAGACAAATATACTAATTGTGTCTCATTTTGTAGTTGATTAAGTAGCTAATTCAATCATACAATGACAATTTGTATCATCCATTAAATAGATTTATTACCATTTTTAAAGTATAAATGGATTTATTGAACTCGCGCCTCTTACGTTATTCACTATAACGAACTCAAAAATTGAGACATATAAACTAGTTGTATCTCATTTTGTAGCTAATTAAGTAGCTAATTTAATCATCCAATGACAATTTATATTTTCTACTAGTTGGATTTATTACCATTTTTAAAGTACTAACGTTTGTTATGAACTCGCGCCTCCTACATTTTTCACTATAATGAACTCAAAAGATAAGACAAATATACCAATTGTATCTTATTTTGTAGCTGATTAAGTAGCTAAGTCAATCATCTAATGATAATTTGTAACATCCATTAATTGGATTTATTACCATTTTTAAAGTACAAACATCTGTAATAAATTCGCAGTTCATACGTTTTTCACTCTAACGAACTCAATAATTGAGACAAATATACGAAATGTATCGCATTTTGTAGCTGATTAAATAGCTAATTCAATCGTCGAATGACAATTTATATTTTCCATTAGTTGAATTTATTACCATTTTTAAAGTACTAACGTCTGTTATAAACTCGAGCCTCTTACGTTTCTCACTATAACGAACTCAAAAATTGAGACGAATATGCCAATTACGTTTAAGTTTGTAACTGATTAAGTAGCTAATACAATCATCTAATGACAATTTGTATAATCCATTAATTGGATTAATTACCATTTTTAAAGTACAAACGTTTGTTATGAACTCAAGCGTCTTACGTTTTTCACTATAACGAACTCAATAATTAAGACAAATATACTAATTGTATCTTATTTTGTAGCTGATTAAGTTACTAATTCAATTATCTAATGACAATTTATATTTTCTAGTATTTGGATTTATTACTATTTTTAAAGTACAAACATCAGTAATAAATTCGCACTTCTTACGTTTTTCACTATAGCGAACTCAATAATTGAGACCAATATACTAATTGTCTCTCATATTGTAGCTGATTCAGTAGCTAATTTAATAACCCAATGACAATTTATATCTTCCATTAATTGGATTTATTATCATTTTTAAAGTACAAACGTTTGTTATGAATTTTCGCCTCTTACGATTTTCACTATAACGAACTCAATAATTGAGACAAATATACAAATTGTATCTCATTTTGTAGCTGATTAAGTAGCTAATTCAATCATCCAATAAGAAAATGTATCATACATTACATGGATTTATTATCATTTTTAAAGTAAAAACGTTTGTTATGAACTCGCGCCTCTTACGATTTTCACTATAACGAACCAAAAATTGAGACCAATACGCCAATTGTTTCTCATTTTGTAACTGATTAAGTAGCTAATTTAACTATACAATGATAATTTGTATCATCCTTTAATTGGATTTATTACCATTTTTAAAGTACAAACATCTGTAATAAATTTGCACTTCTAACGTTTTCACTATAAAGAACTCAATAATTGAGACAATTATACTAATTGTATCTCATTTTGTAGCTGATTATGTAGCTAATTCAATCTTCCAATGACAATTTATATTTTCCATTGGTTGGATTTATTACCAGTACTAACGTTTGTTATGAACTCGCGCCACTTACGTTTGTCACTATAACGAACTCAAAAATTGAGACAAATATACCAATTGTGTCTTATTTTGTAGCTGATTAAGTATCTAATTAAATTATCCAATGATAATTAGTAACATCTATTAATTGGATTTATTACCATTTTTAAAGTACAAACGTTTGTTGTTAACTCGCGTTTCTTTCGTTTTTCACTATAACAAACTCAATAATTGAGACAAATATACTAATTATATTTTACTTTGTAGCTGATTAAGTAGCTAATTCAATCATCCGGTGACAATGTATATCTTAGATTAATTGAATTTATTAACATTTTTAAAGTACAAACGTGTGTTATGCACTCGCGCCTCTTACGTTTTTCACTATAACGAGCTCAATAATTAAGACAAATATACTAATTGTATCTTATTTTGTAGCTGATTAAGTAGCTAATTCAATCAATACAATAACAATTTGTATCATCCATTAAATAGATTTATTACCATTTTTAAAGTACAAACGTCGGTTATGAACGCCTCGTACGATTTTCACTATAATGAATTCAATAATTGAGACACATATACTAATTGTAACTAATGTTGTAGCTGATTAAGTAGTTAATTTAATGATCTAATGACAATTTCCATTATCCATTAAATGGATTTATTATCATTTTTAAAGCATACACGTTTGTTATGAACTCACGCCTCTTACGTTATTCACTATAACGAGCTCAATGATTAAGACAAATATACTAATTGTATCTCATTTTGTAGCTGATTAAGTAGCTAATTTAATCATCCAATGACAATTTATATTTTTATTAGTTGGATTTATTACCATTTTTAAAGTACAAACGTTTGTTATGAACTCGCGTTTCTTACGTTTTTCACTATAACGAACTCAATAATTGAGACAAATATACTAATTGTATCTCATTTTGTTGCTGATTAAGTAGCTAATATAATCATCCAATAAAAATTTGTAATTTGAATTTTTTTTTCAGTTTGATCGATTTTAAATTTTGCATAATTATTTTGTATGTTATGATGAATAACTGATGTAATTTTCAGCTAATTTAATCGGTTTTCGGTTATCGACTAATTGATTCAACTGAAAGCAAATGTTCACTGTTTTTCAGTGACCTGTAAAATTGGTTTCTAACTAGAGTTATGTGCTATACATTTTTGATAGCCTGATTAATCTAATTTAAGATAATAATAAACCAATTATATCTCACTAGTATATTTTTTTGAGATATCAACTGAAAACTGATATCATGTTTTTCAAAGTTTTTCAGACTTTTATTATATTTCACTAGTATATTTTTTTGAAACATCAACTGAAAACTGATATCATGTTTTTCAAAGTTTTTCAGACTTTAGAAAAAAAGTAGCTGATTTTTTGTTTCTGAAACTCGCAAATTACATTCATTTGCATAGACAGAGTACATATGTAAAATATGAAGCCGAAAAAAAAACCTTGAATTTTCAGTAAAAATCAACATTTTCTGGATTTTTCAGTGAGCTGTAACTTTTGTTTCAAAACAGATAAAAATAAATTCTAAACGGATTTAGCTTCCCTAATTCATCTATTTTCTAATGATAATAATTTATTAATTAATTTTTTTAATATTTTTGTCATTTGTATATTTTTTGAAATATCGACTGAAAACTATCACCCTGTTTTCAATAGTTTTTCAGTCATAACTCAAAAAGTAAAAGCCTGAAACGACAAAGACTCTCAAAATAAGGTTTATTAGGGACGTTATAATATATTTACAATATTTAAAGCAAATCTAAAAATGGCCAACATCGGAAAAAATCGAATTTTTTCAGCCAATTTTTTTTTGGTTGCGATCGATCTGAATTTTTGCATAACCATTTTTAACATTATTTTGTACATCGGAAGCGATTTTAGGCCATTTTCATCAAATACTTTTTGAATTATTAGTCTATTAAGTCGACTAAAAATAAAATTTCACTTTTTTTCAGTAAGCTATATAATTAATTCCTGATGTGACAAAAACATATACTATACATTTTTGGATAACTTAATTAAGCTATTTTGAGATAATAATAAAAAATTATTGTATTAGGTGTATGTTTTTGAGATATCGTCTGAAAACCTAGAGGTATATTTTTGATGTTTTTCAGGTATTAAAAATAAACTAGCTAAAACATGTGCCTGAAACTTTCCAGTTATATTCACATTGATATATAAAATAGTAATATATAGTTTGAAATGTGTTGAAAAATAGTAACAGACATTTCAGACAAATATAACTTTCACTATTGGCTGAAATTTTTTTCAGCCTGATCCATTTCAAATTTTGCATAACTATTTTATATATTATAATGAATAACTAGTTCAATTTGCAGTCAATTTCAATCACAGGTTTTTCAGTTATCTGAAGTCAACTGAAAGCAAATTTAATATAATAATAATAATATAATATCTAATAATATCTCACACAAAACCCGCATTGTTTCTTGCTTGAGCGGGTGTTGCTACTCCGTTCTGAAGCGACTGGATAGCGGTACGCGTGTTACCGTCAGACAATGTGTCAAACTATTCCCAGGAATACGATGTAGTTCATATTGCTCTCACGTGGAAAAACTGCACCGGCGTTCAAATACCCAGGGTGCAGTGATTTACTGCAAAGCTTGCGGCAGAGAACTTTGCAACAACGAAAAACAAGGTCCCCATTAAATGATTCGATTGCGATGGCTGTTACTCGATAAGAAACGAAACTTCAAGACAATGCACGACGGGCTGCTGTATTACAGTAGTCTGGAGTCAATTTAATATTACCTATATGACGCGTGACTGCATTCGAGAGAATGAAACCCCTTGTTCAAAGTACTGTGAAAACGCCGAGCGCTCAGTGATTTATAGCGACCCCAGAGGCAAAATTCTCGACTGTGAAGTATGCAAGACCAACGACTGTAACCAATTGGAAGTCAACAATCCAGAACCAATAACACCTCCACCATTTTCTGTTACTCGTCTAGTTATTGTGACGCCTTGAAGTTGGGAGTTGGAACGGTGTTATGCAATTCGCACTGCTGCTATACAGAGGTTTTTAAGGATGCCTCAGATAAACATTATAGAACTAATAGAGGCTGTTCAGCCGCTAAATCAGCGATTTACCCTGGGACGGGTTGTGGGAGCCTATGTAAAAGACTTAAAGCGGGCTTCCCAATAACAATGAAAGGCTGTAGTAGCTGCAGGAAGCACCTGTGCAATCACGAAGTAATCGATACATTGATTGCTAATCCACCGGTATGAAAATTGTAATGACGTTGTAACAATAATAATAATAAATGTATTTGTGTTATAACAACTTTTCTCTTGGAAAAAATATCGTTAACAGGTGTGCCTGTGAGCTGCTCAGGTTGATACGTTGGGAGTGGATTCGTTGTTAATTTGTGGGCGCCAGTAACATTGCAGAGCAAGCTACGTGATTAGTATAATGATACAAATAAAACTCTATCAACGAACTGTATTGCAAATAACCAAATAAATGAAAATATGAAGGTAAATACACAAAAGAAATGTGTCTCAAACCAAGCAAGAGTCGGTCGATGGCGATGGCGATCAACTCTTCCCTGCCTGGACGTAGAATGGGGCCTGTGGGCGCCGGTCCTCCTGCTTCCCTCCTTGGCTATCAGAATTGTGGTACAGCTGGAGACTAGTTCGACAGGGGAGTCATGTGCGGGCATTCCACGGCTAACGGCGTATCTAGGCAGCGGGGATTGACCCCACGAGACGTCGTAGTGAAGGTTGAAATGTTGTAGTTTGAGACCACAAAAAAATAAAAATTAATTAATACAGTCGTTTAGGTACAAAGATAGATAATAGTTGAGATATACAAAATATGAATAAAAAAATTACGTCAGTCAAAAAGGTTATTAAACATAGAATAGAAAACACAATACACAGAAATTTGCTTGGCTGGGCATGGCAAGAAAAATGCGCTGAATGAAATTTAAAGATACACAAGAAACAATTAAGAAAAACGATAATGTCCGGACCATGTGAGTTCCGGTGGAAATTAGCAAGGCCACGACGCTGTTTCTGCCTACAAAAATACTTCGCCCTCAAACATGGGGTAAACAAAATGCAGAAACAACGCCGTATTTGAGTACAAGAAGAGGATACTCACAGAAATACCTTGCCTTTTCCCACCATCAATTCACACGTGTCCGGATACACCAGCCAAGACAAATCACACCAAACACATGTAGATACCCAGACGGACACGGAAGAAGAGAGCTATCCTGTAGCGATCGCCGCGCAGCAAAACTGCGTGACCCTTACTCAGCCACACTGAGCACAAAAAACTGTATTCAAATAGAACAAACAAGGATCAAATAACTATTTGAATTCACACCGTGCGTCTGTGGAATGCTGAACAACTGTAACAAATATCTGGGATGCAAATTGTATACCCAATTAATTTGTTATCAATAATTTAACAATAAACAATATGGGTTACATACAGTCGAACCCGTTTAAACAATAATATAATAATAAATACAGCTGCACACAAATCACAACGCTAAGATGTAAATTTACGAAGAAACCTGAAACGAAATAAATTTCGTTACAGTGTTAAGGTGGAGCTCTGGTGTTTGAAAATTACAGAATTCGCGCGCTTTAAGTAGTGGGGCCCGGAGTAGAATGAATGTAGGGGAACAAAGAGTGAGGCGATTGCTACAATCATATCAACTAAATAGGCGTTTCCGTTTCGCGAGGTTGTACACATGCCCATCCCATCGTATACCATGATACGATCCAAACACGGTCATTGTGCGAATTGCATGGGCCGTAGCAAAAAGTAAATTATATGAACAGGGAAAATGAATATGCTTTAAATATGTTGGTAGAGCTTATAATATAATTTTAAAATGTGCAATATTATTTAAATACGGTGATTTATTTAAGTTTATTTTATATTGTCTCCTGACATGAATCTCACACTAGTATGATTATTCTCGCTAATCATATTAGTGTGAGATTCAGAAATTAAATATTTAGTCGATTTATAATTTAGCTTATTTATTTATTTTTTTAAGCTTGTGTTCAGTTCAGTTGTCAAATATCGCCTAATTTCAAAAATGGTTGGGGAAGTTAAAACATTTACAATGAAATTGGGTAAGTTGAATTTGACTTTTCTTTGCGCCTCATGACTAATATTGTCGAAATAGATTACTTTTGGAAATAGCCTGCCTGTCTATGTGTGTATGTTGATGTGTAGAACACTGGGGTTTCGTTGCCACTACCCCAGTTTTGAGAAATACGCGTACAGTTTAAAAATGTTTATTGTATTATTTTTGAACAACTATTTAAAGTGCGAGCTAACTCCTGTAACTCGGCGGTGTTAGCTAGTTCTGTTGTTTTTTATTCGCATAGTTTTTCCATGGGATAACACTCTTCTTGGAATAGTTTAAACAATATAAAACATCTATATCCAACGAAAAAACTACAAAAATTAACATTCGATTCGGTTAGTGAGGTTTTTGTTAAAGAAAATAGAGAATGTAATAATTTCACTGTTATCAGTAACCGGATAACCGAGACAAGACAGTCTTTCAATCAGGTCGCTCGATGTTTAAATGTAGGCAAAACAAGATGTGTGTGAGATATTTGTTGATTTTTATTTTATTTGAAAGAAGATCTAATGGCATTAAGTATGGTGTATAACGTCGTTTAAATGGCCGCCGCGGCTTTGCTGGGTGGCACGTATTCTAGAGGTCCAATTTTCGATAACTTTGTCGGCTGTTTGGGGTTTCTTTAAAATAATACAAATATCTGATTATAAAATTCGCCAAAAATTCAATTTGATTTGAATCATTTTGATATCTTCACTTTTGTATTATAAACTTATTAGTTATATCATGTGCTAGTTTGATTCAATTGAATCAACTATAACTCGAGTTATCACGGTTTAAACACTGAATTTCATGAAAATATAATACAAATATCGCATTATAAAATTCGCCAAAAATTCAATTTGATTTGAATCATTTTGACATCTTCAATTTTATATTATAAGCTTATTAGCTATATTATGTGCTAGTTTGATTCAATTGAATCAACTATAACTCAAGTTATCACGGTTTAAACACTGTATTTCATGAAAATATAATACAAATATCTGATTCTAAAATTCGCCAATAATTCAATTTAATTCACATCATTTTGATATCTTCAATTTTGTATTATAAACTTATTAGCTATATCATGTGCTAGTTTGATTCAATTGAATCAGCTATAACTCAAGTTATCACGGTTTAAACACTGAATTTCATGAAAATAAAATACAAATATCCGATTATAAAATTCGCCAAAAATTAATTCAATTTGATTCGAATCATTTTGATATCTTCGATTTTGTATTATAAACTTATTAGCTATATTATGTGCGAGTTTGATTCAATTGAATTAACTATAACTCTAGTTATCACGGTTTAAACACTGAATTTCATGAAAATATAATACAAATATCTGATTATAAAATTCGCCAAAAATTCAATTTGATTTCAATTATTTTGATATCTTCAATTTTATATTATAAACTTATTAGCTATATTATGGGCTAGTTTGATTCAATTGAATCAACTATAACTCGAGTTATCACGGTTTAAACACTGAATTTCATGAAAATATAATACAAATATCGCATTATAAAATTCGCCAAAAATTCAATTTGATTTGAATCATTTTGACATCTTCAATTTTATATTATAAGCTTATTAGCTATATTATGTGCTAGTTTGATTCAATTGAATCAACTATAACTCAAGTTATCACGGTTTAAACACTGTATTTCATGAAAATATAATACAAATATCTGATTCTAAAATTCGCCAATAATTCAATTTAATTCACATCATTTTGATATCTTCAATTTTGTATTATAAACTTATTAGCTATATCATGTGCTAGTTTGATTCAATTGAATCAGCTATAACTCAAGTTATCACGGTTTAAACACTGAATTTCATGAAAATAAAATACAAATATCCGATTATAAAATTCGCCAAAAATTAATTCAATTTGATTCGAATCATTTTGATATCTTCGATTTTGTATTATAAACTTATTAGCTATATTATGTGCGAGTTTGATTCAATTGAATTAACTATAACTCTAGTTATCACGGTTTAAACACTGAATTTCATGAAAATATAATACAAATATCTGATTATAAAATTCGCCAAAAATTCAATTCGATTTCAATTATTTTGATATCTTCAATTTTATATTATAAACTTATTAGCTATATTATGTGCTAGTTTTATTCAATTGAATCAACTATAACTCAAGTTATCACGGTTTAAACACTGTATTTCATGAAAATATAATACAAATATCTGTTTATAAAATTCGCCAAAAATTCAATTTAATGCGCATCATTATGATATCTTCAATTTTGTATTATAAACTTATTAGCTATATTATGTGCGAGTTTGATTCAATTGAATTAACTATAACTCTAGTTATCACAGTTTAAACACTGAATTTCATGAAAATATAATACAAATATCTGATTATAAAATTCGCCAAAAATTCAATTTGATTCGAATCATTTTGACATATTAAATGGCACGTTTTCGACAAAGACCTTTCCATGCATTTTTAAACTACATTAAATTCTCTACAATTTGAGAATAAGATGGGCTCGGTAGTCTTAACAATTTCCGAAATATAGCTTTTCAAAGTTTGGCAAAAACTTGAAAATTTTATGCTGATTTTCATGTTTCATCATATACAACTGTCTTTATATCTTCAATAACCTGTCAGTAAAGTAAACACTTATTTAATCTAACATTTTGAAACAGGTGGGTGAGGTGGAGGGTAGTCATGTTCACAACCAGATAACCTTGAGTTTTGGTCGTTTTGGTCGTTTTGTTGCGTCAGCTTCTTAGTACTTAGTACAAATTAGTTATTTGTGCCTTTGGATTCCAAATTCTCACTATGCCGGAGCCGGGATCGTCTGTATTCCACGAGTTCACCGTGTTTTATATGTAGTGAGAGTTTAAAGCAAGGTGAAATAGTGCTTGTGGAAAAAAAAGGGAGTTAACACCCTACAAGCGTCCAGTGCTGCATTGAAAAATACAGATAATCAACGTTTATTGAAACGTATGACTTAGATGTATGTAGATACAGCATGCAAGTTAATCAAAACAGCTGTTAAACGAGGAGACACACATGTAACAAGACCAACAAGGGCTTCCACTGAGAAGTTCAACTTCAGAGAACATTGTTTTCTATGTGGAGACTTCCTAACCAAACAATAAATTGATGATCAGAAGAGGAAACCACCAGAAAAAAGAATTGCTCTGATTAATGTCGAGAAAAAATTGAACTCAAACATACTGAAAGCAGCTGGCTACGAAAATAAAGGAACGAATTTCAGAGGAGACTGATTTGGTAACACTCGACGCAAGATACCATCTGTTTTACCAAAGGCGGCTGTATAAAGTACCAAGAAAAGGACTTCCAAGTGGTGGTCGTTATACTCATCATGGACCTTGCATAAAAAAAAACTGTAGCACGATTCAAGAATACTGGACACAAGATCCTTACAAATGCCTGGTACGAAGAAACCAGTAAATTAATCAATTAATCAATTAATCAATTAATCAAGTCTAAACCTGAAACTAAGATACCGGTTCATTAAGTGCTGCATTCACTCGGTACTGTTGTATGGTGTTGAGGCTTGGACGTTGAAAATCACTATTATGAACAGAATAGAAGCATTTGAGATGTGGATCTTTCGATGAATGCAGAGAATATCTTGGGTGGAGCACATCACGAATAATGAGGTTCTTAGACGCATGGACAGAGACAGAGAACTATTGGCTACTGTGAGTAAAGGTAAGACAGTGTACCTAGGACATATCTTCAGAAGTACACAATTCTAAAATTAATAATGGAGGGCAAGATAGAGGGTCGCCGTGGTCCAGGACGAAGGAAATGCTCCTGGTTAAAGAGCATAAGGGACTAGACTGGTTTGGACTCCCACTCATTATTAAGAGCGTCACTAGACCGTGAGGAATTTGCCATAATTGTTGATAACCTTCAGTAATGGAGAAGGCACCTAAAGAAGAAGAAGAACAGGCCATGACGAGAGTGTATCGCGTGGTGATTCAGATGGGCCACTGGTTCTAGCGCGTGCGCTAGCCATGTCCCAAAAAAAGAGAACATCCCAATCAAGAGGGCGGCGAGATGGCTATACATCCTCTCTGAACTAATTTAAACCATCAGATAAGTATGTTGCAGCCAACGCAGCGCAATTAAGGTTGCATATAGTTGGAAATGATTTTCACCCCACATTTATTTTTTATCTCCATCCTCGCCATATCAAGTGGGCTCGACCGACTTGCTTATGTCTATGTTATCATTTCGGATGAAATCCTATTCATCTAGTAGTCCACGAATGCATGTTGATACAACAACTGTCAATCATAAAAAATAATTTACAATTATGCATTGGCTAATACTTGTTAATCTTATTATAACTCTTCTTCGTCGCAGTGAAGGTTATTTGTGTGTTCTTCATGTGTGACTTACTAATAAACAGTATCTTTTTTGTTGTTGCAGAATTTGAAGAAAGTACGGAGACCATCCCCTCATATTATTCTATAATATGTTACAACTGTATTGGGTGTTATGATATCAGCAATAACACAGAAATCACCATCTGCCCAGATAATTGCTGCTATACAGCAATATGGACAGAGGACAATGTTGTAATGATGGCCCGGCTCTGCGCTTTTTTGGATGGCAAGTGCGAGAATTTCTGTGACTCTTTAACGCAACGCTTGAAATCAAGCAGACTAGGCGGTATCATGTACCACTGCAGCACTTGCTGTTCCACAAGATGCAACTCCAAGTCATTTCCAGAACCAGAAGATGTCGCTACTGAAGACCAGAACGTAATAAGTTGATATGAATGTACGTCATGCGATAATATCTCACACAAAACCCGCATTGTTTCTTGCTTGAGCGGGTGTTGCTACTCCGTTCTGAAGCGACTGGATAGCGGTACGCGTGTTACCGTCAGACAATGTGTCAAACTATTCCCAGGAATACGATGTAGTTCATATTGCTCTCACGTGGAAAAACTGCACCGGCGTTCAAATACCCAGGGTGCAGTGATTTACTGCAAAGTTTGCGGCAGAGAAAATTGCAACAACGAAAAACTGGACTCGGACGAACCAGGCGTGATGAACAAAGCCCCTATTAAATGTTTCGATTGCGATGGCTGTTACTCGATAACAAACGAAACTTCAAGACAATGCACGACAGGCTGCTGTATTACAGTAGTCTGGAGTCAATTTAATAATATTTATATGACGCGTGACTGCATCCTAGAGAATGAAACCCCTTGTTCAAAGTACTGTGAAAACGCCGAGCGCTCAGTGATTTATAGCGACCCCAGAGGCAAAATTCTCGACTGTGATGTATGCAAGACCAACGACTGTAACCGATTGAAAGCCAACAATCCAGAACCAATAACACCTCGACCATTTTTGTGTTATGAGTGTAATAATTGTGATCCACTGGAGTTGGGAGCTGGAACGGAGGAATGCTATTCGTACTGCTGCAATACAGAGATTTTTCTTGATGACCAACAACAGTATAAAATGACTAGAAACTGTGCAAAGGGATCGATTTATCCTGGTTTGTATTGTGCGGAAAGATGCAAGAGGCTTCTTAATATGTCAACAACCATGCAATTAATAGGCTGTAAAACGTGCAGCACGAGCTTGTGCAATATTGATGATCCCGATACTTTGATTGCTAATTTTCCGTGGAAGAACGATTGACGTGACAAATTGTTTTAGTTGTGTTAATTTTAATGACGTTGTAACAATAATAATAAATGTTTGTGTTAAGGGGATTCTCGTAAAACGCCACAACTATACATTGTATGGCCAACGATAGTTTGGAACGAATGCACCGAGACTTTGGGTGTCGGAAAATAACGAGTCGATGGGGAAATTATAGTTTGGTCCATATTATAAAGTGAGCGCATTGACTAATTTAACTCAGAACTGACACTTGGCTTATGTCAATTTATCAAAAATTAACATTCGATTCAGTTAGTGAGGTTTTTGTTAAAAAAATAGAGAATATAATAATTTCACTGTTATCAGTAACCGGATAACCGAGACTAGATAGTCTTTCAATCAGGTCGCTCGATGTTTAAATGTAGATAAGACAAGTTGTGTGTGAGATATTTATTTATTTTTATTTTATTTGAAAGAACATCTAATGGCATTAAGTATGGTATATAATGTCGATTAAATAGCCGCCGCGGCTTTGCTTGGTGGCACGTATTCTGGAGGTCCAATTTTCGATGACTTAAATCTGGCTGCATCTATTTTCTGGATGGCGTTATGTTCACTTTTAGGGCGTCATCTGTTTGGGGTTTAGTCTCATAGACCTGCGCCTGCCCCACAGGAATAAGTCTGTTTTGAGGGGATGAACCTACATAATCGCCCGACCTTCTGCCGGTAAGTGTCAGATTCCTACACGATTCAGCGTGAAGACCTACTGACTAAACACCCACCTCCGCCCTCACCGAAACCCTGACTTACTCTTGTATTTCTTCGAGTTGAAGAAGTTTTATACTATTAACACAACGAGTTAGTTTTTTTGTGGTGTCTTCTGTCCTTTCTGGAAGCTATGGAAATAAAAAAAAATCCAATTTACGTTTAGAATTTGATATTTGTTAGTTGCATTTAACCACTGCGTGTTCATTTCTCAATATTTATTAATTATGTAAATATTTATTTCTTTGTTGTAGGATTGCATCCTGTTTGTCTTCAACTATTACAGCGGTAGTTGCGACGCCGAGCACCAGCTTTCGTATCACCGTATTGGGGGGTCTTCCAGGAAGTCTTTTTGATGTCCCTCTTTGGCGATTTTTGGTAGACTCGTATTGTCAATCATGTCGACATGGTCACTCTCTTCTTCTACTGCGGCCCCATCTCACCACGTCTTGAATGTCGCATTGCGTTCTGATGTCATGGCTTCTAATGCGATCTCGTAAACTGCACCCTGTCATGCAACTCAAAGTTCTCATCTCTGCTGTTCTGAGGAGTCGTTTTGTTGTAGCGTTTTCTGCTCTGGTTTCAATAGCGTATGTCATGATCGGTCTTACACAGGTCCTGTATATTCAAGTCTTGCTTTCGGCAGACATGTACTTGTTTCGCTCTATTATAGCCCGATGTTAGCGATGCTTTTACTGTCTGGGCTTTCACTTCTTTCTCTAAGTCCCTACTAATTGTTATATTAGCGCCCAGGTATTTTTTCTACGCTCTTGTTGTATACAGGGAGTTTGCATCTGCGCGGCTTCTTGGCTACGGTTAGAGACTGTGCTTTGCAGAGGATGGAGAGGAAAAATAACGTGGTGGTGTCGGGTATAGGAGGAGAAGGGGTAGCTGCAATGCTGAAGAAGCTGAGTATCTCAGTGCCAATACGCAAGGTAGTAGAGCTAGGGAAAAGAGGTGACCGAGTCCTGATAGAATTAACCAACTGGGACGACAAAATGGGCATAATGCGGACAAAATATAAACTAAAGGGCACGAACATATACATTGATGACGATCTAACCGTAGAGGAGAGGGAAGTACAAAGGAAAACTAGAGAAAGAGCTAAGGACGAAAGAGCCAAAGGATTGGAAGCTAGGGTGGGATATCGAAAACTGAAGATTGCGGACGTCTGGTGGGTCTGGCAGGGGGACTGCTTGTCAAAAAAAAGGAATGAAGGGGGAGAGATCGACGAGACGGGAGAATGAGTGGAGCAAGTCCAGGCTGGGGTTTTGGAACGTTGCGGGTCTAAGGAAAAAAGTGCTAGGGGGAGTGTGGGAAAAGGAACTGGAGAAGTGGTTCATCTCAAAGGACATAGTGGGGCTAGTGGAGATGTGGATGACAGAAGAGGAGTGGAGGCAGGTAGAAATCTGCATGCCGACAGGGTGGGACTGGGTGATGCAAGGTGCAACGAAATAAGCGAGGATGGGGAGAGCCAAAGGAGGAATCTTGTTAGGAGTGAGGAAGTCAGTGGGACAATGGATCAGAGAGTAAGCGGCGGGATTGGTAATAGGGAAGGTGGAAATGGATAAAAGATCGGTGTGGGTAGGGGCCGTGTACTGTAACCAAAACCGTTTAGAACTAACGGAGATACTGGATGGGCTCGAGACGGAGGCAGATGAATGGATCGTCGGGAGTGACTGGAATGTGAGGGTGGGGGAGCTGGAAGGAGGGATCGGAGAGGGCGGGGAATGGAGAGAAAGACGATCGCAGGATAAAGTGATCAACCAGGAGGGTCGAGAATGGATCCAATGGGTGAGAAAGTCGGGGTGAGATGTACTAATGGCTGCTGCGAAGGGGACTGGGAAGGGTAGAAGACTTTCTGTGGACACGAAGGGGGTTCGGTGTTGGACTATGTGGTGGTCATAGGTATCGGAAGGGAGGAGTTGGAGTGTTTCAAGGTGGAAAATGTAGGGGGGTCGGATCATGTGCCGTTGGAGGTTGTCTTGAGAAGGACAAAAAGGTTGGAAGCGGGTGGAGAAAAACGGGCAGCAAGGGTTTGGATGGAGCGAAGTAGAAATTGCGGTGTATGAGAGAAACCTAATGGGCGTGAATTGGGAGGAGGTGCAGTCGATGTTACAGTTGGAGAGAGTGATGGCGGCTGCGTTGGTTGTGAGGGCGAAAGGCTGAAATGGAAGGAAAGGCTGATTGAGAGAGTGAATGACTTTAAATAATTGGGCTTTTGGTTTGACTGTGGAGGAGGGCTTAGGATGCATGTGGAGTGTATGCAGGCGAAACCAAGAATGGCTTGGGGGATTGCGTGCAGAAAATGGGGGAGTTTGTAGGGTGGTCACCTCGTAATGGCGTGCAAGATCTGGGATGCGTGTGTAACACCTATATTGTTGTATGGAGTGGAAGTGTGGGGATTGCGTGAATGGGAGGTAATAGAAAGGGAGCAAGGTTGGTTTCTGAAGAATCTGCTAGGGCTCGAAAGCTCGACACCGAGGGCAGTGTTGTTGCAGGAGACAAATCGTATGAGTATGTGGTGGGAGTGAGTCGTGTGTGAGGGTTGTGAAGTTTGAGGAAACATTGCAGGATTTGGGCGAAGAAAGACTGGTACGGGAGGTATGGATGAGGTGTAAGAGTAGAACAGAGAGTAGATGGAGGAAGGATAGAGAAAGGATGTATGAAAGAGTGGGTATGTCTGAGGTGTGGGTAGAGGAGAAGCTGAGAGAAATGAGTAGCCTAGGAACTGAGATAAGGGAGAGACTGAGGGATATTGAGTGACAAGAAAGGCAAGTGAACATGGCTGAGAGCTCATACAACCCTGGCTACGTAGAGTAGTAAGTACTGGGAAAACTCCCGAGCTACTTAGCCAGGGGAGAGTGGAGCAGAGAGGACAAAGTATGCATGGCAAGAGCGAGGTGTGGGTCAGAAGAGCGAGGAAGAAAAGTGTGGATGGGTCTGGGGTACACCGCGTGTGCGCTGTGTAGGAAGGGGAGTGACACGTGGTGGCACCTTAGCAAAGAATGTGAGGGAGTGAAAGCAGAGTGGGTGGGAGAGTGCAGAAAGCTGAACGAATGGTTAGGAGAGGATGGGAAAGACGTGAAAATCTGCAGGAGGCTGACGTGGGAAAGGAAATTGGCGAGGGCAGAGGGGGTTTAGTTTATTTTAGTGGGTAGAAAATGTTAATTTGTATTCTTTTTTTTAATTTATATTTTAGTTCTTTCTGTGAAAGTATTGTTTTTCTTTTGCTGCTGGAATTTGTAATGGGAAGGGTTGGGCTGATATGCCAAATAAAGGTCTTTTTTTTACAAATTTTACCTTACATATACACAGACCTAGACTACATAGTACTGGCAGAAACATGGTTATACCATAATGAAACATCCAACTATAGCATCAAAAACTACAAAGCAGTTCATAACTGCAGGCAAAGCAGAGGAGACGGAATAGCGCTCTACATAAAAAATGACAAGAACTTCAAAATCATAAAAAACCATAAAACCATAAAAAACATCGAAATACTTAAGATATGGATAGAAGAAGACCAAACATATATTACTATCAATGAAACCAAAACAAGCATGCTGATTCTATCACAAAAGAAAAAAAAACAATAAATATTAATGTAACAATAAACGAAACAAGAATAGAAACAAAACCGTTTATAAAATACTTGGGACTTATTATATAAACTATTTCAAACGACTTGAACTATGCACTACACTAGTATCCGTTATTTTCTATGATTAAATTCATGTCATTTATTAATTTAAAACTAATAAAAAATATATGTGAAGAATAATGTAATGCATAGTTCAAGTCGTTTGAAACAGTGGACGGGTATAATTTGGTTGGTAGGGGCTACCCGCCCACCCCACCTTCGCTGGCATAGTTTTTTCATTGGATATAGATGTTTTATATTGTTTAAACTATTCCAAGAAGAGTGTTATCCCATGGAAAAACTATGCGAATAAAGGTGGGGTGGGCGGGTGCCCCCTACCAACCAAACTATACCCGTCCACTATTTCAAACGACTTGAACTATGCACTACACTAGTATCCGTTATTTTCTATGATTAAATTAATGTCATTTATTAATTTAAAACTAATAAAAAAATATATGTGGAAAATAATGTAATGCATAGTTCAAGTCGTTTGAAATTGTGGACGGGTATAGTTTGGTTGACAAGATCCTTCTGGATAGTTCTGGATAGTTGGCTGGAGGGTAGCATAGCTACAGACACTTAGGCCTCAAGATGGGCCCATTGTGAACCCTCCCTTTAAAGGCTGCTCACTCGTCCCACCAGTCAATTTTGCGTGCAAGCCGCAAAACCCTGGCGGGTGAGGAGCTGCCAATGCTGACCATACTAGGCCAGCACTCCCCTAGTATTTGATGCCTGGTGTTTACTAGAGCTGGGCAGAGGCATATTACTCTTGCTCTGCTGTTTCTAGTTCTTCATTACACCCTCTACATAACGGGCTGTTCACCAGGCCCATCGTGTGTAGGTGTTTGTTTAGCCGGCAGTGGCCGGTTAGGATGTTAGTCAATAATTTCAGACTGGTTCTAGATAAGTTAAGGTGGGCCGTGTCTGCAATTTTACAAGGCTGCCTGATTGCAACCTTTGATTGTTTGCAGCCCGGCGTTTCTTGCCATCTTACCTTGTGTAGAGCACGTGTCCTATGCTCTATTATTTTTTTCAGAGTACCTGCGGAAAGTATTTCATCCTCTTGGGTTATTAGAGGATGTGAGGATCCCTTCCTGGCAAGTTCCTTACAAATGCCTGGTATGAAGATACCAGTAAATAAATCAATTAATCAAGTCTAAATCTGAAACTAAGATACCGGTTCGTTAAGTGCTGCATTCACTCGGTACTATTGTATGGTGTTGAGGCTTGGACGTTGAAGATCAATACTATGAACAGAATAGAAGCATTTGAGATGTGGATCTTTCGATGAGTGCAGAGAATATCTTGGGTGGAGCACATCACGAATTATGAGGTTCTTAGACGCATGGACAGAGACAGAGAACTATTGGCTACTGCGAGTAATGGTAAGACAGTGTACCTAGGACATATCTTCAGAAGTACACAATTCGAAAATTAATAATGGAGGGCAAGATAGAGGGTCGCCGTGGTCCAGGACGAAGGAAATGTTCCTGGTTAAAGAACATAAGGGACTAGACTGGTTTGGACTCCCACTCATTGTTCAGAGCGTCACAAGACCGTGCGGATTTGCCATAATTGTTGACAACCTTCAGTAACGGAGAAGGCACCTAAAGAAGAAGAAGAACAGGCCATGACGAGAGTGTACCACGAGGTAATCCAGATGGGCCAATGGTTTTAGCGCATGCGCTAGCCATGTCCCAAAAAAAAAGAGAACACCTTAATCAAGAGGGCGGCGAGATGGCTATACATTCTCTCTGAACTAATTTAAACCATCAGATAAGTATGTTGCACCAACGCAAGGCAATTAAGGTTGCATATATTTTTTATCTCCATCCTCACCATATCAAGTGGGCTTATGTCTATGTTATCATTTCGGATGAAATCCTATTCATCTAGTAGTCGACGAAAGCATGTTGATACAACAACTGTCAATCATAAAAAATAATTTACAATTATGCATTGGCTAATACTTGTTAATCTTATTATAACTCTTCTTCGTCGCAGCGAAGGTTATTTGTGTATTCTTCATGTGTGACTTACTGATAAACAGTATCTTTTTTTTGTTGTTGCAGAATTTGAAGAAAGAACGGAGACTATCCCCTCATATTATTCTATAATATGTTACAACTGTATTGGGTGTTATGATATCAGCAGTAACACAGAAATCACCATCTGCCCAGATAATTGCTGCTATACAGCAATATGGACAGAGGACAGTGTCGTAATGATGGCCCGGCTCTGCGCTTTTCTAGATTTCTGTGACTTTAACGCAACGCTTGAAATCAAGCAGACTAAGCGGTATCATGTACCACTGCAGCACTTGCTGTTCCACAAGATGCAACTCCAAGTCATTTCCAGAACCACAAGATGTCGCTACTGAAGACCAGAACGTAATAAGTTGATATGAATGTACGTCATGCGATAATATCTCACACAAAACCTGCATTGTTTCTTGCTTGAGCGGGTGTTGCTACTCCGTTCTGAAGCGACTGGATAGCGGTACGCGTGTTACCGTCAGACAATGTGTCAAACTATTCCCAGGAATACGATGTAGTTCATATTGCTCTCACGTGGAAAAACTGCACCGGCGTTCAAATATCCAGGGTGCAGTGATTTACTGCAAAGTTTGCGGCAGAGAAACTTGCAACAACGAAAAACTGGACTCGGACGAACCAGGCGTGATGAACAAAGCCCCTATTAAATGTTTCGATTGCGATGGCTGTTACTCGATAACAAACGAAACTTTAAGACAATGCACGACGGGCTGCTGTATTACAGTATTCTGGAGTCAATTTAATATTACCTATATGACGCGTGACTGCATTCTAGAGAATGAAACCCCTTGTTCAAAGTACTGTGAAAATGCCGAGCGCTGTGATTTATAACGACCCCAGAGGCAAAATTCTCGACTGTGATGTATGCAAGACCAACGACTGTAACCAATTGGAAGTCAACAATCCAGAACGAATAACACCTCCACCATTTTCCTGTTACTCGTGTAGTTACTGTGACGCCTTGAAGTTGGGAGTTGGAACGGTGTTATGCAATTCGCACTGCTGCTATACAGAGGTTTTTAAGGATGCCTCAGATAAACATTATAGAACTAATAGAGGCTGTTCAGCCGGTAAATCAGCGATTTAATTAAGGCGGCAATCGGTGGGTGCCAAAATAGTACCTTTTCTCCTGTCGGCTCACAGCTATATCTTTTGAGGTAGAATCACAAAAATAGTATAACCTGAAAAAGGAATAAGTAAACGAGGGCCGTACAAAGCCCTTTTTCCAAAAAAATATTTCTAAATAATTTTTAAAAAATGTTGAAAATAGCCATAATTTGTTAGCTTATAACATCCAAAATAAGAATAAATTTAAAAAATAGGCTTGTACGGCTCTCACTTCACTCTTTAAAAATAAGCTCCAGCAAAAAAAAATAATATATGTTTTTTTTAATGCGAAATCCGACAGGCTGATTCGTATGTTTATGCAATTTCCTCAATACAATTGCATACTCTATAGGCGCACGAAACGAGCAATATTTTGTTCTATGTTCGTTCTTTGTCTTGTTTGTAATTTATTATCTCTCTCTATAATATATCGGAAAACGAAGGTTTCGTGAACATTTCTAATCGGTGTGACGTTATACATAAAAGTTGCTTCCAACGCTGATTCGCGCCGCGGAGAGCAGCTACTAATACGATTATAGAGTAATCGTATTATTAATACGGAGTTTTTATTTGAAGTATTGTAATAATAAAAATATACGTTTATTATCATGAAGCTATTTACAATTGTCATATAATCCTATAAATATTTAATTTTAATTTTTTGCGTAAAAACTTGATCCTGATAATAATAATAATAATAATTTAATAATTAGATATACCGTTTTGTTTGTTTACTTTTATACCCTTTGTTATGGTCCAGTTATAAAATAGCTTTAAGTCTTTATTTATTTTATCGAGTATGGTTGTTGTATTACTTACTTGATGTATATAATAATAAGGTGTCATCAGCGTCAAGAGTAATACCCCTTTAAGTTAAGTATTCTCAGGTCTGTGACGTATAGTATATATAAGAGTGGTGCTAAGACGGATCCTTGCGGTACACCTGTATGATTCACTTCTATATTGCTTCTTTTATTATTGATTACCACATTTTTTTTTTGTTAAATAGGTTTTAATCAATTGTAATACCATTCCTCTTATGCCCATGTTTTCTGTTTCGAAAAGTTTTGAGTGATTAATTGTATCAAAGTGTTTTGTGTTGTGAATGTGTATGTGTAGTGTATGAAAATATAAACTCCAATATTTCCTCCATCCACTTCAGTTGTTATTTTTTCCACATAATCACATACGACCGCCTCTGTGTTACTCATAGCTTGGAATCCATATTAAAAATTGAATTGAATGGTACTCTTGATAAATTCAGTTACCCTATTATGTATAATTCTCTCTAGTATTTTACTTAAGACCGATAACATTGCGATGGGTCTATAATTATTCGTGTCGCTTTTTGCCCGTTTTTATATATTGATATAATTTGCGCTATTTTGAATTCCTTTGGAAATACGCCCGATGATATGGTGTTGTTTACAAGGTTAGTAATTATTGGATTTATAATACTTATATTATTTTTATATCCTTAGTCGTGATTCCAGCTGGCACAGGTATACTATGGTCATTCATTATATTTATAATATCTTCAATTTCCGCTTCATTACAGGGATTTATAATTATGGACTTCTGATTGTAGTCTGTCGGATTTGCTATACTTTCTTATGGACAATCATCCTCAAATATAATGTTTGAAATATTGCTTATAAACTCTTTGTTAAATTTATTTGCTGTTTCAATATCTGTAAGTTTATCCACTTGTATATGTTGTTTGGAGTTTTGTTTTCTTTAATTAGTGCTTTGTTAATAATTGCCATGTCTTTCTCGGATTATGTATACTTTCTTCAAGTTTCTTTCTGAAGTACATTTGTTTTGTCTTTCTGATGAGTGTATTAACTTTATTTTTAAGATTGTTAACATTTGCTTGTAGGCAGTTGTTTCATTATTTTGTCATAGCAAATTGATGTTAATATCTCCAATTATTTTTAATTTTCTATTATCTATGAGGAGCGACTCCATGAAATCAAGAAAATGTTCTACTTTTGCGGTGTGTGGTTTGTATACGGCTAGTAGTTCTATTTTGTCGATTTCAATAAGTATAGGATTGTATTCAAGATTCGTGTTAGCTGCTATTTCATGTTCCTTAAATTTAATTACTTTTCTTATGTAGATAGCCGCCTGATATTCCTACAGCAGTGTATGGAGTTGTAGTTTTATATTTCGTTCTATCCATTTGGTTTAGCCCTGTTTCTACTAGTATAATTATGTGAATTTCTGTATATGTTTTGATTAGGCAGTTAAATTTGTCCAATTTATTTTTTTAACTTCGTATATTAATGTAAATTATGTTCAAGTCTTCCATTTTAGTTTTTGATTTTGTTCTATTTCGTTCTTATCTATTAATTTATTTATGTTGTATTTTGATTTAGACAATGTCACTCTATTAATTCTTCTAGTTCATGCTCATTTCTTATTCTGATAACTTGATCTCAGTTATCTTTTCGAACGAATGAATATACGTCCATTTTTTGCCATATAAATTTACAGTTCTCTGCTTAGATCCTCGTTTATGATTTCAGGCCCGGTTTTTTTTTGACATTTTTCCGTGTTAATTTTACCTCTGGTTGCCCGTTTGTATATTTCATTTCTCTTCTCTACTGCTTTAATTTTTAGTACAATCACTGGTTGTTTTTGTGTTTTTAGGATTGTTATATCGTCCATATTATCTCTTGTTACGATTGCCTTTAGACATGCTATTACTTTTAATAGATTGTGCATCCGTCCGTTCCTCGTTGCTACGTTTTTTGAAAATCTTCTTAATAACTGTAGTAATGAAGTATACTTATTAATTATTTTATACTCCGACTTTAAATAAACAGAATGTTTTGGACATTTTACGCTCTCATATTGATGATCATAAGTAAGCACATGAATAGCACTAGATATATATATATATATATATATATATATATATATATATATATATATATATATATATATATATATATATATATATATATATACATATACTGGGTGTAAGATTTAAAACTCGAACATAGGTATTTAACAAAGGTGACAGTATTTTTTTTCAAAATTGTCATCGTAAATTATTATAATAGTCATTGCCAGTTAATTATGGAAATGCAACTAATTATCCGTTGAATAAATATTGGGCATGTTATAAAGCTATTATTAAGGCATTAGTTTTAAGAGTATGCTGTTTTCGATAATCAAAGATCTATAGTTTCGACAAGTATTCAAAAATTATTATATAATTAAAAAGGATTTTCTAAAGAAATAAATATTTCAGCTTTACAATTTTACATTATTTTCTTATCTTCTACGCAATTGTTATGAAATACTCGAAATCATTAATAAAATATTTATAAATTTTTTTTCAAAATCTTAAAATTGACAAAAACGGCAATATCATATTTACAGTTCGGATTTGAGACTAACATTAAATTGATATTATGTGTGTTATTTAATATTAATTAATTTCAGTAATCCCATGCCCATGGAACGTGAAACCTATCAACAAGACAATTTTGCAATTAATGGTCGCAGAATTGTCCTACTTCAGTACTTTTTTGACGAAATTATTAGCTTTAACCATTTGGAAATTTTTGATTGCAAAAATTGTCACTTGGTAATTTCCGGAGAAAAAAGAATAGGTCTAGTTAGCAAATTTTCAGTTAAATGTAAAATGTGCAATGTTGAAAAGACTGAACTCAACTGAACCTGAAATAGATCACGTCATGAATATAAATAAATCAGCAGTTACCATATTGACAGGCGGTGGCTATAGCCAACTGCAAGATTTTATGGGATTTGCAGATATTCCATGTCAAGAGATTTTTTCCAAAAAAATGAGAACTCAGTAGCAGGGTACATTAAAACTTGTGCATGGAGTACAATTGAGGAAGCAGGTAGAGAGGAGCGTAGAATTGCTCTAGAAAAGGGACATGTTGATTCGGATGGTATTCCATATATCACCGTAGTGGCTGATGGAGCATGGTCCAAACAGTCATATAGAGTTAATTATAACGCGGCTTCTGGAGTAGTAAGTCTATAATTGTTTATTAAAATATTGAGAAACCATAAATCCTAACATACGACAATGATTAATATTATTTTAGGGGGTTATAATTGGAAAAGAAACGAAAAAAGTTTTATACGTTGGCATTAAAAATAAATATTGCTGTGTTTGTGCCCGCAGTAAATAAAAAAATGATGAACTTCCACACAATTGTTTTAAAAATTGGGACAAGCCCTCAACTGGAATGGAATCGGCAATAATAGTGGAAGGATTCAAACAGAGTATCCCTATGCATAATGTAAAGTATGCATATCTAGTCGGGGATGGTGATAGTAGTGTATACAACAAAATTATAGTATCTAGGCCGTATATCAATAGAGTTGTACAAAAAATTGAATGTAGGAATCATTTGTTAAGAAATTTTTGCAACAAACTAAGAGAGTTGGTTAAGCACAGAAAATCATCAAAACAGATTGCGGTTTCAATTGTTCATCGAAATATTTTGGAAAACAAAATTAAAAAATTACGATTTGGAATTCAGGGCGCTATAAAGTATTGTCAGGAGAGTCAAAATGTTAGCCATATGATTAAAATTACTACTCTAAAGGCGGATATTTTAAATGGCCCGAAACATAATTTTGGTGACCATAGCTCCTGCAGAAACTATTTTTGTACCGGGCCTAAAATTAATGAAATTAATTTGATACCAGAGATGAAAGCTTCTGGTTTTTATCAAGATATAATGGTGATCGTTGATAGAATCGCGAAACATTCTGAAAGTTTAATTTTAAACATGGATAATAATATGGCTGAAAATTACAACTCCATTGTAGCGAAGTACGTGGGGGGAAAAGAGTAAACTTTTCCTTAAAAAATTCTTATAACACAAGATGTGAGGCTGCTGTTATAACTGCTAACGTTGGTAGCAGTCACATTTTTCAAAACATTCATTTGACCGCAACCGGTAACCTCCCTGGCAAAGAAACTTTATAATATATTAAAAGAAAAAGTAACACGAGAGCATGTTATAAGAACCAAAATAAAGCTCACCGTCATAGAAGATTTTGTATACAACCACCCGATGAAGATTATGGGAAAGAATCGCTTTCATTACCATGCATAAAAAAGTACTCATTGTGCCGTACTTATAAAAACAATGCTATATTCAAATTTTTATGGAAATGATGCTACCAAATGGGGGCAAGACCATGAGGCTCTTGCTCTACGAGAATTTTCAGAACATCAATCGGTTGTAATAGAGGAGTGCGGTCTATTTGTCGATGTCGTAGATCCATACTTAGGAGCTTCACCCGATGGCCTAATAGGGGAGTATGGATTGGTTGAGGTGAAATGCCCCATTTCGGCATCGAAATGTAGCATAGCTGAAGCAATCACACAGAATAGTATTAAATGCGCCAAATTGGTAAACAAAAAGTTGAGTCTTTTGAAGACACATAATTATTATTACCAAATACAAGGCGCGCTGCATGTAGCTAGACGTCAATATTGTATTTTTATTTTATGGTCTCCTTCTGGATTTGAGTGTGAGTGTGAGTGTGAGTGTGAGTGTGAGTGTGAGTGTGAGTGTGAGTGTGAGTGTGTGTGTGTGTGTGTGTGTGTGTGTGTGTGTGTGTGAGTGTGAGTGTGAGTGTGAGTGTGAGTGTGAGTGTGAGTGTGAGTGTGAGTGTGAGTGTGAGTGTGAGTGTGAGTGTGAGTGTGAGTGTGAGTGTGAGTGTGAGTGGGAGTGTGAGTGTGAGTGTGAGTGTGAGTGTGAGTGTGAGTGTGAGTGTGAGTGTGAGTGTGAGTGTGAGTGTGAGTGTGAGTGTGAGTGTGAGTGTGAGTGTGAGTGTGAGTGTGAGTGTGAGTGTGAGTGTGAGTGTGAGTGTGAGTGTGAGTGTGAGTGTGAGTGTGAGTGTGAGTGTGAGTGTGAGTGTGAGTGTGAGTGTGAGTGTGAGTGTGAGTGTGAGTGTGAGTGTGAGTGTGAGTGTGAGTGTGAGTGTGAGTGTGAGTGTGAGTGTGAGTGTGAGTGTGAGTGTGAGTGTGAGTGTGAGTGTGAGTGTGAGTGTGAGTGTGAGTGTGAGTGTGAGTGTGAGTGTGAGTGTGAGTGTGAGTGTGAGTGTGAGTGTGAGTGTGAGTGTGAGTGTGAGTGTGAGTGTGAGTGTGAGTGTGAGTGTGAGTGTGAGTGTGAGTGTGAGTGTGAGTGTGAGTGTGAGTGTGAGTGTGAGTGTGAGTGTGAGTGTGAGTGTGAGTGTGAGTGTGAGTGTGAGTGTGAGTGTGAGTGTGAGTGTGAGTGTGAGTGTGAGTGTGAGTGTGTGTGTGTGTGTGTGTGTGTGTGTGTGTGTGTGTGTGTGTGTTTTTTTTTTTTTTTTTTTTTACGTCATTTATTCACAACATGCTCCATTACAACTAGTAATACTACATGTTTCCAATATACATTATTACACAAAAAATTAAAATAAAATTTTACATTTCAGTCGTTTAACAAATAAAAAAAAAATTATAATTCACATTTCTTGGAAATCAATTTCCCTCACGAATTCGACGAATTCCTTTGAATACTTCTCCAATAAGCGAGTTTTGGTTACGGGCCACGCTTCCCCATATACGGATATTTTTAGTCTGAGTTTACTCCTTGCCGAAGCCCATTTCTCGCAGTCGTAGATGACGTGGTCGACAGTTTGGCCTCCATCCCTGCAAGGGCAGGTGGGATCTTCTATTAACTTGAACCTGTGTTTGTAGGATCTGAGGTATCCGTGCCCTGTAAGCAAAGCGGTCAATTCTGGTGAAATGGCAAATGATAACTTTAGCCTGCTGTGAATAGTTGGGAAGAATTCCTTGGTCGCCGTTCCCTTCGTTGCCTGGGCCCATTTGTGTTGCCATTTTGTAAAACTTCTCTGCCGAGCTTCAGCCACTAGCTGACTCTTGGGAATTTTGTTGTAAATTGGTGCCCTTTGATTGTCGGATGCCGCTTCTTTTGCAAGTTGGTCAGCTAAAGTATTCCCTATGACACAAAACACTCGTCTCTAGTTAAATCGTGCGATTCTTATAAGAATGCCCTACGTAAATATAAACAAAATGTCGATTAATGGTAAAACAATTAACAAACATGTCAGAAACAATATAAAGTGTACGCAACTCAACGCACAACATAGAAGAGATGCAACTAACAATTTAACACAATTAAGTCATAACACTGACATCAAGTGTTTGCAATTGAATATGCAACATTCAAAAGAAGCCACACAAAATCTAATAAAGATCATGGAGGTTAAAAAGATTGACATAGCCTTCGTCCAAGAGCCCTACAATTTCGACAATAAAGTGGCGTCAATACCAAGTACATGTAGAATCTACACCAGCGGCAATGGAAAAAAGAGGGCCGCTATTATACTGAACAACAAAAGGATATCAGCAGTACTAATAACACAACGATCAGATGAAGATTGCGTTGTCATAGAGATTTCTTACGGAGATGTTAAGTTTTATGCTGCCAATTTATACATGGATATGCAAGTAGATGTCGAAGTGAGTATAAGAAAAATAGAGCAGATTCTAGACTCGGATAAGAACAAAGGATGGATGATAGCGGCAGACACCAACGCGAGATCCCAAATGTGGCACGACAGAATAACAAACACAAGAGGTAGGCTGATGGAAGAATTTGTAATAGAAAAGGGATTAATTATATCAAACGAAAAAACAGCTATTCCGACATTTGAATCAACAAGAGGCTCAAGTTACATTGATCTAACTATTGTCAATAGTCATCTAGCAAAACTATTAAAAGACTGGACTATCGAGGAAGAGGAAAGTTGCTCAGATCACAACATAATCACATTCAACATCTCGAAGTTATTCGTATCCAAATAAGAGAAACTATGGAACTGGGAAAATACATAGAAAAATATCTTGAAACACTTCAGGCGACATGCAAAAAATCTTTCTACATATCGAAACCAAACAGCAATTCGAGGAAAGGCAAAGCAGTTCCATGGTGGAATGACAAATTAAATATAGCTAGAAAAAAAGTAAATGCCATAAGAAGGAGATATCAAAGAACTAACAATAATGTACAGTTACAAGAACAAAGGAAAGCCCAATACATGGAGGAAAAGAGGACTTATCAGACGCTGATCAGAAAAGAGAAATTCAAGTCGTGGAAAGAATATTGCAACGTCGAGGCTACAACTAACCCATGGAGTGCAGTCTACAAACTAGCAGCTGTAAAAGTGAAAACTCAACCAACTCTCAGCACGCTCAAGAAACCCGATGATACGTACACAACTAACATAGAGGAGACCTTAAACTACATAATAGACTACTTCACACCAATAGACAAAGAAGAGGACGATAACGACTACCATAGGCAGATACGTAATGAATTGAGGCTACCAAAAGAAGAATCTGATGCTCAACTATTTACACAGGAAGAAATAATGCAGATAATACAAAAAATGGACCCTAAAAAGACACCAGGTGAGAACGGAATAGGTAGTGCGATAATACTAAGAACTTTTGAATTATACCCTAAATTTATAACGGAACTATACAACCAATGCCTAATAAGAGGGCACTTTCCCAGTTCATGGAAGAAGTCAAACTTAATCACAATTGTTAAGCCAGGGAAGGAAAATTCAGAAAATCCCTCGAAGTTTCGCCCAATCAGCTTGCTCAACATTGACGGGAAAATATTAGAAAAGCTACTAATTAATAGGGTAATGCACTATCTCAACTCTAATCACATGATTAATGAAAACCAATTTGGTTTCACCCCCCAGAAAAGCACTACCGATGCGATAATGACGGTCAATAATTTTATTGAAGAAGGCCTCAAAAATAAAAAGATGATCATAATAACCAGTCTAGACGTAAAAGGTGCGTTTGACGCTGCATGGTGGCCTAGCATATTATATGCACTAAAGCAATATAAGTGCCCAAGCAATTTAAGAAGGCTGGCGGAAGATTACTTCGCAGGTAGAAAAGCAGTAATTCCAAACGACAATACACACATCGAGCGAAGGCCAACCAAGGGATGCCCACAAGGCTCCTGCTGTGGTCCGGGTTTCTGGATTATTCTCTACAACTCGCTACTCAACATTCAGTTTAATAAAGCCACAAAAGTTATTGCATTTGCAGATGACCTACTAATTGTCACGGTAGGTAATACAATAGCAGAAACGGAAAACTACACCAATATAGATATGGCCAAAATCACTAAGTGGGCTAATAACAACAAAATTCAATTTAATGCTCAAAAATCCCAAACAATGCTAATCACCAAGAAACGCCCCAGAAGTAAAACAATCAGGATATACTTAAATCACCAAATTCTAGAACAAGTCAACGTTTTAAAATATCTCGGTGTTCACTTCGACAGTAAATATAATTTCAATTTCCATATTAACTATGTGACAGGTAAATGCAAAACATTAATAAATTGTTTATCAAGATCAGCAAAATTAAGATGGGGACTAGGCAATAAAGCTCTGCATACAATATACGAAGGGGCCGTCCTACCACTGCTATCCTATGGTGTTCCAGCGTGGAAAGGAGCATTAAACAAAACCTATAATCAAATACTAATAAATAGAGTTCAAAGATTGATGAATATAAAAATTTGCAAGGCTTACAGAACACTTTCCCACGAAGCATCATGTATTATCGCAGGGATCATGCCGATAATAATAAGGTTGAACGAAATTGCAGAAATATACGTAGCTACAAAAATAAGTAAGGAATTTGAAGCTCCATATCACTACACCAAATGGCAGCATCCAGCATCACAAAGAAAAATTGCAGATGTAGATGAAAAGAAGCAGTACCAATGGACAATTTACACTGATGGAAGTAAAAACGAAGAAGGGGTGGGCTCGGGAGTAGTAATATTCAGGGATAACGTAGAGTTTGCACAATTCAACTACAAACTGAATGACAGGTGCTCTATTAACCAAGCCGAACAAATGGCAATCCTAAAATGTTTAACCCTGTGTGTGTGTGTGTGTGTGTGTGTGTGTGTGTGTGTGTGTTTGTGTGTGTGTGTGTGTGTGTGTGTGTGCGTGTGTGTGTGTGTGTGTGTGTGTGTGTGTGCGTGTGTGTGTGCGCGCGTGTGTGTGTGTGTGTGTGTGTGTGTGTGTGTGTGTGTGTGTGTGTGTGTGTGTGCGTGTGTGCGTGTGTGCGTGCGTGTGTGTGTGTGTGTGTGTGTGTGTGTGTGTGTGTGTGTGTGTGTGTGTGTGTGTGTGTGTGTGTGGGACAAGGAACCAACAACACTCTCTGAAATGTATGGCTGTCTAATTAATCAGTCAAATGCCATCCGTTTTCTACTTTTAATTCTGTTTCATTTTAATATTGCGGGTTTTCTTGTACTGGTAAAATATGATGTTAAATTGCACTGGATCCTTACTTCAACTATTATTGTTTGTATACTAATCAACTTGCATTGTAGATACTGAGGGATGATGATTTTTGGCGAAATGAAATGGCAAACAAATTATATATATTTTTTAACAAGTGTTTGCTTCCTGAAATTATCGATCCACAATATCCTACATCTAAAATAAAAGATTTACGGAGTGAGAGCAGTACCTGACTACTGTAAAATGCCGATACACCCTCTCTATATATTTTTAAATAAACTTCATTTTAGCTAATGTACTTTGATGATGGATATTGGATAGTTCAATTTCGACTAGATATGCATTTCTTGTTCATAATAAAACACTCAAAATGAGTAATAAGAAATGTCTACAAAATCCTACGAATTTTTTACTTGTTTCTCTTTCTAAATTGCATAAATGCAATTTGTAAACCTTAATTTTGCTGCGATAGAAGAGGCGAGATAGGACGGAGATCCCAGGCCTGAAGTAATGCGCGAGCGATCCCGGGCCTGGTGGTAGAAAGAGGTGGGGGTTTAGCTGGTAGGTCGACTCAAGAGAGATGGTATTTTAGAATTCGTAAAAAGTGTGTGCTTCCGGAAACTACAGAAACAACAATATCGCAATGAGACCAACAAGAGCCAACAAGAAAATATGAGGTGGCCAAGGCATATTACTTCATCATACGTACCATAATAATGAAGGAGACTAAGAAATAATATACACATTTTAACAAATACAGTAACTTCTACTATTTTATGATATTTTAAAATGTATTTATTTTTATGTAAAATCATTAATTCTTTAATAAATTTTATTTAGTAATGTGTATACTTATTTTTTATTGTTTACGTTTTATAAAATATATATTTTTTTTATTATAAAAGATTTAAAAAAAACCGGCTTATAAAAATAATCGAAGACCTAGTTGCGAACCTGGGCCACCAGCTAACAAGTTCAATGTTTTAACCACTCTGCCAACTGTCGCGTCCAAATAAATTTATAAATATGTAATGTGTATGCAACATATACAACATCCGTATTATTTTTAACATCACGTAGGCCCCATATTTATTGTATCACACGTATTTACTGTCATCTCTTCTTGAACTTTCGCGTTGCAGTCGAAAATGAAATACGATGTCAGTCGATTGGACCCTTAAAGCGGGCTTCCCAAATAACAATGAAAGGCTGTAGTAGCTGCAGGAAGCACCTGTGCAATCACGAAGTAATCGATACATTGATTGCTAATCCACCGGTGTGAAAATTGTAATGACGTTGTAACAATAATAATAATAAATGTATTTGTGTTATAACAACTTTTCTCTTGGAAAAAATATCGTTAACAGGTGTGCCTGTGAGCTGCTCAGGTTGATACGTTGGGAGTGGATTCGTTGTTAATTTGTGGGCGCCAGTAACATTGCAGAGCAAGCTACGTGATTAGTATAATGATACAAATAAAACTCTATCAACGAACTGTATTGCAAATAACCAAATAAATGAAAATATGAAGGTAAATACACAAAAGAAATGTGTCTCAAACCAAGCAAGAGTCGGTCGATGGCGATGGCGATCAACCCTTCCCTGCCTGGACGTAGAATGGGGCCTGTGGGCGCCGGTCCTCCTGCTTCCCTCCTTGGCTATCAGAATTGTGGTACAGCTGGAGACTAGTTCGACAGGGGAGTCATGTGCGGGCATTCCACGGCTAACGGCGTATCTAGGCAGCGGGGATTGACCCCACGAGACGTCGTAGTGAAGGTTGAAATGTTGTAGTTTGAGACCACAAAAAAATAAAAATTAATTAATACAGTCGTTTAGGTACAAAGATAGATAATAGTTGAGATATACAAAATATGAATAAAAAAATTACGTCAGTCAAAAAGGTTATTAAACATAGAATAGAAAACACAATACACAGAAATTTGCTTGGCTGGGCATGGCAAGAAAAATGCGCTGAATGAAATTTAAAGATACACAAGAAACAATTAAGAAAAACGATAATGTCCGGACCATGTGAGTTCCGGTGGAAATTAGCAAGGCCACGACGCTGTTTCTGTCTACAAAAATACTTCGCCCTCAAACATGGGGTAAACAAAATGCAGAAACAACGCCGTATTTGAGTACAAGAAGAGGATACTCACAGAAATACCTTGCCTTTTCCCACCATCAATTCACACGTGTCCGGATACACCAGCCAAGACAAATCACACCAAACACATGTAGATACCCAGACGGACACGGAAGAAGAGAGCTATCCTGTAGCGATCGCCGCGCAGCAAAACTGCGTGACCCTTACTCAGCCACACTGAGCACAAAAAACTGTATTCAAATAGAACAAACAAGGATCAAATAACTATTTGAATTCACACCGTGCGTCTGTGGAATGCTGAACAACTGTAACAAATATCTGGGATGCAAATTGTATACCCAATTAATTTGTTATCAATAATTTAACAATAAACAATATGGGTTGCATACAGTCGAACCCGTTTAAACAATAATATAATAATAAATACAGCTGCACACAAATCACAACGCTAAGATGTAAATTTACGAAGAAACCTGAAATGAAATAAATTTCGTTACAGTGTTAAGGTGGAGCTCTGGTGTTTGAAAATTACAGAATTCGCGCGCTTTAAGTAGTGGGGCCCGGAGTAGAATGAATGTAGGGGAACAAAGAGTGAGGCGATTGCTACAATCATATCAACTAAATAGGCGTTTCCGTTTCGCGAGGTTGTACACATGCCCATCCCATCGTATACCATGATACGATCCAAACACGGTCATTGTGCGAATTGCATGGGCCGTAGCAAAAAGTAAATTATATGAACAGGGAAAAATGAATATGCTTTAAATATGTTGGTAGAGCTTATAATATAATTTTAAAATGTGCAATATTATTTAAATACGGTGATTTATTTAAGTTTATTTTATATTGTCTCCTGACATGAATCTCACACTAGTATGATTATTCTCGCTAATCATATTATTGTGAGATTCAGAAATTAAATATTTAGTCGATTTATAATTTAGCTTATTTTTTTTTTTTAAGCTTGTGTTCAGTTCCAGTTGTCAAATATCGCCTAATTTCAAAAATGGTTGGGGAAGTTAAAACATTTACATTGAAATTGGGTAAGTTGAATTTGACTTTTCTTTGCGCCTCATGACTAATATTGTCGAAATAGATTACTGTTGGAAATAGCCTGCCTGTCTATGTGTGTATGTTGAAGTGTAGAACACCGGGGTTCGGTTGCCACTACCCCAGTTTTGAGAAATACGCGTACAGTTTAAAAATGTTTATTGTATTATCTTTGAACAACTATTTAAAGTGCGAGCTAACTCCTGTAACTCGGCGGTGTTAGCTAGTTCTGTTGTTTTTTATTCGCATAGTTTTTCCATGGGATAACACTCTTCTTGGAATAGTTTAAACAATATAAAACATCTATATCCAACGAAAAAACTACAAAAATTAACATTCGATTCAGTTAGTGAGGTTTTTGTTAAAAAAAATAGAGAATATAATAATTTCACTGTTATCAGTAACCGGATAACCGAGACAAGACAGTCTTTCAATCAGGTCGCTCGATGTTTAAATGTAGGCAAAACAAGATGTGTGTGAGATATTTGTTGATTTTTATTTTATTTGAATGAACATCTAATGGCATTAAGTATGGTGTATAACGTCGTTTAAATGGCCGCCGCGGCTTTGCTTGGTGGCACGTATTCTAGAGGTCCAATTTTCGATAATTTTGTCGGCTGTTTGGGGTTTATTTAAAATAATACAAATATCTGATTATAAAATTCGCCAAAAATTCAATTTAATTCGCATCATTTTGATATGTTCAATTTTGTATTATAAACTTATTAGCTATATCATGTGCTAGTTCGATTCAATTGAATCAACTATAACTCGAGTTATCACGGTTTAAACACTGAATTTCATGAAAATATAATACAAATATCCGATTATAAAATTCGCCAAAAATTCAATTTGATTTGAATCATTTTTATATCTTTAATTTTATATTATAAACTTATTAGCTATATTATGTGCTAGTTTGATTCAATTGAATCCACTATAACTCGAGTTATCACGGTTTAAACACTGTATTTCATGAAAATATAATACAAATATCTGATTATAAAATTCGCCAATAATTCAATTTAATTCGCATCATTTTGATATCTTCAATTTTGTATTATAAACTTATTAGCTATATTATGCGCTAGTTTGATTTAATTGAATCAACTATAACTCAAGTTATCACGGTTTAAACACTGTATTTCATAAAAATATAATACAAATATCTGATTATAAAATTCGCCAAAAATTCAATTTGATTTCAATCATTTTGATATCTTCAATTTTGTATTATAAACTTATTAGCTATATTATGTGCGAGTTTGATTCAATTGAATCAACTATAACTCTAGTTATCACGGTTTAAACACTGAATTTCATGAAAATATAATACAAATAGCCGATTATAAAATTCGCCAAAAATTCAATTTGATTTGAATCATTTTGATATCTTCAATTTTATATAATAATCCATTAATGTAACGAAATGCATTTGTTATATTATGTCCTGGAAACCCTTTACTTATTGTACTGTGACTTCTAACTAAATTATTACAATCATCTACTTCCGCATAGTAAGCATCATCAAAAATATAAAAGTACGACCTGTATATGTATTAATCACGGCCTGTATATTAGCATTAATTCCTAAGTTAAAGAAAGCATTCACCCCCACATAATACTGGATTCTAAGTGCAATAAAATCAACCACATATATCATATTATTAGTTAATATAACAACATCACTATTAGGTTTTTGAAACACTCCTTTTATTCTAGTAAAATCTCTAAGAAAAGGTAACCAATCAGTGATAATTCTAGCTTTTTCATACGTGGTCGTTCTAATATCTTTTACCCAAACCCACTTCTTGTAAAAAATGTAGTCTTCAGTCCACAACTAATATAGCATCAACAATATTCCTCACACAAATCTGGAATAGACTCGGCTCTAGGTATTATTTTCATTGTTGTTGCTTTTGTTGTTGTGGTCCTTGTCGTCGTCGTCGTCGTCGCCGCTGTCGTCGTCGTCGTCGTCGTTGGTAGTTTAGTAGTTGTAATTGGCTTCGCACCGTACAAACGTTGAATCTGATCAATATCGTCTGAATCAAGAGTTGTTGAATTATATCCATTATTATTATAATATGCAAACATCCAGGCATTTTGTTCTTTTGAAGTATGTAAAGTAAACTATATTGACCCTCCGGTGGGGGACTTTCTACTCCATAATACCATTCCATGTCCTTGTTCAAATGGATTTCAACTGGTTTTTCTGAATATGGAGCAAATGCATGTCCAAGTACACCATTACCTACTGGCCAGTTACAACGACTCTTTTTCCGACATTTAACAAAATTATGATTTGTATTTCTGAATGAAATTAGTATGTCGTAGTTTGTATTGTTATTTCTGAAAGATATATTAGAATTATCAGACCATAGTTTAAATGCTTTTTCTGCTATCCGTAAATATGTCGGTGTACTTTGATAGAAATGCCAGCTTAACTCATTTTTATACCATCTCTTGAAATTATTACGTAACGATAATGGATTATCACTGTTGCCGCAACAAGGACTCTTTATAAATAAAAATGTTTCATTATTAACATTACCGGATGTATCATCCAAATCATAATATTCCTGAAACCGTATGAGCCCCTCAGGAAATGTGTCATTATTAATTATAGATATAGAATTATTGTTTGAATCGATATACCCAAAGTATTGTAAATAATTACTCATAAAATCATAATCAGTTGATAAACCGAAAGAAACTGATACCATAAAAAGGTGTATTGTGATGAAAAGCATTGTTAACACTTCGAAGCCTCTATTATAACTAAACATAAATAAAAATATTTTCATCAATATATAAGTATGCTTTATTCTAACTAACTTTATTTACTACATAATTATAAGTTATATAGTAATTTTATCGTTATGGATTTTGTCCAGTTCCTCCATGTGATGTAATTTAATTTTCTCATCTAGTCGACTAATTTCTTTTTCAGTCCATGATGAAAGTAAATGTAGGTGTTCATCTACATAGGATTCTAGCGATGTTATAGCATCATGTAAGTGTACAAAATCAATGTTGTCTGCATTCCCTTTCGGTGCAGATAATGATGTTGACACCAATGAGATGAATAGCATAACAACCACACACTTTGAAACCATCTTTGCGAATGATAGTATCATCTATTAGACTTATTAGTATATTATTAGTTAAGTTGGATTTTTCGATGTTATTCAGAAATTTTTTTGATACAACTCCCGTGGCAGATATCACTATGGGAATAATAGATACTGATGTAAGCTGCCATATATTTTTTATTTCTATTGCTAGATTTTCATACTTGCGCACCTTTTCAGATTCCACTTTAGATATATTATTTGTAAGTGGGATAGCTATATCTATTAGTAGTGCAGACTTTTGCCTTTTGTGTATGAGAATGATGTCGGGCCGATTGAAGTCTATTGTTCTGTCAGTTATTATAGGTCTATCCCAGTATAGTAGGCACTCAGTGTTTTCAAGTACGGGCTCCGGTGAATATTTGTAGGCTGGCGGCGGGTTTTTGATGAGATTGTATTTTAGTGCGAGTTGTTGGTGCACTATTTTCCCCACTTGATTGTGTCTGCCGAGGTAGGCATTGTCCGCCAGCATGCTACATCCGCCTATTATATGGTCAATTGTTTCGCCAGCTCTATTGCATTTTCTGCAGTTATCTTCTATTTCCATTTTCAAGATAAACTTATCGTAATTTCGGGTACGAATAACGAGGTCTTGGATAGCAATAATAAATCCTTCTGTCTCCGGATATAGGTAGCCTTTTCGTAGCCAATCTAAGGTGGATGAATAGTCTATTTTGGTATCATTAATGGCATTCGGAAATTTGCCGTGTAGTATTTTCTCTTTCCACGAAATTTCTGCTGTTGATTCGAATTTCGGGACTTCAATCTGTCGTCGCAGTTCGTTGAGGTTCAGAGGTGTGTATCTTTTATCCGCTTTTTTTACTGTCTCTAGAAACTCATGATTAGTCTGGGAAAAGTATGACCGTAGTTTGGATTCTTGATTCCGGCACATATTAAATATATTTAACAGTCCCCTGCCTCCTCTTGCTCGAGGTAAGTATATTCTTTCCACCGCTGCTCTAGGGTGGTGTACTCTGAATTCTGTGAGCAAGCGTCTTGTGAGTCGGTCAAGTTCATGAAGGTCAGTGTCCGAGTATTTAATTATTCCAAATGAATAGATTAGTATAGGTATAGCCCAGCTGTTATAGCTTTAATGATATTTATACCATTCAATGATGTATTTAGAAGTTTTGTTACTCTTTTCTTGTATTTTTCACGTGTTTCCCTCTTTACTGTTGCATGGTTTACGGTATTATTTTGCAGAACGCCTAGGTATCGGTAGTTGTCTTCAATATGGAGTGGATTAATATTCCTTATAGGCTGCTCTTGGTCTACTTGTTTTCCTTTAATTATTTTAACTGTTGCACACTTATCTAGTCCAAATGACATTTTAATATCGCTGCTGTATTTCTGAACTATACAGATTAGTGATTCCAGGTGTTTTGAGTTTTCGGCATACAGCTTTATATCATCCATGTATAACAAATGAGTCAGCTTATTTTCCTTGTGCCGTAGGTCTAGTCGGTATCCTGCTGCTGAGTGGTTTAATAGACACGATAATGGGTTTAGTGCTAAGCAAAACCATAGGGGACTTAAAGAGTCCCCCTGGAATATACCTCGTCGGATGTCTATAGATCCCATATTGTTTCCTTGGGAGTATAATTGAGTTTTCCACTTACTCATTAGGAAAGCTATTACATTTCGGATTTGTGGGTCAATTTTGTATATTTCCAAAGTTTTTAAAAGCCAGTCATGGGGGACGGAATCATAGGCTTTCTTATAATCTATGTAGCACAGATTTAGATTTCTACATTTCATTCTTGCCTGTTGTGTTATGACAGAGTCTATGGTTAGTTGTTCCTTGCATCCTCTGCTCCTCTTAATGCATCCCTTTTGTTCAAACGATATTATATTATTTTCATTACAGTGTGTGTATATTTTAGAGTATAGAACCGATGTTAGTAATTTATAAACATTTGAAAGGCACGTTATTGGCCGGTAGTTAGATGGGTCTTCTGCGTCTCCTTTTTTATATATAAGGTAAGTTGCTCCTATCGTGAGACTATCAGGAAGGTCAGCTGGGTTTGTCTGGGTTTGTCTAAAAACATTGCGCGAGGGGATCGTGAAGAGATGTGAGCTTTTTTATCCAGAAGTTTTGAATGTTATCGGGCCCAGGTGTTTTCCAGTTATTCGAAGCTCTAATACAGGATTCGATATCGTGCGTTGTTATGATAGTATTTTCCATTTCTGGTAGGTTGTTCGTTGAAGATAATATGCTTCCTAGCCATGTGGCGTGTTTATTGTAATGTTCTGGATTGGACCACAACTTCGACCAGTATTCTAAAAACTTAATATTATCTGCATATGCTGGTTTATCTTCTGTTATAATTCCAGCATTATTAGATTCTAGGTTTCGGTAGAATATTTTTGGATTGAGTTTAAAGTTTTTGTTCTGCTCTTTTCTTTTCGTAGCTTCGTTATATCTCCTCAAGCGGGCGCCTTTAGCTTTATATTTTTGTCGTAGATCATCATAGTGGCATGTTAGTTTTTGTATAATGCTTGTATCAGATAGTTGGATGTTTTGTACCTGGGTTATATTTTTAATTTTTCTTAATATCTTGGGGCTTCTAGTTCCATTGAGATATTCTTTAATTACATCAGCTTTTGCTCTCAATTCATCTATGCTTCTTGTAAGTCTAATATGCCATGATGGCACTTTGTTTGTTTTAGAAACTGATCCGGTGTTTTTCTGGTAAAGCCTTTGACCATTTAGACTGATTATTGTAGCAGCAGCGGCATATAATAAACAATGAAGTTTATTAATGTCAGCTTCTGGTTTAATTATATCGCATACTACTGCAAGTTCCTCATTAGTTCTTTGGAGTATTTTAGAAGTATTTCTATTGAATATAATTTTCGGTATGCATGGCCGTTGTGTTATGTTTGTATTTTCATATAGGTAATAATTTCCTAGCAATTTTTCCTGTACTTCATCAGGCTTGTGTATCATTAGTTCTTCTGTGTTTGTATCTTGATTGTCTTCTGTTCTACTGCTGTTCGCATCTATTTCAGCATTTGTGTCTTGAATGTTAATTATTCTTCCAGCTTCTCTGCGTATTTCTTCAATTTCAGTGATATCAAGGTACTTTTTCTTTATTATTATGCTTTTACGATCAACAAGGTTCTGTTCTGTTAGTTGAAACTGTGGGTATTGTTTATTAAATTCCGTAAATAATTTATATCTCCATCCTGGTAGAGGCTCATCTCGGCATTCATTTATTGTATAGTAGCAGAGTATAACGTTTCTGTTCATTTCTCTGCTCCATTTTATACGCTTAGTCGTTTCGTTTCTGATAGCAGCACCCCTCGTGGCTTGTCTGCCGGGCTGCGAGCTGGCAGATTCTTGTGAGATGTCCTCTGAGTTAGAATGTCCGTTTCGTTGCGTTGGTTCGTCTATGGGCTGTCCATTTACATCAGCTACAGCCCTACTTGCTGATGCATCCGAGGCTTTTTTGCTTCTAGTTATGGGAGCATTTGCGTTCTCAGTAGTGGGAGAGCTAATCCACACTACCGGTGATGACTGGGAAACCGTGGGGTCGTCACTCCCCAATAGGAGATTTGTCTCCTATTCCCTGCGGATTTATTATTATTATTATTATTATTATTATTATTCCGAATTTCGCACTCACAGATTACTTTAATCTGGAAAATTCACTTACTCCGGGATTATGGATCAACGGAAGTAAGCTCGGACGTAAGAGTAGGTGGTTTTACTCTTCGATGTTTAAAACTTTTCTGATTATGTTGCATGTTGCCAATATCGCTGCCTGTTGCATGGGTCGGATAAGATTTGATGTGAGTAGGATAGTTTCCAGATCTATTATTATTATTATTATTATTATTATTATTATTATTATTATTATTATTATTATTATTATTATTATTATTATTATTATTATTATTATTATTATTATTATTATTATTATTATTATTATTATTATTATTATTATTATTATTATTATTATTATTATTATTATTATTATTATTATTATTATTATTATTATTATTATTATTATTATTATTATTATTATTATTATTATTATTATTATTATTATTATTATTATTATTATTATTATTATTATTATTATTATTATTATTATTATTATTATTATTATTATTATTATTATTATTATTATTATTATTATTATTATTATTATTATTATTATTATTATTATTATTATTATTATTATTATTATTATTATTATTATTATTATTATTATTATTATTATTATTATTATTATTATTATTATTATTATTATTATTATTATTATTATTATTATTATTATTATTATTATTATTATTATTATTATTATTATTATTATTATTATTATTATTATTATTATTATTATTATTATTATTATTATTATTATTATTATTATTATTATTATTATTATTATTATTATTATTATTATTATTATTATTATTATTATTATTATTATAAATAATAATATAACTTTTTTTCAGTAAGCTATATAATTAATTCCTGATGTGATAAAAATATATACTATACATTTTTGGATAACTTTATTAAGCTATTTTGAGATAATAAAAAAAAAAGTTTTTCAGACATTAAAAATAAACTAGCTAAAAAAATTTACTTAAACTTTCAAGTTATATTCACATTGACATATGCAATAGTATTATATATGTGTTGAAAAAATAGTAACAAAAATTTCAGCCAAATATAACTTTCACTATTGGCTGAATTTTTTTTTCAGCCCGATCTATTTCAAATTTTTCATAACTATTTTATATGTTATGATGAATAACTGATGCAATTTTCAGCCAATTTAATTCACAGATGTTTCAGTTATCGACTAATTTATTCAACTGAAAGCAAATTTTCACTGTTTTTCAGTGACCTGTAAAATTGGTTTCTCACTAGATACAGTTAAGGGCCCTGTCTACCTCTCCGCTCAGAATAATGTAAACATTCCTTCCCCTTACGTTTGTATCTAACCCGCAAGGGCCCATATATTGCTTTAAGAGATAAAAGATCAGCGGGACTAGACGAGCAAGAAAGATAGTAATATTTTCACACAAATCGTAAAATAAGAGACGGCAACCGCGCGACAACGATGCGACACACGCAAATGGGTAGGGATGGATTATTAGTCAGCAGGCTAGATAAACCTTCGGCACCTCCGGCAGGGATCCTCCGGTGTGAAATATAATAAGTGAATTCGCGCGGCGGGATCTTTTTTCTCGGTGCAATGTTACTAAGCAAAAAAATTAAAAAAGATTAAAATAAAAAGATGTTTTTCTACAAATCGTGGGCGGTACTTTATTAAAAATTGCGATTTGTTTTATATTGTTTTAAACCAGTAAATTAATGCCTTATAGACAAAATGGTTAAATAAAAACATTGATGTATGGGCACATGCATTTGTTATATTTAAAAAAATGGTTTTAGAGATATTTATTATTTATTTTTACACGCCGTTTACTTACATGTCTATGTTTTTTTAATAAAATTATATTGTAATTAATTTAATAAAAGTAAAGTTCGTAAAAATATACGACAATATTTCTGATGATTGAATTCTAAACAAAATATAAAAGTTTAAAAAAAAAATCGTGGGCGGTGACATTTTTTTGCACACACCGTTTGTACCAAAAAAAGCACACTAATTAAATATCTATACCACCTAGAGATTCAGGATGAATGGAGTATTGGATTAATAATGACATTTGCAGTATTCGGTACCAACATTTTTATTTAAATTAAAGAACATTCGACATCCGACTTTAAATTATTAATCTTTTCGGCCAATGTGATAGTTTCTTTTTTTCGATATTGAATCGCGCTCGTAATACAAGACCTAAAACGTCTCATGGAATTAAAAACCAGCTTTCGTAAGTACGGAGGTATACTCGCGGTATACTTACAACTCCGGAAAGTGCATTGTAATTTACATTATAAGATCTTTTGCTCCATGCGCCATCCGCAATCACAGTAATAAATGGAACTCCAAATGAATCTATATCTCCATTTTCTATAGCCAGTTGTTTCTCTTCAATGGCTGCATTATTCATAGAAATTGTACTACATTGATGAATATTATCTGCGACCTTTTCATTATAAGTTATGAATGTTTTTTTGCGACATAAATGGCACATTTAAAATAGAAAATAATTCATTACATTGTGAATAACAAATACCTATAGAGTTAGTAGCTACTAAAATAGATGAGTTTATATTTCGCGTCAGAATTTTTAGAATATATTCACTTTTTAATATTGCACAGTTTAAATTGCAACAAAAACTGACTAACAAAACCTAAACGTTTTTCTTGAATTACATACATATCTACAATACTGCATTGAAATGGCGCATGAGTACCACTGCTAAAGATTTGCTAGAACAAGTAATTAATGTCAACTAAGCGTTTTCCCTCCATTATTTTTTCTGAACCTGTATTACTACAGGCAGAAAAATCGTTCATCATTGTGTGATCGACAATATTGTCATTGTCTTTATTTGTAGCATGTACACAATCTTCTGAAGTTGAGATTTTACAATAATCTTCAGAATTTGAATTAACTATTAAATTGGCAGTAGAAGTTACGGAATTTGGGGTAAAAATTGTTTTTTGAGACCAAGCTAAAATATAATATTCATTAATTTTTCATAGTGTTCAGATGTTATACTAAGAATAATTATTAAAATCATAAACTTACTAAGCTCTAATAAATTTTTGTGACAGCCGTTTACGAGCAAGGCGACTTAATCGCCTTGAATTTGTTGTATATCGCTTTTTATCCATATTTATCACTAAATACTTAGTAACACAATATAGTAGCTTGTACAGTGACTTGCATACAACTGTTGAGTCGAGTAAAGAGTAAGTCATTCGTTGGTAGCATTTTGGGCCGACAACGGTCAAAAAGGGCATATGTTTAGAATCACGGCGATAGCCAACACGGGCCAAATGTTCATGTACATGTATATGTATGCATAAAATGTATGCCGCCTTTTCGCTTCCGGGTTACGCTGGTCCTGGTCGTACTCATCGTTTACCATAATTCGAAGAAATAATTATATATATTGGATCATATGATATAGAATTATTCTGTTATATCAACAAGGTATCATTATTCGAAAAATCTAATTAGTATGTTAATATCAGAATCAAAATATTAAGATTTTAGTATTGTGGATTGAAAAACACATGTAGTTTCCACATCAAAGTAAGCGACACACAGTCTAGATGGTCTAGACACGGCCAAAACCACTGGGGGTTGAAATATCAACGTTGCCGGGTAAATTGGTTAGCTGTTAGCCCACCAGAGGCAGCATTATAAGGATCACGTAAAATTACAATCTAATAATCAAAATTATATTTAACAGAACAAAAATTATGAAAAGTACTTAAGTATATAATCATTTTATAATTAAATACTGTATCGCGCTGGATAGTTTATTAGTTACAATCTTAAGAATTTGATTTCTAGAATGTGCTATAATAATCGAAAAAAATAATTAATTATAGATTTTAAGACTTGTTAAAAATGTAAGCAAACTAAATATAAACATTTTATTCTAATGTTTATCATTAATGCAATAAAGTCATAATAAATATAAAAAACAAGTTTTGTCAAATTTTGAGCCATTTTATGCAAAATCGCTAATAGTGAAATGATTTTGCAATTAAAAAATCTATCGTCGTGGATTAATTGTTTTTAATTATAACAAAATTAATAATATTTCAATGTTCTACATACATATAATATCAAAACAGTTTATGAAATCGAGTTGGTATTTTAAATATAGATGGATAATGTAGAGATGAAAATTTGTTATTATCATTAAATAAACCGATACAACGTTATTTTTATGTAAAATAATGTATGTGTGAACAAAGTTGCCTACTTTTCACTACATAGGCCCCTTAAGTGCTATACTATATTGGATAGATTTATTAAGTTGTTTTGATATAATAATAAAAAAGAATTATGTTAATGTATATTTTTTTGAGATATCGACTGAAAACCTAGAGGTTGATTTTTGAAGTTTTTCAGGCATTAAAAATAAACTATATCGAATCCAATCCACAATAGATATAAGTATATTATGATCAAGTAAGATCATATAAGATGTAATTGACATGTGTCAATTATTATAATTTATTTTTTCATATCGCGTAAAATCAGTAGAAATTAAACTTGGAGGGTTAACAATAATATTTAATTATAAAAATTGGAATAGTTATGTAGTAAATTTACAAGCCAAACGAAAAATAAAACAAGATTATCAGGTAACAATCAATAAATCAGTTTCAAGCACCAAATGTTGCATTGTTATACAGTATATATTTGGAGGCTGGGAAGAAGTCAAAAAGATGTTCAATTTCTTGGCGACGCAAGATTAAAATGGTGCAATCGCTGATCACTTTGTAGCTGTACTTGTGTCCCACATTTTTGTACAGCATTTGCTTGAAACCAAATGAGTCGCCTGTTTTGAAGCGAACATCAACCACTTCACTGAACAAACTGTCGTGCGACAAACCCTCAAGCTCGCCATCCTCAATGAAGTACATCTTACAGTCGATATCGCCGACGAACGTAATGTAGTCTCCTGGGAAGAAGAAGGCGGTTTGGAAGGTTGCAGCTAGTTGCCGCAACAGGTCGCTATGGCATTGTTTGAAGATGGGGTGACAGCGTAGGTGGTAGCCAAACATGGAGTCTAAGATGCCCTCCCGTAGGTAATAAGGTGATTCGACTATAAAACTAGGAAATTGTACGTTCCTTCCACTACCGGCTAATCGATTGAAATATCCTAGAATACGACTACGTAGCGGCGCAGATGCTCCTTTACTAGTCAATTCTGTTTCCAGATTATTCAAGTACGCTTCGTAACGAAACTTGCTGTAATTCAAAACCTGATAAGATGAAGCACATTCTGCTACAACGTAGACGGTGGCTGTGCGTCCAATAATTAAAACCACCAAAAATGTTATGGCATATCCAATACTGTTCATAATTTGTGCCTCTTTGCGTGTCTTAAATGGATAATATGTCATTGTTGTCATAAAATAAGTCTGCTGAGAAAGTGCATCCAAATAACGCATCCACATGGATGATCCAGAATCCCTCGCCATAAGCCCATATGAAATGATTATAATACTGACATGCTGAGAAGTAAAAACCACGAGAATTATATACACCAGACGTATAAAGTAAACATTGATGTTGAGCCGATTGCGTACAGAGCGGACATATCGAAACACTATTGCAATTTTATAGAGTCTGTTTAGTCGACAGTTGGACCAAACAAACCAAAACCGGCTGTCATTAATAAAAAACAGCGATATGATCTCAAACGGAAAATTACACAACAAATCATAAGTGAATCCCCAATAGTAGTCTTTCAAGTAGCGCAACACAATCATCCTTCGTTTCTTCACGAGCAACCCAAACACGTCCTCGTACGCAGTCGAGGTGTTCACAAACACCTTCCCCCACGAAAGAAAATCAACAAAATACAATACAATCATCAGTGGCATCGAATAAGTCACTTGCATCTTCGCAATACACTCAATCAAAAAGGAAGCCAGAGAAAACAAAACCGTTACGACTATAAAAACCTGGTTGGGTTTATAGACTCTGTACACCTTGAAAAAGAATCGCTGCAACGCATCGCTCTTGAACCGCTTGGAGTTCAGAATGCGGTGCAACCCCATTCTGGAATGTGATGATGCTGATGCGGATGCCAATCTGTGTGTATCCTCAGAATACCGCTTTTCCGAACTAATATAATCCGCATTCGATAGCCTAATCAACGTGCGAAAATTCCGGTGGAAAATCGGGTACCCCTTGATAATCTCATAAAACTTCATACTACTCATAGAAAGCAGCTCGCAGTGCGTTTTGGCCACATAGGTAAGAGTTGAGCGACTCATCTTAATGTCATCCATACAACCAAACAAACTGCCAACTGTTAGAATCTACAAAAACAAATATACTTAACCAATATAAACCAACTTACTGTTATTATTACCGCTATTTTCGTAAAGTCCGGCCCCAACACTTCAACCTCTCCTTTGTAAATCACATACATTTTGTTTTGGACATCGTTAACTCGAATAACCACTCCTCTGATGAGAATTAAATTCCGTTCGAGCTCATTTGAGGATAAGTAGTGGTTCATTACGACACTTGGTGACCCGCGGAACACCACGCTCGCGTGCAATATCTTGCCGTATTGCGCGTACATCACGTCTTCAAAGCAAGCATTGTTGAATATGCGACACACCGTTTTAAGCTTCTTTCCTTCGCGCAACATCCACAGGTACTCATAGTGTTTGATAATCTCATCCCGGAGGGCCTTGTCGAAATTCCGCATGTTCATAAACAGCACCAGGCGTTGCATTTTGATTTGGAACGTGGTTAGGTGGGAGTTGCGGAAGAGGCCGGTCGCTGTAAACTTGGCGACCGTCACCAGCAGTATGAATAGGCCCAGAAAGGCGATTACGGACCATTCGACTGGGCGGTGGATAAAGCCACCGTCATATATGCCTATATGCATGGTGTTCTTCATACATCTCTTTAAGTTCGTAAAGTAGGAATACCAGAAGGGGGCTATGTGTCTGCACCGAATTAAAGTATACTCTACGTAAATGGTGCAGTCACTGAGCACATATGTGTAGATCAGTAGGTTCATTAATATCAAAAAGCAACTGCAGACGTAGAATAGCTGGAGTACGCGTAGTTCGGACATGTATAATTCGCTTAGGTAGTTTTTGATGCCAATCGCTCTGTATAGTTGCAAGTATCTACAATACAACAAAATGGCCATATTTAGTAATATTTATATTAAAATTTAAAACCTGTTGTGTAAGCATATTCTAAATAAAATGTGAAATTTTAGTGTTATTGGCCCTGCTAGAATTCAACTTATCACGCTTCAAACATTTGGTTTCTATGAAACATGTTTTCGTTGCGATTTAAAACAACATAAAAAATTTAATTTTAATTATATATATATATATATATATATATATATATATATATATTAATATATATGAACATTGAAAGCCTGTTTGCAAGCATATTTCAAACAACATATGTAATTTTCATGTTGTTGGCTCTACTACAACTCAAGTTATCGCGGTTCAAGAACTTGGATTTCATGATACAAGCTTTTAGTTGAAAGAAAAATTTAAATTTTAGTCATATTTAAATTTGTTTTAGAAGCATATTGGGCACAACATGTCTAGTTTTTGTGGAGTTGAGTGCATCAGTTATTTTGATTCAAGCACCAATATTATATGATAATATTAGTTTGGTCTCATTAATTGAAATTTCAAGCATTAAAAATGTGTGAATGAAAAATACAGTTATAGTAACTATACAGTTTTCAGAAGATGTTGTATGAAACTAGAATTACTTATGAGTATATTCTATAATTTTGACAATATTAGATGGATTGAAAACCAAATTATGCTTGTTCTTGTCTTCGAGAACATAAAAATTATGGTGGAGGCGCCGGGCTATGCTGTGGCTAAGTATTTTTTTTTTAATAAATCCTGGACTCTCCTATAGCGATATTTGGTTTTATTAGCATATTTCAAGTACTTTGCTACCTAAAGTACTTAAAGCACTTTGCTTCAGTTGCATTAAGCACATTAAGTATTTCATTATTTCAATAATAATATAATTAAAATAATGACCACTTGAAGTAGTTGAAGTACCGGTATCATTTAAAGTACTTAAAGTACTTAGTATTTGAAGTATTGAAAATATTTTAGGAATATATTTAGTGACTTTTCAGTAGTTTTCGTAGGTAAACTAGAGTTATGGCGTTTATTTCAGCTGTCTTCCAATAAAATATATACAGTATAGATTTTGAAAAATTCCAAAAAATACAGTCTATTGGCTTGATTTTATTAACATTATCATATATAGTACTGAATGTTTCAGGAATACATTTAGTGCATTTCAGTAGTTTTTGTAGGTTTAAACTAGAGTTATGACGTATATTTCAGCTGTCTTCCAATAAAATATATACAGTATAGATTTTGAAAAACTACAAAAAATTCAGATTATTGGTTTGAATTTTAAATTATTTTTATTTATAATGTTGAATGTTTCAGGAATAAAGTTAGTAGATTTTCAGTAGTTTTCGTAGGTTTAAACTAGAGTTATGGCATATATTTCAGCTGTCTTCCAATAAAATATATACAGTATAGATTTTGAAAAACTCCAAAAAATTCAGATTATTGGTTTGAATTTAAAATTGTTTGTATTTATATTGTTGAATGTTTCAGGAATAGATTTAGTGATTTTCTGTAGTTTTCGGAGGTTTAAACTAGAGTTATGGCGTATATTTCAGCTGTCTTCCAATAAAATATATACAGTATAGATTTTGAAAAACTCCAAAAAAATCAGATTATTGGTTTGAATTTAAAATTATTTTTATTTATAATATTGAATGTTTCAGGAATAGATTTAGTGATTTTCAGTAGTTTTCGTTTGTTTAAACTAGAGTTATGGCGTATATTTCAGATATCTTCCAATAAAATATATACAGTATAGATTTTGAAAAACTACAAAAAATTCAGATTATTGGTTTGAATTTTAAATTATTTTTATTTATAATGTTGAATGTTTCAGGAATAGATTTGGTGATTTTCTGTAGTTTTCATAGGTTTAAACTAGAGTTATGGCGTATATTTCAGCTGTCTTCCAATAAAATATATACAGTATAGATTTTGAAAAACTACAAAAAATTCAGATTATTGGTTTGAATTTTAAATTATTTTTATTTATAATGTTGAATGTTTCAGGAATAAAGTTAGTAGATTTTCAGTAGTTTTCGTAGGTTTAAACTAGAGTTATGGCATATATTTCAGCTGTCTTCCAATAAAATATATACAGTATACATTTTGATAAACTCCAAAAAATTCAGATTATTGGTTTGAATTTAAAATTATTTTTATTTATAATGTTGAATGTTTCAGGAATAGATTTAGTGATTTTCAGTAGTTTTCGTAGGTTTAAACTAGAGTTATGGCGTTTATTTCAGCTGTCTTCCAATAAAATATATACAGTATAGATTTTGAAAAACTCCAAAAAATTCAGATTATTGGTTTGAATTTAAAATTATTTTTATTTATAATATTGAATGTTTCAGGAATAGATTTAGTGATTTTCAGTAGTTTTCGTTTGTTTAAACTAGAGTTATGGCGTATATTTCAGATATCTTCCAATAAAATATATACAGTATAGATTTTGAAAAACTACAAAAAATTCAGATTATTGGTTTGAATTTTAAATTATTTTTATTTATAATGTTGAATGTTTCAGGAATAGATTTGGTGATTTTCTGTAGTTTTCATAGGTTTAAACTAGAGTTATGGCGTATATTTCAGCTGTCTTCCAATAAAATATATACAGTATAGATTTTGAAAAAATCCAAAAAATTCAGATTATTGGTTTGAATTTAAAATTATTTTTATTTATATTGTTGAATGTTTCAGGAATAGATTTAGTGATTTTCAGTAGTTTTCGGAGGTTTAAACTAGAGTTATGGCGTATATTTCAGCTGTCTTCCAATCAAATATATACAGTATAGATTTTGAAAAACTCCAAAAAATTCAGATTATTGGTTTGAATTTAAAATTGTTTTTATTTATATTGTTGAATGTTTCAGGAATAGATTTAGTGATTTTCTGTAGTTTTCGGAGGTTTAAACTAGAGTTATGGCGTTTATTTCAGCTGTCTTCCAATAAAATATATACAGTATAGATTTTGAAAAACTCCAAAAAACTCAGATTATTGGTTTGAATTTAAAATTATATTTATTTATAATGTTGAATGTTTCAGGAATAGAGTTAGTGATTTTCAGTAGTTTTCGTAGGTTTAAACTAGAGTTATGGCGTATATTTCAGCTGTCTTCCAATAAAATATATACATCATAGATTTTGAAAAACTCCAAAAAATTCAGATTATTGGTTTGAATTTAACATTATTTTTATTTATATTGTTGAATGTTTCAGGAATAGATTTAGTGATTTTCAGTAGTTTTCGTAAGTTTAAACTAGAGTTATGGCGTATATTTCAGCTGTCTTCCAATAAAATATATACAGTATAGATTTTGAAAAACTCCAAAAAATTCAGATTATTGGTTTGAATTTAAAATTATTTTTATTTATAATATTGAATGTTTCAGGAATAGATTTAGTGATTTTCAGTAGTTTTCGTTTGTTTAAACTAGAGTTATGGCGTATATTTCAGATATCTTCCAATAAAATATATACAGTATAGATTTTGAAAAACTACAAAAAATTCAGATTATTGGTTTGAATTTTAAATTATTTTTATTTATAATGTTGAATGTTTCAGGAATAGATTTGGTGATTTTCTGTAGTTTTCATAGGTTTAAACTAGAGTTATGGCGTATATTTCAGCTGTCTTCCAATAAAATATATACAGTATAGATTTTGAAAAACTACAAAAAATTCAGATTATTGGTTTGAATTTTAAATTATTTTTATTTATAATGTTGAATGTTTCAGGAATAAAGTTAGTAGATTTTCAGTAGTTTTCGTAGGTTTAAACTAGAGTTATGGCATATATTTCAGCTGTCTTCCAATAAAATATATACAGTATACATTTTGATAAACTCCAAAAAATTCAGATTATTGGTTTGAATTTAAAATTATTTTTATTTATAATGTTGAATGTTTCAGGAATAGATTTAGTGATTTTCAGTAGTTTTCGTAGGTTTAAACTAGAGTTATGGCGTTTATTTCAGCTGTCTTCCAATAAAATATATACAGTATAGATTTTGAAAAACTCCAAAAAATTCAGATTATTGGTTTGAATTTAAAATTATTTTTATTTATAATATTGAATGTTTCAGGAATAGATTTAGTGATTTTCAGTAGTTTTCGTTTGTTTAAACTAGAGTTATGGCGTATATTTCAGATATCTTCCAATAAAATATATACAGTATAGATTTTGAAAAACTACAAAAAATTCAGATTATTGGTTTGAATTTTAAATTATTTTTATTTATAATGTTGAATGTTTCAGGAATAGATTTGGTGATTTTCTGTAGTTTTCATAGGTTTAAACTAGAGTTATGGCGTATATTTCAGCTGTCTTCCAATAAAATATATACAGTATAGATTTTGAAAAAATCCAAAAAATTCAGATTATTGGTTTGAATTTAAAATTATTTTTATTTATATTGTTGAATGTTTCAGGAATAGATTTAGTGATTTTCAGTAGTTTTCGGAGGTTTAAACTAGAGTTATGGCGTATATTTCAGCTGTCTTCCAATCAAATATATACAGTATAGATTTTGAAAAACTCCAAAAAATTCAGATTATTGGTTTGAATTTAAAATTGTTTTTATTTATATTGTTGAATGTTTCAGGAATAGATTTAGTGATTTTCTGTAGTTTTCGGAGGTTTAAACTAGAGTTATGGCGTTTATTTCAGCTGTCTTCCAATACAATATATACAGTATAGATTTTGAAAAACTCCAAAAAACTCAGATTATTGGTTTGAATTTAAAATTATATTTATTTATAATGTTGAATGTTTCAGGAATAGAGTTAGTGATTTTCAGTAGTTTTCGTAGGTTTAAACTAGAGTTATGGCGTATATTTCAGCTGTCTTCCAATAAAATATATACATCATAGATTTTGAAAAACTCCAAAAAATTCAGATTATTGGTTTGAATTTAACATTATTTTTATTTATATTGTTGAATGTTTCAGGAATAGATTTAGTGATTTTCAGTAGTTTTCGTAAGTTTAAACTAGAGTTATGGCGTATATTTCAGCTGTCTTCCAATAAAATATATACAGTATAGATTTTGAAAAACTCCAAAAAATTCAGATTATTGGTTTGAATTTAAAATTATTTTTATTTATAATATTGAATGTTTCAGGAATAGATTTAGTGATTTTCAGTAGTTTTCGTTTGTTTAAACTAGAGTTATGGCGTATATTTCAGATATCTTCCAATAAAATATATACAGTATAGATTTTGAAAAACTACAAAAAATTCAGATTATTGGTTTGAATTTTAAATTATTTTTATTTATAATGTTGAATGTTTCAGGAATAGATTTGGTGATTTTCTGTAGTTTTCATAGGTTTAAACTAGAGTTATGGCGTATATTTCAGCTGTCTTCCAATAAAATATATACAGTATAGATTTTGAAAAAATTCAAAAAATTCAGATTATTGGTTTGAATTTAAAATTATTTTTATTTATATTGTTGAATGTTTCAGGAATAGATTTAGTGATTTTCAGTAGTTTTCGGAGGTTTAAACTAGAGTTATGGCGTATATTTCAGCTGTCTTCCAATCAAATATATACAGTATAGATTTTGAAAAACTCCAAAAAATTCAGATTATTGGTTTGAATTTAAAATTGTTTTTATTTATATTGTTGAATGTTTCAGGAATAGATTTAGTGATTTTCTGTAGTTTTCGGAGGTTTAAACTAGAGTTATGGCGTTTATTTCAGCTGTCTTCCAATAAAATATATACAGTATAGATTTTGAAAAACTCCAAAAAACTCAGATTATTGGTTTGAATTTAAAATTATTTTTATTTACAATGTTGAATGTTTCAGGGATAGATTTAGTGATTTTCAGTAGTTTTAGTCGGTTTAAACTAGAGTTATGTTGTTTATTTCAGCTGTCTTCCAATAAAATATATACAGTATAGATTTTGAAAAACTCCAAAAAATTCAGATTATTGGTTTGAATTCAAAATTATTTTTATTTATAATGTTGAATGTTTCAGGAATAGATTTAGTAATTTTCAGTAGTTTTCGTAGGTTTAAATTAGAGTTATGGCGTATATTTCAGCTGTCTTCCAATAAAATATATACAGTATAGATTTTGAAGAACTCAAAAAAATTCAGATTATTGGTTTGAATTTAAAATTATTTTTATTTACAATGTTGAATGTTTCAGGAATAGATTTAGTGATTTTCAGTAGTTTTCGTAGGTTTAATCTAGAGTTATGGCGTATATTTCACCTGTCTTCCAATAAAATATATACAGTATAGATTTTGAAAAACTCCAAAAAATTCAGATTATTGGTTTGAATTTAAAATTATTATTTAAAAATATTATTTAAAATTTTTATTTATAATGTTGAATGTTTCAGGAATAGATTTAGTGATTTTCAGTAGTTTTCGTAGGTTTAAACTAGAGTTATGGCGTTTATTTCAGCTGTCTTCCAATAAAATATATACAGTATTGATTTTGAAAAACTCCAAAAAATTCAGATTATTGGTTTGAATTTAAAATTATTTTTATTTATAATGTTGAATGTTTCAGGAATAGATTTAGTGATTTTCAGTAGTTTTCGTAGGTTTAAACTAGAGTTATGGCGTTTATTTCAGCTGTCTTCCAATAAAATATATACAGTATAGATGTTGAAAAACTCCAAAAAATTCAGATTATTGGTTTGAATTTAAAATTATTTTTATTTATAATATTGAATGTTTCAGGAATAGAGTTAGTGATCTTCAGTAGTTTTCGTAGGTTTAATCTCTAGTTATGGCATTTATTTCAGCTGCTGAATGTATTGAAAATATTTTAAAATTGTTAAACTCGAGTTAGTAGCATGTGTATGCGTATATAGAAATATCAACAAACCTATTAAATCTTGTTGTAGTAATCCAGAAGGCGGTCATTTTTTCCAAATTGGGTATCGCTAATTCCATCGGAAACATAGCTAGTAAATCTATTGGAAATGCAGTGCACCAATAATGCTGAGCTGTTTTCCACGGATGCGACACCTCCACATTAATCTTATTGTAATACATCACGTGACTTCTGAAATACATGTCAACGATGTTGAGCACGTCAAAGAGACGGAACAACCAGAACACGGGGGAATCGACACCGGCCAGAGCAGTTATCGGAATAGTTCCGATTAACACCGAAAAATACGCGATCACCACATGCACAATCTCCCACCAAATCCAAAATCGGCCATCAGTTCTACAAAAATACATATAAAGATATAATTAAATAAATTAAGCGCTAATAAAATCGCTTTCGTTTATTGTTCAGGGGCTGTTAGAACAGCAACAGAACGATAAACGAAAGCGGCTTATAATTGCAAAACTCACTTAAAGCTTAACTTCAGAAACAACACCCGAAACCACTTGTAACTCCCAAACCCATCTATAAACGCATCCATATCGTTCCGGAAATTCCGGTACGAGCTGTTAGCATCCAAGTGAACTACCACCACTCCACTACTCTTGCGGTGTTGCACTTGCTGCCATGCATTTGGTTGAGAAATAGTACTTAGACACTCCCGTATGGTCGCGTAAACCGAGGGATACTTCACAATTTTATGCAACAGCTTGCTGTAGGGGAATATCAGCAGTTTCACGTCACTCAAAGCGATGATGCTGAAGAGCACGTTACGCCCGCAGAGTACCTCCAATACGAGCAAACTGTACCCCGTGGTAACAGTTTTCAGTATCACCGTTCCCTCCGTGCTGTTGCCCATAAAACCACAAATGCCCTCAGCGATCAAATAAATCTCACTCGCCACGGCACCAGCGTACGCAAGGTACTCGCCCTTCGGCACTAAAACAGCTGTAGGGATCTCGTTCAATTCGCAAATTATATGATACGGCAAATCCTTGAAGAGCCCATCATACTGATAGAGATTGTGGTAGAGCATGGTGCGTTCAGTTCGATACATGGAGGAGCCTATAAAATTCGCCATGGTAGTTGCGTGCAGCATATAGTACCCTCTGTTCACTTGGTAGTTCATTTGCAGGTATTTCGTGATTTTCTTTTTGATGCTAGCTTCAAAATTATATAGACTTAAAATTTTTAGCACGTCATCCACAATGTTTTCGTAACCAATACTGGTGGTGTGTGCTAAACTAACCGACGCTATGAGTTCCGGAATGTACTGCAGCTTCCAAATGAGTGAAACGTACTGCAGGAAAATTAACGGGAAGAAAACCATGCTTCGATCCAATTCAAATATAAATATACCGCATGAAAATATATAGTTGTACACTATACAAATTTGAGTGAAAAAAGTTGGAGCTACATGCGTGTAATTGAAGTACTTGAAGACTGTAAAGATGTAGTAGCCCAGAAACAGTGTAGCTATGAGGGTGTACAGTAATTTCATTATCGAAAAGAGTACTAGTTGTGTGCAACTGCTGTACTGTTTGTGATGTAAGTAGTAGATTAGTTTATAGCTCTTCAGTAGACGGTTACATTGTAATGCGCGATGATATTCGACATCTAAAGGACCTTCCAGTACACCCACAATCAATTCGACGGGCACGGATGAAAGTAAATCGATCCAAAATAGTAGGGTTTCCAAATTATGCAACAGAATTTCCTGGAAATTGGTGTAGAAATTATCTTTGTTGCGCACGGCTATGATCATGAAGCTGAGGTAGTCTAGAATCCAAATGCACGTAATAACCGTCATATAGAAGTCGTAGACTACGGAAAATGTGACGGTGCTTGATGTGGCACCAATTGGGTAGTATAAGCATGTAATGAATATCAAGAAAAATACTAGGTATCTCCAAATGTCCAGAAGCGCTGAATTGGGGTGTAGTTTAAAACCAATCCCGCTTACCACAAAATGATTTGTGGTTTTAATTTCTAAGCGATCAGCTAACATGTACTGTGTTAAATAGTCAGTACACACAACGCTTCTATGCAACTGTGTCAATTCTCGTGATTTATTAACAGTTAACATATCTTCCTCTGATCCCGTTTCATTTGAAATTGTAGTACCCATATAAGTCCGCATCACATGCTTGATGTAACTAAAAATAAACTTTAAATTTAATTCTTCAAACGTTATAACAACTTACCGTATGGACAAGCAATCCTTTCTAGTCTCCACCCGCTCGGTGTTGTACAAATAACCAGCGATTTTCGTGTAAACCCGTGCCTTCTCCATACGCCCAAATATAGTTCTACGCAGCCTTGTATAAACTTCAGGATATGTCGGGTACATTTTCAAAAAGGCTACACGTTTCAATCGGATCACCTCGCAGTAAGTCACGCAAACAAGCGTCGTTTTGGATGGCAAGCTAATAAACAAATTGCTTTCCCCCAAACACGTACCGCCCGTAAAGGATATCGAAGTAGTCTCACCGTTGATTTCAGATAGGAGGCTCACTACACCAGTCACCACATATATCATTTCCCTTTTCACATAACCCCTTTTCCAAATAATATGGCCCTCAACCAGGTAGCGATAGTCGGTTAACTGGGCGACGTATCGCAGAAAATGCACTTCTTCGTTTTTGAATAGCGCCGAGTGTTTGAACATGTTCCAGCTCACATCCAGTGTCACCTCAGTTTTTGTAACATCTGCAAATATTAGGGGAAGACTAAGGATAATGGATAATACGTTCAGTCGACACTAATATAAATTAAAAACCAAGAATAACAGATTTTGCAATATAAACCACATGAGAACGTTTAACCAAGTAACCTTGTCATGGTTATTGGGGGCATAAGTTGCATCAAGTGAGGGTAGTTAGTTTCTTTTTTTCTTATGTATGGGATGTGCCTGAGATGCAAGTTTTTGACCTCGGCAGCCCTCCGAAAGACTTTTGAATACAACATATAAGTGTGAATCCACCTCTCAAAAAAATCTACATATCTAGATTTTGATCTTATTAGATCTCATCAGTGTCGCAACACAGACGTTCATCCGTGAATGATTGCCGGTCCCGGCGGCTTGCCCACGTAAAGAAGGGGGGAGACAAAAAAAACCGACCACAAGAGCGAGCCTGGACGGGACAGCAGCCTCTCGCCAAGTCGGGAACGTCGGCTTCACTACCTACCGGCCGGCGAGGAGTCTGTTGATCCCGGTGGCGCCGACACCGAGAGGGACCATCAAAAAAACTAAATGTTACATGTGTGTGCCGTATATTACGTCCAGGATTGATAAACCCAATCGACCCCGCATGCACCAGGACCCACAAAACAAACATGACAGACATAACCGCAGCAATTAAGTTTACCGCCCAGGGGAGGGATACCCCAGGGCCGGTCGGAGCGGGCATCGGAGTGGGTGCCCCCCGACCGGGAAGCCGGGACCCCCGACAGCAACAAAGACCAGGAGCTCAGACCAGAGCCCGAGAGCGAAAAATTCCTTAGACGGATCATGGCCCAGACCGACGAGGAACAAGGCAAAGAAGAGCCAAACAAGAGAAAGGCGACATTGCCCCCTGAAGCCTGGCATACCTCAACTGCCGGAGCCGAGGGAGGGCCCAACAAATGAAAGGCCCGAGGGACGACGACAGACAAGATCATACGAGAACTGAAGGCGACGAAGGAGCTAGTCTGACGCCTGACCGACACAGCCGGAATACCCCGGAACATATCAAGGGAAGCTAAGGGAGAAGCCATTCACCTCCGAGAGGCATATGAAAGGATATGGGGGGAACCACAAGGCAGGTACTCACCCCGACTCCGACGATGCTGAGCCCGAAATAGACTACGGCGAATGCGAACTACGAAAACAGATACGCACCCTAGTCCAAGAAAAAGCCAGGGCGGACCAAATAATAGAGGAGATGCAGCGGGAGCTCCAAGCCATCAAGGAGCAACTGGCCACGACCCAGAACAAATTAAAGTCACAGAGCGCACGGACGACAGAACCGCCCGCATCAAAGCGGCCATCAAGAAACACCCCGACTTCAGGGATGCAGCAGAAAGAATGGCCCGAGGGCGTATATGAAAACACCAGGATCATAAAGGCGGCCGACATAGACCCCGCACCGGAAATTCCGGTAATGGACTAGGAATGCCGCTCCATAAACATAGGAAGCAAAGCCGGTGGCAAGATTAAGGAACTGGAGGGTAAGGCCATCGTCAGCGGGCAGGCAGCCACCATAGTCAGAACGGTAGAGGTGCTAAACTGCGGCGGGACACCCACCAAGCACAAGTGGGTTACACACTTCCTCTCATGTGATACATCCACAGTGGACGCTACCAGCAGGACATTATTCAATGCGATGAGACTAGTAAGAGAGCACCTCCTAACAGCAGGGGCCAAAGAAGCCATGGCGGAATGGGGCCACGTCCCTGCCGACACCGCAAGGAAGATACTCCAGATACTACTGACAGACACCGGTATAAAGACACTCCTCTAAGAACAACCGGGAAGCAACCAAACAAGTGCCAACAGCCATGAACACCCATCGCCGATGGCAGCCCCCAAATTACCGAAGGAGGAATCAATAATCGTCTCCCCAGCGCACGACCAGACGCCGTCGCCGCCGAAAACGTCCTAAAGATGGACAGGACGGATAACGGACACCTCCGAATCAGGGTAAAGGGAAACGGGGCAAGAGTAGACGAAATCTGTGCCACCATAGCCAAAAACGCTCAGGGGGCGTCAGCTAGGGTCAGCCGTCAAGGAGTTACCCTAAACATCAGAGGACTGGACGTGCTGACCACCCAACAGGAAGTGGAGGAGGCCATCAAAACCATCCTACCCGAAGGCTGTAAAGAGCAGTACCGAGTGGGGTCGCTGCGACCGTCAAGAAACAGCACCCAAGCGGTCACTATCACAGCCACAGCCCGGGGGGCAAACATCATCACCGTCAGGAAGCACCGGGTCGGATTGGTTCAGGTCCAGGCAACGAGAAGGGAAGAACTCCCAGCGGGCTGCAGCAAGTGCTGGGTCGATGGCCATAAAGCCGCAACATGCATGGGCCCCGACCGCCGGAACCTGTACCTCAGATGCGGGCAAGAGGGACACCAGGCACGCTCGTGTACCTTATTGCGCGGTATGCTAAGCGGAAGGACATGCGGCAGCCAGCCTCCGCTGCCCATCCAAGGCAGAGGCGCTCCCAGCGCATAAGGACCGTCAGAGAGACGGCTACCCGTACGACATGACAGAAATACAGGCAATCCAAGTCAACGTGGGCAGGGGCAGGGCCGCCCACCAGCTCCTGCTTGCCACGGCTAGCCGCACAGGGCCCAGCTAATTATCGTGTCGGAGACCGACAACAAGAAGCTTGACCCTTCGTGGGCGACCGATGGGCTCATGGAGGACGTAGCCCTGAAGTTACTAGGCAGCCTCCACGGGCACATGACGACGTTCTCTAGGAGGAACTCGGAGTCCTACATTGACGCTAGCATCAACACCGGCGGCCAGGCGAGTGCACAGGTGGCGCGTTCTGGGGGAGGAAACCCTAAGTGACCACCACAACATTACTTCCCAGAGTTGGGCCCTCTGGGATTGAGTCCGAGTGTCCAGCATCAAACACCCTTGAGGCGTCGATGGGTACTCGAAGACATCGACAAGGAAGCCATAGCCCTTGAAATATTGGAGGCAGGAAACACTCCCACATCAATACCAATGGAAGCGGATGACATGGCGGACCGGCTGACCGAGAATTTGGAGAGAGCTTGCAACAACAACGTAGCGACAAGAAGTACCACCAGTGGACGGAAGAGGGGATGCGAGGGACTGCTGGTGCAAGGAAGTGGCCGAGGCAAGGACACTCATAAACAGGGCCCGGAGAAGAGTGCAAAGAGCTAGGGCGGCTGGAACCCCCACCGATCGACTAAAAACTGAACACCAACGCCTACGCAATCCATACCGGCGGGAAATGTAGCGAAGCCAAAATAAATGCTAGAAGCACCTCTATAGGGAGGTCGAAAGCGAACCGTGGGGACTTCCCTACAGGGTGATCATGAAGAAATTTTGCGCCCGCCCACCGGGACCCGAAGCAGCAGTGCAGGAAGGAGTGGCCACAGTCGTAGAGGCTCTGTGCCCCCATAGCAACCACGGCAATCCGCCGGATAATACCTCGAACGACACCGACGAAGGGCACGAGCAATGGGAAGAGGGGGAGGTCCTGCAAGCCCTTCTCCGCCTATCCAACAGAAAAGCGCCAGGCCCGGACGGAATACCAAATGAGCTGGTCAAGGCTGGGGCGACGGGAATAGCACCGGCGCTAACCTACACAGCTAACACGTGTATGAGAACGGGCTCCTTCCCATGGAGATGGAGGACTGCTCGCCTGACCCTCATCCCGAAACCGAGGAAGGACTCCGCAAACCCAGCTTACAGGCCAATATGCCTACTCGACGGTCTTGCTAAGGCCACCGAAAGGCTGATCGCAGACCGACTGACCAGCGGGGGTCTGCACCGTAACCAGCTTGGATACCGCCGCAACATATCTACGAGCGACGCGATCCTCGCCATCCGAGGGAGGGTAGAGGCAGCAAATGCAGGGACGTGGCGAAACTCGACATATCTAAGGCCTTCAACACAGTGCCGTGGGGGGTCATAAACGCGGCACTAATCCGGAAAGGGGTACCAAGATCGTTGAGGGCGCTGATCAGGTCATACCTCACGGAACGCCAAATCACCTATGAAGGCACGGCAGGCATCGTGGCGTTCGAGGTCACGGGAGGGTTTCCATAGGGGTCAGTCCTAGGTCCCCTCCTATTGAACATAGCCTTTGACGGCGTCCTGCGACTGGAGCTGCCGGAGGACACAGAAACAGTGGCCTTCGCCGACGACCTGGCAGTAGTGTCCAAGGGCACAGACCTGGAAATAGCAAAGAGCAGACTGGCGGCAGCGGTCGAAGCAGTGGCCAAGTGGACGACGGACAGCGGCCTCAAAATTGCTGTCGACAGAACAGAAGTCGCCCTGCTCTCGACCAAGAGGGCAGGAGTCAACGAAGCCACTGCCAACATACCATTGATGGGGAAATCACACCAGATAGCCCGGACAATTAAGTACTTGGGGACGGTGCTGGAGGCAAACGTGAACCACACCGCCCAGGTACTAGCAACCACAGCAAAGACAACAAAGACGGAGGCGGCACTGGCGAGACTACTCCCCAACATCGGGGGACCGTCGGGAAAAAAAAGGCGCCTACAGGCACTGGTGTCGCGCGCCCAGCTCACCTACGCAGCTCCGGGCTGGACAAACGCCACCAAGACCAGGCGGAACGACGACAGACTGCGAAAGGCGCTGCGCACTAGTGCCATAGGAATCAGCATGGCATACAAGACTATATCAACGGATGCGGGCGAGATCCTGGCAGGAACAACATTAGGGCATCTCCTGGTCACAGAACGAGCTTACATTCACAGGAGCAGACGAACGGGAAAGTCACCCAAGGAAGCCTTGGAAGAAGCCAGGAGTTTCACACTCTGGAGCTGGCAGACTAGATGGGCAGAGACAGAACATGCTGCATGGACGAGGAGGGTGATCCCATCCGTCGAGCAGTGGATCACGAGGGAGCACGGTGAGCTGGATCACTGGACCACCCAGACCCTATACGGGCACGGAATTTATACCTACCCCCAACGCCTAACTGACGATACTGCGGTGGTACGGACGATCCAGCACACTCCATCAGGACAAGGACATGTGGGACACGTTCGCGGTTTTCTCCCGGAAGGTGATGGGGAGAAAGTACGACGACGACTTGCGGGCCCCACAGACCGACTGACGAGGGCGAACTACTGACCACTTCGTTCCCCTTTTTTCATTTATGTTCATACCCTATCCCGTTTCCATGCAAACCGACTGACAGACTTACGTAGGACGGTCCGGGGGGCTTAGGCGGTCAAGCCCCTCGTCGACAGAACCTGGGTTTTGGTTTAGTCGGTAGGCGCCCCGGCCAATACGCGGGGCAAATCCGACACTATCCATGCCTATCACCACAGTGGTGATAGTGGAGGCATGGGTGTCTTTCGAAGATTTCACCCCATTCTTTGTTTTCATGTATTGCCGCTCATCGGAGAGCTAAGGCAAAACTAGTTTACCATATGTTTTTATAATAACCTACCTATTTTGAAAACAACTCAATTAAACTTGACTGTGACTGATTTTATAAATCACAAACAGTTATTATATATATTTCTAATATATTAGATTGTTTAAAGGTTAGTAACACTAGTTTAGAAACCTACCTGGCATAATGGCAACAATATAGTCCAAGTTGGCCAGGCCTGATGAAATCGGTGTAGCCGACACATGGAATTGTCCCCAAAAGTTCTTCATGTATTTCTTCAGAAACCGCACAAAAATCTCGTCCTGCACCGCCCACTTTTCCACCGTCTCCTTCAGCCTGGCCACATTCTTTAGCATGAGATTGCATATGATGGCAAATTGGAACTTCATGGAAAGTAGCTCAATATAGATGCAAATGATTTGTGCTGTGACGTACATCAAGTAGAGGTACAAGCAAAATTGAAACATGGCCATCACCACGCTTGGTTGAATGTACGTGAGGCCCACTGGAATAGTTAAGTTGATTATTGTCTCAAAAATTATAACTCGCTTAACTACAACGTTCAAACTTAGTACAAATATTCTCAATACATAAGAGAATTCATTTAAAAAATCAGCAGGATAATTATTAATTTCTTTCATGAGTTATAGTCATCACAATAGCTTCTATAATTTCACAGCTATAATTCTTGATATCATGAAGTTGAAAGACTGTCGATTTTTTTATACATTCCCCTATATATTTATAGATTGTATATAAAATTTGAGTGATTTAGATTGATTAGTTTGTGAGTTATGATTTTTTTTCTAACCGATTGATAATTTTACGTGATGGCCATCTTGGATTAAAATCGCCAAAACGTAACTAACTCATAACTCGTGACATGAATCAGCTACAGTATTCAAACTTGGTACAGATATTCTAAATACATGAGAATTCACAAAAAAAATCAGCAGGATAATTATTAATTTTTTTCATGAGATATAGTCATAACAATAACTACTATAATTTCACAGCTATAATTCTTAATATCGTGAAGTTGAAATACTATCGATTTTTTTATACCTTCCCTTTTATATTTATAGATTGTATATAAAATTTTAGTGATTTAGATTGATTATTTTGTGAGTTATGATTTTTTTTCTAACCGCTTGATAATTTTACGCGATGGCAATCTTGAATTCAAATCGCCAAAATTTCAATCAGTTAGAAAAAAATCAGCTACACTATTGAAACTTGGTACAGGTATTCTTAATACATAAGAGAAGTCATACAAAAATCAGCAGGATAATTATTAATTTTTTTCATGACTTATAGTCATCACAATAACTACTATAATTTCACAGCTATAATTCTTGATATCGTGAAGTTGAAAGACTGTTGATTTTTTATACCTTCCCCTATATATTTATAGCTTCCATATAAAATGTGAGTTCTATAGATTGATTAGTTTGTGAGTTATGATTTTTTTGCCAATCGTTTGATAATTTAGCTAGACGGCAATCTTGGATTATTTCGCAAAAACTTCAATCAGTTAGAAAGAAATCATAACTCGCGAAATAAATCAGCTACACTATTCAAATTTGGTACAGATATTCTCAATATATAAGAGAATTCATAAAAAAATCATCAGGACAATCATTAATTTCTTTTGATGAGATATAGTCATCGCAATGACTACTATAATTTTACAGTTATAATTCTTGATATCGTGAAGCTGAAAGACTGTCGATTTTTTTATACCTTCCCCTACATATTTATAGCTTTCATATAATATGTGAGTTCTATAGATTGATTAGTTTGTGAGTTATGCTTTTTTCTGGGATAGACGACTATTTTGGATTATTTTGCCGAAATATCAATCGGATAGAAAAAAAAATACATAACTCCTGAAATAAATTAGCTACAACATTAAAACTTGGCTCAGATATTCTAAATACATCAGATAATTCATAAAAAATTATATAAGGCTAATTATTATTTTATTTTGGGTGTTATAGTTTTCACAAAAACTACATAATTTAATGAGCTATAATTCTTGATAATGTTAAGTCGAAAGACTATCGATTTGTTTGTGCCTTCCTCTATATATTTATAGTTTACATATAAAATTTGAGCGCTCTAGATTTATTCGTTCGTGAGTCATGATTTTTTTTTTGACCGCTTGATAATTTTATTCTACGGAAATCTTGGGTTGAAATCGCCAAAACTTCAATCAGTTATAAATAAATCATAACTCGCGCAATAAATCAGCTACACCATCCAAACTTGGTACAGATCTTCTCAATACATAAGAGAATTGATGATAATATTATCAGGATAATTGTTAATTTTTTTCATGACTTATAGTCATCACAATAACTAGTATAATTTTACAGCCATAATTCTTGATATCGTGAAGTAGAAAGACTGTCGATTTTTTTTGTACCTTCCTCTTTATATTTATAGATAGTATATAAAATTTGAGAAATTTAGATTGATTATTTTGTGAGTTATGATTTTTTTTTCTAACCGCTTGATAATTTTACGCGACGGCAATCTTGAATTGAAATCGTCAAAATTTCAATCAGTTAGAAAGAAATCATAACTCGCGAATTAAATCAGCTACACTATTCAAACTTGGTACAGATATTCTCAATATATAAGAGAACTCATAAAAAAATCATCAGTATAATTATTAATTTCGTTCATGACATATAGTCAATAGCAATAACTACTATATTTTTACAGTTATAACTCTTGATAACGTGAAGCTGAAAGATTGTCGATTTTTCTGTACCTTCCCCTATATATTTATAGCTTTCATATAAAATTTCAGTCCTATAGATTGATTATTTTGTGAGTTATGATTTTTTTGCTAACCGCTTGATAATTTGGCTAGACGACTATCTCGGATTATTTTGCCAAAATATCATATCATCGGATAGAAAAAAAAATATAACTACTGAAATAATTTATCTACAACATTCAAACTTTACACAGATATTCTAAATACATAAGAAAATTCATAAAAAGAATGATATAAGGCTAATTATTATTTTATTTTGGGAGTTATAGTTTTCACAAAAACTACTATAATTTAATGAGCTATAATTCTTGATAATGTTAAGTCGAAACACTATCGATTTGTTTGCGCCTTCCTCTATATATTTATAGTTTACATATAAAATTTAAGCGCTCTAGATTTATTCGTTCGTGAGTTATGATTTTTTTGCTAACCGCTTGATAATTTGGCTAGACGGCAATTTTGGATTGAAATCGCTAAAACTTCAATCAGTTAGAAAGAAAAATCATAACTCGCGAAATAAATCAGCTACACTATTCAAATTTGGTACAGATATTCTCAATATATAAGAAAATTCATAAAAAAATCATCAGGACAATTATTAATTTCTTTCATGATATATAGTCATCGCAATGACTACTATAATTTTACAGTTATAATTCTTGATATCGTGAAGCTGAAAGACTGTCGATTTTTTTGTAACTTCCCCTATATATTTCTGGCTTTCACATAAAATTTGAGTCCTATAGATTGATTAGTTTGTGAGTTATGATTTTTTTGCTAACCGCTTGATAATTTGGCTAGACGACTATCTTGGATTATTTTGCTAAAACTTCAATAGGTTAGTAAAAAATCATAACTGCTGAAATAAATTAGCTACTACATTCAAACTTGGTAGAGATATTCTCAATACATAAGGTAATTCATAAAAAAAATCATCAGTACAATTATTAATTTCTTTCATGACATATAGTTATCGCAATAACTACTATAATTTTACAGCTATAATTCTTGATATTGTAAAGCTGAAAATTTGTCGATTTTTTTATACCTTTCCCTATATGTTTATAGCTTGGGTATCAAATTTGAGTCCTATAGATTGATTACTTTGTGAGTTATGATGTTTTTACTAACCGCTTGATAATTTGACTTGGCGGCCATCTTGGATTATTTCTATTAATCGGTTAGAAAAAAAATCATAACGCATGAAATAAATTAGCTACAGCATTCAAACTTGATACAGATGTTCTCAATACATCAAATAATCCACAAATAAATATACTAGGGGGATTATTAATTTCTTTCATGAGTTATAGTCATTTATAATCATTCATAATTTAATCTCCGATCATTTTTATCAACATGAAGTTAAAATACTCTTAATATTGTCAAACTTACTATAATTAATATTAACTAACTTATTAATTAATACTAACTAACTTATTAATTAATACTAACTAACTTATTAATTAATACCAACTAACTTATTGGTGTGTCCAAGAAAATAATACATACATGGAAACTGCAAATCAGTTCCGGTCAGCTGTCCATTTATTGTAAAGTACGAGAGGGTGAAGTCAAACAGATGATACTCTGTGCAATTGATAAGTTTCGTAACGTCTGTATTTTTCTCGGCGATACAACTTTTAACAGAAAAGAGAATTCATCCATAAAACGATTGTTGGCTATTATTTGATTGTGTTATTCTACTCACGCATACGACAGTCTTAAGCACGAGCCGGTTAAGGCCAAGACGGCTGTCAAAACCATGAATTTCACGAGACAGTCAAAGATTCTGAACTTGCGCACCTTTTTGGATCGTATTATCGGCGCGTAGCGGATGAACCGAAGCACATAGCGCATTCGGAATAACACATACACCTATGAGAATAAAATTATTTAAAATTTTAGTGTACGCTATAAGTATGTGTAGATAAAAATCGGTGCTGTAGTAGATAAGGGGACATTTCAATCACTTCCCACCACTACCAGTAGCTGTTTTCTGTTGTACAACAGGTTTAAACCTGATTAAAAATGTTTAAAGCAGCTGTGAACAACGAATAAATAGCTACCTGTATTAAACAGACTTGTTGAAAACTCCTAAATATATAAAGCAGGGCTGTATTGGAGGAGGCTTGTTAAAGATATATTTAGGAGACAGTTTTGTTTTAATTTTTCAAAAAATCGGTGTTGTAAACTTCATGAAGAATGAAGAAAACAAGAAAACAGGAAGATGAGAAGTAGATGAATTTTTTTTAAATAATCTAATTATAATAAACAAGACTCACCTGAACATCGTAGCCACTAAAGTTGTTGTAAATAAACTCGTATGGAATAAACGTGGCAATGTCAATCAGCACAAATATGATGTGTCTGGTGTGCGACATCCCCTTGCGGTGTCGAACAATAGCCACAATAATATCCAAAAGATAAAGCATATCGAAGCAGACTATTACTTCTATAAATTCAAGAATTTAGAAAAAAACCATGAGCAATTTTACGGCATATCAAGGTTTTATATCAGCACTCACCCTTGAGACGACCAATGTGCTTGTACATGCGTACTTTATCAGTCACCTTCAGGTTCAAGTCGGTGGACACATCGAGCACCACACAGAAATAGGAAATAATCACGGAGAGGAAGATGGTGAACTTGAAAATCGGGTCGTCGGTCAGCTGGAGGATGTTGTGGCACCCAAAGGTGGTGAACCTCGGCGACTGCATGTTCACGTGTCACACCGTTTCAATACCAAAAAAAAACACGATAAACATAAACAAAACTAATGCGTTGCTTGGATTCAACTAGTAACGCCAACAGTCATTCGTTTTTTCCATCTTCTATGATGTTGATAATAGAGTGAATATAAATTATAATACTAATGTTTCTGCTTATTTATAATCCGGTTTCTCTCAACTCTGATTTCTATGTTGTTTTTATAATTCGATTTCTCTTAAGACCGATGTCTCTTGACTTTTTAATCTAATTTCTATCAACTGTAATGTCTCCTCAGTCTATACAATCTAATTTCTCTGAACACTGCAGTCTCTGACAATTTTAAACCGATTTCTCCTAACTCTGCTGTCTTTCTTGTCTTTATGATTCGATTTCTCCTAATCCTGTGGTCTCTTTTGATTTTTTAATCAAATTTCTATTAACTGTAATGTCTCTTCAGTCTATACTATAATTTCTCTGAACACTGCAGTCTCTGACAATATTAAACCGATTTCTACTAACTCTGATGTCTTTGTTGTCTTTATGATTCGATTTCTCCTAAGCCTGTGGTTTTTTTTGACTTTTTAATCTAATTTCTATTAACTGTAATGTCTCTTCAGTCTATACAATCTAATTTCTCTGAACACTGCAGTCTCTGACAATTTTAATCCGATTTCTCCTAACTCTGATGTCTTTGCTGTCTTTATGATTCGATTTCTCCTAAGCCTGTGGTCTCTTTTGACTTTTTAATCTAATTTCTATTAACTGTAATGTCTCTTTAGTATATACAATCTAATTTCTAAGAACACTGCAGTCTCTGACAATATTAAACCAATTTCTCCTAACTCTGATGTCTTTGTGGTCTTTATGATTCGATTTCTCCTAAGCCTGTGGTCTCTTTTGACTTTTTAATCTAATTTCTATTATCTGTAATGACTCTTCAGTCTATACAATCTAATTTCTCTGAACACTGCAGTCTCTGACAATATTAAACCGATTTCTCCTAACTCTGATGTCTTTGTGGTCTTTATGATTCGATTTCTCCTAAGCCTGTGGTCTCTTTTGACTTTTTAATCTAATTTCTATTAACTGTAATGTCTCTTCAGTCTATACAATCTAATTTCTCTGAACACTGCAGTCTCTGACAATTTTAAACCGATTTCTCCTAACTCTGATGTCTTTGTTGTCTTTATGATTCGATTTCTCCTAAGCATGTGGTCTCTTTTGACTTTTAATCTAATTTCTATTAACTGTAATGTCTCTTCAGTCTATATAATCTAATTTCTCTGAACACTGCAGTCTCTGACAATTTTAAACCGATTTCTCCTAACTCTGATGTCTTTGTTTTCTTTATGATTCGATTTCTCCTAAGCCTGTGGTCTCTTTTGACGTTTTAATATAATTTCTATTAACTGTAATGTCTCTTCTGTCTATACAATCTAATTTCTAAGAACACTGCAATCTCTGACAATATTAAACCGATTTCTCCTAACTCTGATGTCTTTGTTGTCTTTATGATTCGATTTCTCATAAGCCTTTGGTCTGTTTTGACTTTTTAATCTAATTTCTATTAACTGTGATGTCTCTTCAGTCTATACAATCTAATTTCTCTGAACACTGCAGTCTCTGACAATATTAAACCGATTTCTCCTAACTCTGATGTCTTTGTTGTCTTTATGATTCGATTTCTCCTAAGCCTGTGGTGTCTTTTGACTTTTTAATCTAATTTCTATTAACTGTAATGTCTCTTCAGCCTATACAATCTAATTTCTCTGAACACTGCAGTCTCTGACAATTTTAAACCGATTTCTCCTAACTCTGATGTCTTTGTTGTCTTTATGATTCGATTTCTCCTAAGCCCGTGGTCTCTTTTGACTTTTTAATCTAATTTCTATTAACTGTAATGTCTCTTCAGTCTATACAATCTAATTTCTCTGAACACTGCAGTCTCTGACAATTTTAAACCGATTTCTCCTAACTATGATGTTTTTGTTGTCTTTATGATTCGATTTCTCCTAAGCTTGTGGTCTCTTTTGACTTTTTAATCTAATTTCTATTAACTGTAATGTCTCTTCATTCTATACAATGTAATTTCTCTGAACACTGCAGTCTCTGACAATATTAAACCGATTTCTCCTAACTCTGATGTCTTTGTTGTCTTTACGATTCGATTTCTCCTAAGCCTGTGGTCTCTTTTGAATTTTAATCTAATTTCTATTAACTGTAATGTCTCTTCAGTCCATACAATCTAATTTCTCTGAACACTGCAGTCTCTGACAATTTTAAACCGATTTCTCCTAACTCTGTTGTCTTTGTTGTCTTTATGATTCGACTTCTCCTAAGCCTGTGGTCTCTTTTGACTTTTTAATCTAAGTTCTATTAACTGTAATGTCTCTTCAGTCTGTATAATCTAATTTCTCTGAACACTGCAGTCTCTGACAATTTTAAACCGATTTCTCCTAACTCTGATGTCATTGTTGTCTTTATGATTCGATTTCTCCTAAACCTGTGGTCTCTTTTGACTTTTTAATCTAATTTCTATTAACTGTAATGTCTGTTCCGTCTATACAATCTAATTTCTCTGAACACTGCAGTCTCTGACAATTTTAAACCGATTTCTCCTAACTCTGATGTCTTTGTTGTCTTTATGATTCGATTTCTCCTAAGCATGTGGTCTCTTTTGACTTTTTAATCTAATTTATATTAACTGTGATGTCTCTTCAGTCTATACAATCTAATTTCTCTGAATACTGCAGTATTTGATAATATTAAACCGATTTCTCCTAACTCTGATGTCTTTGTTGTCTTTATGATTCGATTTCTCCTAAGCCTGTGGTCTCTTTTGACTTTTTAATCTAATTTCTATTAACTGTAATGTCTCTTCAGTCTATACAATCTAATTTCTCTGAACACTGCAGTCTCTGAAAATATTAAACCGATTTCACCTAACTCTGATGTCTTTGTTGTCTTTATGATTCGATTTCTCCTAAGCCTGTGGTCTCTTTTGACTTTTTAATCAAATTTCTATTAACTGTAATGTCTTCAGTCTATGCAATCTAATTTCTCTGAACACTGCAGTCTCTGACAATTTTAAACCGATTTCTCCTAACTCTGATGTCTTTGTTGTCTTTATGATTCGATTTCTCCTAAGCCTTTGGTCTCTTTTGACTTTTTAATCTAATTTCTATTAACTGTGACGTCTCTTCAGTCTATACAATCTAATTTCTCTGAACACTGCAGTCTCTGACAATATTAAACCGATTTCTCTTAACTCTGATGTCTTTGTTGTCTTTATGATTCGATTTCTCCTAAGCCTGTGGTCTCTTTTGATTTTTTAATCTAATTTCTATTAACTGTAATGTCTCTTCAGTCTATACAATCTAATTTCTCTGAACACTGCAGTCTCTCACAATTTTAAACCGATTTCTCCTAACTCTGATGTCTTTGTTGTCTTTATCATTCGTTTTCTCCTAAACCTAATCTCTCTTTTAACTTTTTAATCTAATTTCTATCAACTGTTATGTATATTTTGAATTTTAAATCAATAAAGTTTAAATAATAATGCCTATACACCTAAAAAGTGGAACTATGCCGTACAATGCCACAAATTACGCTCTTCAACTATTTCTAATTAGGCAACTACGATTTTATAACATGAAGCATCATAAAACTTGTGCGTTGCGCTCATAGATGTCGCAGAGTGCTCCATCCATCGATTTTCCTAATCGGTGTCGGGGATTACCCATTCAGGGCTGTAATAGGGCGTTGCCCGGCGCTCACCGATGAATAAAATGGCCTTGCAGACCCGACATCCGTTGCTTTTACACACAATGAACAATGATGTGAAACGGATTGTTCGTGCGCCGGGCATCGGGTGACGGTTTTACAACTGAAAGAGGCAATTTCTTAGGTTCATTGCTTTGTCGACGGGTAAATTAAAAGCCTTTTCCTGGTAAAATTGTTGTTGTTGAACATTTTAGGAACGACAATAGCTACTAGAAAACTTTTTCAATGCCACTCCAATAATACGAAGAGAAATTAATATCATCATATAAATAGATAATAATTTCTCTCCGTGTTATTGGAGTGGGATTATTTAATCGCAACACTTTTTGTATTTATATAAATTTTAAATCCTTTTTCAATACTACTTAAATATATTCAGTTTATTTTTCTGTTTGAGTGTTATGATCTTCTAATCGTAACGCAATTTTATACGAGGCATTGAGAGCAAAAGTGGACTACTCGCAATGAAATTTACTATAACAAAGCTCTTATTGATATTTTATGTGGGAGCTACAGTTTCTTCAATAACATCAATCGAATTACCATTTGTATTTATCTCAGTGAGTTCATTAAGGATTTTTCAATTTTTTTGAAGAATACGTTATCGCACAATCTAAATTCAAAAAGCATAGTATTTGTAATGAAATTTACTATAACAAAGCCCTTATTGATATTTTATGTGGGAGCTACAGTTTCTTCAATAATATCAATCGAATTACCATTTGTATTTATCTCAGTGAATGTATTAAGGATTTTTCAATTTTTTTGAAGAATACGTTATCGCACAATCTATATTCAAAAAGCATAGTACTCGTAATGAAATTTACTATAACAAAGCCCTTATTGATATTTTATGTGCGAGCTACAGTTTCTTCAATAACATCAATTGAATTACAATTTGTATTTATCTCAGTGAGTTCATTAAGGATTTTTCAATTTTTTTGAAGAATACGTTATCGCACAATCTAAATTCAAAAAGCATAGTACTTGTAATGAAATTTACTATAACAAAGCCCGTATTGATATTTTATGTGGGAGCTACAGTTTCTTCAATAACATCAATCGAATTACCATTTGTATTTATCTCAGTGAGTTCATTAGGGATTTTTCAATTTTTTTGAAGAATACGTTATCGCACAATCTAAATTCAAAAAGCATAGTACTCGTAATGAAATTTACTATAACAAAGCCCTTATTGACATTTTATGTGGGAGCTACAGTTTCTTCAATAACATCAATCGAATTACCATTTGTATTTATCTCAGTGAGTTCATTAAGGATTTTTCATTTTTTTTGAAGAATACGTTATCGCACAATCTAAATTCAAAAGGCATAGTACTCGTAATGAAATTTACTATAACAAAGCCCTTATTGATATTTTATGTGCGAGCTACAGTTTCTTCAATAACATCAATTGAATTACCATTTGTATTTATCTCAGTGAGTTCATTAAGGATTTTTCAATTTTTTTGAAGAATACGTTATCGCACAATCTATATTCAAAAAGCATAGTACTTGTAATGAAATTTACTATAACAAAGCCCTTATTGATATTTTATGTGGGAGCTACAGTTTCTTCAATAACATCAATCGAATTACCATTTGTATTTATCTCAGTGAGTTCATTAAGGATTTTTCATTTTTTTTGAAGAATACGTTATCGCACAATCTAAATTCAAAAAGCATAGTACTCCTAATGAAATTTACTATAACAAAGCCCTTATTGATATTTTATGTGGGAGCTACAGTTTCTTCAATAACATCAATTGAATTACCATTTGTATTTATCTCAGTGAGTTCATTAAGGATTTTTCAATTTTTTTGAAGAATACGTTATCGCACAATCTATATTCAAAAAGCATAGTACTCGTAATGAAATTTACTATAACAAAGCCCTGATTGATATTTTTTGTGCGAGCTACAGTTTCTTCAATAACATCAATTGAATTACCATTTGTATTTATCTCAGTGAGTTCATTAGGGATTTTTCAATTTTTTTGAAGAATATGTTATCGCACAATCTAAATTCAAAAAGCATAGTACTCGTAATGAAATTTACTATAACAAACCCCTTATTGATATTTTATGTGGGAGCTACAGTTTCTTCAATAACATCAATCGAATTACCATTTGTATTTATCTCAGTGAGTTTATTAAGGATTTTTCAATTTTTTTGAAGAATACGTTATCGCACAATCTAAATTCAAAAAGCATAGTACTCGTAATGAAATTTACTATAACAAAGGCCTTATTGATATTTTATGTGGGAGCTACAGTTTCTTCAATAACTTCAAACGAATTGTCATTTGTATTTATCTCAGTGAGTTCATTAAAGATTTTTCATTTTTTTTGAAGAATACGTTATCGCACAATCTAAATTCAAAAAGCATAGTACTCGTAATGAAATTTACTATAACAAAGGCCTTATTGATATTTTATGTGGGAGCTACAGTTTCTTCAATAACATCAATCGAATTACCATTTGTATTTATCTCAGTGAGTTCATTAAGGATTTTTCATTTTTTTTGAAGAATACGTTATCGCACAATCTAAATTCAAAAAGCATAGTACTCGTAATGAAATTTACTATAACAAAGCCCTGATTGATATTTTTTGTGCGAGCTACAGTTTCTTCAATAACATCAATTGAATTACCATTTGTATTTATCTCAGTGAGTTCATTAAGGTTTTTTCAATTTTTTTGAAGAATACGTTATCGCACAATCTAAATTCAAAAAGCGTAGTACTCGTAATGAAATTTACTATAACAAACCCCTTATTGATATTTTATGTGGGAGCTACAGTTTCTTCAATAACTTCAAACGAATTGTCATTTGTATTTATCTCAGTGAGTTCATTAAGGATTTTTCAATTTTTTTGAAGAATACGTTATCGCACAATCTAAATTCAAAAAGCATAGTACTCGTAATGAAATTTACTATAACAAAGCCCTTATTGATATTTTATGTGCGAGCTACAGTTTCTTCAATAACATCAATCGAATTACCATTTGTATTTATCTCAGTGAGTTCATTAAGGATTTTTCAATTTTTTTGAAGAATACGTTATCGCACAATCTAAATTCAAAAAGCATAGTACTCGTAATGAAATTTACTATAACAAAGCCCTTATTGATATTTAATGTGGGAACTACAGTTTCTTCAATAACATCAATCGAATTACGATTTGTATTTATCTCAGTGAGTTCATTAGGGATTTTTCAATTTTTTTGAAGAATACGTTATCGCACAATCTAAATTCAAAAAGCATAGTACTCGTAATGAAATTTACTATAACAAAGCCCTTATTGATATTTTATGTGGGAGGTACAGTTTCTTCAATAACATCAATCGAATTACCATTTGTATTTATCTCAGTGAGTTCATTAAGGATTATTCAATTTTTTTGAAGAATACGTTATCGCACAATCTAAATTCAAAAAGTATAGTACTTGTAATGAAATTTACTATAACAAATCCCTTATTTCATATTCTATACTCAAATATTAATTAATGTTTTTTTTTAATTGTGAAGAGAAAAATATTCTCCATTTGCCGCTATTCGAGAAGGAACAAATTATTTGCTTTCTAGTATCTTAATTAAATAATTATTGGTAAGTTCTAAGGGCCGGTTCAACAATTGACATTTAACTATAGAATAAGGCTATTCGTAGAATAAGATTGAGATATTGACTCCAATATCTCAAACTTATTCCAGGAATAACCTTATTCTCCGGTTAAATGTCAATTGTAGAACCGGCCCTAAGCCGTATTTATTGATTAATATTGATTACTATATTAATATTTCAGTTTTATTTAATGTTACTATCCATGTAGAGAATTGTTCTCTTTTTTTTTCAGGTTTGGTTTTAAATAAAATGTAATCCACTATTAGGATTAGATTTTACTTAAACTAAACCTGAAAAAAAAATAAAGAAAACAATTTTCTATATGGATAGTAACATCAAATAAACATTAAATATTTATATAATAATCAATAATAATAAAAAAATAAAGAGGGTAATGTGTTTACGCATCAGAGGTAGTAAATGGGCTAATAATTTATTATTATAAAAAGTGATGCAGGGGATATTTATACTCTACTCCTGTTTTCAACTAAACCGGTTGCCCCCTGTTGCACATAATCGTTAATATAACAACTACATTTAGAATCCCCTGGCACGGCTGAAGCAGAAGCCACCTACCACACTCCTACTCTCCTGATACATCCCAACATATTTCCACAAAAATCCACACCACATACACACATTCCGTCCTTACAAACTGCATGAGAATAAATATAAAATCATACATTATTACAACTTTCCCCCCAAATCGCCGTAATGACTCGGCTAGCATAAGCGGGCGGAAAAACTCCAACTGGGAGCGCCGCCACGTGGCAACCGCTGGGAACCCGTAGAGGTGACTCCAAGGTGGCTCTATCGACCTCTTCCCACAACGCCACTCTATTCGCTATGGACGCCCGTGGCCCCACTGCCATTGATTGGCCCCGGCTCCGGTTGCCACGCCAGGCGCACGCAGCAATTCCACTCGGCCGAGCCCCTTAACGCTATTGCCAGTGAAAGGATTTTTCACGCAAAACTAACCTTGTGTAATTCGATTTCTAAATGTCGCAAGGAATTCACACATAGATATTCGTGATGAGCACCAAAAGGACGTTGTCGGGTGTGAATTTGGTGGTGGTGGTGGTTTAGGTTGGGGAGTTATTGAAGGAATTGTGATTTGAGGATTTCTCTTGATTGCGATAAAGCGATGTTGCCAGTTGGTTGTGCTACTTGATGACGTCATTTGTGTTTTATTGCAGCAGAAGTCATACTTGACTCATTATTTTACGATGCAACGTTCACACGTATACAAAAAGAATATATGCGGGACCATTTTGATGGATTGTATGATTTTATGGATAGTTTTGTTGGGATACAATCCAACAATTTTTAACACTTTCCAATGATGTCTATTATTTGACTTATTTTTTATTCCTTAATCTCCGGGTAAAGCCCTGGTTTCCTAGGAGAACGGTCGCTTTAAAGCGGCCGCTTTTGACGTCATTCACAAATCACAAAGGTCGTTTTAAGTATATGTAATAGAAGAACTCACAATTTTTCATCGTAATTCATTGAGTTTTTGCAGTACGTTGAGGTATTACACTTTATAGGAAACTATATTCGTTTATATACACGTAGAATTATTTTTGTGGAGTTTAATCACCATTAACTTCACAGAAAAACTCTGAAAACTGTGATTCACGAAAATTCGCCCCAATAATGCTCAGTGCGAGACGGACGACGCTTCTAACCACTCTGACACTGAGCTGGGTAAAATTACACATATTTTTCTTGATGAAATCATTTATATTTTTGCCACAATTTTAAATAATTATATTTTTAAGGGTAGTAATCATCCATAAATCATCTGTATATGTATTTATATTTTTTTTACGGTGAGTGCAGCCCCCGCCCCAGGGTTCTGTGTGCACTGCGGCCCTTCACGGACCTATTTTGTGCCTCATACAACATCCATGATATGCTAGCCGGGTAAATTCCTTGTGGAAAAATTTTTCAGCTAGCGGTGGATTCGAACCACCAACGTTCCGTATGCAATGGCTTCAAACCATCGCCTTAGACCACTGCGCCACGGACCGCCTCATCTGAATATTAACAGAAAGACAATTTTAAACTCATTCTAATATTACTTAACAATTTTACTTTTCTTTCAAATATTTCGAGTTGCAGGATTTAAATCGCAACACAATTCAACAACTTTTATATTTATATGCATTTTTTTGCGTACATTTCAAATCTTTATATCTTTAAGGGTTGTGATCACTAATACTTCAACTATATCCTATATTCAGGACCCTTATAAACACTTTCCAATACTATCTAACAATATTAATGTTTTTTATTATTTTCCGAGTGGCAGGATGTAATAAATGGTAATTGACGATATAAAAAGACTTTTAAATTTATATGCGTTTTTTACGTACATTTTAAATCTTTATATCTTCAGGGGTGGTGATCACTAATTTTCCAACTATATCCTATATTCAAGATCCTTTTAAATACTTTCCAATACTACTTAACAATATTAATGTTTTTTTTATTATTTTCCGATCGGCAGGATGTAATTAATGGTAATTGTATGAACTTTACTTCATTAAGACTTTTATATTTATATGAGTTTTTTACGTACATTTTAAATCTTTATATCTTTAGGGGTGGTTATCACTAATAGTTTAACTATATACTATAAATAAGATCCTTTTAAGCACTTTCCAATGCTAACCAACAATATTAATTTTTCTTCTTGTTTTACGAGTGGCAGGATGTAATAGATGGTAATTGTAGGAACTTTAATTCATTAAGACTTATATTTATATACGATTTTTACGTACATTTTAAATCTTTACATCCTCAAGGGTGGTTTTCACTAATAGTTCAAGTATATACCATAAACAAGATCCTTTTATACACGTTGCAACGCTACCTAAAATAAATTATCCTTCTAATTTTCCGAGTGACAGGATGTAATAGATGGTAATTGTATGAACTTTACTGCATTAAGACTTTTATATTTATATGCGTTTTTTACGTACATTTTAAATCATTATATCATCAAGGGTGGTTTTCACTAATAGTTCAAGTAGTATACCATACCATAAGCAAGATCCTTTTATACACGCTGCAACACTACCTAACATAAATTATCCTTTTTATTTTCCGAGTGGCAGGATGCAATAGATGTAATTGCATGAACTTTACTTCATAAAAATCATCCCTACAGTGTAGAAAACAGTTGAATAATTATTGTTATTACATGCTTTTATATAAAATTAATAGGGTTATCACATTTTACAGTCAAAATGTATATAATTTCATTGATTTATCAGTAATAATTATTTAAAGTTGCTAGATGGTAATTGTACGCAGATTATTTAATTAAAATCGTACCTACAGGGTGGAAAACAATTGAACAAATATTACTGTTACATATTTTTATATCAAACTTAACAGAGCTATCAGATTTTGAAGTCAAAATATAATACAGTTCATTCTCTTTCATATTTATAACGAGTTTTCTTACATTCATTTCAAATCCTCATATCTTCTTGAAGGGTGGTAATCACATATATTTATTTTATTTATTTATTTCTTAACGCAATTATAATTAATTAATTAAACAGCGAGGGCAGTAAAAAAAAACTCCTTTTTTTAATATATCAATATATTTCGCTCGTTAAATTTCGAGCATCATCAGGATAATCTACAATAGTACAAAGGGGCTTATAATTAATTAAACATGGTATATATAAATATGGTGTAAACTTAGCGAAATATATTGATATATTAAAAATGGAGTTTTTTACTGCCCTCGCTGTTTCCCAATAATAACTTGCACATAATTAACTTTCGGCGAATAAATACAATAACATATTATATTAATATTTATATATAAATATATAACCTCTTTAAACATGTTAGTAAACATCTTATATCAATTATAATTGAGCTAAGAAATAAATAAATAAAATAAATATGTATGATTACATTACATATATTTTTATGTTATTTCAGTGTTTAAAGTGCCATAACTCGAGTTTAAACTTGGCTAACTTTATCAAATTTATTCAGAATGTTTAGAATATGCATAGCAAATATTTAAAAGAATTTAGAAACAAAATCCTTGAAATTGAATTTTTGGCGAATTTTATAAACTGTTACATATGTTTTTATTAATGTTATTTGAGTGTTTAAAGTGCCATAACTCGAGTTTAACTATAGCAAATTTTATCAAATTAATTCAAAATTTGTAGAATATGCATAGAAAATATTTCAATAAATTTCAAAACAAGATAGTTGAAATTGAATTTTTGGCGAATTTTAGAAACAGTTACATATGTTTTTATTAATGTTATTTGAGTGTTTAAAGTGCCAGAATTCGAGTCTAACTTTAGCTAATTTTATCAAAATAATTTAGAATATGTAGAATATGCATAGAAAATATTTCAAAAAAAATTTCAGAACAAAATAGTTGAAATTGAAATTTTGGCGAATTTTATAAACAGTTACATATGTTTTTATTAATGTTATTTGAGTGTTTAAAGTGCCATAACTCGAGTCTAACTTTTGATAACTTTATGAAATTCATTCAGAATGTGTAGAATATGCATAGAAAATATTTCAAAAAACTTCAAAACAAAATAGTTGAAATTGAATTTTTGGCGAATTTTATAAACAGTTACATATGTTTTTATTAATGTTATTCGAGTGTTTAAAGTGCCATAACTCGAGTCTAACTTTTGATAACTTTATCAAATTCATTCAGAATGTGTAGAATATGCATAGAAAAAATTTCAAAAAATTTCATGACAAAATAGTTGAAATTGAATTTTTGGTGCATTTTATAAACAGTTACATATGTTTTTATTAATATTATTTGAGTGTTTAAAGTGCCATAACACCAGTCTAACTATAGCTAGCTTTATCAAATTTGCTCAGAATGTGTAGAATATGCATAGCAAATACCTCAAAAAGCTTCAAAACTAGATAGTTGAAATTGAATTTTTGGCGAATTTTATAAACAATTACATATGTTTTTTATTAATGTTATTTGAGTGTTTAAAGTGCCATAATTCGAGTCAAACTTTAGCTAATTTTATCAAATTTATTCAGAATGTGTAGAATATGCATAGCAAATACCTCAAAAAGCTTCAAAACTAGATAGTTGAAATTGAATTTTTGGCGAAATTTATAAACAATTACATATGTTTTTATTAATGTTATTTGAGTGTTTAAAGTGCCAGAATTCGAGTCTAACTTTAGCTAATTTTATCAAATTAATTAAGAATGTGTAGAATATGCATAGAAAATATTTCAAAAAATTTAAAAACTAGATAGTTGAAATTGAAATTTTGGCGAATTTTATAAACAGTTACATATGTTTTTATTAATGTTATTCGAGTGTTTAAAGTGCCATAATTCGAGTCTAACTTTAGCTAATTTTATCAAATTAATTAAGAATGTGTAAAATATGCATAGAAAATATTTCAAAAAATTTAAAAACTAGATAGTTGAAATTGAATTTTTGGCGAATTTTATAAACAATTACATATGTTTTTATTAATGTTATTTGAGTGTTTAAAGTGCCATAACTCGAGTTTAAGTTTAGTTAACTTTATCAAATTTATTGAGAATGTGTAGAATATGCATAGCAAAAATAAAAAAAAAAAATTCAAATCAAAATCGTTGAAATTGAATTTTTGGCGAATTTTATAAACAGCTACATATGTTTTTATTAATGTTATTTGAGTGTTTAAAATGTCATAACACGAGTATAACTATAGCTAACTTTATCAAATTTATTCAGAATGTGTAGAATATGCATAGAAAATATTTCAAAAAATTTCAAAACAAGATAGTTGAAATTGAATTTTTGGCGAATTTTATAAACTGTTACATATGTTTTTATTAATATTATTTGAGTGTTTAAAGTGCCATAACTCAAGTTTAAGTTTAGCTAACTTTATCAAATTTATTGAAAATGTGTAAAATATGCATAGCAAAAATTAAAAAAAATTTCAAAACAAAATAGTTGAAATTACATTTTTGGCGAATTTTATAAACAGCTACATATGTTTTTATTAATGTTATTTGAGTGTTTAAAATGTCATAACACGAGTATAACTATAGCTAGCTTTATCAAATTTATTCAGAATGTGTAGAATATGCATAGAAAATATTTCAAAAAATTTCAAAGCAAGATAGTTTAAATTGAATTTTTGGCGAATTTTATAAACTTTTACATATATTTCTTTTAATGTTATTCGAGTGTTTAATGTACCATAACTCGAGTTTAACTACAGCTAACTTTATCAAATTTATTCAGAATGTGTAGAATATGCATAGAAAATATTTTTGAAATTGAATTTTTGGCGAATTTTATAAACTGTTACATATGGATTTATTAATGTTATTTGAGTCTTTAAAGTGTTATAACTCGAGTCTAACTTTAGCTAACTTTATCAAATTCATTCAGAATGTGTAGAATATGCATAAAAAATATTTCAAAAAATTTCAAAACAAGATAGTTTTGTCGAATTTTACGAGCGAACGAAAGAACGAAAGAACGAAAGAACGAAAGAACGAAAGAACGAAAGAACGAAAGAACGAAAGAACGAAAGAACGAAAGAACGAAAGAACGAAAGAACGAAAGAACGAAAGAACGAAAGAACGAAAGAACGAAAGAACGAAAGAACGAAAGAACGAAAGAACGAAAGAATGAAAGAACGAAAGAACGAAAGATCGAAAGATCGAAAGATCGAAAGAACGAAAGAACGAAAGAACGAAAGAACGAAAGAACGAAAGAACGAAAGAACGAAAGAACGAAAGAACGAAAGAACGAAAGAACGAAAGAACGAAAGAACGAAAGAACGAAAGAACGAAAGAACGAAAGAACGAAAGAACGAAAGAACGAAAGAACGAAAGAACGAAAGAACGAAAGAACGAAAGAACGAAAGAACGAAAGAACGAAAGAACGAAAGAACGAAAGAACGAAAGAACGAAAGAACGAAAGAACGAAAGAACGAAAGAACGAAAGAACGAAAGAACGAAAGAACGAAAGAACGAAAGAACGAAAGAACGAAAGAACGAAAGAACGAAAGAACGAAAGAACGAAAGAACGAAAGAACGAAAGAACGAAAGAACGAAAGAACGAAAGAACGAAAGAACGAAAGAACGAAAGAACGAAAGAACGAAAGAACGAAAGAACGAAAGAACGAAAGAACGAAAGAACGAAAGAACGAAAGAACGAAAGAACGAAAGAACGAAAGAACGAAAGAACGAAAGAACGAAAGAACGAAAGAACGAAAGAACGAAAGAACGAAAGAACGAACGAGGGAACGAGCGAACGAGCGAACGAGCGAACGAGCGAACGAGCGAACGAGCGAACGAACGAAAGAACGAACGGACGAAGGAACGAAGGAACGAAGGAACGAAGGAACGAAGGAACGAAGGAACGAAGGAACGAAGGAACGAAGGAACGAAGGAACGAAGGAACGTTTTCATTTTATACTTCAATATATTTAGCGATTTTTATGGGCAAAATTGTAACGCCTATACCAAATGTTGACTTTAATGTTCTCTAACTAATTAATCGACTACAATATTGAAACATGGTTTATTTATTTGAATTCCCCATTATGTTTTATAGCAAAAACTGTAAAATATCCCACAGTTTCCATTTTCATAAACAAATTGTAGCGTGATTTTTATAAATCAAATTTGAGGCTAATACAATTTTATATCAATTTTGACTTTCGAGTGATATAACTAGTAAATCGTTTGAAATCTAAGAACATGGTTTATGAATTATAATCCCCCATAATATTTTACATAAAAAAATGCTAAACATCCCCCATTTTTCATTTTATACTTTAATACATTTAGCGATTTTTATGGGCAAAATTGTAACGCCTATGCCAAATATTGACTTTAATGTTCTCTAACTAATTAATCGACTACAATATTGAAACATGGTTTATTTATTTGAATTCCCCATTATATTTTATACCAAAAACAGCAAAATATCCCACAGTTTCTATTTTTATAAACAAAATGTAGCGTGATTTCTATAAATCAAATTTGACGCTAATGCAATTTTATATCTATTTTGACTTTCGCTTGATATAACTAGTAAATCGTTTGAAATCTATGAACATGGTTTATGAATTTTAATCCCCCATAATATTTCACATAAACAATGCTAAACATCCCCCAGTTTTCATTTTATACTTCAATATATTTAGCGATTTTTATGGGCAACATTGTAACGCCTATACCAAATGTTGACTTTAATGTTCTCTAACTAATTAATCGACTGAAACATAGAAACATTGTTTATTTATTTGAATGCCCCATTATATTTTATACCAAAAACTGTAACATATCCCACAGTTTCTATTTTTATAAACAAATTGTAACGCGATTTTTATAAAACAAATTTGACGCGAATGCAATTTATATCAATTTTTACTTTCGCGTGATATAAGTAGTAAATCGTTTGAAATCTAAGAACATGGTTTATGAATTTTAATCCCCCATACTATTTTACATCAAAAAATGTTAAACATCCCCCAGTTTTCATTTTATACTTCAATATATTTAGCGATTTTTATGGGCAAAATTGTAACGCCTATACCAAATGTTGACTTTAATATTCTCTAACTAATTAATCGGCTGAAATATAGAAACATTGTTTATTTATTTGAATTCCCTATTATGTTTTATACCAAAAACTGTAAAATATCCCACAGTTTCTATTTTTATAAACAAATTGTAGCGTGATTTTTATAAATCAAATTTGACGCTAATACAATTTTATATCAATTTTGACTTTCGAGTGATATAACTAGTAAATCATTTGAAATCTAAGAACATGGTTTATGAATTTTAATCCTCCATAATATTTCACATCAAAAAATGCTAAACATCCCCCAGTTTTCATTTTATACTTCAATATATTTAACGATTTTTATGGGCATAATTGTTACGCCTATACTAAATGTTGACTTTAATGTTCTCTAACTAATTAATCGACTGAAACATAGAAACATTGTTTATTTATTTGAATTCCCCATTATGTTTTATACCAAAAACTGTAAAATATCCCACAGTTTCCATTTTTATAAACAAATTGTAGCGTGATTTTTATAAATCAAGTTAGATGCGACTGAAATATAGGAACATGTTTTTTTTTCTTTTCTCAAAATTACACAAAACCTATACAATTTACCATAAAAACCCTAATAGCATAATATTGTCGACTAATAATTCAACCCAACAAAGAAGCAATTTCGCTTTTTTTGTGGTGTGTTTCCCGCAACAATGAAATTCCTTTGGAGTTCGAACATTGAATTGACGCCCTAAAAACGCCATCTGTGTACCGCTTTAGCCTCGTTTTATTCTGCCTGTATGTGTGTATGTGTTTGGGTCTCTGTCTATATATATATATATATAGGTGTCTACCCCGCGCACTCTTCACCCTGCCTCGACGGCTGAGCCAACGCCCCAAAACCGCCACGCTGCAAATCCGGATCTTAATATAGCGTTTTCCCCGGCAGCTAGGAGGGTGAGAGCGTGTTCCACATGGACGGGCTGTGCGCGCCAGCCGATCCCTCAGCCCAGACAAAGGATTTCGAGGGGGATGGCGAGGGGGTTAATGGGAAAAACGGACGGAAACCGCGTGGCTCGATTGACCTGTCAGCGCCACTTGTGCCGCGCTGTATTGTTTTGTTACACAAGAGGGTTATTTGGTCTATTGATATACTAGAACTGGATGAATTTAGCTAATAAAAAAAAAACGAAACTTACACGTCGATATATTGCACCCCCGCTTTACGAATGGATTCTTATTTTTCATTGTGTTTCATTCAACTATATTTAGTTTTTCATTTTTTTTTGTCTGCTGGTAAATACATGTTACTCTTATTATGTTTTGTAGAATAGTTTCTGCTTATCTTTGCTAGTTTTCTCCATTTTTTCCCCAAATTCCTTCCATTTTTCTTTCTGCCGTTATTGTTTCTTATTTCTGCTCCGTACTTTCCTAATACTTGATTCCGCGTCCCTCACTCTTATTCTACTGTTAAAGTCTCCTGCTATCTACTCCTTTTGCCTATTCTACTGTCTTCAATAATTTTTTCATTAACTATTCTTAAATATTCCCATAAGAATAATTAGAGTTCTTCATTTAATTTATTTATAAGCCTCCAGTTCGTCCTAATTGCGGAAGACACACACACACACACACATATATATATATATATATATATATATATATATATATATATATATATATACACGCACACACATAGAAACACAGGCAGACACACATGCAATTCTTCGCAAGGAAACAAACCGCGAGTGATTACATTTTTATTGCATTGCGAACGCTACAGTGAAACAATGCTATCGGTAAATTAACCGTTTTATTATTATCAAGCTTCGACGAGTGACGTTTTTATCATGCGCTCACGCAAAAAGTAATAACGAACGGAAATTAATTCTTACGGAAAAGCGAGACGGCAGTCCGGTTTCGATAACGACACTCAATTTCATATGGCGAGTCAGTAAAACGCCTATAACTAGCCCTGCTGAGGTTGGATAAACGTGAAAATTATGTGATTTGTAGCTAAGTGGTTATATAGTATGGTAACTTAGTTTAGTTTTCGTAACTAATATATTACTATCCATATGGATAGCTACAGTAACAGAATAATTTAACTGTGATATTTCCTAACTTATCAAAAGCACTATACGTGGCTTATAGCCGTTTACATATACAAAGTTTAGTTGTCGTAACATAAATAAACATACAACTAACGCATTAAACAAAAGTTTTTGCATTTGCAACTCTTCTAGCCGGGTAGTATGGGACTCGCCTTATATTTCTGTATAAGAAATACCCACTAAACCCTAATCCTTGCTCTAAATTCCCAGTCCCGAACTAATTTCTCATTTGCGTTCGGGCTGGGTCGTATGGACTTTCACTCATCCTATACGTACCTGTTGGGTTTTGTCTCCTTCTTGTTATTCATCACCTAGTTCCACCTACTCTAACTAACTCTGGCAAGGTGGACGATATTAATAGTAGTGGGGCTACTGGAGACGTGGATGACAAAAGAGGAGTGGTGGCAGGTAGAAATCTACATGCCGACAGGATGGGACTGGGTGATGCAAGGTGCAACGAAAGAAGCGAGGATGGGGAGAGCCAAAGGAGGAATCTTGTTAGGAGTGAGGAAGTCAGTGGGACAATGGATTAATGAGTCTTCGAGGGAAGCGGCGGGATTGGTAATAGGGAAGGTGGAAATGGATAGATGGTCGGTGTGGGTAGAGGCCGTGTACTGTAACAAAAACCGTTTAGAACTAACGGAGATACTGGATGGGCTCGAGACGGAAGCAGATGAATGGATCGTCAGGGGTGACTGGAATGTGAGGGTGGGGGAGCTGGAAGGAGGAATCGGAGAGGGCGGGGAATGGAGAGAAAGACGATCGCAGGATAAAGTGACCAACCAGGAGGGTAGAGAATAGATCCAATGGGTGAGAAAGTCGGGGTGGGATATACTGAATGGCTGCTGCGAAGAGGACTGGGAAGGGAAGAAGACTTTCTGTGGACCCGGAGGAGGTTCGGTTTTGGACTATGTGGTGGTCAAAGATATCGGAAGGGAGGAGTTGGAGTGCTTCAAGGTGGATAATGTGGGGGGTCGGACCATGTGCCGGTGGAGGTGGTCTTGAGAAGGACAAAAGGTTTGAAGAGGGAGGAGAAAAAGGGGCAGCAAGGGTTTGAATGGAGCGAAGTAGAAATTGCGGTGTATGAGAAAATCCTAATGGGCGTGAAGTGAGAGGAGGTACAGTCGATGCTCCAGTTGAAGAGAGTGATGGCGGCTGCGTTGGTGGTGAGGAAGAAGAGTGGAGGCCAGAGGGAATGTTGGATCGACGAGGAGTGTAAGATAAAGAAGACGAGGTGGCGGAGGGAAATGACGAATTGGAGGTACGGCAGATGTGCAGTCGAAAGGGTTAATCAGACGAAAAGGGAGTTTGAGAGTACGTGCGAGAGGAAAAAAATAGAGGAGTTGCAGAAAGTGGAAAAGAGGTTGAGGGAGTGTGTGGTGGAGAAACGGATGTGGGATATCTTAAAGGGAAGGGTGAATCAGGGCAAAGTGAACATAGAGCTAGCAGAGTGGGAGAGGAGTTGTAAACATATGGCGGCGTCTGAGGTGGAGCTGGGCAGTTCGAGTGCGACACAGGTGGTACGAAGGGAGGCGTTTTCGCGGAAAGAGGTGGAGGTGGCCCTGGCACAGTTAAAACTAGGAAAGGCAGCGGGGGAAGATGGGCTGAAGGCAGAGGCTTTCAAAAAGCTACCGGAGGAAGGAAGGGAGAAGGTGCGGCAGAGTATTATCAAGGTGTGGAGTGGAGAGGAGGAAGTGCCGGAAGAGTGGCGTGTGGGGGTGGTGGTCCCGGTGCACAAAGGGGAAGAGTCCTCGGACGTAAAAAACTATAGGGGATCACCATTATGAGTGCCGGTTATAAATTGATGATGACTATGGTGAAAAATAGAATGGATAGGGAAGTGGAACAAAAAGGGCTGCTGCCGGAATGCCAGGGTGGGTTCAGAAGGGGAAGAGGGACGAGGGAGCAGATTTTCACGCTGGCTAGAATGGTGGAGGAAGCGCTGGAATGCAAAGGGAGAGTGTATGCGGTGTTTGTGGATTTAAAGGCGGCGTATGACTCAGTTCCTAGGGAGAAACTGGTTGAATGTATGGATAGATTGGGTATGGAAGAGGAAGGAGTGGAGTGGGTGAGAAGGATGTATAAAGAGTCATGGGTGAAAGCAAGAGTGAATGGAGAAATATCTGAGAAATTCAAGGTGAATGTGGGAGTAAGGCAGGGGTGCCCGCTGAGCCCCCTCCTGTTTAATCCGTACACGAGCGAGTTGGAAGAGGTGCTGAGGAGAGGACAGGCAGGATGGATCGTGGTGGGTAGATCCAAGGTGTGGATGTTGGCGTATGCACTGCTGGTGGTGAGTGGAAGAGATGCAAGAGATGTTGAAAAGAATGTGTAGGTACCTGGATAAGAGGGGGCTAGTTGTGAATGTGGAAAAGACCAAATGAATGTTGTTTAGGAATAGGGGCAGGAGGGCTAAGGGCTGAAATGGAAGGAAAGACTGATTGAGAGAGTGAATGGCTTCAAATGTTTGGGCTTTTGGTTTGACTGTGGAGAAGGGCTTAGGATGCATGTGGAGTGTATGCAGGCGAAAGCAAGAATGGCTTGGGGGAATGCGTGCAGAAAATGGAGGAGTTTGTGGGGTGGCAACCTCGTAATGGCGTGCAAGATCTGGGATGCGTGTGTAAAACCTATATTGTTGTATGGAGTGGAAGTGTGGGGATTGCATGAATGGGAGGTAATAGAAAGGGAGCAAGGTTGGTTTCTGAAGAATCTGCTAGGGCTCGAAAGGTCGACACCGAGGGCAGTGCTGTTGCAGGAAACAAGTCGTATCAGTATGTGGTGGGAGTCGTGTGTGAGGGTTGTGAAGTTTGAGGAAAGATTGCAGGATTTGGGCGAAGAATGACTGGTACGGGAGGTATGGATGAGGTGTAAGAGTAGAACAGAGAGTAGATGGAGGAAGGATAGAGAAAGGATGTATGAAAGAGTGGGTATGTCTGAGGTGTGGGTAGAGGAGAAGCTGAGAGAAAAAGGTAGCCTAAGAACTGAGATAAGGGAAAGATTGAGGGATATTGAGTGGCAAGAAAGGCAAGTGAGAATGGCTGAGAGCTCATACAATCCTGGCTACGCATAGTGGCAAGTGAAGGGAAACTCCTGAACTACTTAGCCAGGGGAGAGTGGAGCAGAGAGGACAAAGTATACATGGCAAGAGCGAGGTGTGGGTCAGAAGAGCGAGGAAGAAAAGTGTGGATGGGGCTGGGGTACACCGCGTGTGCGCTGTGTAGGAAGGGGAGTGACACGTGGTGGCACCTTAGCAAAGAATGTGAGGGAGTGCAAGTACAGTGGGGTGGAGAGTGCAGAATGCTGAACGAATGGTTAGGAGAGGATGGGAAAGGCGTGAAAATCTACAGTAGGCTGACGTGGGAAAGGAAATTGGAGAGGGCAGAGGGGGTTTATTTTAGTGGTTAGAATAATGATGTATTTTATGTTAATTTGTATTCATTTTTTTGGAGCCTTTTTTGATTTCTTTCTGTGAAAGTACTGTTTCTTTTCCGGCTGGAATGTGTGTAAAAGGGAAGGGTTGGGCTGAAATGCCAAATAAAGGTCTTTTTTTTTCGTCCTTGCCAGCGTTAGTTGGAGTAGGTGAAACTAGGCGAGGAATTATCTGTTTTGCAAGGATATTAATAGCCACCAGAACAAAATTTATAAAGAAAATAGAAATTTCGAAACAAACTAAAATTGCAGTATTCAAGAAAATATACACGCCAATACTGATATACGGAAGTGATACATGGGTGATTGAATTCGCGATAAAAATTGAGTATACAAGCAGTGGGGATGAAGCATTTCAAAAGAGAGGAAGCAACCACAAAGAGAGACAAAGTCAGAAATACAGACATAAGGAAAAAGCTAGGAATGACAACAAAACAAAATAATATAGAAGAAGGGCAACTAAGTTGTTTCCAACATATGAACATAATAAGATATGGGAGATAAGTAAATCACGCTTGGGAAATAATAGCTATAGGAAAGAGATCAAAAGGACGACCATGAGAGACCTGGAATAACAGAGTTGGTAAAACGCTTCAACTAAAAGCAAAACCTGGAAACAAGCAAAGTAAGATGCGAAAGACGAATAGAAGCTGATAGAAACCAACCTCGACACCCAACACGGGTACACAGAAGACCTAGAAAGAAAGAGAGATGAAAAAAAGGTAATTAATAAGTCATCAACTTTTTTTTTCGTCTGGGGTGAAATTTTCGAAATGCACCCGAATGAGCTGATCAAGGCAGCGTCAGCGGGAATAGCTCCTGCCGCAGACAGATACCAACGGGACCAAGATGAGCAGGAGGACTGGAGCGAGGAGGAAGCTCTCCAGGCACTTTCCAAATTGCCAAACAGGAAGCCACCGGGGCTGGATGGGCTTCCGAATGAGCTGATCAAGGCAGCGTCAACGATAATAGCTCCGGCGCTGACTAAGATCGCCAATGAGTGTTGGAAGACGGGTACCTTCCCAAAATCATGGAAGGTTGCAAGGCTCGCACTCCTCCTCAAGCCCGGAAAGTACCCGGAGAGCCCTAATGCCTACCGTCCAATTTGCCTTTTGAATGGCATGGCCAAGGCGCTGGAGAGAATGATCTGCGACCCCTTCATGGAAGCCATACAGAAGACTGGAGGACTACATCCAAGCCAGTACGACCAGCGACACAATACTGGCAGTCCGGGAGCTGGTCAAGACCTCGAACACAGGGACCTGGAGGAGAAAGTCCGTTTGCTTGATGGCCACCCTCAACGTGGCTAACGCGATTAACATGTTGCCTGGGGGGCCATCAATGCAGCTCTGGTGAAGAAGGGAATACCGTCGCCCCTCAGGGGCATTATTCGTGGATATCTCCAAGGCAGGGGGATCACCTGTGATGGCACCGCAGGACTAGTGAGGTACGAGGTGACGGTGGAGCGGGTGCCCCAAGGATCTGACCTTGGCCTCTCCTCTGGAACGTCACCTTTGACGACGACACCGAAACAATAACGATTTTGCTGTAGTAGTGCGGCGTCGCGAACTGGAGGCGGCCAAGGCTGCGATGAGAACCTCGGTGGAGGCGGTGGCCGAGTGGATGACTGGTAACGGCCTCACCATCATCGTTACCAAAACACAGGTCGCCCTGCTCTCCACCAAGAGAGCAGGTACACCCAGGAGGCCACCACCAACATCCAGTTATTGGGGGAGACCCTTCATATAGCCAGGAGGATGAAGTACCTGGGAATGGTCCTAGAGGCCAACACGCACCACTCCGCCCATGTACTTGAAGGCCGGTAAGGCAGAGGCAGCGTTTGCCAGGCTCCTGCCTAACATCGGCGGCCCCAGCGGAAAGAAACGGAGGTTACTAGCGCTGGTGTCGCTTACGCAGTACCCTCCTGGGCGGACGTCTCCAAGACAAAGCGGAACGTCGACAGACTGCGAAGGGCACTGCGCACCAGCGTCATACGAATCATCATGGGATACCGAACTGTCTCGACGGACGCAGCGGAAGTCCTGGCTGGGACAACTCCTGGTGACCTACTAGTATTGGAGCGGGCCGACATCTTCCGCCGTAAGAGGTCCGGAGAGGAGTCGAATAAAGCACGCGAGACAGCATGGGACCAAATGCAGAGTGGACCCGAAGGTTAGTGCCTAACATAAAACTATGTAGGTATCTAGGGGGCATGGTGAGCTGGATCACTGGACCACCCAGGCCCTATCCGGTCATAGAGTTTTCTAGTCATACCTCCGCCGGATAGGGAAGGCAAAACGCTCCGACCTGCCGCTCCTATGGTGGTGTAGACGATCCGGCTCACACCATCTACGAATGCCCAAGATGGATGGCGGCGAGGACAGAATTGCGGGTGGGAGTGACCCCACCAGAAGAAAAAATGGAACAGACAGTGACGCTTGGTCCGCATTCATAGGGTTCTTCGGGAAAGTGATGCGGGCCAAGTTTGAAGACGATCTAAGGATCACAACGACTTAAATTGAACTTAAGACAAGACGACAGTGACAGACCCCTATATCCGCACAAGAGACATGAAGCTTGACTAACATTAGACCACCAAGGGGGCTTAGCAGTGCCTGCAAGGCGGACAAGCCCTCTTGGGATAGAACCTGGGTTTTGGTTTAGCCGGTGGGCGTTCCGAGCAAGACGAGGGGCGAATCCGGCACTACAGCATGTCGGCCCCCTAGTGAAAGTTCCGAGACATGGGGTGTCTTTCGAAGATTAGGGTATTCTAACAATTAGCGTCCAGCATACATAAAGGTGTATGCTGCTGGGTTGTCTTGCGTCCTACCTTTTTTGGTCATGTGAGAAGGAAATCTTCAAAAGACACCCACGCCTTACTAGCACCTGCTGGTGTTTATGTCGCTGGTAGTGACGGATTCACCCCGGGTTCTATTCGGGGCCCGTACCGACGAAAAACTAACTTTACGTTATGTAACTAGTAGCTTGATCGCCCTGGAGGCACTCTAAGTACCCTACCACACGTCAGTTTGTCATTATTGTCTCTTGTCTTGCCATGTTAGTTTTGTCATTGTCTCTCCTGTAGTCTGGAATAGACTGCATTGTCCTTTGTCCACAGCTGAGTGTGCTATGTGTCGCTGTGTGTGCTATGTACCGCTGTGTGCCATATGCCGCAGGATGTGGGTGTTCGTTGTGTGTCCGTTCTCCGTGCTTGTGTCTGTCCTGTGTGTCGTCTTGTTTCTTCCTTTTGTCGTCTTTCCTGTATCTGCCTTGTTGCGTGTCTAGATATCTGGTTAGGTGTCTAGGTCGTCTTTGTTCTTTCCCTTCATCACTGTTTGTACAAATGGTGTGGCGTCCCATTTGGTCATTGTTAGCTCTTCTGGTGGTATTTCTCCCTCCATCTCAATCCACATCTTGGTGCGTTCCCTTGTCTAGCACTGGCGACGGTATATGGATAGTGTGGGCTAGATCATCTGTCCCACAGCAGTGACGACATTTCGGACTTGCCGCCTTCCCTATCTGGTGAAAGATCACTGTAATACACCATGGCCGAACAGGACCTGCGTGATCCAGTGGTCCAGCTCATTCTGCCTTGGGGTCACCCAAGTAATTAGGTTGGAGACCACCTTTCTCGTCCATGCCGCGTTTCTAGATTCCTCCCATCTGCTCTGCCATTTCGTTTGCCACCGACTTAGCGCTTGATAACCTAAACTGGCTACAAGCAAAGACACTGCATGATGGAGAGTTAGCCATGGCCACGTACATTAACATATATATATATATATATATATATATATATATATATATATATATATATATATATATATAATCAGTTTTGAAAGTAAAAACATAAACATTTTATAGATATTCGATTTATTAATAACATATACAGTTCTGCAAATTCATTACAATTAGATATGTAACGTATTTAGTTAGGATATTAAGTTACATAGTTCATGCATTATTATGTCTAGCCAGTTGCGCGTCCTCCACCCCCGACGATCGTAAACCACGCCGCCGCCACGAATGCACGTCACATTTTCATCATACAAACCGATTTCGGTTTATATCTTCGCGCCGCTATAGATTATTCCATCATCATCCCGCCCGTCATCTCCTCGTTTCTACCCTCGCAGCACGCGCGCACTGGCATCTCCACCCTCGCATGAAAAATGAGGTTTCACGCTAGGTATTTGTATGGAGCTTCATGTACTGAATGCAGATGGATGTCTGCGACCTATTTACTTTCTTGGCTGTGGTTCATCGTGAATAATAATTTATTACAAATAAATTAAATAAATAATTGATTTTCAAACAAAGAGAAAGACTATTTCAAACAAAAAAAGGTGTTATAACACTAATATATATATATATATATATATATATATATATATATATATATATATATATATATAAATATATATATATATATATATATATATATATAAATATATATATATATATATATATATATATATATATAAATCAGGGTATGGAGTGGCGACTCTCATTTATAAACTACATCAGCAAAACAAACTAGGTTATAGTATAACTTATTCCCCTAGGAGGAAAGTTAAACGCCATCTGGAGGCACCACATCAATTAGAAATGCACACCCATATGGTAATAACCGTCAACATGCTCATGCCATCAGGATCACCGGGTAGTGGAATAATATTCCAACAGAGTGCTTGAGATATCAGCACAAGGCCAATCGTATAAAACTAGGATATTTAACTTTGCCTCTCCATACCTACAATCATTAGCTACAGTCACGTGATTAGGGTATTAGTTTTGTCTCTGTGAATGCGGTCATGCCGTTATTTTGCATTAAAAAAGTTGTAGAATTATAAAATTCCATACAAATATTAAAAATTATAACAATTTTCTAGTTACAGGACTACAAACTTAACATAACATTTTTGACTAGATTCGTTAGCGGGATAATATTTATTTATGAAAATTATGTTTTTCGGAAACGTTTTTTTGAAAGGAATTTAATGATGTATTTATATATTCAAACCGCTTTGAAATATCAACCCTAGCTTTAAAGATAACACGTGTCAAAGTAAGTTTCTCAATTACAGACTTATAGTTTGGAATAAGTTTCCTAAACTCAACGTAACTTTATTGAAAATTAACCTAATATTTGAAAACTCAAGTTATATTTGTATAAAATTAGAGGTAGAATTGTAATATTCTATAAAATTACTAAAAAACATAGCAGTATTGTTGTTACAGGGTTGCAAACGTAACCTATAATTATTGATTAGATTAATTTGTGGGATCATTTTTAATTTCGAAATATTTATTTATGAAAATTCTGTTTTTCTGAAACAGAATTTAATAACATATTGATATTTTTAAACCGCTTAAAAATATCTACTTTATCTTTAAAGATAACGCGTGTCAAAGTTATTTTCTCAATTACAGACTAACAGTTTGGAATATGTTTGCAAAACTCAACGTAACTTTGTTAAAAATTGACCGATTTTCGAAAACTCAAGTTTTGTTTATATAAAATTAGATGGAGAATTACAATATTCTATAAAATGAATAAAAACGACAACAGTATTGTAGTTACAGGGTTGCAAACGTAACCTATAATTATTGATTAGATTAATTAGTGGGATCATTTTTAATTTCGAAATATTTATTTAAGGAAATTATGTTTTTCTGAAACAGAATTTAATGACATACTGATATTTTTAAACCGCTTTAAAATATCTACCCTAGCTTTAAAGATAACGCGTGTCAAAGTTAGTTTCTCAAATGCAGACTAACAGTTTGGAATAAGTTTCGTAATCTCAACGTAACTTTATTAAAAATTGACCGAATTTCGAAAACTCAAGTTTTATTGGTATAAAACTACATATAGAATTGTAATATTAAATAAAATTACCAAAAACCATAGCAGTATTGTAGTTATAGGGTTGCAAAATTAACTTAAATATTATTTTTATTTTTTTTTTATTTTTCATAATTATTGACCATATTAATTAATATTATGGAAATGTTTTTCTGAAGGAGAATTGAATGACATATTGATATTTTTGTGCATTAGTGTATTAATTGTTTAAGCCTATTCGTAAATAAAATGATTAACTAAGATTTTTCGAATAAGAAAAGCTTGGACACGGCCTCTTATCTTACGGCGGATCAAACGGGCCATGAATTGTTAATAGCTGTAGCTCTTCCGTGCGCCGCATTTCGCATCTGAGTGGCACACAAAGAAAATCCCGTCTCTCGTATTGTATTTATTTGAAAGTCGCACGACGACCCCCTCAAGTCTCATGAATTATTTATGCCAGCTACTCTCCACGATTACTTCCCTGCCTAATTTGAAATGTACTTAGTGCTGGTGTTTTTGCGAATTTTATCCTAGATGGTCAATCTAAAATAGTTCTAGTCATGGTGGATTTAATTTGAGAATTATTTACAACCCCTTTACCTGAAAACACCTCTGGATCAAACTTAGTATAGGATATATATATATATATATATATATATATATATATATATATATATATATATTATATATATTGATTTATATTCATAAGTTTTAAAGAAAAATCCAACATGAACTCACTGAGATAAATACAATTTTAATTCGATTGATGTTATTGAAGAAACTGTAGCTCCCACATAAAATATCAATAAGGGATTTGTTATAGTAAATTTCATTACGAGTACTATGCTTTTTGAATTTATAATGTGCGATAACGTACTCTTCAAAAAAATTGAAAAATCCTTACTGAATTCACTGAGATAAATACAAATGGTAATTCGATTGATGTTTATTGAAGAAACTGTAGCTCGCACATAAAATATCAATAAGGGATTTGTTATAGTAAATTTCATTACGAGTACTATGCTTTTTGAATTTATAATGTGCGATAACGTACTCTTCAAAAAAATTGAAAAATCCTTACTGAATTCACTGAGATAAATACAAATGGTAATTCGATTGATGTTTATTGAAGAAACTGTAGCTCGCACATAAAATATCAATAAGGGATTTGTTATAGTAAATTTCATTACGAGTACTATGCTTTTTGAATTTATATTATGTGATAACGTACTCTTCAAAAAAATTGAAAAATCCTTACTGAACTCACAGAGATAAATACTAATGGTAATTCGATTGATGTTATTGACGAAACTGTAGCTCCCACATACAATATCAATAAGGGCTTTGTTATGGTGAATTTCATTACGATTACTATGCTTTTTGAATTTAGATTATGCGATAACGTATTCTTCAAGAAAATTGAAAAATCCTTAATGAACTCACTGAGATAAATACAAATTGTAATTCGATTGATGTTATTGAAGAAACTGTATCTCCCACATAAAATATCAATAAGGGGTTTGTTATAGTCAATTTTATTACGAGTACTATGCTTTTTGAATTTAGATTGTGCGATAACGCATTCTTCAAAAAAATTGAAAAATCCTTAATGAACCCACTGAGACAAATACAAATGGTAATTCGATTGATGTTATTGAAGAAACTATAGCTCACACATAAAATATCAATAAGGGCTTGGTTATAGTAAATTTCATTACGAGTACTATGCTTTTTGAATTTAGATTGTGTGATAACGTATTCTTCAAAAAAAATTGAAAAATCCTTAATGAATTCACTGAGATAAATACAAATGGTAATACGATTGATGTTATTGAAGAAACTGTTGCTCCCACATAAAATATCAATAAGGACTTTATTATAGTAAATTTCATTACGAGTACTATGCTTTTTGAATTTAGATTGTGCGATAACGTATTCTTCAAAAAAATTGAAAAATTCTTAATGAACTCACTGAGATAAATACAAATGATAATTCGATTGATGTTAATTGAAGAAACTGTAGCTCCCATATAAAATATCAATAAGGGATTTGTTGTAGTAAATTTCATTACGAGTACTATGCTTTTTAAATTTAGATTGTGCGATAACGTATTCTTCAAAAAAATTGAAAAATCCTTAATGAACCCACTGAGACAAATACAAATGGCAATTCGATTGATGTTATTGAAGAAACTGTTGCTCCCACATAAAATATCAATAAGGACTTTATTATAGTAAATTTCATTACGAGTACTATGCTTTTTGAATTTAGATTGTGCGATAACGTATTCTTAAAAAAATTAAAAATCCTTAATGAACTCACTGAGATAAATACAAATGATAATTCGATTGATGTTAATTGAAGAAACTGTAGCTCCCATATAAAATATCAATAAGGGATTTGTTGTAGTAAATTTCATTACGAGTACTATGCTTTTTAAATTTAGATTGTGCGATAACGTATTCTTCAAAAAAATTGAAAAATCCTTAATGAATTCACTGAGATAAATACAAATGGTAATACGATTGATGATATTGAAGAAACTGTAGCTCCCACATAAAATATCAATAAGGGCTTTGTTATAGTAAATTTCATTACGATTACTATGCTTTTTGAATTTAGATTGTGTGATAACGTATTCTTCAAAAAAAATTGAAAAATCCTTAATGAATTCACTGAGACAAATACAAATGGTAATACGATTGATGATATTGAAGAAACTGTAGCTCCCACATAAAATATCAATAAGGGCTTTGTTATAGTAAATTTCATTAGGAGTACTATGCTTTTTGAATTTAGATTGTGCGATAACGTATTCTTCAGAAAAATTGAAAAATCCGTAATGAACTCACTGAGATAAATACAAATGGTAATTCGATTGATGTTATTGAAGAAACTGTAGCTCCCACATAAAATATCAATAAGGGCTTTGTTATAGTAAATTTCATTACGAGTACTATGCTTTTTGAATTTAGATTGTGTGATAACGTATTCTTCAAAAAAAATTGAAAAATCCTTAATGAATTCACTGAGATAAATACAAATGGTAATACGATTGATGATATTGAAGAAACTGTAGCTCCCACAAAAATATCAATAACGGCTTTGTTATAGTAAATTTCATTACGAGTACTATGCTTTTTGAATTTATATTGTGCGATAGCATATTCTTCAAAAAAATTGAAAAATCCTTAATGAACTCACTGAAATAAATACAAATGGTAATTCGGTTGATGTTATTGAAGAAACTGTAGCTTGCACGTAAAATATCAATAAGGGCTTTGTTATAGTACATTTCATTACGAGTACTATGCTTTTTGAATTTAGATTGTGCGATAACGTATTCTTCAAAAAAATTGAAAAATCCTTAATGAATTCACTGAGATAAAACATATTATAAAGTGTGAACCCACCTCTTAGCAATCTACATATCTAGATTTCGATCTTATTAGATCTCGTCAGTGTAGCTCAGCTAGTGAGGATGAATTCACACAAAATCTCGAGTGGTTATATACAAAAACAGTACAACTTCCCTTCGTAGAGGGAAGTTAAACGCCATCTGGCGGCACCACATCAATTAGCAATGCACACCCATATGGTAATAACCGTCAACATGCTCATGTTATCAGGATCACCGGGTAGTGCCCTCTAGAGAATATGAATAATATTCCAATAGAGTGCTTGAGATATCAGCGGTTATTACCATATGGGTGTGCATTGCTAATTGATGTGGTGCCGCCAGATGGCGTTTAACTTCCCTCTACGAAGGGAAGTTGTACTGTTTTTGTATATAACCACTCGAGATTTTGTGTGAATTCATCCTCACTAGCTGAGCTACACTGACGAGATCTAATAAGATCGAAATCTAGATATGTAGATTGCTAAGAGGTGGGTTCACACTTTATAATATGTTTTATACGATTGGCTTTGTGCTGATATCTCAAGCACTCTATTGGAATATTATTCATATTCTCTAGAGGGCACTACCCGGTGATCCTGATAACATGAGCATGTTGACGGTTATTACCATATGGGTGTGCATTGCTAATTGATGTGGTGCCGCCAGATGGCGTTTAACTTCCCTCTACGAAGGGAAGTTGTACTGCCACTGAGATAAATACAAATGATAATACGATTGATGATATTGAAGAAACTGTAGCTCCCACATAAAATATCAATAAGGGCTTTGTTATAGTAAATTTCATTACGAGTACTATGCTTTTTGAATTTAGATTGTGTGATAACGTATTCTTCAAAAAAAATTGAAAAATCCTTAATGAATTCACTGAGACAAATACAAATGGTAATACGATTGATGATATTGAAGAAACTGTAGCTCCTACATAAAATATCAATAAGGGCTTTATTATAGTAAATTTCATTACGAGTACTATGCTTTTTGAATTTAGATTGTGTGATAACGTATTCTTGAAAAAAATTGAAAAATCCTTAATCAACTCACTGAGATAAATACAAATGGCAATTCGATTGATGTTATTGAATAAACTGTAGCTCGCACGTTAAATATCAATAAGGGATTTGTTATAGTAAATTTCATTATGAGTACTATGCTTTTCGAATTTAGATTGTGCGATAACGTATTCTTCAAAAAAATTGAAAAATCCTTAATGAACTATCGCTTCACAATGCTTAGTACGTGACGGACGGCACCTCTAACCACATAGCAGGGTAAAATGAAATATAATTTAACAAAACTAGCTTATCCAATTAAGCTGCCAAACGTTGACCTTAGTGGCGGCAATTACCGAGCTATAACTCCATTCCTCGTCCATTACGGCTGCTCGTAAAAATATAAATAGGCCAAAATATTACTCGTGGGGGTGGGTTGTAGCCGTTGCGCGCGCCGTTCGGTAGGGGTTGACGTTGCGAACGGCGTACTCAATTATCTAATGTTCCGTCGTCCGGATTATACTCCAGGGGGGAAAGCAAATGCAAACGCGCGGTCGTATTAATTCCAGGTGAAACGCAAACTAGGGGTTGTTGCAAATTGAAACTCATGAGCGTGTCGGCGGTGACAAACTATACGCCTTACTATAGCCCTTATTGATATTTTTTGTGAGAGCTACAGTTTCTTCAATAACATCAATTGAAGTACCATTTGTATTTATCTCAGGGAGTTCATTAAGGATTTTTCAATTTTTTTGAAGAATACGTTATCGCACAATCTAAATTCAAAAAGCATAGTACTCGTAATGAAATTTACTATAACAAATCCCTTATTGATATTTTATGTGGGAGCTACAGTTTCTTCAATAACATCAATCGAATTACCATTTGTATTTATCTTAGTGAGTTCATTAAGGATTTTTCAATTTTTTTGAAGAATACGTTATCGCACAATCGAAATTCAAAAAGCATAGTACTCGTAATTAAATTTACTATAACAAATCCCTTATTGATATTTTATGTGCGAGCTACAGTTTCTTCAATAACATCAATTGAATTACCATTTGTATTTATCTCAGTGAATTCATTAAGGATTTTTCAATTTTTTTAAAGAATACGTTATCGCACAATCTAAATTCAAAAAGCATAGTACTCGTAATGAAATTTGCTATAACAAATCCCTTATTGATATTTTATGTGGGAGCTACAGTTTCTTCAATAACATCAATCGAATTACCATTTGTATTTATCTTAGTGAGTTCATTAAGGATTTTTCAATTTTTTTGAAGAATACGTTATCGCACAATCGAAATTCAAAAAGCATAGTACTCGTAATTAAATTTACTATAACAAATCCCTTATTGATATTTTATGTGCGAGCTACAGTTTCTTCAATAACATCAATTGAATTACCATTTGTATTTATCTCAGTGAATTCATTAAGGATTTTTCAATTTTTTTAAAGAATACGTTATCGCACAATCTAAATTAAAAAAGCATAGTACTCGTAATGAAATTTACTATAACAAAGCCCTTATTGATATTTTTTTGTGCGAGCTACAGTTTCTTCAATAACATCAATCGTATTACCATTTGTATTTATCTCAGTGAATTCATTAAGGATTTTTCAATTTTTTTGAAGAATACGTTATCGCACAATCTAAATTCAAAAAACATAGTACTCGTAATGAAATTTACTATAAAAAATCCCTTATTGATATTTTATATAGGAGCTACAGTTTCTTCAATAACATCAATCGAATTACCATTTGTATTTATCTCAGTGAATTCATTAAGGATTTTTCAATTTTTTTAAAGATTACGTTATCGCACAATCTAAATTCAAAAAACATAGTACTCGTAATGAAATTTGCTATAACAAATCCCTTATTGATATTTTATGTGGGAGCTACAGTTTCTTCAATAACATCAATCGAATTACCGTTTGTATTTATCTCAGTGAATTCATTAAGGATTTTTCAATTTTTTTGAAGAATACGTTATCGCACAATCTAAATTCAAAAAACATAGTACTCGTAATGAAATTTACTATAAAAAATCCCTTATTGATATTTTATATAGGAGCTACAGTTTCTTCAATAACATCAATCGAATTACCATTTGTATTTATCTCAGTGAATTCATTAAGGATTTTTCAATTTTTTTAAAGATTACGTTATCGCACAATCTAAATTCAAAAAACATAGTACTCGTAATGAAATTTGCTATAACAAATCCCTTATTGATATTTTATGTGGGAGCTACAGTTTCTTCAATAACATCAATCGAATTACCGTTTGTATTTATCTCAGTGAATTCATTAAGGATTTTTCAATTTTTTTGAAGAATACGTCATCGCACAATCTAATTTCAAAAAGCATGGTACTCGTAATGAAATTTACTATAACAAATCCCTTATTGATATTTTATGTGCGAGCTACATTTTCTTCAATAACATCAATCGAATTTCCATTTGTTTTTATCTCAGTGAGTTCATTAAGGATTTTTCAATTTTTTTGAAGAATACGTTACCGCACAATCTAAGTTCAAAACGCATAGTACTTGTAATGAAATTTACTATAACAAATCCCTTATTGATATTTTATGTGCGAGCTACAGTTTCTTCAATAACATCAATCGAATTACCGTTTGTATTTATCTCAGTGAATTCATTAAGGATTTTTCAATTTTTTTGAAGAATACGTTATCGCACAATTTAAATTCAAAAAGCATAGTACTCGTAATGAAATTTACTATAACAAAGCCCTTATTGATATTTTATGTGCGAGCTACAGTTTCTTCAATAACATCAATCGAATTACCATTTGTATTTATCTCAGTGAATTCATTAAGGATTTTTCAATTTTTTTAAAGAATACGTTATCGCACAATCTAAATTCAAAAAGCATAGTACTCGTAATGAAATTTGCTATAACAAATCCCTTATTGATATTTTATATGGGAGCTACAGTTTCTTCAATAACATCAATCGAATTGGCATTTGTATTTATCTCAGAGTTCATTAAGGATTTTTCAATTTTTTTGAAGAATACGTTATCGCACAATCTAAATTCAAAAAGTATAGTACTCGTAATGAAATTTACTATAACAAATCCCTTATTGATATTTTATGTGCGAGCTACAGTTTCTTCAATAAACATCAGTTGAATTTCCATTTGTATTTATCTCAGTGAATTCATTTAGGATTTTTCAATTTTTTTGAAGAATACGTTATCGCACAATCTAAATTCAAAAAGCATAGTACTCGTAATGAAATTTACTATAACAAATCCCTTATTGATATTTTATGTGCGAGCTACAGTTTCTTCAATAACATCAATCGAATTACCATTTATATTTATCTCAGTGAGTTCATTAAGGATTTTTCATTTTTTTTGAAGAATACGTTATCGCACAATCTAAATTCAAAAAGCATAGTACTCGTAATGAAATTTACTATAACAAATCCCTTATTGATATTTTATGTGGGAGCTACAGTTTCTTCAATAACATCAATCGAATTACCAGTTGTATTTATCTCAGTGATTTCATTAAGGATTTTTTAATTTTTTGGAAGAATACGTTATCGCACAATCTAAATTCAAAAAGCATAGTACTCGTAATGAAATTTACTATAACAAATCCCTTATTGATATTCTATGTGTGAGCTACAGTTTTTTCAATAACATCAATCGAATTACCATTTGTATTTATCTCAGTGAATTTATTAAGGATTTTTCAATTTTTTTGAAGAATACGTTATCGCACAATCTAAATTCAAAAAGTATAGTACTCGTAATGAAATTTACTATAACAAATCCCTTATTGATATTTTATGTGTGAGCTACAGTTTCTTCAATAACATCAATTGAATTACCATTTGTATTTATCTGAGTGAGTTCATTAAGGATTTTTATAACAAAGCCTTTATTGATATTTTATATGTATGTTTTTTTTTTAAATAATTGTTGTTAATTCTCAGTGTATGCTTGATTTAAAACCAGCTAGATAAAAGTATGCGACTGTTAAATAGGAATGTGTCTCTCAACCGAGCAAGCAGACCTGAACGTGTAAACGGCAGCTTGAAACGCGAAATAAAATACGTCTCGCCGACGGCGGAGAGCGAGGGACGGCTTCAATAAAACCCGCACTTTCCCCTGAGAAGGACGGCACGACCATAAAGAGAGGATCGCGGCGAGCGGCGTTGCTAGAGAGGGACGAAATGGGGGTGCTACCGGACGGAGAAAGGAGATGGAGCCACAACGGGGGCCTCTGGCAACATGGGATGGTCATTATAACACTGAAGTGTTCGTGACAGATCGTTTCTATCCGTAAATTAATATAATTGCAAGTGATTCATAGCAAGTATATGGGTTGCTGAATAATGGTATAACCGATAGAGGGGGTGGTTTAACTGTAGGGATGCGTACGTTTGTAGCTAGATATTATTATCTTGGTTACATGATGTTATATATAAAAGCAAATTCGTTTTACTAGATGAAATCCTCTATAGCTGTAGAATTAAAAAAAAAATACAATTGTCTTTTGCGACATCTGTCGCCTTTCCTTGCCATAATTTTGTAAATTCCCGAACGGAATGGTCGTAAAGTTTGCATGCAACTCCATAATTGAATGCGAGGTTTATAGACGGTAAATTTATGAGGCTGTTCTGCATCAATTTTATTAGCAATAATATGAGTTTCAGTCTTGTTTTCGGCACGTGGCCTTAATGAGAGACCATTAAAATCTCATCCATAACTTTTTATAGACTTTTACCACTTTTGTTGCATTTGATTAACATTAAAAACACTACATAAACATACAAGTTTATGTTTATTGAAGTTTCCTCTTTAGAAAACTTAGTTATTGAAAATAATAATGAAATTATGCCTCGATTTATATAGCTGAATAGTTGGAGAAATATAATTCCTATATTAGTATGGCGAAAATAAGAAAATGTAATTAATTACCCGATTTATTTTAAGAAAATAAATAAAACTACTCGGCCACTGAGCTCAGTTCAATTAACTGAGCTCAGTGGTCGAATGGTTAGAGGCGTCGTCCGTCTCGTACTATATTTATTTTCTCCACCTACCTGGCATCCAACCACATCCACTTGATGATGACACAAAAGATCGACGTATAATTCTATAGGGATAAATAAAAACTCATTTATTTAATTTTATGTTAATTTTTCTTTCAAAAAACCATTCGCATTTACTTGAAAATATTTACAAGAATACAATATAATATATAGGATATATCTTACAGCGGTAATTACAATAGGATCCGATTTCATTCGTTACTGTACACATTGGAAAACTTAAATATAACAATAAGTTAATAAAAAAGAAATAATAATAATAATAATAAAATAACGATCAACGAAACACCTGAACAAGTCTCACGTACAGTTTTATTTTGTTCAACAAAACGATAGAGGGGATGATACTCTTTACGTTATAAAAAATTATTGTAATGGAAATACTAGCCATGAAATTGTTTAACAAAAAAATTTATGTTTTTTTTATATACGAGCATTTATAATTAACTGTTTTAAAAGAGAAATAAAAATAATTGTAACATATTTTGCTTGGATATCAAATAATTATCGGAGAATTAATTTGACGTTGATTGATTGATATCCATACAAAATATATAATAACAGTAACAGTGTGTAGATTCGTCAAGAAACTTGAACAAGTTTCTAGTTTCAATTATTCATGTCATTGCGCATGTCATACAAATTAATTTTCGTTCAGTTTGGTTAGGGGAAAAATTACGCTCGTTTTATTACATCAAAATTATTTTGCAAATCTAATTCTCAATAGTAATTTAGATTAATATACAATGGTACGGTTGAACAAGTGACTGTTTAAAGCAACGATTTTTAACAAACATACTTAACAAATGCGGCGTGGGGCGGTTAAAAATAAATATATATTAAATCACATAAAATTGAATTGAAATTGAATCATTCGTGTAAGCAAACTACCTGGTTACAAATTGACCCCCAAATATTTTTTCGGCGATAAGCTTTGAGAGGGTAGTCGAGCGATATCGAGGCGCTCACTATTATGAAATATCATACAAGAATTTTTAGAAAACATAATTGGGTTAGAAAAAAATATATATCTTACGAACTAAATCAGCTACAATGTTTAAACTTGGTACAGATATTATCAATACATAAGAGAATTCATAAAAAAATCATCAGGACAATTATTAATTTCTTTCATGACTTATAGTCATCACAATATCTACTATAATTTCACAGCTATAATTCTTGATATCTTGAAGCTGAAAGACTATCGATTTTTTGATACTTTCCCCTATATATTTATAGCTTGCACATAAAATTTGAGTGCTCTAGATTGATTATTTTGTGAGTTATGATTTTTTTTCTAACCACTTGATCATTTTACTTAACGGCCATCTTGGATTGAAATCGCCACAACTTCGAACAGTTAGAAAAAAAATCATAATTCGCGAAATAAATCAACTAGAGTATTCAAACTTGGTACAGATATTCTCAATACATAAGAGAACTCGTAAAAAAATCAGCAGGATAATTATTAATTTCTTTCATGAGTTATAGTCATCACAATAACTACTATAATTTTACAGCTATATTTCTTGATATCGAGAAATTGAAAGACTGTCGATTTTTTTATACCTTCCCCTATATATTTATAGATTGTATATAAAATTTGAGTGATTTAGATTGATTAGTTTGTGAGTTATGATTTTTTTTGTCTAACCGCTTGATGTTTTTACGTGATGGCAATCTTGGATTGAAATCTCCACAACTTAACTAACTCATAACTCGCGAAATAAATCAGCTACATCGTTCAAACTTAGTACAAATATTCTCAATACATAAGAGAATACATAAAAAAATCATCAAGACAATCATTAATTTGTTTCATGACTTATAGTCATCAGAATGACTACTATAATTTCACTGCTATAATTCTTGATATCGTGAAGTTCGAAGACCGTCGATTTTTTTATACCTTCCCCTATATATTTATAGATTGTATATAAAATTTGAGTGATTTAGATTGATTAGTTTGTGAGTTATGATTTTTTTGTCTAACCGCTTGATGTTTTTACGTGATGGCAATCTTGGATTGAAATCTCCACAACTTAACTAACTCATAACTCGCGAAATAAATGAGCTACATCGTTCAAACTTAGTACAAATATTCTCAATACATAAGAGAATACATAAAAAAATCATCAAGACAATCATTAATTTTTTTCATGACTTATAGTCATCATAATGACTACTATAATTTTACTGCTATAATTCTTGATATCGTGAAGTTGGAAGACCGTCGATTTTTTTATACCTTCCCCTATATATTTATAGATTGGTTATAAAATTTGAGTGATTTAGATTGATTAGTTTGTGAGTTATGATTTTTTTTGTCTAACCGCTTGATATTTTTACGTGATGGCAATCTTGGATTGAAATCTCCACAACTTAACTAACTCATAACTCGCGAAATAAATCAGCTACATCGTTCAAGCTTAGTACAAATATTCTCAATACATAAGAGAATACTTAAAAAAATCATCAAGACAATCATTAATTTGTTTCATGACTTATAGTCATCATAATGACTACTATAATTTTACTGCTATAATTCTTGATATCGAGAAGTTGGAAGACCGTCGATTTTTTTATACCTTCCCCTATATATTTATAGATTGTATATAAAATTTGAGTGATTTAGATTGATTAGTTTGTGAGTTATGATTTTTTTTATCTAACCGCTTGATAATTTTACGTGATGGCCATCTTGGATTGAAATCGCCTCAACTTAACTAACTCATAACTCGCGAAATAAATCAGCTACACCATTCAAACTTGGTGCAGATATTCTCAATACATAAGAGAATTAATAAAAAAATCATCAAGACAATCATTAATTTTTTTCATGACTTATAGTCATCATAATGACTACTATAATTTCACTGCTATAATTCTTGATATCGTGAAGTTGGAAGACCGTCGATTTTTTTATACCTTCCCCTATATATTTATAGATTGTATATAAAATTTGAGTGATTTAGATTGATTAGTTTGTGAGTTATGATTTTTTTTGTCTAACCGCTTGATATTTTTACGTGATGGCAATCTTGGATTGAAATCTCCACAACTTAACTAACTCATAACTCGCGAAATAAATCAGCTACATCGTTCAAACTTAGTACAAATATTCTCAATACATAAGAGAATACATAAAAAAATCATCAAAACAATCATTAATTTGTTTCATGACTTATAGTCATCATAATGACTACTATAATTTCACTGCTATAATTCTTGATATCGTGAAGTTGGAAGACCGTCGATTTTTTTATATCTTCCCCTATATATTTATAGATTGTATATAAAATTTGAGTGATTTAGATTGATTAGTTTGTGAGTTATGATTTTTTTTGTCTAACCGCTTGATATTTTTACGTGATGGCAATCTTGGATAGAAATATCCACAACTTAACTAACTCATAACTCGCGAAATAAATGAGCTACACCATTCAAACTTGACACAGATATTCTCAATACATAAGAGAACTCGTAAAAAAATCAGCACGACAATTATTGATTTCTTTCATGAGTTATAGTCATCACAATAACTACTATAATTTCACAGCTATAATTCTTGATATCGTGAAGTTGAAATACTATCGATTTTTTATACCTTCCCCTTTATATTTATAGATAGTATTTAAAATTTGAGTTATTTTGATTTAGTAGTTTGTGAGTTATGATTTGTTTTTTAACCGCATGATAATTATACGTGATGGCCATTTTGGATTGAAATCGCCACAACTTAACTCTAACTCGCGAAATAAATCAGCTACACTATTCAAACTTGGTACAGATATTCTCAATACATAGGATAATTATTAATTTCTTTCATGACTTATAGTCATTACAATAACTACTATAATTTCATAGCTATAATCTTGATATCGTGAAGCTGAAAGACTGTCGATTTTTTATACATTCCCCTATATATTTATAGATTGTGCATAAAATGTGAGTGATATAGATTGATTAGTTTGTGAGTTATGATTTTTTTTGTCTAACCGCTTGATAATTTTACGTGATGGCCATCTTGGATTGAAATCGCCAAAACTTAGCTAACCCATAACTCGCGAAATAAATCAGCTACACTATTGAAACTTGGTACATATATTCTCAATACATAAGAGAATTCACAAAAAAATCAGTAGGATAATTATTAATTTCTTTCATGAGTTATAGTCATCACAATAACTACTATAATTTCACAGCTATAATTCTTGATATCGTGAAGTTGAAATACTATCGATTTTTTTATACCTTCCCCTATATATTTATAGATTGTATATAAAATTTAAGTGATTTAGATTAATTAGTTTGTGAGTTATGCTTTTTTTTGTCTAACCGCTTGATAATTTTACGTGATGGCCATCTTGGATTGAAATCGCCACAACTTAACTAACTCATAACTCGCGAAATAAATGAGCTACACTATTCAAACTTGACACAGATATTCTCAATACATAAGAGAATACGTAAAAAAATCAGCAGGACAATTATTGATTTCGTTCATGAGTTATAGTCATCACAATAATTACTATAATTTCATAGCTATAATTCTTGATATCGTGAAGTTGAAATACTATCGATTTTTTTATACCTTCCCCTTTATATTTATAGATAGTATTTAAAATTTGAGTTATTTTGATGCATTAGTTTGTGAGTTATGATTTGTTTTCTAACCGCATGATAATTATACGTGATGGCCATCTTGGATTGAAATCGCCACAACTTAACTAACTCATAACTCGCGAAATAAATCAGCTACACTATTCAAACTTGGTACAGATATTCTCAATACATAGGAAAACTCGTAAAAAAATCAGCAGGACAATTATTAATTTCTTTCATGAGTTATAGTCATAACAATAACTACTATAATTTCACAGCTATAATTCTTGATATCGTAACGCTGAAAGACTGTCAATTTTTTTATACCTTCCCCTAGATATTTGTACCTTGTATATAAAATTTGAGTGATTTAGATTACTTAGTTTTTGAGTAATGATTTTGTTTCTCTAACTGCTTGATAATTTTACGTGATGGCCATCTTGGATTGCAATTGCTACAACTTAACTAACTCATAACTCGCGAAATAAATTAGCTACACCATTCAAACTTGGTGCAGATATACTCAATACTTAAAAGAATTCATAAAAAATCATCATCAGGTCAATTATTAATTTCTTTCATGACTTATAGTCATTACAATAACTGCTATAACTGTACAGCTATAATTCTTGATATCGTGAAGTTGAAATACTATCGATTTTTTTATACCTTCCCCTTTATATTTATAGATAGTATTTAAAATTTGAGTTATTTTGATGGATTAGTTTGTGTGTTATGATTTTTTTTCTAACCGCTTGATAATTTTACGTGATGGCCATCTTGGATTGAAATTGCTACAACTTAACTAACTCATAACTCGCGAAATAAATTAGCTACACCATTCAAACTTGGTACAGATATGCTCAATACATAAAAGAACTCATAAAAAAATCAACAGGTTAATTATTAATTTATTTCATGACTTATAGTCATCACAATAACTACTATAATTTCACAGCTATAATTCTTGATATCGTAACGCTGAAAGACTGTCAATTTTTTTATACCTTCCCCTAGATATTTGTACCTTGTATATAAAATTTGAGGGATTTAGATTACTTAGTTTTTGAGTAATGATTTTGTTTCTCTAACTGCTTGATAATTTTACGTGATGGCCATCTTGGATTGCAATTGCTACAACTTAACTAACTCATAACTCGCGAAATAAATTAGCTACACCATTCAAACTTGGTACAGATATACTCAATACTTAAAAGAATTCATAAAAAATCATCATCAGGTCAACTATTAATTTCTTTCATGACTTATAGTCATTACAATAACTGCTATAACTGTACAGCTATAATTCTTGATATCGTGAAGTTGAAATACTATCGATTTTTTTATACCTTCCCCTTTATATTTATAGATTGCGTGTAAAATTTGAGTGATTTAGATTGATTAGTTTGTGAGTTATGATTTTTTTTGTCCAACCGCTTGTAATTTTAAGTAATGGCCATCTTGGATTGAAATGGCCACAACTTAACTAACTCATAACTCGCGAAATAAATCAGCTACACCATTCAAGCTTGGTACAGATATTCTCAATACATAAGAGAACTCGTAAACAAATCATCAGGTCAATTATTAATTTCTTTCATGACTTATAGTCTCACAATAACAACTATACTTTCACAGCTATAATCGTGAAGTTGAAAGACTGTCGATTTTTTTATACCTTCCCTTTAATATTTACAAATTGTATATAAAATTTGAGTGATTTAGATTGATTAGTTTGTGAGTTATAATTTTTTTTCTGACAACTGAATAACCGCACGAATCTTGCTTTAAACAGTCACACATATTCGTGTACTACTCAATTTAATTAAAAACATGTTCGAGGCTTACATTAGTTTACCCTGAATCGCCACCAATCACAAATCTCAGTTCTCCTTCACGTTGTTGCTTAGCAGGTGGTTGGCCTGTGCCGCCCCGTTCGCGCCAACACTCTGCAAGTATTTCTCGTACTGTGCTAGCGGGTTCGCGGTCATGTTCAGCCAGTTCTGGCGGTTCTGCATCTCCAAATGTTTGTAGATCATCGCCTGCTGCAGCGCGGCGATTTGGTTGGCCGGGGAGAGGCCCATCGCGGCGGGATTGAAGTTGAAGCTGGCGGTGAGTTGGGCCAGGTTCTGGATGTTGTACTTTTCGAGCAGATGGTTGTTGGGGTCCACGGCGGCGGGTGATAGAGGGCTCTCTTTGGGGCGCGGTGAATGTGATGCAGGGCGTGGTGGGCGAGGTGAGGATGTGCGGGCCGCTTTCGGCGACGCGCTTGACGGTCGCGGCGACAAATTTAACGCGTTGTTGCTTCGCGGGGACGCTGATGGCGGACGAATTTGTTTGGGGGAATGCGCTGGAGGGATTAGTAGAGGCATCTGTTTGGGGGAATGAGCTGGAGGTATATGTTTGGGAGAATGAGCTGTAGGCATATGTGCGGGAGAATGAGCTGTAGGTATATGTTTTGGAGAATGAGCTGGAGGTATATGTTTGGGCGAATGCGCTGGGGGCGGTAATTTAGGTGAAGGCAACTTCAACATCCTAGGTAGCTTCTTCTGCGCAATAGGTGTATGCGTGTGAGCCGTTACCATCGGAGGCGACTTCAAACGGTTTTCAACGGTTTCACCATTTGGAGATGTGATTGAAACAGTGTAATTCAAGCCTAAACTAGGCGAGTGCAAACTAGCAGCTGTTTGTTCAGGTTTCGTTTTGTCAGGTTTAGTTTTTTCAATCGGTTGCACCTTTTTCGGGTTCAACCGCGGTATCGCGATTTTGCCCTCAGCGTTGGTTTTAGTTTTTTCCACCGTAGTAAAACGAGGTATCACAATTTTCCCCACATCCGTATTCGTATCATGTTCCAATTTTGTTTTCTTATATAATTGCGAAGCAATTTCAAGAATATTTCGTTTGTTATCACCACTTTTATTAATACCTTTAGGTGACACAGTTTTACCATCCGGTTTCTTAATGGTATCCTCAAACATTTTTTGGAACGAATGAGGCCCTCGGGGCGCTGGCATTACTTTAGGTAGTCCCGCATGCACCCCAATCGGTTTAACCGGTTCACCAGGTTTCTCAATAGTAATAGTTATAGACAGTTCAGATTTGCCATCCTTCACCTCAGTTTGCGCAACCTTTTCATCCGCTGAAGTCGCTTGCATCGTTGTACCAACTTTTTCCAACTCCAGCTTCTGTTTAGTTTCATCCAGTTCGGTTTTAGGGTCGGGCAGTTTTAAAATTTCTATGTGGTTTATGACAGGCTTCACCGGCGTCTCTCTATCGGATCCATTCACGCATGTTATGGATAATGAGGAGGGGATTTTACAGGTGTTTAATAAGGTTTTTAGGTTCTCCGTGTTGTTGGGGAGTTTTTTGTTGTTTAGCCGTTTAACGGGCGGCTTCTTTTCGGTTTTGGGTTTTTTCACTTTGGGCTCGGTTCGGTGCGGACTAGAGATTTTTCGTTTGCCCCCCACGGGCGACTTTTGCGATTGCGCTATTGTCTGTAACACCCCGCGCGCGGTTAGTTCGATTGACTTTAGAAACTTTTCTTTTTCATCGTCTAGCTCCATTGGGGTTGTTGGTTTATTACTGTTCGTGAAGACACTTAGCACACCGTTACTCGCGCCCGATATATTAGCCCCCATTTCGGGCTTCACACTAATTGTCTTCGCTTCAGGTACCGGACTTACCTTCAGATGGGTTTCACTATTATTGTTCGACTTAACATTGACTACTTTTGGTTCAGGCTTTACACCGATAGGCTTAACACTGTAGTTCTTTACGACAACTGGTTTACTGTCCAATTTCGCACTAATTGGTTTAACACTGCAGTTTTTCAGCATGAGCGTTTTGTTTTCGAATTTATTTTCCTGTTTGACACCATTTGTACCCGGTTTGGCACTAATAGCAGGTTTTATACTATTCGTTTTTACCTCGGGTTTCACACCAACAATTTTTAAATCCGGTTTCGTTTTTATTTCCGCACTGACTACTGGTTTACTGTCCGTCTTTTCCGATTTAACCGGTTTGCTTTCTAATTTTACCGTTTTATTATCACTGTACACATTCGTAGATTCTGATTTAACACTTTTCGCACTAATTGTCTTTTTATCACCATCACTTTTCAAATTTTGCCGGTTTGGTTTCTTCACTGTCTGCTTGATGTTCAACCCGATGGGCAGCCCGTTTTTATTCGACACCTTCTGAATTTTGGTGATGATTTCAACGTTGTTGGATGGATTGACGGTCACATTGGTGTAGACTGGACTGCGAGCGTTGTTGTGACTGTTGTTGATGCGTACACCTCCGTTGTTGATGTGATTTTTGATCTTCTCGGTCTCGCTTTCGACAGCAAAACGAACACTCTTCACTGGCTTGGGAGCGGCAACTGGGACCACCTCAGGTATCTCCATGTAGTCGAAACGATCTTTCACCAACTTAATGTCGGTTATTCGGAAGAAAAATTTCATAGGTTCGTTCTGAAATCGAAACAAATAAAAATTAGAAATCTTAAATTACTTTAACGCGATGTTATTTCGTAAGGACAAATTGAGTATTCTAGTATATTATAAAACAAAATCTTAATTTTTTACACTTACCCTTTTCCAAGAATAGATGTACGCAATATCAATAAGCGTGTAATGATCAGGAAGAGGCACACGTTTGTATAAAATATCAATCTGAAATACACAAAAAAATATTCATATACTACCCAAAATAAAACAAAGTTTACAATATTGTAAGAAAGTTCGATGATTTGGTTGTTTGCAGGTTGAGACAAAAAAAAAGGTTAACACTGTATTGGAGAGTAACATGACGTCCCGATATTCCATTGAGGAACCAAAGAAGCCTGGATTGGATGGTGGTGGGTAGTCCCCAAGTATTGTAAATAAAAATTGTCTCCTATAGGAGACTGCGAAATAAAAATTGTTTCCTATAGGAGACTGCGAAATAAAAATTGTCTCCTATAGAAGGCTGCGAAATAAAAATTGTCTATCGGAGACAATTTTTATTTTTATACGACATACCGTATTAACATCTTTTTGCCTCACCCTATATTTAGCCAATACAACAACGACATATGGTTACTGCGTTATCAAATATAAATATAATAATGTTGTTAATCTTTATAAATTGATTCATGTAAAAATTCTAGCCCGAAGTTTCCTTCAATTTCCCATTAATTTGATTTTTTGAATTCGTTGCCTTCTTCAAACTAGCGATTCAATTATATAATCCTCAAAATGTATCAAGAGCCGGGATACATTTTGAGAGGGTTTAAAAGCAAAAAAACTATTGAATATAGATGCTTAAATCAGAATTAATTAATGAAACTTACATGAAATCGACTGGTGTCCACATTATACTTGTTGCGCACGAACTTTTTGAGGACGTCGACGCGACACATGCCAGGACATTGTAAAAACCTCCGCATCATACTCTCCACATCCTTCGGGCTCTTGTTGGCGTCCGTGTTGGGTTTGTTCGAGGGCAATAAAATAGCGCCCGGGGTGGAATCATCGCTGCAACAAACAGATTACAGAACCCCTTGGGGGACGTGTCTCGTGCAAATTTATTGGATAGACATAAAAAAATTAAACTAGTAATCGCAACAATCTGTGTTATATTTGCAAATTGCAAGTAGAGGGTGGTATTTGGATAGAGCGAATACATATAAATAAAAATATATAAATAAAAAATAAATAAATAAAAATATATAAATTTAAAAAATTAAATAATTAAAAATATATAAATTTAATAAATTAAATAAATATAAATATATAAATTTAAAAAAAATAATAAATAAAATATAAATTTAAAAAAATAAAAAAATAAAAATATATAAATTAAAAAAAATAATAATAATAAATAAAAATATATAAATTAAAAAAAATATATAAATTTAAAAAATAATAATAAATAAAATATAAATTTAAAAAAATTAAAAACATATAAATATATAAATAAAAAATAAAAAAATAAATAAAAATATACAAATAAAAAATAAATAAATAAATAAAAATATATAAATTTAAAACAATTACAATAAATAAAAATATATAAATTAAAAAAATAATAATAAATAAAAATAATAAATAATAAAAATATATAAATAAATAAAAATTTATAAATAAAAAATAAATTAATAAATAAAAATATATAAATAAAAAATAAAAAATATGTGGAAATAAGAAATATAGATCTAAATTTTAAAAAATCAAACCGGCAATAGTAACTCCCTCTACCCCGTTTTCAAATTACAAGCAGAGGGTGTTATTTGCTTAGATAGAATACAATAAGTAAATATAAAATTTAATTGATTTAATAGTATAATAGTGCTGCGTAAGTTGATGAAACTTATGTTATTCCCTACTTAAATCTCTGTAGCGTGTCTATTTCAAATACTAGAGAGATGGTTTATATGTGAGTATTTCTAGCCCTACAGATCGAGACTAGACGTTTTTCTGTGGCTGTTACCGTTTTCGAGTGGTAGCGGTGAGAAAATGTGAATATGATGAAATTCATGTTTTTCCATAGTTTAAACTCTGTAGCGTCTCTATTTCAAATGACAGAGAGATGGTTTATATGTGAACAAATAGAGTATTTCTACCCCTACAGATAGGCTAGACGGTTTTCTCTAGCTCTCAGCGTTTACGCGCTGTAGCGCTGAGAAAATGTGTATATAATGAAATTTCATGTTTTTCCCCAGTTTCAACTCTATAACGTTTCTGTGTCAAATGGTACAGAGATGGTTTATATATGAAAATGTGGAGTATAACTAGCCCTACAAATTGAGGCTAGACGCTTTTCTCTAGCTCAAACCGTTGTCGCGCTATAGCGGTGAGAAAATGTGAATATGATGAAATTTCATGTTTTTTCCCAGTTTAAACTCTGTAGCGTCTCTGTTTTAAATGCTAGAGAGATGGTTTATATTTCAAAATGTAGAGCATATCTGGCCCTACAGATGCTAGATGCTTGGCTCTAGTTCTCACCGTTTTCTCACTGTAGCGCTGAGAAAATGTGAATATAATGATATTTCTGTTTGTCCCCAGTGTCAACTCTGTAACGTCTCTGTTTCAATTGGTACAGAGATCGTTTATATATGAAAATGTAGAATATATCTAGCCCTACAAATTGAGGCAAGAGGCTTTTCTCTAGTTCTCACCGTCTTCTCGCTGTAGCGCTGAGAAAATGTGAATATGATGAAATTCATGTTTTCCCCCTGTTTAAACTCTGCAGCGTCTCTGCTTTAAATGCTAGAGAGATAGTTTATATATGAAAATGTAGAGTATATCTAGTCCTACAAATTAAGGGTAGACGCTTTTCTCTAGCTCTCACCGTGCTCACGATGTAGCGCTGAGAATATGTGAATTTGATGAAATTCATGTTTTCCCCCTGTTTAAACTCTGCAGTGTCCCCGTTTCAAATGGTAGAGAGATGGTTTATATGAGAAAATGTAGAGTATATCTAGCCCTACAAATTGAGACTAGACGCTTTTCTCTAGCTCTCAACATTTTTTCGCTATAGCGCTGAGAAAATATGTGAATATGATGAAATTCATGATTTTCCTCTGTTTAAACTCTGCAACGTCTCTGTTTCAAATGCTAGAGAGATGGTTTATATATGAAAATGTATAGTATATCTTGCTCTACAAATTGAGGCTAGACGCTTTTCTCTAGCTCTCACCGTTTTCTCGCTGTAGCGCTGAGAAAATGTGTATATAATGAAATTTCATGTTTTCCCCAGTTTCAACTCTGTAACGTCTCTGTTTCAAATGATACAGAGATGGTTTATATATGAAAATGTAGAGTATATCTAGACCTACAAATTATTATATATGAATATGTAGATATTTCTCCCCCTACAGATTGAGGCTAGACGCTTTTCTCTACCTCTCTAGCCCTACAAATGGAGGCTAGACGTTTCTCTCTAGCTCTCACCGTTTTCTCGCTGTAGCGCTGAGAAAATGTGAATATAATGAAATTTCATGTTTGTCTCCAGTTTCAACTCTGTACCGTCTCTGTTTCAAATGGTACAGAGATGGTTTATATATGAAAATGTAGAGTATATATAGCCCTACAAATTGAGGCTACTTTTCTCTAGCTCTTACTGCTTTCGTGCGGTAGTACTAAGAAAATTTGAATATGATGAAATTAATGTTTTTCCCCAGTTTAAACTCTGTAACGTCTCTATTTCAAATGCTAGCGAGATGGTTTATATTTGAATACGTAGAGTATTTCTATTGGCAGAGAGATGGTTTATATATGAAAATGTAGAGTATATATAGCCCTACAAATTGAGGCTACACGCTTTTCTCTAGCTCTCACCGATTTCGCGCAATAGCGGTGAGAAAATGTAATATGAAGATGTTCATCTTTTTACCCAGCTTAAATTCTGTAGCGTCTCTATTTCAAATACTAGAAAGTTTATATGTAGAAATGTAGAGTATTTCTACCCCTACAGATTGAAGCTAGACGCTTTTCTCTAACTCTCGCCGTTTTCGCGCTACAGCGCTGAGAAAATGCGAATATGATGAAACGCATGTTTCCCCCGGTTTAAACTCTACAACGTCTCTGTTTCAAATGCTAGAGAGATGGTTTATGTATGAAAATGTAGAGTATATCTAGCCCTACAAGTTGAGGATAGACGCTTTTCTCTAGCTCTCACCGTTTTCGCGCTGTAACGCTGAGAAAATGTGAATATGATGAAATATATGATTTCCCCCTGTTTAAACTCTGCAGTGTCTCTGTTTCAAATGCTAGAGGAATGGTCTATATATGAAAATGTGGAGTATATCTAGCCCTACAAATTGAAGCTAGACGCTTTTCTTTAGCTCTTACTGTTTTCGCGCTGTAGTACTAAGAAAATGTGAATATGATGAAATTAATGTTTTTCCCCAGTTTAAACTCTGTAACGTTTTTATTTCAAATGATAGAGACAGTTTAAACTCTGCAGCGTCTCTATTTCAATTGCTAGAGGGATGGTATATATGTGAAAATGTAGAGTATTTCTACCCTTACAGATTGAGGCTAGACGCTTATCTCTAGCTATCACCGTTTTCGCGCTGTAGCGCTGAGGAAACGTGAATCTGATGAAATTAATGTTTTCCCTAGTTTAAACTCTGTAGCGTCTCTGTTACAAGTGATCTCTGTTACAAGTGATAGAGAGATGGTTTATATATGAAAATGTAGAGTATATATAGCCTTACAAATTGAGGCTAGAGCAAATGTGAATATGATGAAATTTATCTTTTTTTCCTAATTTAAACCCTGTATCGTCTCTATATCAAATGCTAGAAAGATGACTTATATGTAGAAATGTAGAGTATATCTAGCCCTACAAATTGAGGCTAAACGCTTTTTTCTACCTCTCACCGCTTTCGCGCTGTAGCGATGAGAAAATGTGAATATAATGAAATTTCATGTTTTTCGCCAGTTTCTACTGTGTAACGTCTCTGTTTCAAATTACACAAAGATGGTTTATATATGAAAATGTAGAGTATATCTAGCACTACAAATTGAGCCTAGACTCTTTTCTCTAGCTCTTACCGTTTTCGCGCTGTAGCGCTGAGGAAATGTGAATATGATGAAATTCATGTTTTTCCCTAGTTTAAACGCAGCAGTGTCTCTGTTTAAAATGCTAGAGGAATGGTTTATATATGAAAATGTGGAGTATATCTAGCCCTACAAATTGAAGCTAGACGCTTTTCTTTAGCTCTTACCGTTTTAGCGCTGTAGTACTAAGAAAATGTGAATATGAGGAAATTAATGTATTTTCCTAGTATAAACTTTGTAGCGTCTCTGTTACAGGTGCTAGAGAGATGGTTTATATATGAAAATGTAGAGTATATCTAGCCCTACAAATTGAGGCTAGACGCTTTTCTCTAGCTTTCACCGTTTTCGCGCTGTAGCGGTGACAAAATGTGAATATAATGAAATTTCATGTTTTTCGCCAGTTTCTACTCTGTAACGTCTCTGTTTCAAATTATACAGAGATGGTTTATAGTATATGAAAATGTAGAGTATAACTAGCACTACAAATTGAGCTTAGACCCTTTTCTCTAGCTCTTACCGTTTTCGCGCTGTAGCGCTGAGGAAATGTGAATATGATGAAATTCTTGTTTTCCCCTTATTTAAACTCTGCAGCGTCCCTGTTTCAAATGCTAGAGAGATGGTTTATATATGAAAATGTAGAGCATATCTAGCCCTACAAATTGAGGCTAGACGCTTTTCTCTAGCTCTCGCCGTTTTCGCGCTGTAGCGCTGAGAAAATGTGAATATGAAATGAAATTATTATTTTCACCAGTTTAAACTCTGTACCGTTTCTACTTTAAATGCTGGACAGATGATTGATATGTAGAAATGTAGAGTATTTCTACTCCTACAGATTGAGACTAGTCGCTTTTTTCTAGCTCTCACTGTTTTCGCACTGTAGCGCTAAGAAAGCTCTCACTGTTTTCGCACTGTAGCGCTAAGAAAATGTGAATATGACGAAATTATGTTTTTCCCCAGTTTCAACTCTGTAGTGCCTCTATTTCAAACGCCAGAGAGATGTGTTTATATCTAATGTAGAGTATTTCTAGCCCTATATATTGAGACTAGACGTTTGTCTGTAGCTGTTACCGTTTTCGCGCTGCAGGGGGTGAGAACATGTGACATAGGACCGGCTCTTCTTGAATCAAACGCCTGTAACAACACTTTTACTGCTTTTGCTAACAAAAAGATAATACTTGTTAGTAAAAGCAGTAAAAGTGTTGTTATTTGATTTACAGGATGTTAAAGGATAATCAAGTGATGAAATATATGTTGGGGGGGATTATATGCGGCGTGTGTTAATTTTCTGTCGTCGGCGTCCCGAAAAATGCGTTCGAGGGGAAATTGGAAAAAAATATATATCCCTGGCCCGGTAATATATATCCGCACGGACTTCTCCCTAGAGATAACGAGACTCGGGAAGACGAGGATGGAGTGACGAGCCAGCGGGGCGGGGGGTAGGGAGAAACGTGCGGGGTCTCTTGTAATGATAACTCTTGTGTATAGTGCTGCGGGCAACGTTCACACGATGAATGTAGTGCGGATTACCGTATTGCAAATGTTAATAATTTGTAATACGATAATAAAATTTAGAAAAATAACGCCCGGTTTCTCCAACGAATCTTAAAGCTCGTCTTATAAGCTGAAGGGTCGTGGTTTCGAAATCCCACCTTGACGAGTTTTCTTTTACATGTTTTTTTAATTTATTATTTAATTGAAGTATTAAGTGTTTTGAAGTAATGGCAATATATTAAGTAAGATTTTGCGTTTTTACAAGTTTACAATTAAAAAGACGGAAAGAGTCGTGAAGGGCCAATAGCCCAAGTGCCTTAATGAATAATAAATGAATAAATAAATTTTTAATTATATATATATATATATATATATATATATATAAAATGTATTTAAATATATGTAACTGGCGACAAACATGAAATTTCATTATATACATATTTTCTCAGCGCTACAGCGAGAAAACGGTGAGAGCTAGAGAAAAGCGTCTAGCCACAATTTGTAGGGCTAGATATACTCCACATTTTCATATATAAACCATCTCTCTAGCATTCGAAACACGGATGCTGCAGAGTTTAAACAGGGAGAAAACATGAATTTCATCATATTCACATTTTCTCAGCACTACAGGGCGAAAACAGTAAGAGCTACAGAAAAGCGTCTAGCCGCAATCTATAGGGCTAAATATACTCTACATATTCACATATAAACCATCTCTCTAGCATCTGAAATAGAGACGCTGCAGAGTTGAAACTAGGGAAACACATGAAATTTCACTATATTCACATTTTCTCAGCGCTACCGCGCGAAAGCGGTAAAGGCTAGACAACAGCGTTTAGCCTCAATTTGTAGGGCTAGATATACTCCATATTTTCATATATAAACCATCTCTCTAGCATTCGAAACACGGATGCTGCAGAGTTTAAACAGGGAGAAAACATGAAATTCATCATATTCACAGTTTCTCAGCACTACAGGGCGAAAACAGTAAGAGCTACAGAAAAGCGTCTAGCCGCAATCTATAGGGCTAGATATACTCTACATATTCACATATAAACCATCTCTCTAGCATCTGAAATAGAGACGCTACAGAGTTGAAACTAAAGCGAAAGCGGTAAAAGCTAGACAACAGCGTTTAGCCTCAATTTGTAGGGCTAGATATACTCTACATTTTCATACATAAACCATCTCTCTAACACTTGTAACAGAGACGCTGCAGAGTTTAAACTACGGAAAAACATTAATTTTTATATTATAGACATTATGAAAACTTGAGCACTTTTTATTAAAAACATTGAAATAAGTTTGCCACAAAAATTGTATGGTAAATTTTTGTGACTATACTTATTTCAATGTTGATTACAATTTAATAAATAAAAGTTCCTCAAGGGATGCCTTTTTGAAACTTTTGGCCGTTCCTGAGAAACCTGTTTCGACAGCAAAGTGGAATTTTATGGCTTAACTTTCCGCAACTCGCTCCTCGTTTGAACGTCGCCGGTAGCGTCAACCAAACCGTGAAATTCGAAACAGCTGGCACCGTGTGTACATAAAACGTCCATCCTACTCGCGCATCGCTCTTCGTCTGGCTTACATATCCATGTGTAGCAGTAGAAATAGAACCACATTTTACTATATAAAAAGGTTTTTTCGGGGGGGCTATAGGCGGTGAAGCCAGAGAGAAAACTGCACATAGCAAGTTGTAAACGGTGGAAAGTGTTGTGCCGTTGGAGCGACTTTCTCGCTTTGCATAAATCAATAAGCGACGGTCGGCTGGCTGCAGCTACGCCGCTATAATTTAATTATTTAAAAATCGACGAGCTAAATGCATCAAATTACTATCCAATTATTTTTAATATACAAGAGTTGGGAGTAAAAATGTTCCCCATGGGGAGACTCGACGAGATTAAGATTGCCAACGATTATTATGAAAACCTTCCACTGAATTTTCGTGAAATATATATATATAATAATCAAATATGATAAATTTGTTGGCACGCGAATTTTTACGGGAATTTAATAAAATTCTGCAAATGTTTGTTTCTTATCTTATGTGTAGTCATTGTGTTTCTTTTTTAATATTGATAGTACACAAAACAAAGGTTCGCTACCCCTGACCTAGGCCACGGGTGGCGAACCTATGTCTATGTGCTAGACACTTACAGACTCACAACATTCTCTTTTGAGGTCTCTCATGCAATCTTCCGATTTTTTTTATTGAAGTTTGGTGTACTATCGCCGAAATGGATTTTATATTTTGGGACGCATGTTGAAAAAGGTACGCGTGCCAGTGGTCAAGATTTCCAACGATTATTATGAAAACCTTGTACTGAATTTTCGTGAATTTAATCAAATATGAAAAATTAGCTGGCACACAAAAATTTTGCTGGAATGGATTGTATATTTTGGCATGCATGCTGGAAAAAGGTTCGCCAACCCTAGCCTAGGTGAGTTTGAGAAACCACAAAAGTGTCTGAGAGTCTACGAGAGTCAATAACAAGCTAAATATTGATCATTCAAGTTATATTTGCAAGCAAAATATATTGAGATAATTACAAGGATTCGTTTGAATTCTTGTGGTTTTCACAGCCCAGCGTTGTGCAACGAAAGCGGCACACCGTAATTGCGCATTACCCTTGCCGTTAATATCGAATAAAGATATGAAATGCATACTGAAATCACGAATATAAATAACAATGGAGCGTTGCGAAAACACACAACGTAAAATATGTTTTTAATTAGCACCAACTAGAGATTTTAATCGTACACTTTTTGGGTCACGATCACAATTTCTAATTGATTCTAATAGTTTATTATTGAATACTTTGTGTACGATTGTTATCGTACGTTAAACATATGAAGAAATCAAAAATAGCCTATTTCATATCATGAAACACAAAGAAAAGTGAAAATTGAAGTTGATTGTTATGGTTAAATATATGTGAAAATAAAAATAGTCTATTTCGAGTCATGAAATGTGAAGAAAAGTGAGAATTAGTGATAACAAAAACACAATGGTTAAATATCTTCGGAAATTAAAATATGACAAGAGTCATGAAATGTAAAGAAAAATGATAATATAGCGATAACAATAATTTCTTTCATAGCACTGCTATATATGGAAAGTAAGAGACTCTTATTTTACAAAAATTGCTTCCCCACCCTCTTATTACACCAATTAGCGGCGCGATGAAGCATTATTTTCCATCCTGTAATTTTCCAGCGTACACACACGCGTCCCCGTTTCTCTCAGCGACGTTAATTAATTGCGCAAAGCGATAATTGCGAGAGTAACGGCAATTACCGTTGCGCCGCGAGAAAGAGACTTGAGGTGTACTGTAACCCTCTATATTTATATATTTTTTAAATACACCGCCGGTGCAAGCAGGCAGGTGGTTAGCCTGCGAGGGGCGGAAGAGGCGCGCGCCGCCGCCGCCGCTGCCGCCCCCACCCACACAAGACAGGCGAACGGTTTTGTGTGATGCGGCTAGCACGTGGCCCACCACAAATTACACCTTGGCACGAGCGCGCCCCCCCCATATCTGAATGATCGTAACTCATGCATCGACCAGAAGGCTCTATAATGAGGGTACAATCAACAGGATTGTCTATTGAACGGAATAATATTATATACTGTAGTTTCCAGAACCTTAACATGATCCCACCCACTCTTTTTATGGCGTCAATTTTGAAAATATATTGAGATTTTCGTAAATACTATTTAGTAGTTCAATAAAGGAGATGAATAAAACTACTATGTTTTTTATCACTTGTTTAGTTGTTTAAAACAACTAGTTTCGCCTAAGCTAATCAAGTTTTTCCCGTCATCGGGAACTGTCTGTTGGATAATAAATTTATTATTATTATACCCCGGCCTAAACGTTACTTAAAGCTACAAAATACATTCTAGCCTGTATAAAAGGCTATCGACAAGCCTCTTATGTCTTCAAAAAATGTGCTATAGCCTTGCACATTTTTTGAAGGCATAAGAGATTATAGCATAAGATAAAAGCACGATAGACTTCATAAAAGTAATAAAAACTATCCGTTATGCCTAAATCCAATATGCCTAAAAGATATCTGAGGCTGTTATTGTAAACAGTTCGAATCACTATACTATCAATACTTCAATATCCCAGACCACATCCTGTCAGTATATTCAAATATAAATAATACCGCACTAGTCGATAGCGAGAAGTCTGGGTACGGTACTAAACAAGAATCTAACAATATGCAATCATCGAGTTGGTCTGTTTAAAACCATCCCAGACTGTTGAACGACGTCTGAGATCGTCCAAGAGTGTCAAACTCAAACAAAAGCGTACGAGGCTGTATAAAAGCATTTGAGGCTGTATAAAAGCATTTGAGGCTGTATAAAAGCATTTTAAGGCTGTATAAAAGCATTTAAGGCTGTATAAAAGCATTTGAGGCTGTATAAAAACATTTAAGGCTGTATAAAAGCATTTAAGACTGTATAAAAGCATTTGAGGCTGTATAAAAGCATTTAAGGCTGTATAAAAGCATTTGAGGCTATATAAAAGCATTTGAGGCTGTATAAAAGTATTTGAAGCTGTCTTATGATATTCGAGGCTGTTTAAAAGCTTAAGAAAGCTGTCTAAAAGCGTTTGAGACTGTATAAATGCATTTGAGGATGTAATGAAAAAGTCGAAGCAGTCTAAAAGCTACAGAAAGCTGTCTAAATGCGCTTGAGGCCGTGTACTAGGAGCTGAGGCTGTCTTAGAATATTCGAGAAGGTCTAAAAGGCTCAGAAAGCTGTCTAAAAGCACTCGAGGCAGTATAAAAGTATTTAAGGCTATCTTAGAATATTCGAGATCGCTTAAAAGCTTTAGAAAGCTGCCTAAAAGCCCTCGAGGCTGTTTAAAGTATGTGAGGTTGTCTACTATTCGAGGTAGTCTAAAAGCTTAAGAAATCTGTCTAAAAGCGCCGGAGGCTGTATACTAAGAGCTTAGAATATTCGAGCCAGTCTATAAGCTTCAGAAAGCTGTCAAAAAGCGCTAGAGGCTGTATAAATGTATTTGAGGCTATCTTAGAATATTCGAGGTCGCCTAAAAGCTTCAGAAAGCTGCACAAAAGCGCTAGAAGCTGTATAAAAGTATTTGCAGATGGTTTAGAATTTTCGAGGCTGTCTAAATGATTCAGAAAGGTGCCTAAAAGTACTGAAGGCTACATAAAAGTATGTGAGGTTATCTTGGAATACTCGAGGCAGTCTAAAACCCTCAGAATGCTGCCAAGCGATAGAAGCTGTATAAAAGTATTTTCGGATGTCTTCTGAGGTTGTATAAGAGCTTCAGAAAGGTGCCTAAAAGCACTGGAGGCTCTATAAAAGTATGTGAGGTTGTCTTGGAATACTCGAGGCAGTCTAAAACCCTCAGAAAGCTGCCTAAAAGCGATAGAAGCTGTACAAAAGTATTTTCAGATGTCTTCTGAGGCTGCATAAGAGCTTCAGAAAGGTGGCTAAAAGCAATGGAGGCTCTTCGGTTGTCTTACAATATTCGACGTAGTCTAAAAGTTTCAGATAGCTGTATAAATACGTTCGAGGCAGTATGCTAGAAACTAAGGTTGTCTTAGAATCTTAGAATATTCTACGAGGTCTAAAGGTTCAGAAAGCTGTATAAAGGCACTCAAATGTGTAGTATAAAAGTATTTGAGGCTGTCTTACAATATTCGAGGTTGCCTAAAATCTTCACAAAGCTGACTAAACCCGCTTGAGGCTGTATAAAAATATGTGAGGTTATCCTTAATATTCGAGGCAGTCTAAAAGCTTCAGAAAGTTATTTAAATGAGATCGAGGCTGTATACTAGGAACTAAGGCTGTATTAGAATATTCTACGAGGTCTAAATATTAATAAAAAACTTGTCAAGGGCAGTCGAGGCTGTATAAAAGTATTTGAGGCTATCTTAGAATATTTGAGGTCGCCTAAAAGCTTCAGAAAGCTGCCTAAAAGCGCCTGAGGCTGTATAAAAGCATGTGAGGTTGTCTTAGAATATTGCAGGCAGATAGCTATTTGAATGAGCTACAGACTGTATGTTAGGAGCTAAGACTGTTTTAGAATATTCTAGGAGGTCTAAAAGGTTCAAAAAGTTGTCTAAAGACACTCGAGGCTGTATAAAAGTAATTGAGGCTATCTTACAATATTCGAGGCCGCCTAAAAGTGCTTGAAGCTGTATGAAATTATGTGAGGTTGTCTTAGAATATTCTAGGAGGTATCAGAAAACTGTCTAAAGGCACTCCAAGCTGTATAAAAATATTTGAGGCTATCTTAGAACATTCGAGGTCGCTTAAAAGCTTCAGAAAGGTGCCTTAAAGAACTGGAGGCTACATAAATGTATGTGAGGTTGTCTTAGAATATTCTAGGAGGTCTACACGGTTCAGAAAACTGGCACTCGAGGCTGTAAAAAAATATTCTTGGAATATTCGAGATCACTTCAAAGCTTCAGAAAGGTGCCTTTAAGAACTGGATTTTGTATAAAATTATGTGAGCTTGTCTTAGAATATTCGAGGCAATCTAAAAAGTTATGAAGGCTGTCTTAGAATATCCTATGAGGTCTAAAAGAATTAGTGGTCTAAAGGCACTCGAGGCTGTATAAAAGTCTTAGAGGCTAACTTAGATTATTCGAGGTAGCCTAAAAGTTTCAGAAAGCTGCCTAAAAGCGTTTGAGGCTGTATAAAAGTATGTGAGGTTGCCTTAGAATATTCAAGGCAGTTTAAATGCTTCAGCATGCTGCCTAAATGTGCTCGAGGCTGTATACTAGGTGCTACTGCTGTTTTAGAATATTCTAGCAGGTCTAAAAGAATCATAAAGCTGTCTAAAGGCACTCGAAGCTGTATAAAATAATTTGAGGCTATCTTTTAGACTATTCGAGGTCACTTAAAAAGTTCAGAAAGCTGCCTAAAAGCGCTTGAGGCTGTATAAAAGTATGTGCGATTGTCTTAGAATATTCGAGGAAGACTAAAAGCTTCAGAAAGCTGTTTAAATGAGCTCGAGGTTGTATACTAGAGCTAAGACTGATTTTGAATATTCTGGGAAATTTAGAAGAATCATAAAGCTGTCTAAAGGCTCTCGAGGCTGTATAAAAGTATTTGAGGCTAACTTAGAATATTTAAGGTCACCTAAAAGCTCCAGAAAGCTGCCTAAAAGCGTTTGAGGCTGTATAAAACTATGTGAGGTTGTTTTAGAATATTCTAGGCAGTCTAAAAGCTTCAGATAGCTGTATAAATGCGCTCAAGGCTGTAACTAGGAGCTACGATTGTGAATATTCCAGTAGGTCTAAAAGGTTTAGAAAGCTGTGTAAAGGTACTCGAGGCTGTAAAAAGTATTTGAAGCTATCTTAGAATATTCAAGGTCGCTTAAAAGTTTCAGAAAGGTGCCTAAAAGAACTGGAGGCTATATAAAAGTATGTGAGATTGTCTTAGAATATTCGAGGTAGTTTAAAAGCTTCAGATAGGTGTTTAAATGCGCTCGAGGCTGTATGCTAGGAGATAAGGCTGTCTTAGAATATTCTAGGAGGCCTAAAAGGTTCAGAAAGCTATGTAAATGTACTCGAGGCTGTAAAAAGTATTTGAGGCAGTCTTAGAATATTCGAGGTCGCCTAAAAGCTTCAGAAAGCTGTGTAAAAGCGCTTAAAGCTGTATAAAAGTATGTGAGTTTGTGGTAGAATATTCGAGGCAGTCTAAAAGCTTCAGAAAGCTGGCAAAATGCACTCGAGGCTGTAAATAAGTATATGAGGTTTACTTAGAATATTCGAAACAGTCCAACAGCTTCAGATAGCTGTCTAAATGCGCTCGAGGCTGTATGCTAGGAGCTACGACTGTCTTAGAATATTCTAGGAGGTCTAAAAGATTCAGAAAGCTGTGTAAAGGTACTCGAGACTGTAAAAAGTATTTGAGGCAGTCTTAGAATATTCGAGGTCGACTAAAAGTGTCAGAAAGCTGTATAAAAGCGTTCAAAGCTGTATAAAAGTATGTGAGTTTGTCTTAGAATATTCGAGGCAATCTAAAACTTCAGAAAGCTGCCTAAAAGAGCTCGAGACTGTAAATAAGTATGTGAGGTTGTCTTAGAATATTCGAAACAGTCCAACAGCTTCAGATAGCTGTCTAAATGCATTCGAGGCTGTATATTAGGAAATGAGGCAGAATATTCGCGGAAGTCCAAAAGGTTCAGAAACCTGTCTAACGGCACTCGAGGCTGTATACTAGTAGCCAAGGCTGTCTTAGAATATTCTAGAAGGTCTAAACGATTCAGAAAACTGCCTAAAGGAACTCTAGCCTGTATAAAAATACTTGATGCTATCCTAGAATATTGGAGATCACCCAAAAGCTTCAGAAAGCTGCCTAAAAGCGTTTGAGGCTGTAAAAAGTATGTGAGGTTGTCTTAGAATATTCTAGGCGGTCTAAAAGCTGCAGATGGCAGTCTAAATGCTTTCGAGGGTGTATTCTAGAAGCTGATGCTGTGTTAGAATATTCGAGGAGGTATAAAAGGTTTAGAAATCTGACTAAAGTCACTCGAGGCTGTATACTTATAGCCTAGGCTGTCTTAGAATAATCTAGGAGTTCTAAACGGTTCAGAAAACTGCCTAAAGGCACTCTAGCCTATATAAACATATTTGAGAATATTGGAGGTCGCCTAAAAGCTTCAGATAGCTGCCTAAAAGCGTTTGAGGCTGTATAAAAGTATATGAGGTTGTCTTATCTCAGATTCTAGGCCGTCTAAAAGCTTCAGATAGCTTTCTAAATGCGCTCATGGCTATATACTAGGAGCTGAGGCTGTATAGTAGGAGCTGAGGCTGTATAGTAGGAGAGCTGAGTCTGTATAGTAGGAGCTGAGGCTGTATAGTAGGAGCTGAGACTGTATAGTAGGAACTGAGGCTGTCTTAGAATATTCGAGGAAGTTTAGAAGCTGCAGAAAGCTGTCTAAAAACGCTCGACGCTGTATACTAGTAGCAGGCTAGTAGCTGAGATTGTTCAATATTGCATGCGGATGTTTCATAGCACATGCGTTTAGACAGCGCACATGAGACCGTGTAAAATTCCGATTAAATTAAAATATCAAGTACTGTACTTTAGAGTACTTAATTCTCGAGAATAGTTTGGCTATTTTTTAAGAGTTAAATGGGACTATAAGGTGATAGCACCACGGATCGATTACACCAGCGTACGTAATTGTAAGGGATGGAAATCGTTTCATAATTTGATTTATCCCTGTCCCTTCAACTCTTTAAGAAATTAGTAGTTATTTAATGGAACAGTAGCCGGTTCGTGCAAGTTGTCGTTCATTATTAAGTTCCGAACGGTCTCTCCCTCCCCAAGTCCCGTTGCGCGTTGCGTTTCCATTAGGCTAAGTGGCCGCCGCTGCTGCCGCCGCCACCGCCGCGTTTCGAGGCGTGCACAATTAGCTCGACGCACCGACGGAAGTCGAATGAGGCCCAATTTCCGGTTCCGGAAAGGCCGGGGCGTGAATTCGCAACGTTTGCCTACAGTTATAATTTCAGAGTACTGTTACCTCCATTTTTTTTATATATATATATATATATATATATATATATATATATATGTATAGGAACATTTATTGGCATTTTCTTCACAAAAAACTCTTCAATATACCCAACCACAACAAACATACATATAAAATAAAAAAACAATTACAAATAAAAATAAAAATAACACTCCTCAAAATTTACAAATTAACATTATATATATATATATATATATATATATATATATATATATATATATATATATATATATATATATATATATATAACATTATAATCGGAATAATGAATTACATAAATCACATAAATCATAAATGAAACAGCCGCGCTGCAGAGTGGAAATTTATTATTTAAACACTGCACACACACACAGGCTGTAATAATTGTCAGTTGTGCTAAACGATCTCCACTCATAACAATCACGCCGGCGGCGGTTTTAATAAAGAGCAACAACCGGGTGCATATTTGAAAATATTACGCGTTTATGGGGGCAGGGGGCGGCAGCGGTGGCTTGCACAAACAATTTAAAATGTAGCCCGAGGGACGGTGAGCGTTCGATCGGTTTGTGTGCATCGCGGGTCCTCTTTACACCAACACACATGGAGCAAATGTACACATTTGCAATTGTTTAAATATTCTATAAATAAATAAATCCTGCTATCCAGCACTGTATAGCGTGTTCCAGCTCTTCAATAAGTTTCTAGTTTTTATTCTTCATTCGTGAAGTGGTATGAGAGGGTTTTTAAAAGACAAAACCGAACGCATTCTCCATAGACTTAACTATTGTTAGTGCAAGCTGTAGAGGAATTTTCAAGAGTTCACAGATCCTTACAGCAATATACATATATACATATATAGATATTATATTAAAAATTCACATCAGGCTGAGACGAAATAGAATCATAAAAACCACAGAGATATCAGAATGGCGAGAAATCGCATTTTAAAGAATCAGAGACAGCACCATTAAGAGAAATTAGATTAAAAAGTCGAAACATATATTAGGTTTAGGAGAAATGTTATTATAAAGACAACAGAGATGTCAGATTGTGTAGAAATCGAATCATATAGAATCAGAGTCAGCGCTATTAGAAGAAATTAGATTGCACAGACTGAAGAGATATCACAGTTGATAGAATTTAGATTGAATAGTCAAAAAAGACATCAGACTTAGTAAAAAATGGAATCATAAAGACAACAGATATATCAGAGTTGGGAGAAATCGGATTATAAAGAAGCAGATACAGCACCATTAAGAGAAATTAGATTGTACAGACTGAAAAGACCTCACAGTTCATAGAAATTAGATTACAAATTCAAAAGAGATATCAGGCTTAGTAGAAATCGAGTCATAAAGACAACAGACATATCAGAGTTGGGGAAAACTCGGATTATAAAGAAACAGAGATAGTAGAATTAAGAGAAATTAGATTATACGGACTGAAGAGACCTCACAGTTCATAGAAATTAGATTAAAAATTCAAAAGAGATATAAGGCTTAGTAGAAATCGAAACATAAAGACAACAGATATATCAGAGTTGGGAGAAATTGGATTATAAAGAAGCAGATACAGCACCATTAAGAGAAATTAGATTGTACAGACTGAGGAGACGCCACAGTTGATAGAAATTAGATTAAAAATTCAAAAGAGATATCAGGCATAGTAGAAATCGAGTCATAAAGATAACAGAGATATCAGAGTTGGGAGAAATCGGATTATAAAGAAGCAGATACAGCACCATTAAGAGAAATTAGATTGTACATACTGAAAAGACCTCACAGTTCATAGAAATTAGATTAAAAATTCAAAAGAGATATCAGGCTTAGTAGAAATCGAGTCATAAAGATAACAGAGATATCAGAGTTGGGAGAAATCGGATTATAAAGAAGCAGATATAGCACCATTAAGAGAAATTAGATTGTACAGACTGAAGAGACCTCACAGTTCATGGAAATTAGATTAAAAATTCAAAAGAGATATCAGGCTTAGTAGAATTCGAGTCATAAAGACAACAGCGATATCAGAGTTGGGAGAAATTAGATTATAAAGAAGCAGAGACAGCAGCACTAGGAAAAATTAGATTGTACAGATCAAAAAGACATCACAATTGATGCAAATTAGATTAGAAAGTCAAAAGAGAGATCAGGCTTAGCAGAATTCGAATCATAAAGACAACAGATATATCAGAGTTGGGACAGCACCACTAAGAGAAATTAGATTGTACAGACTGAAGAGACATCACAGCCCCCTAGATACGGCTCTGCCATTGTTTTAGTTCTTTATTATCATTGCAAGCCATACTCTAAAGATATTTCATGATAAATTATGATTTCAATTTGAACATCCCAAATTTATTGAATTTATCTAAGTCTCCCTTTCTAGAAGAAATTTACAAATTACAACTGTTTGATGTTGTGAACTAATGAATTCCCGTTGTAAACTAAAAGCATTTGAATGAAATTACGGCGTCAAGATGAGAAGAAAAAAAATCACACCACTCGCCCCTCGCCGGCCGTCTTATCGCCATAGAAACTTTTCTTGGCAGCCAGATCCTCCCCTCTGGCTTGTAACTACAGTATCGTTTTCTCTCAGGGAAAGCGGATCGCGCGCGTGTTCGGCGCGTCTGCGAAATTCTATTCCGAAATGCCGGGGCTCTCGGGTTTTTTTTCCTCCTCATCCGTTGTATGGGAGCGGAATGTTGATTAAGCCCTGCCGCCGCCGCCGCTGACGACGAGCGCAACGTCGGAGGGATGAAACAGAAAATCTTTATAGTCAAAAGGACGCGCATTTAATCCCACCGACAATACTAGAAGCTTTTTGGGTGGCAATTTAATTTAAATACAGTTTTGCTGCTCTAATTTTTGTCATAATAATGGATTATTACAGGACATAATTAATTGCCAAATTATAATAAGAGAGGAGTTTTTGAAAAATTAATCAGATTTTTAAGTTGAGATGATGTAAAGTCAGATTATTACTCTGCTGATTAGTTGTCATTCATGTGCCTGAACGATTCAGACACCTGAATGACTACTAATCAGCAGAGTTATATATATATATATATATATATATATATATATATATATATATATATATAGATATATATATATATATATATAGATATATATATATATATATATATATATATATATATATATATATATATATTTAGTGTACAAAACAAAATATCATAGAATAATAATAAGAAATTAGTTTTCTAAAAATCCATCAGGTTTTTGAGTTGTATTAAATCGAATGTTATGTAAGTAATTTATTAAATATACGAGGCATATCCATAAAGTAAGAGTACTGAGGCTCTCACGGTCGGCGGGATTTTATTTTCATCATGTTGGCCACACGGCAGTGTAGCCTGACTCCTCCCCTTTGCACCGAGACCGGTTCGAGGTCAGTACGTTGAGAACTGTTGACACGACAACAAGTTTCGTGAATAATGTCAATCCAATCTCCCGCCAAGTGCGAAATACGCGGCGTCATCCGTTATCTCGTTTGGAAGGGAAAACCTCCATTTGAGATTTATAATGAGGTGAAAACTGCATATGGTGATAAAGCTATGAATCGTACGAATGTGTACAAGTGGTGTCGCGAGTTTAAAAACGGTCGTACGTATGTGCATGATGATCAGAGGAACGGAAGACCTTCAATCGTGACTGACGAAAATGTGAAAAAAATTGAAAATGCGCTCCGTGACGATCGCAGATTGACTGTGGATGAACTTTCTGCGATGTTTCCGCAAATCTCCAGATCTCTACTACACGAAACAATCACAGAAACCCTCGGATATCGGAAACTGTCCGCGAGGTGGGTCCCAAAACAACTGACAGACCAGCACAAGTTGAATCGAGTGGAGGCCGGGCAAGAGTTTTTGAGGCGCTGGAAACTCCATAGAGATGAATTTCTCCGCTCCATCGTAACTGGAGATGAAACTTGGGTAGCACATCACACGCCCGAAACCAAAAGACAGTCTCAACAGTGGCGTCACACCTCTTCACCCTCCGCCGAAAAGTTCAAAATCACAATTTCAGCCAAGAAAGTCATGGCATCCGTGTTTTGGGACTGTCAAGGCATAATTTTAATCGAATATCTGCCTCAAGGGGAGTCCATCAACTCTGCAAGATACTGTGCGACCTTAAAAAAATTGCGGAGGGCGATTCAGAACAAGAGGAGAGGCATGCTGACAAAAGGAGTCTGCCTGCTGCACGACAATGTCAGACCACATACGGCCAACGCCACGAAGGAACTGCTCGCTTCGTTTAAATGGGATGTCCTGAACCATCCCGCGCATTCCCCTGATCTAGCACTTTCAGATTACTATCTCTTTACCTCCCTGAAGCTGCACATGGGTGGAAAAAGGTTTTTAACCGACGAAGAGGTAAAGGAGGAGTTGGAGAAGTGGACGAAGGAGTTGGCGGGAAACTACTTCGAGGAAGGCATCAAAAAATTGATACCTCGCTACACCACCTGCATAGAGAGGAATGGCGACTATGTCGAAAAATAGCTTTTATTATGTACTAAAGTTTCACGTAACTTTTTTGTTTAAATAAAAAATTTTAACACCTACAAAAATTCAGTACTCTTACTTTCTGGATATGCCTCGTAGCTTTACCAATTCAATCTATATAATAAGAATCAAATTAATATGTGATATCAGATACCTGTTTGTGCCATCAATATCTGAATTTCCGATATATTGATTCAATAAGAATCACTTTGATAAGTAATAGTAATAGTAATAGTAATAGTAATAGTAATAGTAATAGTAATAGTAATAGTAATAGTAATAGTAATAGTAATAGTAATAGTAATAGTAATAGTAATAGTAATAGTAATAGTAATAGTAATAGTAATAGTAATAGTAATAGTAATAGTAATAGTAATAGTAATAGTAATAGTAATAGTAATAGTAATAGTAATAGTAATAGTAATAGTAATAGTAATAGTAATAGTAATAGTAATAGTAATAGTAATAGTAATAGTAATAGTAATAGTAATAGTAATAGTAATAGTAATAGTAATAGTAATAGTAATAGTAATAGTAATAGTAATAGTAATAGTAATAGTAATAGTAATAGTAATAGTAATAGTAATAGTAATAGTAATAGTAATAGTAATAGTAATAGTAATAGTAATAGTAATAGTAATAGTAATAGTAATAGTAATAGTAATAGTAATAGTAATAGTAATAGTAATAGTAATAGTAATAGTAATAGTAATAGTAATAGTAATAGTAATAGTAATAGTAATAGTAATAGTAATAGTAATAGTAATAGTAATAGTAATAGTAATAGTAATAGTAATAGTAATAGTAATAGTAATAGTAATAGTAATAGTAATAGTAATAGTAATAGTAATAGTAATAGTAATAGTAATAGTAATAGTAATAGTAATAGTAATAGTAATAGTAATAGTAATAGTAATAGTAATAGTAATAGTAATAGTAATAGTAATAGTAATAGTAATAGTAATAGTAATAGTAATAGTAATAGTAATAGTAATAGTAATAGTAATAGTAATAGTAATAGTAATAGTAATAGTAATAGTAATAGTAATAGTAATAGTAATAGTAATAGTAATAGTAATAGTAATAGTAATAGTAATAGTAATAGTAATAGTAATAGTAATAGTAATAGTAATAGTAATAGTAATAGTAATAGTAATATATAATAGTTTTCTTATAGAAATAGCGATTAACAATAATTTTCAACTCTATTACACTTCACCCTAGATTTCTCGCGAAATACATAGATATTCAAAAGAGGAAGGTTACGCAACATTACCTGCAATTCTAAGCAAAAAGGTGGATTTACCATAAAAATGCTAGCACCTCTACCAAAAACTCTTATCTAATTCTTCTACTTCTGTTAGAAAATGACTTGGGGTGATAATCTGGCTATGCATATACAATAAAATTGGTGTAAATATACTTTATTGCTAGTTTTAACTGCCTTTTCCTCAACAGCTGTATACTATCGATTAGTCCCGTCATGTTGAGTGATAGTTTGGAAATGATTTATGTAATATATTAATAAATAGTATGTAATATCTATTTGTATTTGTATATATTTATTGTACCTGTCAACTTTTGGAGAAAAAAGAAGTCAGTTATATATAAATTTGCATTTATTTAAACAACAAAGTTACATATTCCATATAAATATAAAAAGACAAAATATGTGAAGTTGTTTGGATACGAAGAAAAAATTAGCATACAATTTTCAAGTTTAGAGATTTTGCCAAACTTTGAAAAGCTGTATTTCGGAAACTATTAGGGCTACCGAGCCCATCTTAGTCTCAACTTGTAGAGAATTTTATATATAAATTTGCATTTATTTACACAACAAAGTTACATATTCTATATAAATATAAAAAATACAAAATATTCTATTCTATATAAATATAAAAAATACAAAATATGTAAGTTATATAAGTTATATGTTTGGATATGATTTGATGTTTTTTCCCTCTGTCCTCGCCGCGGGATTTATGGGTGATTTCCCATCTCGGACTAACGGTATCGAGGGGTGCTGTGGTGTCTATTTTATTTAAGGTTGTTGTGTATTAGTAGGTTTTTTATTTTGAGTTTGAAGGGAATTAATTAAAGTGTTTTAATATACCCATTTAGTTCATTGTATTGTTTTATGGCGGTTGTTGTTAATGTCTGTGAATATTTTGTTTTTGTGTACTTTTCCGTTCTACGATGTGATTTTCTTCTAATCTGATGGTCATGTATTTGTTTGTTTGGTACTAGTTTAGTATTTATTTTTATTAGGCTGTTTTTAATTTTGTAGATCATTCATAGATTGTTTAGGGTGGTCATGTTCTGTATGTTTAGTTCTTGTGTCTTTTCATATAGTTCGGTTGTACTTGTTCTTCTGTCTACAATTGTATAAGATTTTTAAGATTTTGTTTTGTTGAGTTTGCATCTTTGATATATTTTTCTTGCTTGTATTTCCCCAAATGTTATTTAGGTAGTTGTTTTGTGATGTGAAGATTTCATGGTATATTTGTTTCCTTGCTGAGTCAGGTATATATTTTTTTATTTTATATATTACCGCGCGAGTTCTATTTTTGTAGGCTATGCGTGCGTCCCATTTAAGATTATCCTGTATCTTTAAACCTAGATATTCCACTTCCTGTATCTGTTTGATTTGTGTTCCATTTATGTGAATGGTGAACTCTATTGGTTGTTTTTGTGGTAGTACCATTTTTCAAGCTTCTCCAGGTCTGAATTAATGTTTGCTTGAATGGATTCTGGATTCTCTCCTGCATAGACAATGCAAGTGTCATCGGCATACATGTAAAGTTTACCCATTAGCTTCAAATCCACTATATCATTAGTATATATAATGTAAAGTGTGGGTGGTAAGTTTCCTCCTTGTGGTATGCCGTATTGTGCTTGTAGTGGTTGGCTTTCTGTACCATTTGTTTTTGTTGTTTTTGTTCTATTTGTTAGGTATGTTTTTATTAGGTTCAGTTCTTTTCCTTCTATACCAATTGCTTTAAGCTTTTGTACTAGTTTCTGTTTTGATATTGTGTCAAATGCTTTTTTCATGTCTATGTATATAGCTACAACTATTTTATTTTCGTCTAATTTTGTTTTTATTTGATTGACAAGGTCGTACTCTGTCGATGTTGTTCCAGTTTTTTGTTGAAAGGCGTATTGTTCTTGGCATATGATTTTGTTTTTATTAAGATGAGTGGTTATTTGGGTTTGTAGGTTTTTTTCTATGTTTTTGTTCAGTGTAGATAGGGTCTATAATTTTCAGGGCAGGCCCTACCAACCTGACTATGCCCGTCCACTATTTCAAACGACAAACTATGCATTACATTATTTTCCACATATATCTTTTTAATTAGTCTTAAATTAATAAATGACATTAATTTGACGATATAAAGTAACGGATAACAGTCTAGTGCATAGTTCAAGTCGTTTGAAATAGTGGACGGGCATAGTTTGGTTGGTAGGGGCCGCCCGCCCACCCCACCTTTGTTCGCATAGTTTTTCCATAGGATAACACTCTGCTTGGAATAGTTTAAACAATATAAAACGTCTGTATCCACTGAAAAAAGAATCTGAGCGAAGGTGGGGTGGGCGGGTGGTCCCTACCAACCAAACTATGCCCATCCACTATTTCAAACGACTTGAACTCTGCACTATACTGTTATCCATTAATTTATATTCTATTGAATTAATTCCATTTGTTAATTTACATCTAATTCGTAAAAAAATGTGTGAACCAATGTAGTTCATAGTTCAAGTCATTTGAAATAGTGGATGGGCATAGTTTGGTTGGTGCTGTAAACTCATTCGCTCATTCGGGAAACTTGCCTTCCTGCAGTAATAATGTAAATTACTATTTTAATTCTCCAGTCAACATATTTTTTTAATTTAATTTATTTTTATTTTTATAAATTTACTATACGGGTATGCATTGCTAATTGATGTGGTGGCGCCAGATGACATTTAATTTTTCTCCTAGGGGGTTGTATAATTTTTACTAGTACCCTAGTTTGCTTCATCCATATCTTGTATTATCTCCTTTTTTTGTATATAGGTATGACAGTTGTTGTTTTTAAATAGTTCGGAAATATTCCATCTTCTATTATTTTATTTATTAGTTTTATTAATATCGGTATAATGTTAATTTTGTTCTCTTTTATGATTTCGTTAGTTATTTGGTCGAATCCTGATGCTTTATTGTTCTTTAAATCTGTTATTTTGTTGTTTAAGTCTTGGTAAGTTGTTTTTTGAAAACACATTTTTTCTATTTGTCTTTCCATTGTTGTTGTTTTTGGAATTGTTCTTGAGCCATGGGTTTGTTTTTCTGCGAGTTTTTTCCCCTATGTTTGCAAAGTATAAATTAATTTCGTTTGCTATTTCTTGGTCTTTATTTACGACTGTTCCATCTTCTTTGCGGATTTTTTCTATGTATTTATCCCCAGTTTTTCTGTTTCTATTTAGTTGTTTGTTCATATTTTTCCAAAGTTCTTTCGGATTGTTTTTTGTTGACATTAGCTTGCTTTTGTAGTATTTTGTTTTGATCTTTTTTATTAAGGTTTTTGTTTTCTTTTTCTGGTTGTCGTATGCATCTTTAGTCGTTTCGTTAGTGGGATATTTTATATGTTTTTTCTGTAATTTGTTTCTTTGTTTTATTTGTTTTATTATTTCGTTGTTAATCCATGGACATTCCTCTGTCCTTTTGATAATCTTTGTGCATTTGCTGTTTTCTATTATACTTTGTAACTGTTTAAGATAGCTGTTCGAAACAGTTTATTGTGTTGATGTCTATTTTCATTATTTCGTGTGTCACTCTTTTGTAATCTATTTTAGTTGACTCGAATCGTTTGTATGTTGGTTTCGTTTTGTTTGTTTGTTTTATTTTTGTGATTATTTCCGAATGATCCGATATACTTGAGGGTTTCGTTTGTATGTCTTGTATGTGTTGTATTCTATTAGTAAGGACGTGGTCTATTATTGAGTTGTTTCCAGTTTTATTGGGTCTTGTATAGTTTTGTTTTGATATTTTATTTGCTATTTTGTAGTTGTTTTCTTTTAGGATGTTTTTATATTCCGTTGTTATGTTGTTACTTTCAAGTATGTTAACATTTATGTCTCCTATTATGATGTATAACTTTTTCTTATTTAATATATGATGTTGCAACGTCTGTTTTAGTATATTGAAAGTAACTTGTGGTGGCTTGTATATCAGAGTTATTTTGGTATTTTCTTCAATTAGTAGTATTGTTAAAAGTTGTATTTTGTTTATTGTTGTGTTTGCTACTGTTTTATACTTTATATCCTTTCTGATATAAATTGCTATGCCTCCTCCTCTTGTCTCTCTAGAGTTGCATGGTGACTCATAGTTTTCTATCTGTTAGAGGTGTTCGTTAGTCGTGGTTAGCCATGTTTCCGTTAAAACTATGATTTCTGGATTTTTTAGTATTTTTGGGAGAAGTTTGAGTTCATCTAGTTTCTTTTGTAGACTTTGTATGTTGTGTAAGTATATGCGGTACATGGTGATTTTCGATTTGTGTTGGTGTCGTTGTATTGCACTTAATTGTGCAGTTATATAAGTTTGTTCAAGTCGGTCATAGTTATGATTTTAATTTTGTTACTTGTCTCTGATTTTCTCATAAATATCGCTCCGTCTCTTGTCCATACATATTTATATCCTTTCTCTTTTCTTATTTCTCTTGCTTTATAGAATAAGGAGTTTGTGTGAGCAGTAAGTTGTTCGTTTATGTAGATCTCATTCTCTTTTCCCTTGAGGGCACATTCCGTTGTAGTTATGGAGCCAATAGTCTTTCTCGCCTTTATTATGTTCGTTTTCGCTTCTTTTGTTTTTAATTTTACTAGGATAGGGCTTCTTTCGTTCGTGATATCTAGTTTAAATATAAATTCTTTAAATACACCCCAATTTAATTTAAAATCAATTACAGCAACTCGCTTAATATTATGAATTGTACAATATTAAATTTCATGCACACTAATGGGCCATTCACAATAACCGCGGTAGGGGTAGCGTAACGGTAAGCGAAATTGCACACATGTATAAAAATGCGGGCGTTTACAACAGCGCAGTAAAACTATGACAGAACACGGGTAATTATCTCTACGATAATTATAGCATAGATTACTGCCCAATTCTAAACGTCTGAATTTGTATAGCCATGCAAAATATTGCTTACCACCACTACCTTACCACCACCGCGCTTATTGTGAATGGCCCATTAGGCCTGTTCTTATCATCTGCGGTTAAATGTTAATCGATAGTTTTAACATTACATTTTTTCTGTCATTTCGAGTTTGTTAACATTTTTCAGAATAATTAGGAGTTATGTAGTACGTTTCCCTAGAGAGGGGTCAGATTTGCTGAATCCAGCGTCCACCTGTGCATCGAAATTCCCCACCCCCGTCGGACAGGAGCCGTAATTAAGCAGCCAATTAATATTACCGGTTGCGGAAATTTAATCCCTCCCGGACTCTCTCTCCCTCTCGCACTTTGCAACGGGTTTATTTTGTCCTGTTTGTTGGTTGCTACAGCCGAGTGTCACGTTCGCGGAACCGCAAGAAGGGTTTCTGACCGACGCGGCACGATTTTAAAGAGACCCCAGGAGAATAGTAAATAGACACTCGGGAGCCTGATTGGGGTATAAGCAACACACCAATGTTTCGCAAATCAAGGTGTAACTTAGAGGTGGTTTAGGCTGACGGGAGAATTTTTGTAAAAGTTTTGTGCGAATATACCAAATAAAGGTCTATTTTTTTAATTTAATTTTTTTATTAAAATTATTTTAATATCAAAAGATGCATATAATCAACCACGAGAGCGCAATTTTTTTCCATCTCCATCTCGCAGACAACAAAGCCGCCCCGCGGCCGTTTGATCTCGCCAAACAACAAAACCTCCCGCCCCAGTTACAATCCACGCCGGCCGCTCTTTGTAGCCCGCCGTTTATTAAATTTCCCCTCATCCAGCCAACCCGCGTGATTTAAAACGTACTCAGTCTTTTTTTTTGTAATATCCATCCAAAGCTGCGAACGCAAACGGATTAGTGCCACGTATTATTTTTTTGCGACCTCTGATTTTAATTGAAACTTCCCGTAGCCGCACAAAATCAAAAGTCTTTAATTATCGTCTGTTACTTGTAGTTGATGTAAAACGTATGTCTGGGGTGCATTGTCATTGGGTTGGGGTATGTCTATCCCATACCTGTTATACAAATAAATAAAGACTGTAAAATCTTTGAGTCACATATTGAAAGGACTTTAAGCCAATAGGATTTACACCGAAAGAAAAATTAGAGAAAATTAAATTCTTTTGATATACTTTTCTTTGGCTTGAATTATAAAGTTGCAATGAGTTTTTAGTGAAATTTATGCCAAAAAATATAAAAAAGGACCTTTATTTATTTATACATTTTGCATATTATTGTTGTTGTCCTGTAATTGGTTTTTTCTTTCCGTAGGACAATAATGCCTATTATTATTATTATTATTATTATTATTATTTTAACCCCTCAAGCCTACAGCCTACACCGAAAAGTAAAAGGCAATTGATAATATATATATATATATATATATATATATATAAAAAAAAAATGCTCATCAACATCAAGAACAACAATATAAAATACATTTAAGTTATTCACCAACGTTCTATAAAGGCACCTTACACGATCAATATTACTGTCAATATTTTAGAATAATGACATTACTGTACGTAAATATGTTTAAAATTTTCATTATTCTAAAATATTGACAGCATTACAGATCGTGTAAAGTATAGTAATGTTGTAATGAATAGAATGCTAATGTTTATCCGGATAATTGATTACTTGATAAATATCGAAAGAGGATTGAATCAAATGCTGAGAGTACTAGGATTAACAGTATTATTAACCATGCAAGGTGCATTTATAGAAACAGGGGAGTAATATAATATTATTCATTGATGATAATAGTTATTACTCATGTAGCTTGTTCGAAATAAATTTGCATTCATTGGTAGAAATTGTCATTAATGTATCAATAAAATATCTTTTTTTTTTTTAGGTGTACACTCTTAAAATATTGATTGGTTCACCAACTCTAATTTATATTTTGCAAGGTCACATCCGCGCGTTGCATCGCCGGGGGGGAATTGGGGCGTACGGCCTGCAGTCCGAGGGGGGGCGGCGGCGGCGGTGGTAGCATTATTTATACCCAGTATCGATTTTCACTGCGTTCACGCTGCGGGGCGTACCTCCATCGCCCTCCCTCTCGCGGGACCACGTCATGTGTTGCCGGCGAAAATTCGATTACCCAAAAATCCTGTCAAAGGGGGGATTGAGGGGGTGGTTTAATTAAGAACGCATTACTTACTATGTTGCTAGCCTCGGAAATGTTGAGAGACGGCATACATTTTTTGAACGAACTATATATCCCCCTTGCACAATACATACAACCATTATTGGTATGATGTATGATGATTTCATGATGATATTAAACAGTCCATTGCGAGATCTACAGCACCAACCAAATCTGAAGCTGTACAAAATTGTAACGTCTTGGTCTACTAGGAGGCGGTGTCCATAAAAGCTTTTGTCGTCATTTACAATAATTACAAGAAACGTTTTATTATGTATTTTATTTTTATAAGACGCACCTCAAATTTATAAGACGATTTTTGGAAATATATATACATACAGACATAATATTACTTTCAAATCATTATTTTTATCTTCTATTTTATTTGTAGGTTGTGAGGAACCTAGGTGGTTTTAATTTCCGAAATGTATGAGGAATAAATATCAGAAAACCGCTATGTGATATCTTCATTATTTTCAAAGATATATCTCCATTTCTTTGAAAAGGTTTCCATTGCAGATTTTTAGCATTTGTAACCTTTTAAATTTTCACAATTTTAAGGAGCCTAGGTGGCTTAATTACCAAAATGTAAGACGAATATAAATCAGACAACCGCCGCGAGATATCTTCATTATAATCAAAGATATATCTCTATTTATTTGAAAACGTTTCCATTTCAGATAATTTATATTTGTAACCTTATAGATTTGCAAAATTTTTGAGGAACCTAGGTGGTTTTAATTTCCGAAATGAATTAGGATACATATCAGAAAACCGCTATGAGATATCTTCATTATTTTCAAAGATATATCTCCATTTGTGTAAAAAGGTTTCCATTGCAGATTTTTGGCATTTATAACCTTTTACATTTTCACAATTTTAAGGAACATAGGTGGCTCAATTTCCAAAATGTATGACGAATATAAATAAGAAAACCGCCGCGAGATATCTTCATTATGATCAAAGATATATCTCTATTTATTTGAAAACGTTTCCATTTCAGATAATTTCCATTTGTAACCTTATAGATTTGCAAAATTTTTGAGGTACCTAGGTGGTTTTAATTTCCAAAATGTATGGGGAATACATATCAGAAAACCGCTATGAGATATCTTCATTATCTTTAAAGATATATCTACATTTGTTTGAAAAGGTTTCTATTGCAGATTTTTAGCATTTGTAACCTTTTACATTTTCACAATTTTAAGGAACATAGGTGGCTCAATTTCCAAAATGTATGACGAATATAAATCAAAAAACCGCCGCGAGATTTCTTCATTATGATCAAAGATATATCTCTATTTATTTGAAAACGTTTCCATTTCAGATAATTTCCATTTGTTTGAAAAGTTTTCTATTGCAGATTTTTAGCATTTGTAACCTTTTAAATTCTCACAATTTTAAGGAACGGAGGTGGTTTAATTTCCAAAATGTATGACGAATATAAATCAGAAAACTGCCGCGAGATAACTTCATTATGATAAAAGATATATCTCTATTTATTTGAAAACGTTTCCATTTCAGATAATTTCCATTTGTAACCTTATAGATTTGCAAAATTTTTGAGGAACCTAGGTGGTTTTAATTTCCAAAATGTATGAGAAATACATATCAGAAAACCGCTATGAGATATCTTCATTATTTTCAAAGATATATCTCTATTTGTTTGAAAAGGTTTCCATTGCAGATTTTTAGCATTTGTAACCTTTTAAATTTTCACAATTTTAAGGAACCTAGGTGGCTTAATTTCCAAAATGTATGACGAATATAAATCAGAAAACTGCCGTGAGATAACTTCATTATGATAAAAGATATATCTCTATTTATTTGAAAATGATTCCATTTCAGATAATTTCCATTTGTAACCTTATAGATTTGCACATTTTTTGAGGAACCTAGGTGGTATTCATTTCCGCAATGAATGAAGAATATATATCAGAAAACCGCTATGAGATATCTTCATTATTTTCAAAGATATATCTCCATTTGTTTGAAAGGTTTCCATTGCAGATTTTTGGCATATGTAACCTTTTAAATTTTCAAAATTTTAAGGAACCTAGGTTGCTTAATTACCAAAATATATGACGAATATAAATCAGACAACCGCCGCGAGATATCTTCATTATGATCAAAGATATATCTCTCTTTATTTGAAAACGTTTCCACTTCAGATAATTTCCATTTGAAACCTATTAGATTTGCAAAATTTGTAAGGAACCTAGATGGTTTTAATTACCAAAATGTATAAGGAATACATATCAGAAAACAGCTATGAGATATCTTCATTATTTTCAAAGATATATCTCCATTTGTTTGAAAAGATTTCCATTGCAGATTTTTAGCATTTGTAACCTTTTAAACTTTCACAATTTGAAGGAACCTAGGTGGCTTAATTTCCAAAATGTATGACGAATATAAATCAGAAAACCGCCGCGAGATATCTTCATTACGATCAAAGATATATCTCTATTTATTTGAAAACGTTTCCATTTCAGATAATTTCCATTTGTAACCTATTAGATTTGCAAAATTTTTGAGGAACCTAGATGGTTTTAATTACCAAAATGTATAAGGAATACATATCAGAAAACCGCTATGAGATATCTTCATTATTTTCAAAGATATATCTCCATTTGTTTGAAAGGTTTCCATTGCAGATTTTTGGCATATGTAACCTTTTAAATTTTCAAAATTTTAAGGAACCTAGGTTGCTTAATTACCAAAATATATGACGAATATAAATCAGACAACCGCCGCGAGATATCTTCATTATGATCAAAGATATATCTCTCTTTATTTGAAAACGTTTCCACTTCAGATAATTTCCATTTGAAACCTATTAGATTTGCAAAATTTGTAAGGAACCTAGATGGTTTTAATTACCAAAATGTATAAGGAATACATATCAGAAAACAGCTATGAGATATCTTCATTATTTTCAAAGATATATCTCCATTTCTTTGAAAAGGTTTCCATTGCAGATTTTTAGCATTTGTAACCTTTTAAATTTTCACAATTTTAAGGAACCTAGGTGGCTTAATTTCCAAAATGTATGATGAATATAAATCAGAAAACCGCCGCGAGATATCTTCATTATGATCAAAGATATATCTCTATTTATTTGAAAACGTTCCCATTTCAGATAATTTCCATTTGTAACCTATTAAATTTGCAAAATTTTTGAGGAACCTAGGTGGTTTTAATTTCCAAAATGTATGAGGAATACATATCAGAAAACTGCTATGAGATATCTTCATTATTTTCAAAGATATATCATCATTTTTTTAAAAAGGTTTCCATTGCAGATTTTTAGCATATGTAACGTTTTGAATTTTCATAATTTTAAGGAACCTAGGTGGCTTAATTTCCAAAATGTATGACGAATATAAATCAGAAAACCGCCGCGAGATATCTTCATTATGATCAAAGATATATCTCTATTTATTTGAAAACGTTCCCATTTCAGATAATTTCCATTTGAAACCTATTAGATTTGAAAAAAAAATGAGGAACCTAGGTGGTTTTAATTTCCGAAATGAATGAAAAATACATATCAGAAAACAGCTATGAGATATCTTCATTATTTTCAAAGATATATCTCCATTTGTTTGAAAAGATTTCCATTGCAGATTTTTAGCATTTGTAACCTTTTAAATTTTCACAATTTTAAGGAACCTAGGTGGCTTAATTTCCAAAATGTATGACGAATATAAATCAGAAAACCGCCGCGAGATATCTTCATTATGATCAAAGATATATCTCTATTTATTTGAAAACGATTCCATTTCAGATAGTTTACATTTGTAACCTTATAGATTTGCAAAATTTTTGAGGAACCTAGGTGGTTTTAATTTCCAAAATGTATGAGGAATACATATCAGAAAACCGCTATGAGATATCTTCATTATTTTCAAAGATATATCTCCATTTGTTTGAAAACGTTTCCATTGCAGATTTTTAGCATTTGTAACCTTTTAAATTTTCACAATTTTAAGAAACCTAGGTGGTAATTTCCAAAATGTATGTCGAATATAAATCAGAAAACCGCCGAGAGATATCTTCATTATGATCAAAGATATTTCTCTATTTATTTGAAAACGATTCCATTTCAGATAATTTCCATTTGTAACCTTTTAGATTTGCAAATTTTTTGAGGAACCTAGGTGGTTTCAATTTCCAAAATGTATGAGGAATACATATCAGTAAAACCGCTATGAGATATCTTCATTATTTTCAAAGATATATTTGCATTTGTTTGAAAAGGTTTTCATTGCAGATTTTTAGCATTTGTAACCTTTTAAATTTTCACAATTTTAAAGAACCTAGGTGGCTTAATTTCCAAAATATATGACGAATATAAATCAGAAAACCGCCGCGAGATATCTTCATTATGATCAAAGATATATCTCTATTTATTTGAGAACGATTCCATTTCAGATAATTTCCACTTGTAACCTTTTAGATTTGCAAAATTTTTGAGGAACCTAGGTGTTTTTAATTTCCGAAATGAATGAGGAATACATATCAGAAAACCGCTATGAGATATCTTCATTATTTTCAAAGATATATCTCCGTTTGTTTGATAAGGTTTCCATTGCATATTTTTAGCATTTGTAACCTTTTAAATTTTCACAATTTTAAGGAACCTAGGTGGCTTAATTTCCAAAATGTATGACGAATATAAATCAGAAAACTAGAAGCTAGATATCTTCATTATGATCAAAGATATATCTCTATTTATTTGAAAACGATTCCATTTTAGATAATTTCCACGAAAAACTTTCTTTGCGATATCAAACTGACGTCAAATACGGCTCATTTTATCGGCGCCACTTTCTAGAAAACCAGGCCTTTAGAGATGATTTAGTACATCAAGATAGTCCTGTTGATAAAAACTTTAAAAACTATGAAACAAATGTAGCGACAACTAGCGATCCCAGTTACCATTTTTTTATCCCTAATATAGCTGTAATTTACATCATCCATTATCTCACACCAAACTTTTCCTCTGTGCGATCTTATAAAAGCAGTAGCCGCCAGTAAAAATGAGATGAAATAAAAGCACGCGCGCGCGCGCTCAAAACGTCGATTAATCCACTTCTTTGTATTTCCCCCTGCTGTATATTTTTTTTGTATTTTCGTGGTTCTTTCGCAGTCTACAGGATTAATAACGCGGCACTAATGACGTGCGTTGCGGCCTACGTTCGCACGAAACGAAAATAATTAGAGAAACCCATGCACAGGGGAGATGAACGAACACAGATTGCAGTGGTGAGATTTTTCTATCCCCTGATTATGCAAATATATATATATATATATATATATATATATATATATATATATATATAATATATATATATATATTAGAAATCATGGAGATATCTGATTGTATCAGAAGTTGTGATCATTTAAAGTCATATATTAGGAATCTAGTAATTTGTTAGAAATAGATTTAATAGCAATAAGTTTAAACTTTACTGATGTATATCATTGTAAATCATGAAGATATCTAATTGTATCATAAATATCTGAATTTCCTGATGTATTTTCAATAGGATTCACATAGATAACTCATAGTACCCTTCTGCGGTGACTAGTTGTATTAGAGAATTGACATGATTAATAATAATTTACAACTTTACCAATTGATATCATTAAAAATCATGAAGATATCTGATTGTATCAGCAGTTGTGATGATTTAAAGTCAGATACTAGAAGTCTAGTTATTTGTTAGAAATAGGTTTAATATTTAATTTCGTCAGTGTGTCGTCGGTGTCAGTTTTAGTTGCGATTAATCTTCCCACACGAATTCGTGACGTGTAGTGAAACGAAACATAAAAGCAGGTCTCGACGCAAGCACATAAACCTGGGGGGATAGACCAAACATATTTATTGCCCTCTCGCAAACAGCCCCGCTGCTGATGACCGAGTTGAACACAGCGCGCCGTCTCGCTCCAATCTGTTCCTCCCTTTGAATGGGCCTCTCTCGCGTGTGGGGCTTACACGCGCCCCCATTTTTATTCCATTTTACGGCGACACAAACGCACTTTTAACACACTATAGAGGCTGTAAAAATAGGAGAGAGAGAAACTACATGTGTGATGGTGTAATTTGATTGAAATAGCTCGAGAAATATTGACTGTTTAGTTCCGTGTATTCTAGGCACAATAGATTTCAAAAAATCATGATTTCTTATTGTTATCATTGATTAATCTTCTTATACATATATCCACTAATGGATGTTAACGACAATATGATTGATCTCTTCATAATTCCTGGCTGTTAGAACAAGACTTTCGATGGTCCTTATGTTTCACAACATCTTTTTTTCATCCAACTCCTCGTTTTCCTTCAATTTTACCTTCAATGATAAAATTGGCATTAATGTATCAATACAATATTTTTTCTATCAATTTTGTTAGGTATAAACTCTAAGTAGTAGTATATCATACTTCTAGTTTTGTATCACTACTCATAGATATGCAGTCTTTTAATTATTGCGTTCACTTCTGCCTACCCGGCACAGGACTCAAGATTTGTAAGATGCTGCTACAAATGGTCAGTGCTCTTCTGCGGAATGGAAGGATGAACGATGAAAGGAGCATCAATAAACCGAATGGAAGCTTTTGACATGCAGGACTCATAGGTTATTCTTGCAGTCGCACGAGAGCCTGAGAATTCTTCGGTAGCGTTACATTCGCAGATTTTTCAATCTTTAACTTGAGATAATGGAAGCTGTTGAGATGCAGGACCCATAGATTATTCTTGCAGTCCACGAGATCCTGAGAATTTTGCGAATGTAGCTCTACGTCGTCCCTTACAACCGGTGCACGATCGCAATACTTGGAGCGATACAGCACGCCACGGGGCGGTTAAACGAAAGCACCTCTAGTAGTGCTTAAGTTTAAACATACTTTTAGTTAACTTGAAAATTGTCTTGTCTTTTCAATCATTTCTGTTTACCCCTTTAAGGTATCGAAAGGACGAAAAACCTTCATAATACATCTATTTAAATAACCAATACAATATTTCAGCATTCGTTAATAGATTAAATTTGCATTTATTTAAACAACAAAGTTACATACTCTATATAAATATAAAAATATAAAATACAAAACATGTGAAATTGTTTGGCTATGATTTGATGTTTTTTTTCCCTCTGTCCTCGCCGCGGGATTTATGGGTGATTTCTCATCTCGGGCTAACGGTATCGATAATTTAATTTATTTCAAAAATGATACGACTTTCCCCCTAGGAGGAAAGTTTAGCGCCACCTAGCGACACCACATTAATCAACAACGCATACCCATATGGTAATAGATATTCCAATAAAGGATTATATTTAATTAGTTTCAGCTCAAATCAGAGTTCATAGGTTTTTATGAATTAAATATATTATATTACAATATTTCAAATATTTATAATTCACATAATTCAAGTCATAAAGTCTCAAATATATTATATTACAATATTTCAAAAATTTATACATCACATAATTCAAGTCATAATGTCCCCTAGGCTAGAGGAGTGTATCGCCATTAAATGAATAATTCGGTTGTATTGATGTGCATTAATCCACTTAGCCACTTTCACAATTACAACCGTTTGTTCTTTGTGCGAAGTGAAATGCGATGAAAGCCCGTTTCGCGCACGCGAGTTATAAAATTTAATGTACTTTAATTCACCTTAATGAATCTATAGAAAACAAACCTACTTTCAAGTATGTAACTTCACTACTACTGTCTTCCATTGAAAAATTGATTGATAATTCAAATACTTTGTTTGCTAGGGCGAGTTCTACAATTGACATTTAACTGGAGAATAAGGTTATTTGTGGAATAAGTTTAAGATACTAATGCCAATATGTAAAACTTATTCCACAAATAACCTTATTCTCCAGTTAAATGTCAATTGTAGAACCGGCCCTTAATAATCTAAACTATTCGGATGAACTAATATTTCTTCAAAATCAAGTCATACTGCAGTGTGAATTTTTGAGAGAAATATATAAAATCAATATTTAGTTAGCTATTGGCTCATTCAGAATTATTTTTTCAGTGTCGTTCGCTTCCAGATCATGCCTTCTATATCTTCATCTTACAATGTGCAGTGGCTCTTCACTGGCTGGAGTGAAGAAGTCTACCGCGTTTCTGATTGCGCACCAGTTCCTTAAGTTCATTAGCCATCAACTCTAAACTTAATACTTGACTAAATTCAGCAAGTTATACCTTATTTTGAACATTAATAAGTTGGTTACTCATTTTATCAGTCATAAGTTTGAAAAACCAACAATTTTATTTATTACAGTTATTTTTAACAACAGCTCTTTCATGTGGCGTCACATTTTTTAAATTTGCCTCATTTCTAAACTTAATACTTGACTAAATTTAGCAAATTTTAACTCATTTTGAAGATTAATAAGTCGGTTACTCATTTTATCAGTCATAATTTTGGAAAACCAACAATTTAATTTATTACAATTTTATTTAACAACAGCTCTTGTATGTGGTGTCACATGTTTTAAATTTGCCTCATTTCTAAACTTAATACTTGACTAAATTTAGCAAATTATACCTCATTTTGAAGATTAATAAGTTGGTTACACGTTTTATCAGTCATAACTTTGAAAAAACAACAATTTAATTTATTACAGTTTTATTTAACAACAGCTCTTTCATGTGGCGTCACATTTTTTAAATTTGCCTCATTTCTAAACTTAATACTTGACTAAATTTAGCAAATTTTAACTCATTTTGAAGATTAATAAGTCGGTTACTCATTTTATCAGTCATAATTTTGTAAAACCAACAATTTAATTTATTACAATTTTATTTAACAACAGCTCTTGTATGTGGTGTCACATGTTTTAAATTTGCCTCATTTCTAAACTTAATACTTGACTAAATTTAGCAAATTATACCTCATTTTGAAGATTAATAAGTTGGTTACACGTTTTATCAGTCATAACTTTGAAAAAACAACAATTTAATTTATTACAGTTTTATTTAACAACAGCTCTTTCATGGGGTGTCACATACTTTAAATTTGCCACATTTCTAAACTTAATACTTCACTAAATTTAGTAAATTATACCTCATTTTGAACATTGATAAGTTGGTTACTCATTTTATCAGTCATAATTTTGAAAAACCAACAATTTAATTTATTACAGTTCTTTTTAACAACAGCTCTTTCGTGTGGCGTCACATTTTTTAAATTTGCCTCATTTCTAAACTTAATACTCGACCAAATTTAGTAAATTATACCTCATTTTGAAGATTAATGAGTCGGTTACATATTTTATCAGTCATAATTTTGAAAAATCAACAATTTAATTTATTACAGTTTTATTTAACAACAGCTCTTTTATGGGGCGTCACATATTTTAAATTTGCCTCATTTCTAAACTTAATACTTGACCAAATTTAGCAAATTATACCTCACTTTGAAGATTATTAAGTTGGTTACTCGTTTTATCAGTCATAATTTTTAAAAACCAACAATTTAATTTATTACAGTTTTATTTATCAACAGCTCTTTCCTGGGGTGTCACATATTTTAAATTTGCCTAATTTCTAAACTTAGTACTTGACTAAATTTACCAAATTATACCTCATTTTGAAGATTAATAAGTTGGTTACTCGTTTTATTAGTCATAATTTTGAAAAACTAACAATTTAATTTATTACAGTTTTATTTAACAACAGCTCTTTCATGGGGTGCCACATATTTTAAATTTGCCTCATTTCTAAACTTAATACATGACTAAATTTAGCAAATTATACCTCATTTTGAAGATTAATAAGTTGGTTACTCGTTTTATTAGTCACAATTTTGAAAAACTAACAATTTAATTTATTACAGATATATTTAACAACAGCTCTATCCTGGGGTGTCACATATTTTAAATTTGCCTCATTTATAAACTTAATACTTGACTAAATTTAGCAAATTATACCTCATTTTGAAGATTAATAAGTTGGTTACACGTTTTATCAGTCATAACTTTGAAAAAACAACAATTTAATTTATTACAGTTTTATTTAACAACAGCTCTTTCATGGGGTGTCACATACTTTAAATTTGCCACATTTCTAAACTTAATACTTCACTAAATTTAGTAAATTATACCTCATTTTGAACATTGATAAGTTGGTTACTCATTTTATCAGTCATAATTTTGAAAAACCAACAATTTAATTTATTACAGTTTTTTTTAACAACAGCTCTTTCGTGTGGCGTCACATTTTTTAAATTTGCCTCATTTCTAAACTTAATACTCGACCAAATTTAGTAAATTATACCTCATTTTGAAGATTAATGAGTCGGTTACATATTTTATCAGTCATAATTTTGAAAAATCAACAATTTAATTTATTACAGTTTTATTTAACAACAGCTCTTTCATGAGGCGTCACATATTTTAAATTTGCCTCATTTCTAAACTTAATACTTGACCAAATTTAGCAAATTATACCTCACTTTGAAGATTATTAAGTTGGTTACTCGTTTTATCAGTCATAATTTTTAAAAACCAACAATTTAATTTATTACAAATTTATTTAACAACAACTCTTTCCTGGGGTGTCACATATTTTAAATTTGCCACATTTCTAAACTTAATACTTGACTAAATTTAGCAAATTATACCTCATTTTGCAGATTAATAAGTTGGTTACTCGTTTTATCAGTCATAATTTTGAAAAACTAACAATTTAATTTATTACAATTTTATTTAACAACAGCTCTTTTATGTGGCGTCACATTTTTTAAATTTGCCTAATTTCTAAACTTAATACTTGACCAAATTTAGCAAATTATACCTCATTTTGAAGATTATTAAGTTGGTTACTCGTTTTATCAGTCATAATTTTTAAAAACCAACAATTTAATTTATTACAAATTTATTTAACAACAACTCTTTCCTGGGGTGTCACATATTTTAAATTTGCCTCATTTCTAAACTTAATACTTGACCAATTTCAACAAATTATACCTCATTTTGAAGATTAATAAGTTGGTTACTCGTTTTATCAGTCATAATTTAAAAAAACCAACAATTTAATTTATTACAATTTTATTTAACAACAGCTCTTTCATGTGGTGTCACATATTTCAAATTTACCTCATTTCTAAACTTAATACTTAACTAAATTTTGCAAATTATACCTCATTTTGAAGACTAATAAGTTGGTTACTCGTCTTAATAGTCATAATTTTGAAAATCCAAAAATTTAATTTATTACAGTTTTATTTAGCAACAGCTCTTTGCTGCTGTGTCACATAGTTTAAATTTGCCTCATTTCTAAACTTAATACTTGACTAAATTTAGCAAATTATACCTCATTTTGAACATTGATAAGTTGGTTACTCATTTTATTAGTCATAAGTTTGAAAAACCAACAATTTAATTTATTACAGTTTTTTTTTAACAACAGCTCTTTCATATGGCATCACATTTTTTAAATTTGCCTCATTTCAAAACTTAATACTCGACCAAATTTAGCAAATTTCACCTCATTTTGAAGATTAATAAGTTATTTACGCGTTTTATTAATCATAATTTTGAAAAATTAAAAATTAAATTTATTAGAGTTTTATTTAACAACAGATCTTTCCTGGGGTGTCATATTTTTTAAAATTGCCTCATTTCTAAACTTAATACTTGACCAAATTCAGCAAATTATACCTCATTTTGAAGATTAATAAGTTGGTTACTCATTTTATCAGTCAAAATTTTGAAAAACTAACAATTTAATTTATTACAGATATATTTAACAACAGCTCTATCCTGGGGTGTCACATATTTTAAATTTGCCTCATTTATAAACTTAATACTTGACAAAATTTAGCAAATTATACCTTATTTTGAAGTTTAATAAGTTGGTTACTCGTTTTATCAGTCATAATTTTGAAAAACTAACAATTTAATTTATTACAGTTTTATTTAACAACAGTTCTTTCATGAGGTGTCACATAATTTAAATTTGCCTCATTTAACCAGATATATATATATATATATATATATATATATATATATATATATATATATATATATAGATATATAGATATATAGATATATAGATATATAGATATATAGATATATAGATATATAGATATATAGATATATAGATATATAGATATATAGATATATAGATATATAGATATATATATATATATATATATTATTGTATTTATTTGCCGAAAGTTAATTATGTATAAGTTATTATTGGGAAACAGCGAGGGCAGTAAAACTCCTTTTATAATATATCAATATATTTCTGCCCTCGCTGTTTCCCAATAATAACTTTTACCTTAACTCAATAATTTCTCAAAACGGCAGAAAGGCCAATGAATGAGTCGATAGGCAAATAAAGATTGATTAGACATATTTCTCAAATTCAATTAAGGAACAATTTAAGGATAGAATTTGAGAAATGTAAATTAACATTTAAATTCTCTATAAATTTCACACATGAAACCCCGTAAATAATCAGAATAATTTTCAAATTATTATAATATAATTCTTACCTTATATACTCGATACAAATGCTAAGAATGTCGTTGGGGTTAAAAATCGTCCTTTCAGTGTCTTCGCCCCTCTGCTCAGGACTCATGAGCGACACTTTTTCAGGGTGCTTCTGGTAGAACGCCTGCCGCCTGAGCATTTCACTGAGAAACAGTTCAGGCACAAGTTTGTAAACTATATCCTGCAGCGTCTTATCTAGTCTGGAATAGATCAGAAAAAAAAAACATTTGTAATCTAAAGATAATGACTAACAAGAAACATCAGTATTATATTATCTAGTATGTAGATAATGAAGATATCCTGAATATCTTTTGAAAATTTAATTCCTTGCATATTTTTTAATGTATATTTTTGTTACAACACCAACAGCAGTGACTTATATCCTATCTATCTTTGTTATTTAAAAAAACATAGATAGATAGGATATAAGTATTTTTTTCTCATATGTTTAAAATACTTATATCCTATCTATCTATGTTTTTTTAATTAACATAGATAGTTAGGATATAAGTCACTGCTGTTGGTGTTGTAATAAAAATATACATTGAAAAACATGCAAGGAATTGATTTTTCAAAAGATATTCAGGATATCTTCATTATCTTTAAAGACACGTGCGTGTCAAATTGAAATTTATTCTAAACAATTTCTTCGATTAGTTCATGTGGTAATGTTGTAACAATTATAAAAATAGTTGATTCGGACTGAAAAGTATGCGAGGAATTGAATTTACAAAAGATATAGAAGATATCTTCATTATCTTTAAAGATCCGTGTCTTTTAAATTGAAAATTATTCACTTGAAAATTTTTTTCGATGAGTTTAAGTGAGCACGTTGTAATAATTAAAAAAACATATTGACTGGGAGTGGAAAACTTGTGAGGCATGAATTTTCTTTCAACATACAATTGAAAGATAACACAAAATATTGTTGGGCTATTTTAAATTATAGATAAAAATATCTTGAGTATTTTGAATTATATTTAATTATTTCAATTTTTTATTATATTTGAATATATTAAGGTTGTTTTACACAAAACAATTTCTTGACTCAAAAGTTAGTCAAGATGCGAGACAATCTAAATTGTCTTGTATCATACAGCAAATTATTTGAAATACTCAATTGGATGGTAGATCGAATGGAAAAATATAACGCGTTCTATTTGTCAAGGGCAAATTGGATGGGAGGAGGATATATGAATTCAATTCTTGAACAACTTTTGAGCTAAGAAATTGTCTTGTCTAAAAGGACCTTTACACAATGTTTAGACAAATATTAAGTCCAAACATTGTGTAATATATTCAAATATAATAAAGAAATTAAATAAATAAATATAATACAAAAAACAAATTTAATTTTTTTTAATTTTATGTATTTTTGTTGTTGTTCTTGATGTTGAAGATCATTTTTTTGAGGGGTATGCCAAATAAAGGTATTTTTTTACTAATTTGATTTTATTGGTGTACAGCATTATTAAAAATACCTGTTTTGAAACAATCCCGCGAATAAACCGATTACCGTTGAGAGCAAACGCTTTCCGGTGGCGTCACATTTTTCTCCCCATTCCCTTTCGCTTTTCCGTTCTCCCCAATTAATAAAATCAATTCCGCGCTTGTAAGGGTGCGCGCGAGAGAGAGAGATAGAGAGTAAACCGTCTCTCGTCCTTCTCCCTCGCGCCCGAATCAATTGAACATTAGTTTAGACGCCGCCGTTAGCAGGTGCCACTTAATAATAATAAGCGCGCGCGGGGGGCGGCTAATGGAACGGCCGTCGCCCTTGAAAAGTTTCGTACTCACTTCAAGTTCGGCTTCGCCTTGTTGATCAGCACCTCGCAGACGGGGCAGTGGCTCTTGTCCTGCAGGAACTTTATGATGCAACTCCTACAAACTGAAACAGACAAAAATATTCACATAAATACTAACTAAATACTTTTCATGTACTGCAAACTGCCACAAAAAGTGTCCTTTTTGATTTAACTTTTATTTTATTTTTCATATGTAATGTTGTATATAGGTCGTTTACTTAGAAAATGTTTATGTTTTATTGTTTATATTTAAATAAGGATGTGAACAAATATCTAATCTACTTATATGATAATTAATAATAAATTGTTTTTATCCTTTGTTTAAACTTAATACTATAATACACAAACTATCTTTACACACACATTTGTTAATATTCTTTGATGTGCATCGAATGCTAATATTGCCCGATGTGAATCTAATGTTGAAAAAAAACATGTAAATCCTAAACATAGTCAATATATCAGTATATTCAAAACATAGCAATTTTTAGCATTTACAAATTTTCATTTTTATGTGCATCGAATGCTCGAAAGTTACTACTTCCTAATGAGAATTATATATTCACTAGTAACATCTATAAATTGTTACTATATTATGTACATAATGATAATTTTGTTTATATTCTTTGATGTGCAACGAATGCTAATATTGCCCGATGTGAATCTAATGTTGAAAAAAAAACGTGTAAATCCTAAACATAGTCAATATATCAGTATATTCAAAATATAGCAATTTTTAGCATTTACAAATTTTCATTTTTATGTGCATCGAATGCTCGAAAGTTACTACTTGCTAGTGAGAGTTATATATTCACTAGTAACATCTATAAATTACTATATTATGTACATAATGATAATTTTGTTAATATTCTTTGATGTGCATCGAATGCTAATATTGCCCGATGTGAATCTAATGTTGAAAAAAAACATGTAAATCCTAAACATAGTCAATATATCAGTATATTCAAAACATAGCAATTTTTAGCATTTACAAATTTTCATTTTTATGTGCATCGAATGCTCGAAAGTTACTACTTGCTAGTGAGAGTTATATATTCACTAGTAACATCTATAAATTGTTACTATATTATGTACATAATGATAATTTTGTTTATATTCTTTGATGTGCAACGAATGCTAATATTGCCCGATGTGAATCTAATGTTGAAAAAAAAACGTGTAAATCCTAAACATAGTCAATATATCAGTATATTCAAAATATAGCAATTTTTAGCATTTACAAATTTTCATTTTTATGTGCATCGAATGCTCGAAAGTTACTACTTGCTAGTGAGAGTTATATATTCACTAGTAACATCTATAAATTACTATATTATGTACATAATGATAATTTTGTTAATATTCTTTGATGTGCATCGAATGCTAATATTGCCCGATGTGAATCTAATGTTGAAAAAAAACATGTAAATCCTAAACATAGTCAATATATCAGTATATTCAAAACATAGCAATTTTTAGCATTTACAAATTTTCATTTTTATGTGCATCGAATGCTCGAAAGTTACTACTTCCTAATGAGAATTATATATTCACTAGTAACATCTATAAATTGTTACTATATTATGTACATAATGATAATTTTGTTAATATTCTTTGATGTGCATCGAATGCTAATATTGCCCGATGTGAATCTAATGTTGAAAAAAAAACATGTAAATCCTAAACATAGTCAATATATCAGTATATTCAAAACATAGCAATTTTTAGCATTTACAAATTTTCATTTTTATGTGCATCGAATGCTCGAAAGTTACTACTTCCTAATGAGAATTATATATTCACTAGTAACATCTATAAATTGTTACTATATTATGTACATAATGATAATTTTGTTAATATTCTTTGATGTGCATCGAATGTTAATATTGCCCGATGTGAATCTAATGTTGAAAAAAAAACGTGTAAATCCTAAACATAGTCAATATATCAGTATATTCAAAATATAGCAATTTTTAGCATTTACAAATTTTCATTTTTATGTGCATCGAATGCTCGAAAGTTACTACTTGCTAGTGAGAGTTATATATTCACTAGTAACATCTATAAATTGTTACTATATTATGTATATAATGATAATTTTTTTAATATTCTTGGATGTGCATCGAATGCTAATATTGCCCGATGTGAATCTAATGTTGAAAAAAAAACATGTAAATCCTAAACATAGTCAATATATCAGTATATTCAAAATATAGCAATTTTTAGCATTTACAAATTTTCATTTTTATGTGCATCGAATGCTCGAAAGTTACTACTTGCTAGTGAGAGTTATATATTCACTAGTAACATCTATAAATTGTTACTATATTATGTACATAATGATAATTTTGTTAATATTCTTTGATGTGCATCGAATGCTAATATTGCCCGATGTGAATCTAATGTTGAAAAAAAAAATGTGTAAATCCTAAACATAGTCAATATATCAGTATATTCAAAATATAGCAATTTTTAGCATTTACAAATTTTCATTTTTATGTGCATCGAATGCTCGAAAGTTACTACTTGCTAGTGAGAGTTATATATTCACTAGTAACATCTATAAATTGTTACTATATTATGTATATAATGATAATTTTGTTAATATTCTTTGATGTGCATCGAATGCTAATATTGCCCGATGTGAATCTAATGTTGAAAAAAAAACATGTAAATCCTAAACATAGTCAATATATCAGTATATTCAAAACATAGCAATTTTTAGCATTTACAAATTTTCATTTTTATGTGCATCGAATGCTCGAAAGTTACTACTTGCTAGTGAGAGTTATATATTCACTAGTAACATCTATAAATTGTTACTATATTATGTACATAATGATAATTTTGTTAATATACTTTGATGTGCATCGAATGTTAATATTGCCCGATGTGAATCTAATGTTGAAAAAAAACGTGTAAATCCTAAACATAGTCAATATATCAGTATATTCAAAATATAGCAATTTTTAGCATTTACAAATTTTCATTTTTATGTGCATCGAATGCTCGAAAGTTACTACTTGCTAGTGAGAGTTATATATTCACTAGTAACATCTATAAATTGTTACTATATTATGTACATAATGATAATTTTGTTAATATTCTTTGATGTGCATCGAATGCTAATATTGCCCGATGTGAATCTAATGTTGAAAAAAAAAATGTGTAAATCCTAAACATAGTCAATATATCAGTATATTCAAAATATAGCAATTTTTAGCATTTACAAATTTTCATTTTTATGTGCATCGAATGCTCGAAAGTTACTACTTGCTAGTGAGAGTTATATATTCACTAGTAACATCTATAAATTGTTACTATATTATGTATATAATGATAATTTTTTTAATATTCTTGGATGTGCATCGAATGCTAATATTGCCCGATGTGAATCTAATGTTGAAAAAAAAACATGTAAATCCTAAACATAGTCAATATATCAGTATATTCAAAATATAGCAATTTTTAGCATTTACAAATTTTCATTTTTATGTGCATCGAATGCTCGAAAGTTACTACTTCCTAATGAGAGATATATTCACTAGTAACATCTATAAATTGTTATTATATTATGTACATAATAATAATTTTGTTAATATTCTTTGATGTGCATCGAATGCTAATATTGCCCGATGTGAATCTAATGTTGAAAAAAAAACATGTAAATCCTAAACATAGTCAATATATCAGTATATTCAAAATATAGCAATTTTTAGCATTTACAAATTTTCATTTTTATGTGCATCGAATGCTCGAAAGTTACTACTTCCTAATGAGAGTTATATATTCACTAGTAACATCTATAAATTGTTACTATATTATGTATATAATGATAATTTTTTTAATATTCTTGGATGTGCATCGAATGCTAATATTGCCCGATGTGAATCTAATGTTGAAAAAAAAACGTGTAAATCCTAAACATAGTCAATATATGAGTATATTCAAAATATAGCAATTTTTAGCATTTACAAATTTTCATTTTTATGTGCATCGAATGCTCGAAAGTTACTACTTGCTAGTGAGAGTTATATATTCACTAGTAACATCTATAAATTGTTACTATATTATGTATATAATGATAATTTTTTTAATATTCTTGGATGTGCATCGAATGCTAATATTGCCCGATGTGAATCTAATGTTGAAAAAAAAACATGTAAATCCTAAACATAGTCAATATATCAGTATATTCAAAATATAGCAATTTTTAGCATTTACAAATTTTCATTTTTATGTGCATCGAATGCTCGAAAGTTACTACTTCCTAATGAGAGATATATTCACTAGTAACATCTATAAATTGTTATTATATTATGTACATAATAATAATTTTGTTAATATTCTTTGATGTGCATCGAATGCTAATATTGCCCGATGTGAATCTAATGTTGAAAAAAAAACATGTAAATCCTAAACATAGTCAATATATCAGTATAATCAAAATATAGCAATTTTTAGCATTTACAAATTTTCATTTTTATGTGCATCGAATGCTCGAAAGTTACTACTTCCTAATGAGAGTTATATATTCACTAGTAACATCTATAAATTGTTACTATATTATGTACATAATGATAATTTTGTTAATATACTTTGATGTGCATCGAATGTTAATATTGCCCGATGTGAATCTAATGTTGAAAAAAAACGTGTAAATCCTAAACATAGTCAATATATCAGTATATTCAAAATATAGCAATTTTTAGCATTTACAAATTTTCATTTTTATGTGCATCGAATGCTCGAAAGTTACTACTTGCTAGTGAGAGTTATATATTCACTAGTAACATCTATAAATTGTTACTATATTATGTACATAATGATAATTTTGTTAATATTCTTTGATGTGCATCGAATGCTAATATTGCCCGATGTGAATCTAATGTTGAAAAAAAAAATGTGTAAATCCTAAACATAGTCAATATATCAGTATATTCAAAATATAGCAATTTTTAGCATTTACAAATTTTCATTTTTATGTGCATCGAATGCTCGAAAGTTACTACTTGCTAGTGAGAGTTATATATTCACTAGTAACATCTATAAATTGTTACTATATTATGTATATAATGATAATTTTTTTAATATTCTTGGATGTGCATCGAATGCTAATATTGCCCGATGTGAATCTAATGTTGAAAAAAAAACATGTAAATCCTAAACATAGTCAATATATCAGTATATTCAAAATATAGCAATTTTTAGCATTTACAAATTTTCATTTTTATGTGCATCGAATGCTCGAAAGTTACTACTTCCTAATGAGAGATATATTCACTAGTAACATCTATAAATTGTTATTATATTATGTACATAATAATAATTTTGTTAATATTCTTTGATGTGCATCGAATGCTAATATTGCCCGATGTGAATCTAATGTTGAAAAAAAAACATGTAAATCCTAAACATAGTCAATATATCAGTATATTCAAAATATAGCAATTTTTAGCATTTACAAATTTTCATTTTTATGTGCATCGAATGCTCGAAAGTTACTACTTCCTAATGAGAGTTATATATTCACTAGTAACATCTATAAATTGTTACTATATTATGTATATAATGATAATTTTTTTAATATTCTTGGATGTGCATCGAATGCTAATATTGCCCGATGTGAATCTAATGTTGAAAAAAAAACGTGTAAATCCTAAACATAGTCAATATATGAGTATATTCAAAATATAGCAATTTTTAGCATTTACAAATTTTCATTTTTATGTGCATCGAATGCTCGAAAGTTACTACTTCCTAATGAGAGTTATATATTCACTAGTAACATCTATAAATTGTTACTATATTATGTACATAATGATAATTTTGTTAATATTCTTTGATGTGCATCGAATGTTAATATTGCCCGATGTGAATCTAATATTGAAAAAAAAACGTGTAAATCCTAAACATAGTCATTATATCAGTATATTCAAAATATAGCAATTTTTAGCATTTACAAATTTTCATTTTTATGTGCATCGAATGCTCGAAAGTTACTACTTCCTAATGAGAGTTATATATTCACTAGTAACATCTATAAATTGTTACTATATTATGTATATAATGATAATTTTTTTAATATTCTTGGATGTGCATCGAATGCTAATATTGCCCGATGTGAATCTAATGTTGAAAAAAAAACGTGTAAATCCTAAACATAGTCAATATATCAGTATATTCAAAATATAGCAATTTTTAGCATTTACAAATTTTCATTTTTATGTGCATCGAATGCTCGAAAGTTACTACTTCCTAATGAGAGTTATATATTCACTAGTAACATCTATAAATTGTTACTATATTATGTACATAATGATAATTTTGTTAATATTCTTTGATGTGCATCGAATGTTAATATTGCCCGATGTGAATCTAATATTGAAAAAAAACGTGTAAATCCTAAACATAGTCATTATATCAGTATATTCAAAATATAGCAATTTTTAGCAATTACAAATTTTCATTTTTATGTGCATCGAATGCTCGAAAGTTACTACTTCCTAACGAGAGTTATATATTCACTAGGAACATCTATAAATTGTTACTATATTATGTACATAATGATAATTCTGTTAATATTCTTTGATGTGCATCGAATGCTAATATTGTCTGATGTGAATCTAATGTTGAAAAAAAACGTGAAAATCCTAAACGTAGTCAATATATCAGTATATTCAAAATATAGCAATTTTTAGCATTTACAAATTTTCCTTTTTATGTGCATCGAATGCTCGAAAGTTACCACTTCCTAATGAGAGTTATATATTCACTAGTAACATCTATAAATTGTTACTATTTTATGTACATAATGATAATTTTGTTAATATTCTTTGATGTGCATCGAATGCTAATATTGCCCGATGTGAATGTAATGTTAAAAAAAACATGTAAATCCTAAACATAGTCAATATATCAGTATATTCAAAATATAGCAATTTTTAGCATTTACAAATTTTCATTTTTATGTGCATCGAATGCTCGAAAGTTACTACTTCCTAATGAGAGTTATATATTCACTAGTAACATCTATAAATTGTTACTATATTATGTATATAATGATAATTTTTTTAATATTCTTGGATGTGCATCGAATGCTAATATTGCCCGATGTGAATCTAATGTTGAAAAAAAAAACGTGTAAATCCTAAACATAGTCAATATATGAGTATATTCAAAATATAGCAATTTTTAGCATTTACAAATTTTCATTTTTATGTGCATCGAATGCTCGAAAGTTACTACTTCCTAATGAGAGTTATATATTCACTAGTAACATCTATAAATTGTTACTATATTATGTACATAATGATAATTTTGTTAATATTCTTTGATGTGCATCGAATGTTAATATTGCCCGATGTGAATCTAATATTGAAAAAAAAACGTGTAAATCCTAAACATAGTCATTATATCAGTATATTCAAAATATAGCAATTTTTAGCAATTACAAATTTTCATTTTTATGTGCATCGAATGCTCGAAAGTTACTACTTCCTAACGAGAGTTATATATTCACTAGGAACATCTATAAATTGTTACTATATTATGTACATAATGATAATTCTGTTAATATTCTTTGATGTGCATCGAATGCTAATATTGTCTGATGTGAATCTAATGTTGAAAAAAAACGTGAAAATCCTAAACGTAGTCAATATATCAGTATATTCAAAATATAGCAATTTTTAGCATTTACAAATTTTCCTTTTTATGTGCATCGAATGCTCGAAAGTTACAACTTCCTAATGAGAGTTATATATTCACTAGTAACATCTATAAATTGTTACTATTTTATGTACATAATGATAATTTTGTTAATATTCTTTGATGTGCATCGAATGCTAATATTGCCCGATGTGAATGTAATGTTAAAAAAAACATGTAAATCCTAAACATAGTCAATATATCAGTATATTCAAAATATAGCAATTTTTAGCATTTACAAATTTTAATTTTTATGTGCATCGAATGCTCGAAAGTTACTACTTCCTAATGAGAGTTATATATTCACTAGTAACATCTATAAATTGTTACTATATTATGTACATAATAATAATTTTGTTAATATTCTTTGATGTGCATCGAATGCTAATATTGCCCGATGTGAATCTAATGATGAAAAAAAAAACGTGTAAATCCTAAACATAGTCAATATATCAGTATATTCAAAATATAGCAATTTTTAGCATTTACAAATTTTCATTTTTATGTGCATCGAATGCTCGAAAGTTACAACTTCCTAATGAGAGTTATATATTCATTAGTAACATCTATAAATTGTTACTATTTTAAGTACATAATGATAATTTTGTTAATATTCTTTGATGTGCATCGAATGCTAATATTGCCCGATGTGAATCTAATGATGAAAAAAAAAACGTGTACATCCTAAACATAGTCAATATATCAGTATATTCAAAATATAGCAATTTTTAGCATTTACAAATTTTCATTTTTATGTGCATCGAATGCTCGAAAGTTACTACTTCCTAATGAGAGTTATATATTCACTAGTAACATCTATAAATTGTTACTATTTTATGTACATAATGATAATTTTGTTAATATTATTTGATGTGCATCGAATGCTAATATTGCCCGATGTGAATCTAATGATGAAAAAAAAAACGTGTACATCCTAAACATAGTCAATATATCAGTATATTCAAAATATAGCAATTTTTAACATTTACAAATTTTCATTTTTATGTGCATCGAATGCTCGAAAGTTACAACTTCCTAATGAGAGTTATATATTCATTAGTAACATCTATAAATTGTTACTATTTTAAGTACATAATGATAATTTTGTTAATATTCTTTGATGTGCATCGAATGCTAATATTGCCCGATGTGAATCTAATGTTGAAAAAAAACATGTAAATCCTAAACATAGTCAATATATCAGTATATTCAAAATATAGCAATTTTTAGCATTTACAAATTTTCCTTTTTATGTGCATCGAATGCTCGAAAGTTACAACTTCCTAATGAGAGTTATATATTCACTAGTAACATCTATAAATTGTTACTATTTTATGTACATAATGATAATTTTGTTAATATTCTTTGATGTGCATCGAATGCTAATATTGCCCGATGTGAATGTAATGTTAAAAAAAACATGTAAATCCTAAACATAGTCAATATATCAGTATATTCAAAATATAGCAATTTTTAGCATTTACAAATTTTCATTTTTATGTGCATCGAATGCTCGAAAGTTACTACTTCCTAATGAGAGTTATATATTCACTAGTAACATCTATAAATTGTTACTATATTATGTATATAATGATAATTTTTTTAATATTCTTGGATGTGCATCGAATGCTAATATTGCCCGATGTGAATCTAATGTTGAAAAAAAAAACGTGTAAATCCTAAACATAGTCAATATATGAGTATATTCAAAATATAGCAATTTTTAGCATTTACAAATTTTCATTTTTATGTGCATCGAATGCTCGAAAGTTACTACTTCCTAATGAGAGTTATATATTCACTAGTAACATCTATAAATTGTTACTATATTATGTACATAATGATAATTTTGTTAATATTCTTTGATGTGCATCGAATGTTAATATTGCCCGATGTGAATCTAATATTGAAAAAAAAACGTGTAAATCCTAAACATAGTCATTATATCAGTATATTCAAAATATAGCAATTTTTAGCAATTACAAATTTTCATTTTTATGTGCATCGAATGCTCGAAAGTTACTACTTCCTAACGAGAGTTATATATTCACTAGGAACATCTATAAATTGTTACTATATTATGTACATAATGATAATTCTGTTAATATTCTTTGATGTGCATCGAATGCTAATATTGTCTGATGTGAATCTAATGTTGAAAAAAAACGTGAAAATCCTAAACGTAGTCAATATATCAGTATATTCAAAATATAGCAATTTTTAGCATTTACAAATTTTCCTTTTTATGTGCATCGAATGCTCGAAAGTTACAACTTCCTAATGAGAGTTATATATTCACTAGTAACATCTATAAATTGTTACTATTTTATGTACATAATGATAATTTTGTTAATATTCTTTGATGTGCATCGAATGCTAATATTGCCCGATGTGAATCTAATGATGAAAAAAAAAACGTGTACATCCTAAACATAGTCAATATATCAGTATATTCAAAATATAGCAATTTTTAGCATTTACAAATTTTCATTTTTATGTGCATCGAATGCTCGAAAGTTACAACTTCCTAATGAGAGTTATATATTCATTAGTAACATCTATAAATTGTTACTATTTTAAGTACATAATGATAATTTTGTTAATATTCTTTGATGTGCATCGAATGCTAATATTGCCCGATGTGAATCTAATGTTGAAAAAAAACATGTAAATCCTAAACATAGTCAATATATCAGTATATTCAAAATATAGCAATTTTTAGCATTTACAAATTTTCCTTTTTATGTGCATCGAATGCTCGAAAGTTACAACTTCCTAATGAGAGTTATATATTCACTAGTAACATCTATAAATTGTTACTATTTTATGTACATAATGATAATTTTGTTAATATTCTTTGATGTGCATCGAATGCTAATATTGCCCGATGTGAATGTAATGTTAAAAAAAACATGTAAATCCTAAACATAGTCAATATATCAGTATATTCAAAATATAGCAATTTTTAGCATTTACAAATTTTAATTTTTATGTGCATCGAATGCTCGAAAGTTACTACTTCCTAATGAGAGTTATATATTCACTAGTAACATCTATAAATTGTTACTATATTATGTACATAATAATAATTTTGTTAATATTCTTTGATGTGCATCGAATGCTAATATTGCCCGATGTGAATCTAATGATGAAAAAAAAAACGTGTAAATCCTAAACATAGTCAATATATCAGTATATTCAAAATATAGCAATTTTTAGCATTTACAAATTTTCATTTTTATGTGCATCGAATGCTCGAAAGTTACAACTTCCTAATGAGAGTTATATATTCATTAGTAACATCTATAAATTGTTACTATTTTAAGTACATAATGATAATTTTGTTAATATTCTTTGATGTGCATCGAATGCTAATATTGCCCGATGTGAATCTAATGATGAAAAAAAAAACGTGTACATCCTAAACATAGTCAATATATCAGTATATTCAAAATATAGCAATTTTTAGCATTTACAAATTTTCATTTTTATGTGCATCGAATGCTCGAAAGTTACTACTTCCTAATGAGAGTTATATATTCACTAGTAACATCTATAAATTGTTACTATTTTATGTACATAATGATAATTTTGTTAATATTATTTGATGTGCATCGAATGCTAATATTGCCCGATGTGAATCTAATGATGAAAAAAAAAACGTGTACATCCTAAACATAGTCAATATATCAGTATATTCAAAATATAGCAATTTTTAACATTTACAAATTTTCATTTTTATGTGCATCGAATGCTCGAAAGTTACAACTTCCTAATGAGAGTTATATATTCATTAGTAACATCTATAAATTGTTACTATTTTAAGTACATAATGATAATTTTGTTAATATTCTTTGATGTGCATCGAATGCTAATATTGCCCGATGTGAATCTAATGTTGAAAAAAAACATGTAAATCCTAAACATAGTCAATATATCAGTATATTCAAAATATAGCAATTTTTAGCATTTACAAATTTTCCTTTTTATGTGCATCGAATGCTCGAAAGTTACAACTTCCTAATGAGAGTTATATATTCACTAGTAACATCTATAAATTGTTACTATTTTATGTACATAATGATAATTTTGTTAATATTCTTTGATGTGCATCGAATGCTAATATTGCCCGATGTGAATGTAATGTTAAAAAAAACATGTAAATCCTAAACATAGTCAATATATCAGTATATTCAAAATATAGCAATTTTTAGCATTTACAAATTTTCATTTTTATGTGCATCGAATGCTCGAAAGTTACTACTTCCTAATGAGAGTTATATATTCACTAGTAACATCTATAAATTGTTACTATATTATGTATATAATGATAATTTTTTTAATATTCTTGGATGTGCATCGAATGCTAATATTGCCCGATGTGAATCTAATGTTGAAAAAAAAAACGTGTAAATCCTAAACATAGTCAATATATGAGTATATTCAAAATATAGCAATTTTTAGCATTTACAAATTTTCATTTTTATGTGCATCGAATGCTCGAAAGTTACTACTTCCTAATGAGAGTTATATATTCACTAGTAACATCTATAAATTGTTACTATATTATGTACATAATGATAATTTTGTTAATATTCTTTGATGTGCATCGAATGTTAATATTGCCCGATGTGAATCTAATATTGAAAAAAAAACGTGTAAATCCTAAACATAGTCATTATATCAGTATATTCAAAATATAGCAATTTTTAGCAATTACAAATTTTCATTTTTATGTGCATCGAATGCTCGAAAGTTACTACTTCCTAACGAGAGTTATATATTCACTAGGAACATCTATAAATTGTTACTATATTATGTACATAATGATAATTCTGTTAATATTCTTTGATGTGCATCGAATGCTAATATTGTCTGATGTGAATCTAATGTTGAAAAAAAACGTGAAAATCCTAAACGTAGTCAATATATCAGTATATTCAAAATATAGCAATTTTTAGCATTTACAAATTTTCCTTTTTATGTGCATCGAATGCTCGAAAGTTACAACTTCCTAATGAGAGTTATATATTCACTAGTAACATCTATAAATTGTTACTATTTTATGTACATAATGATAATTTTGTTAATATTCTTTGATGTGCATCGAATGCTAATATTGCCCGATGTGAATCTAATGATGAAAAAAAAAACGTGTACATCCTAAACATAGTCAATATATCAGTATATTCAAAATATAGCAATTTTTAGCATTTACAAATTTTCATTTTTATGTGCATCGAATGCTCGAAAGTTACAACTTCCTAATGAGAGTTATATATTCATTAGTAACATCTATAAATTGTTACTATTTTAAGTACATAATGATAATTTTGTTAATATTCTTTGATGTGCATCGAATGCTAATATTGCCCTATGTGAATCTAATGTTGAAAAAAAACATGTAAATCCTAAACATAGTCAATATATCAGTATATTCAAAATATAGCAATTTTTAGCATTTACAAATTTTCATTTTTATGTGCATCGAATGCTCGAAAGTTACTACTTCCTAATGAGAGATATATTCACTAGTAACATCTATAAATTGTTATTATATTATGTACATAATAATAATTTTGTTAATATTCTTTGATGTGCATCGAATGCTAATATTGCCCGATGTGAATCTAATGTTGAAAAAAAAACGTGTAAATCCTAAACATAGTCAATATATCAGTATATTCAAAATATAGCAATTTTTAGCATTTACAAATTTTCATTTTTATGTGCATCGAATGCTCGAAAGTTACTACTTCCTAATGAGAGTTATATATTCACTAGTAACATCTATAAATTGTTACTATATTATGTACATAATGATAATTTTGTTAATATTCTTTGATGTGCATCGAATGTTAATATTGCCCGATGTGAATCTAATATTGAAAAAAAACGTGTAAATCCTAAACATAGTCATTATATCAGTATATTCAAAATATAGCAATTTTTAGCAATTACAAATTTTCATTTTTATGTGCATCGAATGCTCGAAAGTTACTACTTCCTAACGAGAGTTATATATTCACTAGGAACATCTATAAATTGTTACTATATTATGTACATAATGATAATTCTGTTAATATTCTTTGATGTGCATCGAATGCTAATATTGTCTGATGTGAATCTAATGTTGAAAAAAAACGTGAAAATCCTAAAAGTAGTCAATATATCAGTATATTCAAAATATAGCAATTTTTAGCATTTACAAATTTTCCTTTTTATGTGCATCGAATGCTCGAAAGTTACTATTTCCTAATGAGACTCAAATATTTACTAGTAGCATTTATAAATTGTTACTATATATGTGCATAATAATAATTCTGTTAATATTCTGATGTGCGTCGAATGGTAATATTGCCCGTTGTGAATCGAATGAAAGAAAATCCTAAAAATCGTCAACATTTTTAGCCATTTTTATTTTATTTAAGACTTTTATGGGCATCGAATGCTCGAATTAGTTAGTCCTTTATAATAAGAGTCGAAAATCTTTTAGCCACAGCTATTTTTTTTTACGATGAGTACAACCCCGTCGCTAGGCTATGTATACTGCGGCCCTTGATGGACCTATTGTGCCTTCATGGACCTATTTGTGTAAAAAAAAATACAAGAATATTCTTTGATGTGCCTCGAATATTGTTATTGCCCGATAACTAACTCAGGAAAAGATGTACATCACATAACATTTTCGTCGAGCGATCTATATAAAACCTTACGACGTGGATAATCCTGAAAACTTCAGGACATAACAGTCACGGTTAACAATAGGGCGATATCCCGCCCGTAATGTCTCTATGAATCGATTCAGGGACGCTCGTCAGGACGTCCAGACGCCGATGACGAGGGGGAGAGATTGCCAGCCCGAGACAATCCTATATAACTTTGCTCGTGTGTGGTGAGCGGGGGGCGGCAACAACAGGTGTCAAATATCTACTGTAGTGCCGCGCATGACCGCCGCCGCGACGACGACGACGGCGGCGGCAGCCGTGCGAGACGGCTCGAGGAAGTGAATACCGCTGATATATAGAAATTGGAATCACAGCTGCGTGAAGAAGAAAAAAACGCGGAAGAGAATGAATATATCGCCGGCTTGTCTTTTTTTTTATTAAAAAGCACAGTTGGGTTTAAGCACCAAGACCAGGGGGTCGATTCTGTTAGTTCAGTTAGGTCGGTAAAAAGTTACGACTGTTAATCTGTAGGGCTAGAAATATTCTACAATTTCACATATAAACCATCTCTATAGCATTCGAAATAGATATGCTACAGAGTTGAAACTGGGGAAAATATGAAATTTCATCATATTCGCATATTCGCACCGCTGCAGGGCAACAACGGTAACTGCTACAGAAAAACGTCTTGTCTTAATCTGAAGGGCTAGAAATATTATTTTATATTTTTGTATAAGATTCGAATATTATGTTACAATTTGGGGCAATTAAGGTCACTATAACACGAGTTATTAAAGTATAAAGACCAAGTGAATTAATCCTACCCGACTGCGCCAATTAAAAAATTGTTCGACACAGGTGCTATTTTAACTGTCTCTCTCTACAAACAATAAAATCTGTGGGTTTAGTATATTTCAGTTTAATAAAAAAACTTTTAAATGTATCACACTTTAAGTTAGACAAGAATATTTGTCTATATCTTGAAAAATATTAAAGATACGATTATCTGGTTTGCAGTAGTGTGTTTTTTTTAGGATATAAAAATTACTTAGCTTTAAAACATAAATACTATTTTAATACGAAGTAACTTATAGTGTGATACATTTAAAAGTTTTTTTTTATTAAACTGAAATACGTTACCAAATACTATACCCCCAGATTTATATTGTTTATAGAGAAAGTCAGTTAAAATCTCACGTGTGTCAAACAATTTTTAATTGGCGCAATCGATAGGATTAATTCGCTTGGTCTTTATAGTGTGATAACTCGAGTTATAGTGACCTTAATTGCCCTAAATTGTAACACAATATTGTAATATTCTTGTCTGTATCTTGAAAAATATTAGAAGTTACGATATACTGGATTATCCGGTCTTTTAGCAGAGCATGAACCGAGGGTTGTATAATAAAAAAAATCATAAAACTCACAAATTCCGCCCACAAACCACCCGACCGCGATAAACATGCGCAAATTAAAACGGCTTTAAATATTTAACAGCTCCCGAGGGCAATTAAAATCGTTCCCGCGTCCCTTTTTTGCGCGATTTGGAGGGAGGGCGGTAAAATCGATGCCGCTACAGAGATACGGCCCGCGGGAAAATGCTGGGTGGTCAACTTGTTAACGTGAAACAGCTCTGCTAACTAAGAAATATACTAATCACTATATTTTAGGGGTGGTCAAACTTTGTATCCTTTGTAGCAACCTGTTTTTTTTAAATTATAGGCGACGGTGTCCCAAAATCGTATGTAGTTTTTTATAATGCTTCCTTTTTCACTTGGACTATATACAATGTATCGTAATTTTTGCGTTTTTGTGTTACTTTTATTTTTATTCCTATTTTTATTTTAATATTAATTTATTTTTGTTGTGGTTGGTGATGTTGAAGAGCAGTTTTTTTTGGTGAGGGAAATGCCAATAAAGGTCTTTTTTTTTAATATATCGTATGACAATCAATCATGTACGTTACTTACAAGTAATATAAATTTAATTTTTTTTTCATAAAAATATTTAATAAAATAGTATGTGTTATAACATATGTAACTTACAGGAATGAAGACATTCCGAGATGGTGGTGGCATCAATGAGGTAGCCCTTGCACAGGTGGCACGTCAGGTGCATGTTGATCTCGCGCAACTTGCTCCTCTCGTGCTTGCCCTTCGGGTACTCCATGTTCGTCATCTGCAATTGAAAGAAGAAAAAAGATGGATGGATACAGTAATTGCAGTCATGTGTATGTGGGGCGATTTGGTGAGGGGTGGCGGCGTTTATAAATGAAATATGAGGGCTGTGTTGTGGACGGCTGAGTGAGAAGCTTTAGATTTTGGGGTGTGCGCAATGGATAGGGTACGGGAACCCTTTGAATAATAAACAGCTTTCGCGGGATTTCGTCATGGTAACTTAAATTTAACGAACAAGTGAAATTCACAAACAATTTGATATAAAAAATGCGACGAGCTAGAATTGTGCGCATCGGGAGCGGCTTGCACGACAAATGGAAAAAGAGACAATAAGCCCGGAGCAGCACACAGTGATAAACGAAAACAGGTTGTGCAGATCCATTACAGCAACACCAAGTGGAAACTTAAAATAAAACTTTCTCCTTCTTTTTCTTTTTATAAAGACTAAATGATTTTTCTCTAGAAAGGCGCAATATTACATTGTTACTCAAACAGCCGTAACCTTCTGTAGACCCCTCATAAAAAAAACTTGATATATTCCCCACATTTATCTGTGATTCGCTTATCACTCGCTTAGCGCCGTGTAGAGTAGTCCTCAGCCACTTTAGTGCCACTTAGTTGGAACACGCTGCCACCACCCCCCGCGCATTCATATAACGAGAGACAATCGTGTGATATATACACACACACACCACGCGGTCCTATGCGGGGGGTGGATGCGACATATCGATCGGCCAGCGCACTTGAAAACTCTTCCAACGCACCAGACGAGCGGCTTTGCGAATAAAACAACAAAAAGGGCCGTTGCGGTTTTTGCTTCTCCCTTTTTGTTTTTTTTATCCTTTTTGTCCGGTTGCGGCGAACCAACGGCGCCTTCCACATGGCGTGCGGTTGTAAATTGCGTTCAGTTTTATCGCATGTTGCAAATGAGGTTTAATTGAATACTCTTATAGATGAATTTATTAAGATAAAAAAAGATTGCCACATAGGCTTTAAATGCCGAATTGGTGGGCACTTATGGCACGGAAATATACAAAAGATAGAAAGTTAACACTGCAAACATTGGCTCCCCGCAGACTATAGACGTAAGTATCGGCCGACAGCTCAGTCGGATTGGGTTACATCACTTGCGTGTCTGCATTCACGTATTAAATTGTGCATTCCGATTAAATTGCAGGCAGTCAAAAGTCTAAAAGTTTTGAAATACAACTACAACTATAACTATAACTATAACTATAACTATAACTATAACTATAACTATAACTATAACTATAACTATAACTATAACTATAACTATAACTATAACTATAACTATAACTATAACTATAACTATAACTATAACTATAACTATAACTATAACTATAACTATAACTATAACTATAACTATAACTATAACTATAACTATAACTATAACTATAACTATAACTATAACTATAACTATAACTATAACTATAACTATAACTATAACTGTAACTGTAACTGTAACTGTAACTGTAACTGTAACTGTAACTGTAACTGTAACTGTAACTGTAACTGTAACTGTAACTGTAACTGTAACTGTAACTGTAACTGTAACTGTAACTGTAACTGTAACTGTAACTGTAACTATAACTGTAACTGTAACTATAACTGTAACTGTAACTGTAACTGTAACTGTAACTGTAACTATAACTGTAACTGTAACTGTAACTGTAACTGTAACTGTAACTGTAACTGTAACTGTAACTGTAACTGTAACTGTAACTGTAACTGTAACTGTAACTGTAACTGTAACTGTAACTGTAATAGTGTATAGCTCGCAAGTTTGAAAAACTACATAATCAAAAGTTATGATTTTGATAGCTAGATAATGTGAGTATACACACAGGAAATTTCAATATTTTCCACTCACGCATTCATAAGATATAGCAGGAAAATGAAGGGCGCACTAAGAAAACACACGTAAAACAAGATACGTCAGTGAAAACTTATTTATAACTCCTAAATTTAAAAAGCTATCTAATTGAAAGTTATTATTTTTATAGCTAGATAATATGAGTATGTACACAGGAAATTTCAATATTTTCCACTTAGGCGTTCATAAGATATAGCAGGAAAATGAAGGACGTATCAGGAATACATACGTCAAACAAGATATGTCAGTGAAAACTTGTTTATAACTCCCAAATTTGAAAAGCTACCTAATTGAAAGTTATTATTTTTATAGATAGATAATATGAGTATATACACAGAAAATTTCAATATTTTCCACTCACAAGTTCATAAGATATAGCGGGAAAAAGAAGGATGTACTATGAAAACATACATCACACAAGATATGTTAGTGAAAACTTGTTTATAACTCCCAAATTTGAAAAGCTACCTAATTGAAAGTTATTATTTTTATAGCTAAATAATATGAGTATATATACAGAAAATTTCAATATTTTCCACTAACGCGTTCATAAGATATAGCGGGAAAAAGAAGGGTGTGCTATGAATACATAGATCACACAAGATATGTCAGTGAAAACTTGTTTATAACTCCCAAATTTGAAAAGCTACCTAATTGAAAGTTATTATTTTTATAGCTAGATAATATGAGTATATACACAGAAAATTTCAATATTTTCCACTAACGCATTCATAAGATATAGCGGGAAAAGGAAGGGTGTATTATGAATACATACATCACACAAGATATGTCAGTGAAAACTTGTTTATAACTCCCAAATTTGAAAAGCTACCTAACTGAAAGTTATTATTTTTATAGCTAGATAATATGAGTATATACACAGAAAATTTCAATATTTTTCACTCATGCGTTTATAAGATATAGCAGGAAAAGGAAGGTTGTACTATGAAAACATACATCACACAAGATATGTCAATGAAAACTTGTTTATAACTCCCAAATTTGAAAAGCTACCTAATTGAAAGTTATTATTTTTATAGCTAGATAATATGAGTATATACACAGAAAATTTCAATATTTTCCACTAACGCGTTCATAAGATATAGCGGGAAAAGGAAGGGTGTACTATGAATACATACATCACACAAGATATGTCAGTGAAAACTTGTTTATAACTCCCAAATTTGAAAAGCTACCTAACTGAAAGTTATTATTTTTATAGCTAGATAATATAAGTATATACACAGAAAATTTCAATATTTTCCACTCACGCGTTCATAAGATATAGCGGGAAAAGGAAGGGTGTACTATGAATACATACATCACACAAGATATGTCAGTGAAAACTTGTTTATAACTCCCAAATTTGAAAAGCTACCTAATTGAAAGTTATTATTTTTATAGCTAGATAATATGAGTATATACACAGAAAATTTCAATATTTTCCACTCACGCGTTCATAAGATATAGCGGGAAAAGGAAGGGTGTACTATGAATACATACATCACACAAGATATGTCAGTGAAAACTTGTTTATAACTCCCAAATTTGAAAAGCTACCTAATTGAAAGTTATTATTTTTATAGCTAGATAATATAAGTATATACACAGAAAATTTCAATATTTTCCACTCACGCGTTCATAAGATATAGCGGGAAAAGGAAGGGTGTACTATGAATACATACATCACACAAGATATGTCAGTGAAAACTTGTTTATAACTCCCAAATTTGAAAAGCTACCTAACTGAAAGTTATTATTTTTATAGCTAGATAATATGAGTATATACACAGAAAATTTCAATATTTTCCACTCACGCGTTCATAAGATATAGATATATTAGAGATAGGTATAGAGAAGCAGAGAGATATAGAGAGGTAAACAAACCGGGCAGAACGAAGCAGATATGATTAAAGATGGGCATAGCGAAGCAGAGAGATATAGAGGTAAACAAACCGGACAGAACGAAGCAGGTATGATTAGAGATGGGTATAGTGAAGCAGAGATATAGAGAGGTAAACAACTTAAGAGAGCCTGCAATTTTCGAACTAATTTAACTCCCGGTAACAGCCCCCCGTTATGAAGTTTAAAGAAGTGCGACACTCCCTTAGATTAAGCTCGCACTAAATTTCCCTGATTTTGCACAAATTCCCCATTATCTCGGCGCTCGGAGGGTTGATCCTCTCAGCGCCCGCGGCGGCTACACAAAACCTACCCCTGCTTGTTCGCGAAGAGGGAGGCACTCCTCGAGAGGTCCTAAACAAGCACTCGCGTCTCGCATACGGGGAACGTGCTGCATCCACATGGTGTAAAAGGTGCATACACACACACACAGATATAAACCAGGGGGGGATGTGTGTGGGCAGGTGCGACCGAGGGGTCGTTAGGTCCCACATAAATTAGAGTCATCGTGCTGGAATTAAAACGTCACTAATTGGGAGCGCGGCGATAAAGCGCTTAATGGAGAGTTGAGGTTGCTTTTTTATGGGGAAAAGCGTGCCCGATCGTTGGGGGAGCGCGGGGTGATTATGAAAAGAGACTAATTAAAGATGAAATTTATTGGAATTTAAATTATTGAAGAACATGACTAGGTTTTTATAGAGTTGAAGGCGTATGTAAGAAATTTCTTATCAAACGAATTTGGTTTACAGTGGGTATTGATGGCAAAAGTGGACTAACCCTCAAATTATTAACACCTAGTTTTATGTTATTATTATTATCATTGGTAATAATATACAAATAGATTTTTAAATAATTTTTTAGAGTTTTGCTTTCAATATCAATATAGAACCGCATAGTTTTTCTATTCGTATTGACAAACCTGGTAATCGGGTTGCACCCTCCGTTTGCACGCGGCTCTGTTTTACTGCTATAAGGGTCGCAATCGAATTCCGGAAACCGGATTGATCAATCGCGAGGAGCGTTACACACAGGTATTAGAGGCAACCGGATTTATCTAATCTGAACACATTCGATGCAGTTCGTTAAAGTACGCCACTCACAGGGCGTGTGATAGATACCAGGGGATTATGTTGGCCATGCAATGTTAAACATGTTTGTATTTGAAGTTCTTGGCAGCGCCGGGTAATGTGGCGTTTGTGATGTAATTGCTATATTGATTATTAAACATGATGTAATGAGTTTACGAGTGATGCAATAGGATGGTTATAATAATTCGAAATCATGTATATGTAAAATATTTGCGTGTATAAGGGGGTTGTTGACTTGATGGCTGTAAGCTTACCGCGTCCTTTACTATCATAAACTTTTTTTGAGGATTCTTGTTTTCTTTCTTTCTTTCTTTCTTGGTCCTTAACCTCTTGTAGGTACCCGTGTTGGGTCTCGAGGTATATTATTTCTTTCTACGCGATGTTAAATCTAAACTTCAGTCGTTATATAGAATAATAAAAGAAATCACTACCGAGTATCCTAGGGTTGCCATTTGTAAAATTGCTAACCAAGGACTGACTAAGTGCTTTAAAACGCCGGATTTTTCAGTTTTAAACCCGGATGTTTTTTCCAACCCTAGCTATCCTATAGATAAGTAAAGGATGACATGTAGCGCCGCGTGTGAACTATAATCTTATTTATTTATTATTAGCATTATTATTATTATACATTTGTGTTTTTATTCGTTTGTGTTTTAGCCGTTTTTCTGATTTTTTGAATTCTTATGATAAACGTTTGTGTAAAGGTGCCAAATTCTCTTTTAATACAATAAGTAAGTCTGGAAAATATAACATCCTTTATTCCTCTCGTTCGGGTATAAATTGCGCGATAAAGGAAGCAATTTCATTGTCGGTCATGTATGTAAAACCTTGCTCCACGCCAGCCCAACAACATCCTGTTCCTTTTTATTACTATGTGTGCATGGATGTGTGTATGGATGTGTGTAAGGGTGAAATCCCAAAACGATCCTCATGCAAATCGCGGCACCTGCGAGAGCGGTGATTACGGGCCGCGCGTCCAATTAATAACGAATTAGAGTCGTCTCGCTCGCGCCCCCGCTGGCGGCGGTGGGAGGCGGCCGGATTAAAATTAGGCTTGTCTCGTGCTGTGAAAGGCTCGCCTCGTTGCTGTGTGTACGTTTGACTATGTGCATGCGAGTTTAAAGGGGAGCAGGCGGCAATAACCTCGGCAGTGTCGACGGGCCAATTTTAATCTCTGTTAGATTATACGTCACGCGCGGCGTTCGGTTACCGCTGCTGCGTGTAATGTTGCTTTTAATTGGGACAGTTTGGGTCGGATATATCAGACGCGAAATCATCCCCAACGGAACGTCGAAATAACAATGAATTCCTATTTTATATCTAGTAACTACATTTAAAATACAAAATTCAACTAGTTTCTTTTTTAATGACAAATCAAGGCCTCGGTTTTCATGCAATATCTGAATAAATTAGATTAATTATGTAACTATTTGCATGATTATCTAAAAATAGACTTATCAGGATTTCCAAAAACGTTTTGCATTTTATTCTATCTGGTATGATATAAAAGTTACAGCTTACTGAAAATTCCTGAAAATATAGACTTTTATCGAAATGTTCAGTTTTTTCAATCGACTTCAAATTTTATATTTGGATTCTATCTATCCAAATGAATTTAATTTGAAAATTTCATAATACAAATTTCAGCTAGTTTATTTTTTTATGACTAAAATAAATCAAGGCCTCAGTTTTCATGCAATATCTGAATAAATTAGATTAATTATGTAACTATTTACATGATTATCAAAAAATAGACTTATCAGGCTTTCCAAAAACGTTTTGCATTTTATTCTATCTGGTATGATATAAAAGTTACAGCTTACTGAAAATTCCTGAAAATATAGACATTTTTCGAAATGTACAGTTTTTTTCAATCGACTTCAAATTCTACATTTGAATTCTATCTATCCAAATGAATTTAATTTGAAAATTTCAGAATACAAATTTCAGTCAGTTATTTTTTAATGACTGAAATAAATCAAGGCCTCAGTTTTCATGTAATATCTGAATAAATTAGATTAGTTATGTAACTATTTACATGATAATCAAAAAATAGACTTATCAGGCTTTCCAAAAACGTTTTGCATTTTATTCTATCTGGTATGATATAAAAGTTACAGCTTACTGAAAATTCCTGAAAATATAGACTTTTATCGAAATGTTGAATTTTTTAAATCGATTTCATATTTTATATTTGGATTATATCTATCCAAATGAATTTAATTCGAAAATTTCAGAATATAAATTTCAGCTAGTTTTTTTTAATGACTGAAATAAATCAAGACCTCGGTTTTCATGCAATATCTGAATAAATTAGATTAATTATATAACAATTTATACGATTATCAAAAAATAGACTTATCAGGCTTTCCAAAAACGTTTTATATTTTATTCTATCTACTATGATATAAAAGTTAGAGCTTACTGAAAATTCCTGAAAATATAGACTTTTATCGAAATATTCAGATTTTTCAATCGACTTCACATTTTATATTTTGATTCTACCCATCCAAATGAATTTAATTTGAAAATTTCAGAATAAAAATTTCAGCTAGTTTTTTTTTAATGACTGAAATAAATCAAGACCTCAGTTTTCATGCAATATCTGAATAAATTAGATTAGTTATGTAACTATTTACATGATAATAAAAAAATAGACTTATCAGGCTTTCCAAAAACATATTGCATTTTATTCTATCTGGTATGATATAAAAGTTACAGCTTACTGAAAATTCCTGAAAATATAGACTTTTATCGAAATGTTCAGTTTTTTCAATCGACTTCAAATTTTATATTTGGATTATATCTATCCAAATGAATTTAATTTGAAAATTTCATAATACAAATTTCAGCTAGTTTTTTTTTTAATGACTGAAATAAATCAAGACCTCGGTTTTCATGCAATATCTGAAAAAATAAGATTAATTATGTAACGATTTACATGATTATCAAAAAATAGACTTATCAGGCATTCCAAAAACATTTTGCATTTTATTCTATCTGGTATGATATAAAAGTTACAGCTTACTGAAAATTCCTGAAAATATAGACTTTTATCGAAATGTTCAGTTTTTTAAATCGACAAATTTTATATTAGGATTCTATCAACCCAAATTTATTTAATTTGAAAATTTCAGAATACAAATTTCAGCTAGTTTTTTTTAATGACTGAAATAAATCAAGGCCTCTGTTTTCATGCAATCTCTGTATAAATTAGATTAATTATGTAACTATTTATATGATTATCAAAAAATAGACTTATCAGGCTTTCCAAAAATGTTTTGCATTTCATTCTATCTGATATTATATAGAAGTTACAGCTTACTGAAAATTCCTGAAAATATAGACTTTTATCGACATTTTCATTCTGGTATGATATAAAACCCCGTCAGCGCGAATTTTCACACTAGTTCAGAGGTTTTGTCTGAAATTAAATTAAATACAGAGTATTTAAACTCCTCTGAGCTTGAGTTTGAATCCCATCGGGGAGAATTGTCACAGTAGTTTTGTGTGAAATTAAGTGATTAAACTCCTCTTAGCTTTTATTTTGACCGGCGGAAAAGCCTCACGACAAATAGCCCTATAAAGATATCAATTGTGCAATTGTGTTGTACTTTATTATCGAGATCGTTGACTTGTGCGTACCTTTAACTTTCTCGCGGGTGACGATAGGTCGGGGACGGCCCTCCGCGTGGATCGATTTGCGCGGAACGCACGCCTCCTACGCGCGCGCCACACGACGCCGCCGCCGCCACCACCACCACCGAGGGCGCTTCTTAATTAAAATTGTCTATTTCTTTGTGTCATTGCGGCCGATTTGTATCCTCCGGGGGATATTAGTTTTGAGGACGGTTTAGTGGAGAGAGAGAAAGAGAGAGAGACAGCGGGTAGGTGTGTAAGCCGGTTATTGTTTTCTTTGTGGGGGATCCCTTTGTAGTCGTTTTACTCCGCGTGTTCCCCATTGAGCCGTTCACCGTTCGGCGGGGGAGCAATCCACCGATCCACTCGCAGGGTTTAGAACAATGAAATTGTTCCAGTTTAATGGTTTTACGCTATATCCCATCAACAACAATAACAGTGCGCATATTTGCCGATCATTTTTTTTTCATTTCCTACACTAACTTTTACAACAGCTTTAACCTGTCTTGATTGTTTATATATCGTACTATCACCAATATTGTTGTATACCAATAATGATAGTTTTGTGAAAAATATCATTGAAGTGTTAAGGGGTTGCTACTGAATAGAGATTGGCATAATAAATTGCTTTAGCTAAATTCCTGTTTGTCCTCCTTGATAAACTCGTCAACCCGTAACATATTTTAAATAAATAAATATTTGGAATTAAATCAAAATTTACAGACATGAAGTCAATTTATTCATAAATAATAATGTAACTAACTACGTTCGTCGATTGACATAAATACCAAACGCAAAATCTTCTCCCTTTCACAATAATTCTAATATGACTTACAACACTTTCATTCTCATCGGCGCCTGATCAATTTCGATGATTTGAAATTTTTTATGGGGAATTTAAGCATAACATAACTTAAGGGTGCTTTACGCAGCGTTTGATTAGTGCTGCAGCAGCCAATTAGTGACAATTTGAAGGAATGTGACCTTGCCGTGATCGCCAAGACGATGTGAGCGAAACTAGCTAACGGGGGTGCGGGTAGTCCTTTACGAACAACGTATATGATAAGTTGGCTTGGACCGTTTCTCTCGAGAAAGGTTCACTATTGACTATAAGTGCGTTAGAATAAGTGTAATGAGTTCTTATTGGTATTGTATAGTCAGTGCTTCAAGTTAGTTACTAAGTTGGTAATAAAATGTGTTAGTTGATTGTGGCGAAGGACTTATTATTTATTGTGTATTGAATAATATCTTTCAAAGAGCAAGCTATGGATTTACCGGACCAAGTACCTGACCATACTAATTGATATTTGTAATAAAACATCACGATTGTATTACATCTGATTAATACATCGCCCTGCATATACTTCACTCTCTCCGACATGTATATGTAATATGAAAATAATAATATAGACTTATGACAGTATTGAACTCAGAGTGAGATATTAATAACTAAGAAAATAAAAAAAATGTTGGTGGTTAGTTAAAGTGTGATTAAACTCCTCTGAGCTTCTCCCATTAACGGTGGAAAAGCCTCGCGGCTGATAGCCCTATATAGAATATTTTTAAAGAAATTTTGAGTTAAATGTATTGTACTGTATATGCCACAAACAACAAACAAGTGATATTTTGATATCAATTTTTTTTGTTTACAACTAACATTTTCTATTGGTGTCTATTTTGAGTAGCATTGATTTGAAATTCTGCCAATTCCCACCTTATATCCAGCTGCTATTTTCAGAGATATTCATTACAAGCGGTTGACGTTTTCTGGCCAGAAGCAAGTCAAATAACATTTATCAAAAACGTGCACCAGTTCTAATTTAACAAGACAAATCATCGGTAAGAAAAAAATTACAGACTTGAAAATACAACTACTACTACTACTGAACAATGAGCAGCTAACAACTTTGAAACATTTAAATTAAAGAAATTATCTTGGTGGGATATACAAATATCAGATAACTCACGTGCGTATGCGTTTCTCATAAAGGCACGCTGCGGAAGACACAGTCCCTGACACGGCTGGGGGGGAACATAACTGACAGTTAATTACGCGGACGCAACTGTCGCGTGTTTCAAACTGACAAGCCGCCGCGATATCAACAATCGTGCGTAGCTGGTATTAAAATATTTTAGACAGAGGGCCAAAAAAAATATCTCAAAATAAAGTGTGAAAGGAGATTAAACAATTAACACAAGACAGAAAGAAATGGAGGAAAATATACACACAATGTACGTAGACAAAATGTATATGCATTATATACATTTTTACATGTTTGTCTATATACATTGTGTTTATATTTCCTTCCATTTCTTCCGGTCTCGTGTTCATTGTGTATCCTCTTTCCACATTTTATTTTGAGATATTTTTTTGATACATAAGAGTCTTACACTAAAATACGGTAGATAGGCATTCGATTAAATAAATAAATAAATAAAATATCATTATTATTTTATACAGAAGCATATAATCTTAATAATACGTTGTGAATCAAGTTTTGGGGCATTTTTTTATGGCTGCGCCATATTCAGTTACTGGAGCCGCCCTGCTGTTTTACTATTAATCCGAGAACAGCGGCGAAGATGTCCCTATCGGATTTACCCGGCCTTAAAATTCCTTCCCCTCGATAACGTCACCCGAGACGACAATCGTCTCAAGGCTGGTTGGTTTACGGTAACAGTTTACCTACTCGCAGCTGAGTCGAAATGCCCATTCAACTATCTCCTACGGCGAAACAGTGATCGCAATAATGCGGCAGCGTTTTTACAGGCGAGTTATTTATGGCAATCATAAAAATCCTGAAGCTAATAATAATCTACATAAAAAAAATGTATGCAGGACTGTATTTAATCAGAAATATAACAAAATTGTAATAATAAGGCAGAAAAAACAGTTGTTGACGTGACTTGATTATTTTATAACTGTGATGAAGGGAAATAAAGAAAATCAAATTGAAACTGTATACGTGAGTATTCAAATTCTCATGGTACCTGAACATAAATATATAAAATTTTTACGAAAAATTTGCATATTTGAGTATTTCTCTGTTATTTTTGCATTAGTCAGTAATTTAGCTTCAATTTCATACCGGATTCGTTGATTTATATTAATTACACTATGATAGGTGATTCGCGAAAATTCGCCCCGGTGGGGTTCGAACTCAAGCTCCCCAATTCCAATCAGTACGAAACGGACGACGCCTCTAGCCACTCGGCCACTGAGCTAGGTTAGAATTTAATAATTTACAATTTATAAAAAAAACATGCGTTTTGAAAATTTCTACTAGATTTAAAATTTGCACTATTTTGCAATAATCTGTGAATCTGTTAATTTAATATTTTATGAAATAAATACAAGATCCAAAGCAAATATTATATTTTTTGTCCGGTCAAATTAATCTATTTTCAGATAATAATAGAAAATATTAATGTCATTCAAACATCTTTTGAGATATCAGTTGAAAACTATTTATTTCCATAATTTTTCAGTTATAACTGAATAGTTTTTCAGTTTATTAGAACAACCAACAGTCTGATAAGAATAAAATTCGCAAAAAAAAACAACTTTTATTAGGGATTTATTATAAAAAATATACAAATTTTCAAGAAAATCGAAAAATAACAAATTTCGTTAAAAATCGAAATCAGAATTTTCAATTCAAACATTTTTTTGTCCGCAATCGATCTGAAATTTTTTGCATACCTATTTTAGATGTCTCAACATCGGAGGCGATTTTGAGCCATTTGAATTAACAAATTTTCGAATTATTCACAAATTAAATATAAACATAAAATTTCACTATTTTTCAGTATATTCCTTTTGGAATAATATATATATATATATATATATATATATATATATATATATATATATATTTATATATATATATATATATTTATATATATATATATATATATATATATATATATATATATATATATATCTAATACTTTTCGGACTTTTATTGTTCTGTATTTTTTTGTTTCTTGCTCTAGATGTATGAGCATTGTGTATTGGGGGAGGAGTGTATTTTTGGAGCAGTATGCCAAATAAAGGTCTTTTTCACATTTTCGGATAGCCCGATTAATGTATTTTGAGACCCGAATAGAAAATTAATATGTCACTTGTATATATTTTTGAGATATTTGATAAAAACTAAAGACATGTTTTATGAAATTTTTCAGCCATTAAAAAAAATATCTGAAACTTTCCAATTACATTAATTGCCTGATGAAGCTATTTTTATTAAAATTATTAAATTAAATTAAAATTAATATTAAAAAAAAAATAAAATTATATAATTATTAAAAATATTTAAATCAGTTGTGTATATTTTGAGATAATGGCTGAAAACCATGAACATGACTTTTTCAGTCATTAATCTTTCAGATTACATTTATTTGGACATATAGAATACAAATATATAATTTTTAATAAGTTTTTTTTTCAAAATTTTGGTCAAAATTAAAAATTTTGGGATTTTTCAGTATGTTGTAAATGAATTGCTATACATTTTTGGAAAGCCTGAGTAATCAATTTTCAGATGTTAATGAAAAATATTTAAATAAGTTATGTATATTTTGAAATATTGACTGAAAACTATGAGCATGCTTTCTGAACTTTTTTAGTCATAACTGAAAAACTAGTAGCCTGAAAATTATGTTACCTTTTGAGGATGAAAACTAAGGACCTGGTTTTAGCAATTTTTCAGCCATTACAAAAAAAAAACTAGCTAAATAACTTGCCTGAAACTTTCAAATTACATTCATTTGCCTCATTAATCTATTTTTAAATAACAATGAAAAATATTTAAATCAGATGTGTATTTTTTGAGATATTGACTGAATAGCATGGGCATGATTTTTTTTTCAGTCATTTCAGGAATTTAAAAAACTACCGGTTAGTTTTGATTTAAACTTTCAGATTACATTCATCTGGACATATAGAATGCAAATATATAATTTCGTTAACCTGAAACGTTCAAATTACATTCATTTGCCTCTTATTAATCTATTTTCAGTTAACAATGAAAAATATTTAAATCAGTTTTGTATATTTTGAGATATTGTTTGAAAACCATGCGCATGATTTTTTAATTTTTTTTTCAGCCATTTCAACAATTTAAAAAAAAAACTACCGGATAATTTTGATTTAACATTTCTGATTACATTCATTTGGACATATAGAACGCAAATATATAATTTTAAGCTGTTTTTCAAAATTTTGGTCAAAATTATTTAATTTTCAGGATTTTTCAGTATGTTGTATATCTGATTTCATACTAGTTAAAATGAAGTGAAGAATATATATTTTAAAGTGGTTTTTCAAAATTTTGGTCAAATTCAAATTTTCAGGATTTTTCAGTATGTTGTAAATCTGACCTCATTCTAGTTAAAATGAAGTGCTATAGATTTTTGGATAGCCTCATTAATCTATTTTCAGATAATAATGAAAATTTCTTAAATCAGTTATGTATATTTTGAGTTATTTACTGAAAACCATGAGCATGATTTCTGAACTTTTCAAGTCATAACAGAAAAACTAGTAGCCTGAATTGACTGAAACCTTCAAAAATATGTTTATTATTTGTATTATAATAAATATGCAAAATTTGAAGAAAATCGAAAAAATGCAAAATTTTGCCAAAAATTGAGAGCCTTCAGAATTTTCAGCCCAAAAAAATTTCTTCGTGATCAATCTGAAATTTTGCATATATATATTTAAGATGTTATTTTTAATATCGGAGGCGATTTTGAGTCATTTGTATTCACAAATTATCGAATTATTCACAAATTAAATCGGCTGAAAACCAAATTTCACTATTTTTCAGTATGCCATAAAACGGATTACTCTTGGAATAAAACTACATCCAGCACAATTTTGGATCGCCCAATTCATGTATTTTGAGACCACAAGAGAAACTTAATATGTCACTTGTATACATTGTTTAGATATTCGATGAAAACTAAGTAATGTTTTTGAAAATTTTCAGCCCTTAAAAAAAACTAGCTGAAAAACTTGACCTGAAACGTTCAAATTATATTCATTTGCCTTATTAATTCATTTTCAGATAACAATGAAAAATATTTATATCAGTTGTGTATATTTTGAGATATTGGCTGAAGACTATGAGCATGATTTTTGAATTTCCACAATTAAAAAAAAACTAACGGATAGTTTTGATTTAATCTTTCAGATAACATTCATTTGGACATATGGAATACAAATTATAATTTGAAGTTGTTTTTCAAAATTTTGGTCAACATTCAAATATTCAGGATTTTTTAGACGTAATACGATTTCTCTTGGAATAAAACTACATCCAATACATTTTTGGATACCCCAATTCATGTATTTTGAGACCCTAATATAAAATTAATATGTCATTTGTATATATTTTTGAGATATTTGATAAAAACTAAGAACATGTTTTTGAAAATTTTCAGCCATTAAAAAAAAACTAGCTAAAAAACTTGCCTGAAACTTTCAAATTACATTCATTTGCCTCATTAATCTATTTTTAAATAACAATGAAAAATATTTAATTCAGATGTGTATTTTTTGAGATATTGACTGAATACCTTGGGCATGATTTTTTTAATTATTAAAAAAAAAACTAGCTAAAAAACTTGCCTGAAACTTACAAATTACATTCATTTGCCTCATTAATCTATTTTTAAATAACAATGAAAAATATTTAAATCAGATGTGTATTTTTTGAGATATTGGCTGAATACCTTGGGCATGATTTTTTTTCAGTCATTTCAGGAATTTAAAAAACTACCGGATAGTTTTGATTTAAACTTTCAGATTACATTCATCTGGACATATAGCATGCAAATATATAATTTCGTTAAGTTGTTTTCAAAATTTTGGTTATAATTCAAATTTTCAGGATTTTCCAGTATGTTGTATATCCGATTTCATACTAGTTAAAATGAGGTGCTATACATTTTTCGATAGCCTGATTAATATATTTTCAGACAATAATGAAAAATACTTGATAAGTTATGCATATTTTTAGTGATTAGCTGAAAACTTTGCGCATGATATTTGAACTTTTTCAGTCATAACTGAAAAAGTAGTAGCCTGAATTGACTGAAATCTACAAAAATATGTTCATTATGTGTATTATAATGAATATGCAAAATTTAAAGAAAATCGAAAAAATGCAAAATTTTACCAAAAATCGAGTCATCAGAATTTTCAGCCCGAAAAAAATTTTTCGTGATCAATCTGAAATTTTGCATATATATTTTAGATATTATTCTCAACATCTGAGGCGATTTTGAGCCATTTTCATTCACAAATTTTAGAATTATTTACAAATTACATCGGCTGAAAACAAAATTTCACCATTTTTTCAGTAGGCCGTAAAACGAATCGCTCTAGGAATAAAACTACATACAATAAATTTTTGGATACCCCAATTCATGTATTTTGAGACCCTAATACAAAATTAATATGTTAGTTGTATATATTTCTAAGATATTTGATAAAAACTAAAAACATGTTTTTGAATTTTTTTAGCTATTAAACAAAACTAGTTAAAAAAACTTGAATGAAACGTTCAAATTACATTAATTTGCCTTATTAATGTAGTTTCAGATAAAAAAAATATTTATATCAGTTTTGTATATTTTGAGTTATTGACTGAAAACCATGAGCATGACTTTTGAACTTTTTTTTCAGTCATTTTAACAATTAAAAAAAAACTATCGGATACATTTCAGATTACATGCATCTGGACATATAGAATGCAAATATATAATTTGAAGCTGTTTTTCAAAATTTTCGTCAACATTATTTAATTTTCAGGATTTTCCTGTATGTTGTAAATGTGATTTCATACTAGTTAAAATGAAGTAAAGAATATATATTTTGAAGTTGTTTTCCAAAATTATGGTCAAAATTAAAATTTTCAGGATTTTTCAGTATGTTGTAAATCTGATTTCAATTTAGTTAAGTGCTGTACATTTTTGAATAGCCTCATTAATCTATTTTCAGATAATAATGAAAAATACTTAAATCAGTTACTTATGTTTTGAGTTATTGGCTGAAAACTTTGCGCATGATTTCTGAACTTTTTCAGTCATATCTGAAAAACTATTAGCCGGAAATAACAGAAACCTTGAGGAATACGTTTATTAGGTGAATTATAATAAATATGCAAAATTTAAAGAAAAAAGGTCAAATTTCGCCAAAACTCGAAAACCTTCAGAATTTTCAGCCCGAAAACAATTTTTTTCGCGATCAATCTGAAATTTTGCATATCTATTTTAGATGTTATTCTCAACATCGGAGGCAATTTTGAGCCATTTGCATTCACAAATTTTCGAATTATTTACAAATTACATCAGATGAAAACAAAATTTCACCATTTTTTCAGTAAGCCATAAAATGAATCTCTCTTGGAATAAACCTACATCTAATAAATTTTTGGATAGCCCAATTCATGTATTTTGAGACCATAAGCGAAATTCATTCATTATGTCACTTCTATATATTTGTAGATTATATAGATTATATGTAGATTATTTGTAGTATTTGTGAGATATTCGTTGAAAACTAAGTACATGTTTTTCGAACTGTTTCAGCCATTAAAAAAAAATCAGTAGGCCATAAAACGAATCTCCCTTGGAGTAAAACTACATCTAATACATTTTTGGATAGCCCAATTCATGGATTTTGAGACCCTAAGAGAAACTTAATATGTCACTTGTATATATTTTTGAGATATTCGATGAAAACTAAAGAACGATTTTCAGTTCGAGCCATTAGCAGAAAAAAACTAGCTAATATTTTTTACTAAAACTTTCAAATTACATTCATTACATTAATATAGAATACAAATATAAAATTTGAAGTTGATTGAAAATCTTCAAAATTTTATTCCAAATTCAAATTTTCAGGATTTTTCAGTACGTTGTAAATCTGATTTCATACTAGTTAAAATGAAGTGCTATATATTTTTGGATTTTCAGATAACAATGAAAAATATTTAAATCAGTGATGTATATTTTGAATTATTAACTGAAAACCATGAGCATGTTTTCTGAAGTCATAACTAATAAACTAGCGCCCAATTTCTCCAACGAATCTTAACTAGTCTAAGACCGTCTTAATAGTAAGACGGTCACCAAACAAAAACGGGATCTTAAAAACGATAAGACGGTCTTTTACATTGTAAGACTAAGTAAGATCTGCATATGTTTGGTGCAACAGAATAAAAATTTTAAATACCTTTCTAGGTGCTATTTTATCCTATCTAGACATTGGTTTCCATGTTTTTGATCCTTGATTTGATTTTAAGTCAATAGCAAAACTAGATATGGCTATACCTCATTTGTATTGCACTTTTAGCCATTTTTCTGCACATTTTATTGCAGTTTTGCATAGTTTTATTCATCAATTACCTCTCTAGGTGTTAGTTTATCCTATCTGGACATTGGTTTCCTTATTTTCGATCCTTGACTCGATTTAAAGTCAATATCAAAACTATTTATGACTATACCTCATTTGTTTTGCTCTTTTAGCCATTTTTCTGCACATTTTATTGCAGTTTTGCATAGTTTTATTCATCAATTACCTTTCTAGGTGTTAGTTTATCCTATCTGGACATTGATTTACTTATTTTCGATGCTTGATTCGATTTTGAGTCAATAGCAACACTAGTTATGGCTATACCTCATTTGTATTGCACTTTTAGCCATTTGTCTGCACATTTTATTGCAGTTTTGCATAGTTTTATTCATCAATTACCTTTCTAGGTGTTAGTTTATCCTATCTGGACATTGGTTTCCTTATTTTCGATCCTTGAACCGATTTTGAGTCAATATCAAAACTAATTATAGCTATACCTCATTTGTATTGCACTTTTAGCCATTTTTCTGCACATTTTATAGCAGTTTTGCATAGCTTTATTCATCAATTACCTTTCTAGGTGTTAGTTTATCTTATCTCGACATTGGTTTCCTTATTTTCGATCCTTGATTCGATTTTGAGTCAATAGCAACACTAGTTATGGCTATACCTCATTTATTTTGCTCTTTTAACCATTTTTCTGCACATTTTATTGCAGTTTTGCATAGTTTTATTCATCAATTATCTTTCTAGGTGTTAGTTTATCCTATCTGGACATTGGTTTCCTTATTTTCGATCCTTGAACCGATTTTGAGTCAATATCAAAACTAATTATGGCTATACCTCATTTGTATTGCACTTTTAGCCATTTTTTTGCATATTTTATTGCAGGTTTGCACAGTTTTAATCCCAACCGGATCTTAAAACGATAAGACGTTACTTAGTCTTACAATGTAAGACATTGTAAGACTAAGTAAGATCTACATATGTTTGGTGAAACAGAATAAAAATTTAAGACGTGGTTATATAAAAGACGAGTTTATATAAGACGTGGTTATATAAGACGAGCTTTAAGATTCGTTGGAGAAACCGGGCGTAAGAGTCTGATCGGACATAATAGCAGAACTTGATATGTCTTGATTATTTCATCACTGTAATCTTAATAATTATAGTAAATAAATAAATTAAGGATCAAACTGAAGCCAAATAAGTGAGTAATGCCGAGTAACTTAATATTAAGTTGGTAATTTTCAACTTAATATTGAAATTCAGATTGCAAACAAACCTGAAATTTCGCACGACTTAGCAATTTTATAGCTGAAATCGTTCCTTTATTTTACGATCCTTTCGGGTGGTGTTCCGTTTTTAATATTATGCATGAGGCGAGTCTCGTTGAAGGCACGGGAAAATTCCCAGCCCGCCCGTTCTGAAATCGATCCTAATTATTGTTACACATTTACGTGGGAACTCGCCGGGACGGGGGGTCCCCGCAGGTACCGCGGCTACTCGAACAATCGCAACATGCTGCTTGCCCAGGCAACAAGACGAACAAGACGAGGAGAAGAAGTTTGAGGCCTCGAGGAGAGAAGGACCGGTTCGGGCGCGGGAGCCACCAATAGCCGCGCACCGGCACTGTTACGTCACACCGGCTGCTCGCAAACAGTTTGCAATCAACAGTGATTAGATAACGGAGCTATGTCTGCTAATTAATTAATTATCACGGATGTATGGAATTTGGTCAGAGTGACGAACGAAATAAGTGAATCAGAGTACATAGTTGGAGCGATACGAACATTTTTTTTTTAGTTTTTTAGCCTTATATAATATTAAATCAGGGCGGAAAGAGCGATGTATAGAACGATAGCCAAATAAAGATATATATAATATATATATTAAACATATTTTTGAAGGTTTCTGTCAATTCAGGCTACTAGTTTTTGAGATATGACTGAAAAGGTTAAAAAATCATGCGTATAGTTTTCAGCCAATAACTCAAAATATACTTATCTGAAAATAGATAGAATCAGATATATATATATATATATATATATATATATATATATATATATATATATATATATATATATATAATACTAGTTAAAATGAAGTGCTATACATTTTTCGATAGCCTGATCTATCTATCTATCTATTTTCAGATAATAATGAAAAATATTTAAATCAGTTATGTATATTTTGAGTTATTGGCTGAAAACTTTGCGCATGATTTTTTAACCTTTTCAGTCATATCTCAAAAACTAGTAGCCTGAAATGACTGAAACCTTAAAAAATATGTTTATTAGGTGCATTATAATATATATGCCGAATTTAAAGAAAATCGAAAAATGTTAAATTTTGCCAAAAATCAAGACAACATTTTCAGGCCGACAAAAAAAATTATGTTCAGCAGTGGACACAAACAGGCTGAGTGATAATAATGAAGTTTTCCTAAATATTTTTATTTTGTTTTTAAGTTTTTGATTTTTTTTTTAAATATATATTATCTATTTGCCTTTTACCTTTCGGTGTAGGCTATTTTTTAAATAAATAATATAAAATAGATATTAAAAATATATATTTACAGTATCAATTAACGGGATGCGTATGCCAAATCGACCACAAGACGGTCAGCGGGAGGCATATACATATTCGTTTTCAAAATTTGATTATTTAAGAGCACATATTTTATACTGGTATGTGTGGATTAATAAGTTATTAATAACTTATAATCCTGTACAATAATTCAAGTCACTAATTAACCAACAAGATATAAAAGACATGATTCGTGCGCACGTTTCGTCTTTCAGGTGGTGATAATTAATAAAAGGATCGGGCAGATGTGCCGACGCGCTGTAAGAAACCGAAAATCCGTATTTACCCTTAGCGGCAATGCTGTTTATATACATAAAAAAAAAGAGAAAGAAATAGTCAATGTTTTCGGAACGGCGCGTACACCACGAGCAACCCCTATGTGCGCAGCACAATATCCGGCCGTGAGAGGGATGGAAATACGGGCGGATCGGTCAATCGGAACGAGAGGGAAAAAGAGCTGTGGTGGGCGCTGTAACGGCAGTTTTAGGGGCTGTCGTTTCTTAGAAAATAAAAGAGAGGTTGTTGGTTAATGTGAGTCGTTAAAGATTGTGCGGATTTTGTAATTAATAGCGCTGTTTAGAACAAATGCACGATTTACAAGCACTTGCTGATAGAGAGGGGGTGGGGCTGGAATGCACCCTCGGGTAAAATACTAATTACATATAATATATGAGTGAACAAGTTTCAAAAGCTCAAAAAGGGAATATTGATGATGTTATTTTCAACCTCTACTTACATTACAGTTTCATTTGGTGTGACTTTAACCCTTAGTATGGTTTGTTTATATCTTATAAGCCAAGCAAGATATGTATTTTATTCTTTTACATTATTAAAGAGTATGAAAAGTGGCCATGAAAATGTGTTTCTAGTTTTTCGATACCATTAGAAATGAAAAAATTATAACAAATAAACGAAAATGCTATATTTTTGATTTTTGATTTTCTCATATCTTATAAACTAAGGAAGATATGTATTTAATTCTTTATGATTATTAAAGAGTATAAAAAGTGGCCATGAAAATGTGTTTTTAGTTTTTCAATATCATTTAAAATGAAAAAATTATAACGAAAAAACGAAAATGCTATATTTTTTATTTTTGATTTTCTCATATCTTATAAACTAAGGAAGATATGTATTTTATTCTTTATGATTATTAAAGAGTATAAAAAGTGGCCATGAAAATGTGTTTTTAGTTTTTTAATATCATTTAAAATGAAAAAATTATAACGAAAAAACGAAAATGCTATCTTTTTGAGTTTTGGTTTTCTCATATCTTATAAACTAAGAAAGATATGTATTTTATTCTTTTGAATTATTAAAGAGTATGAAAAGTGGCCATGAAAAAGTGTTTTTAGTTTTTTGATATCATTTGAAATAAAAAAATTATAACGAAAAAACGAAAATGTTATATTTTTGGTTTTTGGTTTTCTCATATCTTATAAGCCAAGCAAGATATATATTTTGTTCTTTTAGATTATTAAAGAGTATGAAAAGTGGCCATGAAAATGTGTTTTTAGTTTATCGATATCATTTGAAATGAAAAAATTATAACGAATAAACGAAAATGCTATCTTTCTGGGTTTTGGTTTTCTCATATCTTATAAACTAAGCAAGATATGTATTTTATTCTTTTAGATTATTAAAGAGTATAAAAAGTGGCCATGAAAATGTGTTTTTAGTTTTTCGATTTCATTTGAAATAAAAAAATTATAACGAAAAAACGAAAATGTTATCATTTTGGATGTTGGCTTTCTTATATCTTATTATTCAAGCAAGATATGCATTTTATTCTTTTAGATTATTAAAGAGTATGAAAAGTGGCCATGAAAATGTGTTTTTAGTTTTTCGATATCATTTGAAATGAAAAAATTAAAACGAAAAAACGAAAATGCTATATTTTTGAGTTTTAATTTTCTTATATCTTATAAATTAAGGAAGATATGTGTTTTGTTCTTTTAGATTATTAAAGAGTATGAAAAGTGGCCATGAAAATGAGTTTTTAGTTTTTCGATATAATTTGAAATGAAAAAAATTATAACAAATAAACGAAAATGCTATATTTTTGATTTTTGATTTTCTCATATCTTATAAACTAAGGAAGATATGTATTTTATTCTTTTGGATTATTAAAGAGTATGAAAAGTGGCCGTGAAAAAGTGTTTTTAGTTTTTCTATATCATTTAAAATGAAAAAATTATAACGAAAAAATGAAAATGCTATATTTTTTGGTTTTGGTTTTCTTATATCTTATAATCCAAGCAAGATATGAATTTTGTTCCTTTATATTATTAAAGAGTATAAAAAGTTGCCATGAAAATGTGTTTTTAGTTTTTCGATATCATTTGAAATGAAAAAATTATAACGAATAAATGAAAATGCTATCTTTTTGGATTTTGGTTTTGTTATATCTTATAAACTAAGCAAGATATGAATTTTATTCTTTTAGATTATTAAAGAGCATGAAAAGTGGCCATGAAAATGTGTTTTTAGTTTTTCGATACCATTAGAAATGAAAAAATTATAACAAATAAACGAAAATGCTATATTTTTGATTTTTGATTTTCGCATATCTTATAAACTAAGGAAGATATGTATTTTATTCTTTTAGAATATTAAAGAGTATGAAAAGTGGCCATGAAAATGTGTTTTTAGTTTTTCGATATAATTTGAAATGAAAAAATTATAACGAAAAAAACGAAAATGCTATCTTTTTGAGTTTTGGTTTTCTGATATCTTAGAAACTAAGGAAGATATGTATTTTATTCTTTTAGATTATTAAAGAGTATGAAAAGTGGCCATGAAAATGTGTTTTTAGTTTTTCGATGTCATTTGAAATGAAAAAATTATAACGAAAAAACGAAAATGCTATATTTTTGAGTTTTGATTTTCTCATATCTTATAAACTAAGGAAGATATGCATTTTATTCTTTTAGATTATTAAAGAGTATGAAAAGTGGCCATGAAAATGTGTTTTTAGTTTTTCAATATCATTTGAAATGAAAAAAATATAACGAAAAAACGAAAATGCTATCTTTTTGAGTTTTGATTTTCTCATATCTTATAAACTAAGGAAGATATGCATTTTATTCTTTTAGATTATTAAAGAGTATGAAAAGTGGCCATGAAAATGTGTTTTTAGTTTTTCAATATCATTTAAAATGAAAAAATTATAACGAAAACACAAAAATGCTATCTTTTTGAGTTTTGGTTTTCTCATATCTTATAAACTAAGGAAGATATGTATTTTATTCTTTTAGATTATTAAAGAGTATGAAAAGTGGCCATGAAAATGTGTTTTTAGTTTTTCGATATCATTTAAAATGAAAAAATTATAACGAATAAACGAAAATGCTATATTTTTGAGTTTTGATTTTCTCATATCTTATAAACTAAGGAAGATATGCATTTTATTCTTTTAGATTATTAAAGAGTATGAAAAGTGGCCATGAAAATGTGTTTTTAGTTTTTCAATATCATTTGAAATGAAAAAAATATAACGAAAAAACGAAAATGCTATCTTTTTGAGTTTTGATTTTCTCATATCTTATAAACTAAGGAAGATATGCATTTTATTCTTTTAGATTATTAAAGAGTATGAAAAGTGGCCATGAAAATGTGTTTTTAGTTTTTCAATATCATTTAAAATGAAAAAATTATAACGAAAACACAAAAATGCTATCTTTTTGAGTTTTGGTTTTCTCATATCTTATAAACTAAGGAAGATATGTATTTTATTCTTTTAGATTATTAAAGAGTATGAAAAGTGGCCATGAAAATGTGTTTTTAGTTTTTCGATATCATTTAAAATGAAAAAATTATAACGAATAAACGAAAATGCTATATTTTTGAGTTTTGATTTTCTCATATCTTATAAACTAAGGAAGATATGTAATTAATTCTTTTGAATTATTAAAGAGTATGAAAAGTGGCCATGAAAATGTATTTTTAGTTTTTCGATATCATTTGAAATGAAAAAATTATAACGAAAAACTAAACATGATATATTTTTGAGTTTTGGTTTTCTCATATCTTATAAACTAAAGAAGATATTTATTTTATTCTTTTGGATTATTAAAGAGTATGAAAAGTTGCCATGAAAATATGTTTTTAGTTTTTCGGTATCGTTTAAAATGAAAGAATTATAACGAAAAAACGAAAATGCTATATTTTTGAGTTTTGATTTTCTCATATCTTATAAACTAAGGAAGATATGTATTTTGTTCTGTTGGATTGTTAAAGAGTATGAAAAGTGGCCATGAAAATGTGTTTTTAGTTTTTCTATATCATTTGAAATGAAAAAATTATAAAGAATAAATGAAGATGCTATCTTTTTGGATTTTGGTTTTGTTATATCTTATAAACTAAGCAAGATATGAATTTTGTTCTTTTAGATTATTAAAGAGCATAAAAAGTGGCCATGAAAATGTGTTCTTAGTTTTTCGATATCATTTGAAATGAAAATATTATAACAAAAAAACGAAAATTCTATCTTTTTGAGTTTTGGTTTTGTGATATCTTATAAACCAAGAAAGATATGTATTTTATTCTTTTAGATTATTCAAGAGTATGAAAAGTGGCCATGAAAAAGTGTTTTTAGTTTTTCGATTTCATTTGAAATGAAAAAATTATAACGAAAAAACGAAAAATCTATATTTTTGAGTTTTGGTTTTCTCATATCTTATAAACTAAGGAAGATATGTATTTTATTCTTTTGGATTATTAAAGAGTATGAAAAGTGGCCATGAAAATGTGTTTTTAGTTATTTGATATTATTTGAATTTGAAAAATTATAACGAAAAAACGAAAATGCTATATTTTTGAGTTTTGATTTTCTCGTATCTTTTAAGTTAAGGAAGATAAGTATTTTTTTTCTTTTAGATTATTAAAGAGTATGAAAAGTGGCTATGAAAATGTGTCTTCAGTTTTTCGATATCATTTGAAATGAAACAATCATAACGAAAATGCTAACTTTTTGGGTTTTGATTTGCTTATATCTTGTAAGCCAAGCAAGATATGTATTTTATTCTTTTAGATTATTAAAGAGTATGAAAAATGGACACACACAAGGACTATGAAATAGAAAATTAATACATCTAAGGTTTTATAAACGAATGTGATGTATGAAATCAGTGAAAACAGAAATTTTTTGGGTTTTATGCTTTCAATTGACCTGCTTGACTTTCATGATGATCACCGCAAGCCTCATCAAAAAAAAAGGGTTTCGGGGAAAGGGCCATAACTCCGCCAATTATGAATTTTTTTTTATAAACTAATACTTATTTTTTTCACTAAAAAATTTATATATATATATATATATATATAATTATATATATATATATATATATAATTATATATATATATATATATATATATATATAATTATATATATATATATATATATATATATATATATATATATATATATATATATGTATATATAATTTCTATTATTCCTGATGTCACGGTGGAGGAGGAAAAGATGAGCATATAATATAATAAACGCATATGGACCAACCGAAGACGCAAAGAAAGAAGAGAAAGATAAATTCTTTGATGACAAAACGAACCAATTGTGTCTTGAATAAAATGCATGTACAGTACGTGATTGGTGATAGTACGAGTTGAACATGTGCTTTAGTTTAACAGCCCCGTATCGCGTAAGTCTTGCGGTCGTGCGCCGCCGGTTGTAAGGGTCGACGAAGAATTGTGCGCATCGGGAGCGGTAAATAGAACAAGAGACAATAAGCCCGTAGCAGCACAGGGTGATAAACGAAAACAGCTCATAGCACATAGCAAGTTTCTTGACGAATCTAGTACAATGTAATTCACGCTTAAAACTCTCTCTAGAAAGCATATTAATTTTTATTTCAGTTTTTTATTTATGTATACGTACAAATATAAATATAGTTCACTGTATTTTTACATTTTTGATAGTTCTGTATAGTTGGCTGAAGGGTAGCATTACTTATAAACATTTAAGTCACAAACTGGGTCCATTGTGAATACCTATTTCATGTTCTTTTTACATTGCGTTAAGGTATAATTCTTGAAACTAAATACTTATTTATGTTTAACTTTCAAAATCCAAAATATAAAAAACTGTGAACTATAACAGATTTTTATATTTTGGATTGTTTTGGATAGTTTGCTAGAGGGTAGCATATACCTATAAACACTTAAGTCACAGACTGGGTCCATTGTGAAAACCCTTTTCAGTTTAATTTTACATTGCGTTAAGGTATAATACTTGAAACTAGACACTAATTTAGGTTTACATACAACTTTCAATATAGATCACAGATTTTTATATTTTGGATTATTTTGGATAGTTTGCTAAAGGGTAGCATATACCTATAAACACTTAAGTCACAGACTGGGTCCATTGTGAAAACCCTTTTCAGTTTAATTTTACATTGCGTTAAGGTATAATTTTTGAAACTAGACACTAATTTATGTTTACATACAATTTTCAATATAGTACACAGTTTTTTATATTTTGGATTATTTTGGATGGTTTGCTAGAGGGTAGCGTATACCTATAAATACTTAAGTGACATACTGCGTTCGTTGTGAAACTTCACTTTCAGATATTTTTATATTGCGTTAAGGTATAACTCTCCCTAGAGATTGTATTAATCCAAAAAAAAAGTTCATACCGTTTATTATTTCACGACGTTTCGAGCAAATTTTGCTTTTCGTTAAGGTCGTTTTAGCCAATACGATTTCTTGACTCAAAAGTTAGTCAAGATGCGAGACAATCTAAATTATCTCGTATCAAGCAAATTATTTGAAATATTGAATTGGATGATATAGATATAAGGGAGAAATATAACGCTTTCTATTTGTCAAGAACAAATTGTATGGGAGGAGGATATATGAATTCATTTCTTGAACAACTTCTGAGGTAAGAAATTGTCTTGTCTAAAACAACCTTTAGGTATAATAATATGTTAAGCACCCATAAACAAAGTAATGGAATCCATGTTTTTTTTTGTTTTGTTTTTACCGGATAATTCTCAGACAAACCCATGTTTTTTTTTTGTTATTTTGTTTTTGACCGGAATTTATATTAATTTAAGAGATTATTACCGGGAAAAGTGGTCTTAAAAAAAGCTTTGAGGATATTACAAGTGATATAATATCCTCAAAGCTTTTACGTTTTCAGCGCGATCGGAGGCCTTTCCCTGGTCGCCCGCGGTGAAATTGTTTATGTATATAAACATTTGGTGGGAAAAGTGGTCCTAAATAAAGTTTTGAGGACATTACAAGTGATATAATATCCTCAACGCTTTTTTGGACCGTTTTTTCCATCAATAATCAGTTAAATTAATATAAATTCAGGTCAAAAAAAAAAACGAAAATAAAAAACATGGGATTAATTTACTTAAATTCCGGTCAAAACAATAACGAAAATAAAAAATATGGGTTTAATTAACTTAAATTCCGGTCAAAAAAATAAAAATAAAAAACATGGGTTTGTCTGAGAATTGTATACGTTAGTGTCCTATTTTTAATATGGCAATGTGATTTTATTTTTCGTCCAATATATGAAGCTACAATCATTATATTACACTAGAGAAACGCTAGGGTTCACAATATTTTTACTTTTTAGATACAATATGCATATCGCGGGGAAATCAATTTGAAGACTAAACTAGAAATACAAATGGTTGCAAAATAATCACACAAACTACTATATATATTACATATAGTAGTTTGTGTGAACGATGAAAACAAAGTACGTACTAAATTAAAAAGCATTCATCACAGTTAGCAATGTAAATAGCAACAAAAACAAACAATAAAAAAAACGGTTTCAATTAAAAAGCATTCATCACAGTTAGCAATGTAAATAGCAACAAAAACAAACAATAAAAAAAAACGGTTTCGAACTGTACCTTGCTTTAATTAACTGATAAACAGCGGTTGGTAACAGGAACTAATCCATTTGTGGTGTAAAAAGGGTAATCCAATAAAAATGGCACAGACACACAGAAAGAAAAAAAACGTACACTGCACTATCACTTTCCTTCCGACTCGGCGCGGTCGCGGGAAAACAGGAAAAACGCGTCGGAATCGATGATTGCGGCGTTTCGGTTTTACGTCCGGCCTGTACGTATGTACGTATGTGTGTGTGTGAACAAAAGACGAAACGTACGCGCACGTAGCAAAATCGACCTTAATGCCGCCTAACCTAGCAGGCGCGTACACACACACATAGGGCGAAAACGTTCAGGTTTTCAGCGCGATCGGAGGCTTTTCCATGGTCACCCGCGGTGAAATTGTTTATGTATATAAAAATTTGGTGGTTGCAAAAAATGTTTGTTGGTAAACGTGTGCGCGCCGCTCTGTTACCGCTCGGCACGGTTCCAAACGACAGACTGCGTTTCTCATGACTCCGCTGCGAGCGAGAGAAGTATATAAGGGGGACTATGTACACCGGGCCCCCTTATTTACTCCGGTATGTACATAGAGCCGTTCCACCGGCGGCCTTTTACTCCGGCATAAGCCTCTCTCGTTCGCATTATAATTGTCTACACTGTAAAAATGCGAGCGTCTACGTTTATACTCTGTTATGGAAAACGCGGCCTTTTTCAGGAGTGCAAACCTTGAAAATAATTGCTGATACAAATCTAACTATATAAATCTAACAAATTATTTTCATAACTCCGAACTAAATAGCTAATCAGTGATTCTAACTAACTTTTAATAGATAAAGCGGTATGCACACTTAATAAACTATAAGTTAGTTACCATATCTTATATATTTATCTTTAAACATGCCAATTTTGACATTCATATCTTTACTTGTAGCTGAAATATCACAATTTTATCTTCTAAAGTTAGAAATGTAATTGGTAAAACAATTCGAATACTTGCATGTGAATATATTTAGCAATTAGAACGCTACAAATGTCATATCTTCAGGAAATTATAAACATATATTTATCTTTAGACATACTAATGCTGACATTTATATCTTAATTTGTAGCTGAAATATCACATTTTTTTCTTATGATGTTGGAAATGTAATTGGTTAAACAATTTGCATATTTACATGCCGATATCTTTTGCAATTAGAACACTACAAATGTCATATCTTTAAGAAATTATAAACACATATTTATCTTTAAACATACCAATTTTGACATTCATATCTTTACTTGTAGCTGAAATATCACAATTGTATCTTCTAACGTTAGAAATGTAATTGGTAAAATAATTAGAATACATGCATGTGAATATCTTTCGCAATTAGAACACTACAAATATCATATCTTTAAGAAATTATAAGCACATATTTATCTTTAAACTTACCAATTTTGACATTCATATCTTTACTTGTAGCTGAAATATCACAATTGTATCTTCTAACGTTAGAAATGTAATTGGTAAAATAATTAGAATACATGCATGTGAATATCTTTCGCAATTAGAACACTACAAATGTCATATCTTTAGGAAATTATAAACATATATTGATCTTTAAAAACACTAATGGTGACATTTATATTTTAATTTGTAGCTGAAATATCACAATTTTATCTTATGGCATTAGAAACGTAATTGTTTAAACAATTTGCATATTTGCATACCGATATCTTTTGAAATTAGAACACTACAAATGTCATATCTTCAAGAAATTATTAACACATATTTATCTTTAAACATGCCAATTTTGACAAGCATATCTTTACTTGTAGCTGAAATATCACAATTTTATCTTCTAACGTTAGAAATGTAATTGGTAAAACAATTCGAATACTTGCATGTGAATATATTTCGCAATTAGAACGCTACAAATGTCATATCTTCAGGGAATTATAAACATATATTTATCTTTAAAAACACTAATGTTGACATTTATATCTTAACTTGTAGCTGAAATATCACAATTTTATCTTATGCCAATAGAAATGTAATTGTTTAAACAATTTGCATATTTGCATGCCGATATATTATGAAATTAGAACACTACAAATGTCATATCTACAAAAAATTGTAAACACATATTTATCTTTAAACATACCAATTTTGACATGTATATCTTTACTTGTAGCTGAAATATCACAATTTTATCTTATAATGTTAGAAATGTAATTGGTAAAACAATTCGAATACTTGCATGTGAATATCTTTCGCAATTAGTACGCTACAAATGTCATATCTTCAGGGAATTATAAACATATATTTAACTTTAAAAATACCAATGTTGATATTTATATCTTAATTTGTAGCTGAAATATCACAATTTTTTCTTATGACGTTAGAAATGTAATTGGTTAAACAATTTGCATATTTACATGCCGAAATATTTTGCAATTAGAACACTACAAATGTCGTATCTTCAAGAAATTATAAACACATACTTATCTTGAAACATACCAATTTTGACATGTATATCTTTACTTGTAGCTGAAATATCACAATTTTATCTTATAATGTTAGAAATGTAATTGGTAAAACAATTCGAATACCTGCATATGAATATCTTTCGCAATTAGAACGCTATAAATTTCATATCTTCAGGGAATTATAAATATATATTTATCTTTAAAAATACTAATGTTGACAGTTATATCTTAATTTGTAGCTGAAATATCACAATTTTATCTTATGACATTAGAAATGTAATTGGTTAAACAATTTTCATATTTACATGCCGATATCTTTTGCAATTAGAACACTACAAATGTTATATCTTTAAGAAATTATAAACACGTATTAGTCTTTAAACATACCAATTTTAACATTCATATCTTTACTTGTAGCTGAAATATCATAATTTTATCTTCTAACGTTAGAAATGTAATTGGTAAAACAATTTGAATACCTGCATATGAATATCTTTCGCAATTAGAACGCTATAAATTTCATATCTTCAGGGAATTATAAATATATATTTATCTTTAAAAATACTAATGTTGACATTTATATCTTAATTTGTAGCTGAAATATCACAATTTTATCTTATGACGTTAGAAATTTAATTGGTTAAACAATTTGCATATTTACATGCCGATATCTTTTGAAATTAGAACACTACAAATGTCATATCTTCAAGAAATTATAAACACATATTTATCTTTAAACATACCAATTTTAACATTCATATCTTTACTTGTAGCTGAAATATCATAATTTTATCTTCTAACGTTAGAAATGTAATTGGTAAAACAATTCGAATACTTGCATGTAAATATCTTTCGCAATTAGAACGTTACAAATGTCATATCTTCAGGAAATTATAAACATATATTTTTCTTTAAAAATACCAATGTTGACATTTATATCTTAACTTGTAGCTGAAATAACACAATTTTATCTTATGATATTAGAAATGTAATTGGTTAAACAATTTGCTCATTTACATGGCGATATATTTTGCAATTAGAACACTACAAATGTCATATCTTCAAGAAATTATAAACACATATATATCTTTAAACATACCAATTTTGACAATCATATCTTTACTTGTAGCTGAAATATCACAATTTTATCTTCAAACGTTAGAAATGTAATTGGTAAAACAATTTGAATACTTGCATGTGAATATCTTTCGCAATTAGAACGCTACAAATGTCATATCTTCAGGAAATTATAAACATATATTTATCTTTAAAAATACCAATGTTGACATTTATAGCTTAATTTGTAACTGAAATATCACAATTTTATCTAATGACGTTAGAAATGTAATTGGTTAAACAATTTGCATATTTACATGCCGATATCTTTTGCAATTAGAACAGTACAAATATCATATCTTTAAGAAATTATAAACACGTATTAGTCTTTAAACATACCAATTTTGACATTCAAATCTTTATTTGTAGCTGAAATATCACAATTTTGTCTTCTAATGTTAGAAATGTAATTAGTAAAACAATTCGAATACTAGCATGTGAATATCTTTCGCAATTAGAACGGTATAAATGTCATATCTTCAGGGAATTATAAACATATATTTATCTTTAAAAATACTAATGTTAACAGTTATATCTTAATTTGTAGCTGAAATATCACAATTTTATCTTATGGCATTAGAAACGGAATTGTTTAAACAATTTGCATATTTACAGGCCGATATATTTTGCAATTAGTACACTACAAATGTCATATCTTCAAGAAATTATAAACACATATTTATCTTTAAACATACTAATTTTGACATTCATATCTTTACTTGTAGCTGAAAGATTACACTTTTATCTTCTAACGTTAGAAATGTAATTGCTAAAACAATTCGAATACTTGCATGTGAATATCTTTCGCAATTAGAACGCTATACATGTCATATCTTCAGGAAATTATAAACATATATTTATCTTTAAAAATACCAGTGTTGACATTTATATCTTAACTTGTAGCTTAAATATCATAATTTTATCTTATGACGTTAGAAATGTATTTGGTTAAATAATTTGCATATTTACATGCCGATATATTATGCAATTAGAACACTACAAATGTCATATCTTCAAAAAATTATAAGCACATATTTATCTTTAAACATACCAATTTTGACATGTATATCTTTACTTGTAGCTGAAATATCACAACTTTATCTTCTAACGTTAGAAATGTAATTGGTAAAACAATTCGAATACTTGCATGTGAATATCTTTCGCAATTAGAACGTTATAAATGTCATATCTTTTGGAAATTAGAAACATATATTTATGTTTAAAAATACCAATGTTGACATTTATATCTTAACTTGTAGCTGAAATATCACTATTTTATCTTATGACGTTAGAAATGTATTTGGTTAAACAATTTGCATATTTACATACCGATATCTTTTGCAATTAGAGCACTACAAATGTTATATCTTCAAGAAATTATAAACACATATTTATCTTTAAACATACCAATTTTGACATTCATATCTTTACTTGTAGCTGAAATATCACAATTTTATCTTCTAACGTTATAAATGTAATTGGTAAAACAATTTGAATACCTCCATATGAATATCTTTCGCAATTAGAACGCTATAAATCTTCAGGGAATTATAAATATATATTTATCTTTAAAAATACCAATGTTGACATTTATATCTTAATTTGTAGCTGAAATATCACAATTTTATCTTATGACGTTAGAAATGTAATTGGTAAAACAATTCGAATACTTGCATGTGAATATCTTTCGCAATTCAAACGCTACAAATGTCATATCTTCAGGGAATTATAAACTTATATTTATCTTTAAAAATACTAATGTTGACATTTATATCTTAAGTTGTAGCTGAAATATCACAATTGTATCTTATGACGTTAGAAATGTAATTGATTAAACAATTTGCATATTTACATGCCGATATCTTTTGCAATTAGAACACTACAAATGTCGTATCTTCAAGAAATTTTAAACACATATTTATCTTTAAACATACCAATTTTGACATGTATATCTTGACTTGTAGCTGTAATATCACAATTTTATCATTTAACGTTAGAAATGTAAATGGTAAAACAATTCGAATACTTGCATGTGAATATCTTTCGCAATTAGAACGCTATAAATCTTCAGGGAATTATAAATATATATTTATCTTTAAAAATACCAATGTTGACATTTATATCTTAATTTGTAGCTGAAATATCACAATTTTATCTTATGACGTTAGAAATGTAATTGGTAAAACAATTCGAATACTTGCATGTGAATATCTTTCGCAATTCAAACGCTACAAATGTCATATCTTCAGGGAATTATAAACTTATATTTATCTTTAAAAATACTAATGTTGACATTTATATCTTAAGTTGTAGCTGAAATATCACAATTGTATCTTATGACGTTAGAAATGTAATTGATTAAACAATTTGCATATTTACATGCCGATATCTTTTGCAATTAGAACACTACAAATGTCGTATCTTCAAGAAATTTTAAACACATATTTATCTTTAAACATACCAATTTTGACATGTATATCTTGACTTGTAGCTGTAATATCACAATTTTATCATTTAACGTTAGAAATGTAAATGGTAAAACAATTCGAATACTTGCATGTGAATATCTTTCGCAATTAGAACGCTATAAATCTTCAGGGAATTATAAATATATATTTATCTTTAAAAATACCAATGTTGACATTTATATCTTAATTTGTAGCTGAAATATCACAATTTTATCTTATGACGTTAGAAATGTAATTGGTAAAACAATTCGAATACTTGCATGTGAATATCTTTCGCAATTCAAACGCTACAAATGTCATATCTTCAGGGAATTATAAACTTATATTTATCTTTAAAAATACTAATGTTGACATTTATATCTTAAGTTGTAGCTGAAATATCACAATTGTATCTTATGACGTTAGAAATGTAATTGATTAAACAATTTGCATATTTACATGCCGATATCTTTTGCAATTAGAACACTACAAATGTCGTATCTTCAAGAAATTTTAAACACATATTTATCTTTAAACATACCAATTTTGACATGTATATCTTGACTTGTAGCTGTAATATCACAATTTTATCATTTAACGTTAGAAATGTAAATGGTAAAACAATTCGAATACTTGCATGTGAATATCTTTCGCAATTAGAACGCTATTAATGTCATATCTTCAGGGAATTATAAACATATATTTATCTTTAAAAATACCAGTGTTGACATTTATATCTTAACTTGTAGCTTAAATATCATAATTTTATCTTATGACGTTAGAAATGTATTTGGTTAAATAATTTGCATATTTACATGCCGATATATTATGCAATTAGAACACTACAAATGTCATATCTTCAAAAAATTATAAGCACATATTTATCTTTAAACATACCAATTTTGACATGTATATCTTTACTTGTAGCTGAAATATCACAACTTTATCTTCTAACGTTAGAAATGTAATTGGTAAAACAATTCGAATACTTGCATGTGAATATCTTTCGCAATTAGAACGTTATAAATGTCATATCTTTTGGAAATTAGAAACATATATTTATGTTTAAAAATACCAATGTTGACATTTATATCTTAACTTGTAGCTGAAATATCACTATTTTATCTTATGACGTTAGAAATGTATTTGGTTAAACAATTTGCATATTTACATACCGATATCTTTTGCAATTAGAGCACTACAAATGTTATATCTTCAAGAAATTATAAACACATATTTATCTTTAAACATACCAATTTTGACATTCATATCTTTACTTGTAGCTGAAATATCACAATTTTATCTTCTAACGTTATAAATGTAATTGGTAAAACAATTTGAATACCTCCATATGAATATCTTTCGCAATTAGAACGCTATAAATCTTCAGGGAATTATAAATATATATTTATCTTTAAAAATACCAATGTTGACATTTATATCTTAATTTGTAGCTGAAATATCACAATTTTATCTTATGACGTTAGAAATGTAATTGGTAAAACAATTCGAATACTTGCATGTGAATATCTTTCGCAATTCAAACGCTACAAATGTCATATCTTCAGGGAATTATAAACTTATATTTATCTTTAAAAATACTAATGTTGACATTTATATCTTAAGTTGTAGCTGAAATATCACAATTGTATCTTATGACGTTAGAAATGTAATTGATTAAACAATTTGCATATTTACATGCCGATATCTTTTGCAATTAGAACACTACAAATGTCGTATCTTCAAGAAATTTTAAACACATATTTATCTTTAAACATACCAATTTTGACATGTATATCTTGACTTGTAGCTGTAATATCACAATTTTATCATTTAACGTTAGAAATGTAAATGGTAAAACAATTCGAATACTTGCATGTGAATATCTTTCGCAATTAGAACGCTATAAATCTTCAGGGAATTATAAATATATATTTATCTTTAAAAATACCAATGTTGACATTTATATCTTAATTTGTAGCTGAAATATCACAATTTTATCTTATGACGTTAGAAATGTAATTGGTAAAACAATTCGAATACTTGCATGTGAATATCTTTCGCAATTCAAACGCTACAAATGTCATATCTTCAGGGAATTATAAACTTATATTTATCTTTAAAAATACTAATGTTGACATTTATATCTTAAGTTGTAGCTGAAATATCACAATTGTATCTTATGACGTTAGAAATGTAATTGATTAAACAATTTGCATATTTACATGCCGATATCTTTTGCAATTAGAACACTACAAATGTCGTATCTTCAAGAAATTTTAAACACATATTTATCTTTAAACATACCAATTTTGACATGTATATCTTGACTTGTAGCTGTAATATCACAATTTTATCATTTAACGTTAGAAATGTAAATGGTAAAACAATTCGAATACTTGCATGTGAATATCTTTCGCAATTAGAACGCTATAAATCTTCAGGGAATTATAAATATATATTTATCTTTAAAAATACCAATGTTGACATTTATATCTTAATTTGTAGCTGAAATATCACAATTTTATCTTATGACGTTAGAAATGTAATTGGTAAAACAATTCGAATACTTGCATGTGAATATCTTTCGCAATTCAAACGCTACAAATGTCATATCTTCAGGGAATTATAAACTTATATTTATCTTTAAAAATACTAATGTTGACATTTATATCTTAAGTTGTAGCTGAAATATCACAATTGTATCTTATGACGTTAGAAATGTAATTGATTAAACAATTTGCATATTTACATGCCGATATCTTTTGCAATTAGAACACTACAAATGTCGTATCTTCAAGAAATTTTAAACACATATTTATCTTTAAACATACCAATTTTGACATGTATATCTTGACTTGTAGCTGTAATATCACAATTTTATCATTTAACGTTAGAAATGTAAATGGTAAAACAATTCGAATACTTGCATGTGAATATCTTTCGCAATTAGAACGCTATTAATGTCATATCTTCAGGGAATTATAAACATATATTTATCTTTAAAAACACTAATGTTGACATTCATATCTTAACTTGTAGCTGAAATATCACAATTTTATCTTATGACGTTAGAAATGTATTTGGTTAAACAATTTGCATATTTACATACCGATATCTTTTGCAATTAGCGCACTACAAATTTCATATCTTTAAGAAATTATAAACACATATTTATCTTTAAACATACTAATTTTGGCATGTATATCTTTACTTGTAGCTGAAATATCACAATTTTATTTTCTAGCGTTAGAAATGTAATTGGTAAAACAATTTGAATGCCTGCATGTAAATATCTTTCGCAATTAGAACGCTATAAAAGTCATAACTTCAGGAAGTTATAAACTTATATTTATCTTTAAAAATACCAATGTTGACATTTATATCTTAATTTGTAGCTGAAATATCACAATTTTATCTTATGACGTTAGAAATGTAATTGGTTAAACAATTTGCATATTTGCATGCTGATATATTTTGCAATTAGAGCACTACAAATGTCATATCTATAAGAAATTATAAACGCATATTTATCTTTAAACATACCAATTTTGACATTCATATCTTTATTTGTAGCTGAAATATCACAATTTCACTTCTAACGTTAGATATATAATTGGTAAAACAATTCGGATACTTGCATGTGAATATTTTTCGCAATTAGAACGCTATAAATGTCTTATCTTCAGGAAATTATAAATATATATTTATCTTTAAAAATACTAATGGTGACAGTTATATCTTAATTTGTAGCTGAAATATCACAATTTTATCTTATGATATTAGAAATGTAATTGTTTAAACTATTTGCATATTTACATGCCGATATCTTTTGAAATTAGAACACTACAAATGTCATATCTTTAAGAAATTATAAACACATATTTATCTTTAAACATACCAATTTGGCATGTATATCTTTACTTGTGGCTGAAATATCACAATTGTATCTTCTAACGTTAGAAATGTAATTGGTAAAACAATTTGAATACCTGAATGTGAATATCTTTCGCAATTAGAACGCTACAAATGTCATATCTTCAGGAAATTATAAACATATATTTATCTGTAAAAATACCAATGTTGACATTTATATCTTAATTTGTAGCTGAAATATTACAATTTTATCTTATGACGTTAGAAATGTAATTGGTTAAACAATTTGCATATTTACATGCCGATATCTTTTGCAATTAGAACACTATAAATGTTATGTCTTCAAGAAATTATAAACACATATTTATCTGTAAACATACCAATTTTGACATGTATATCTTTACTTGTAGCTGAAATATCACAATTTTATCTTATAACATTAGAAATGTAATTGGTTAAACAATTTGCATATTTACATGCCGATATATTTTGAAATTAGAACATTACAAATGTCATATCTTCAAGAAATTATAAACACATATTTATCTTTAAACATACCAATTTTGACATTTATATCATTACTTGTAGCTGAAATATCATAATTTTATCTTTTAACGTTAGAAAAGTAATTGGTAAAACAATTCGCATACTTGCATGTGATTATCTTTCGCAATTACAACGCTATAAATATCATATCTTCAGGAAATTATAAACATATATTTATCTTTAAAAATACCAATGTTGACATTAATATCTTAATTTGTAGCTGAAATATTACAATTTTATCTTATGACATTATAAATGTAATTGGTTAAACAATTTGCATATTTACACGCCGATATATTTTGTAATTAGAACACTACAAATGTCATATCTTATCCTAAGTTTGGCAAAAGTAGCATAACTCGAGTTGTTGTAACTACATGTACGATCAATGCATACAGTAACATGTATGTGTAATATTTCAAATGTATATACAAATGTTTTTTGCTGAATTTTTAAATTTATGCATTGATACAAATTTAAATTTTATCGCATTTTGCCCCGTATTCACCAACAAAAATGTGTAGACTTATTTACAAATTTTATATCTTTGTATCCATTGAAATAAATGTAACTTTCATGGCTCATAGAGGTAAGGCAGGATAAATCGAGTTGTGGTTGGTTATATAAATATACCTTTACATCACACTGTGGTAGAAAAGGCCAGCGGATATATATATATATATATATATATATATATATATATATATAAAATCAAGCACTTATATGAAAAATACATACAATAATACGTGTATTATTCTACAAATGTTTTAAAAACATTGTACAAAAAAAATCATCTAACCTCCCTAACAAAAGTAAAACTCTTTTTCATAATACTCGCTGTAGTATGGTATATAAGGCTGCAGCCCCGGCCAGTAAACGTTGTTATGGCTACACCGACTCAACATGTTTATCGTCTGCAAAACAACCGCAACGACGGGCATTCGATTTCATCGCACACGCCGAACCCTAGCCGCATTAATCGCCCAACGAATCGTTTTTATTATTTTTTCTCTTAAATGATTTTTTAATTACCTGCACACAATTAACACACATAATTCACCAACGTTCTATACATCTATCAATAGCTATTGAACCCATAAGTATTAGTTGTTATAGCAACAATAAATAAATTATCCAGGGAAGGTAGTTACTTTAGATTCACTCTATTGGAAACACTGAAAAATTAAAGAAAATGTGTCATCAAAGCTAAAATCACAAGCACTATTCAAGGTGACATTTATTTTGATCATTTCTGTCATCATGTCATTTTCAATTTATACATTCAATACCTTATGGGACCTATAAAGTTTATAGAATGTTGGTGAATACTGGCATAAGTCTTGGTCGTGGGGTGGCACAGATTTTCCCACCTTGCTGTATGTATGGTGCATCCATCGCGGTACACATACCGGCTCAAAATAGACAAGTCAAACAAATAAGCGCCTATCGGTTTTGGGAGGACGTCGTAAGGACGACTGTTGATATGCATATAGGGGCAACAATGTATGATCTATGTAGTTATAATTTTGTTTATTACATTGTTATGTAGTAATAACATAAATCTATATACAAAATCGACCAAAAATATTCACTGCGAAACAAATACTAAAGCAAAGCCTGCGAGTGATTTTTTTAAAGATTTTTGGATCAAGATTATTGCGAATCGTATCGATTTATGATTCATACGCTTGTATTCAAGAACAACATAAAGCATTATACACACTGAGATATGTTAATATGAAAGTCAAAGTTAAAAATATTGTTTGTATTGTATTCAAAAACGTTCCATAATTGTATCAATAGTTATTGAACCATGAAAAAGTATTAGTTGTTATAGCAATATTTAATACATTATCTAGCGAATGTAGTTACTTTAGATTATCTTTATTGAAAACACAAAGTAATTAAACAAAATGTGTCGTCGACGCTTGAATCACAACCGCTATAAATAAAAGTCATTATTATTATTATTATTATTATAATTATTATTCAAGCTGTTTGAGATTTGTTTGTCACAATAAAGTTTTCAATTTGTCCATTCACTAGCTTATGTGACCAATACAGTTTATGGGATGCTAATTGTCTATGTGAATTCAATCATGTCGCTATTTTGCATTAAAATAGATGTAGAATCAGAAAATTCCATAAAAATATTAAAAACTATAGCAGTTTAGTAGTTACAGCAATACAAACCTAACATAACATTTTTGACTAGATTCGTTAGCGGGATAATATTTATTTATGAAAATTATGTTTTTCCTGAACAGAATTTAATGACGTATTTATTTATATATATATATATATATATATATATATATATATATAAGCAATGCTTAGATATTGATACAGAAGACACAATAGTATTAAAAGAAGCCGTTGATTCCTAATTACTATCTTGAATAAAAGTACTAAACTGTGATGGATTTTTGATTAATTCTAGCTGCTTTTTATAGAAATATGTATATAGAATACAATTTTTCAAAGGCTAAGATGATATCTCTAATATCTTTCAAGATATGCACCTACAAAGTTGAACCTATATGAGATATATATGATTCCTAATTACTATCTTCAATAAAAGTAATCAATTGTGATAGATTTTTGATGAATTCTAGCTGTTTCTTATAGAAATATGTATATAGAATACTATTTATCAAAAGCCAATACGTTATCTCTAATATCTTACAAGATATGCACTTGCAGAGTTGAACCTATATGAGAAATATGATTACTCAATAATATCTTCAATAAAAGTAATAAACTGTCATAGATTTTTTATGAATTCTAGCTGTTTCTTATTGAAATATGTATATAGAATACAATTTTTCAAAGGTCATAATGTTATCTCTAATATCATACAAAATATGCTCCTACAAAGTTGAACCTATATGAGATATATGATTCCTAATTACTACCTTTAATAAAAGTGAAAAACTGCGATAGATTTTTGCTGAATTCTAGCTGTTTATTATAGAAATATGTACATAAAATACAATTTTTCAAAAGTCAATATGTTATCTCTAATATCTTACAAGATATGCATTTGCAAAGTTGAACATATATGAGATATATGATTCCTAATTACTATCTTGAATAAAAGTAATAAACTGTGATAGATTTAAGATGAATTCTAGCTTTTTCTTATAGATATATGAATCTAGAAAACAATTTTTCAAATGGCACGATGTTATCTCTAATATCTTACAAGATATGTACTTGCAGATTTGAACCTATATGAGAAATATGATTCCAAATCAATATCTTCAATAAAAGTGATAAACAGTGATAGATTTATGAAAAATTCTAGCTGTTTCTTACAGAAATAAGTATATAGAATACAATTTTTCAAAGGTCAATATGTTATCTCTTACAAGATATACACTTGCAGAGTTGACCTATATGAGAAATATGATTCTTAATTAATATCGTCAATAAAAGTAATAAACTGTAATAGACTTAAGATGAGTTCTAGCTGTTTCTTATAAAAATATGTATATAGAATACAATTTTTCAAAGGCTAAAATCTTATCTCTAATATTTTACAAAATATGCGCATGCAAAGTTGAATCTATATGAGAAATATTATTCCTAACTAATATCTTCAATTAAAATTATAAACTGTGATAGATTTAACATGAATTCTAGCTGTTTCTTATAGAAATATGTATATAGAATACATATTTTTAAATGCCAAGATGTTATCTCTAATATCTTACAAGATATGCACTTACAATGTTGAACCTATACGAGAAATATGATTCCTCTTTAATATCTTTTATAAATGTAATAAACTGTGATAGATTATTGATGAATTCTAGTTGTTTCTTATAGAAATATGTATATAGAATACAATTTTTCAAAGGCCAAGATGTTATCTCTAATATCTTACATGATATGCACTTGCAAAGTGTAACTTATTTGAGATATATAATTCCTAATTAATATCTTCAACTTCTTCTGTATTTCTATAAGAAACAGGTAGAGTTCATCAAAAATCTGTTCATATCTTGTAAGATATTAGAGATAACATCTTGACCTTTGAAAATTTGTATTTTATATACATATTTCTATAAGAAACGGCTAGAATTCATCAAAAATGTTTCACAGTTTATTACTTTTATTAAAGATATTAATTAGGAATCATATATCTCATATGGATTCAAATTTGTAAGTGCATATCTTGTAAGATATTCGAGATAACATCTTGGAATTTGAAAAATTGTATTCTACATACATATTTCGATTAGAAACAGCTAGAATTTATCTTAAATCTATCACAGTTTATTAATTTTATAGAAAATATTTATTAGGAATCATATTTTTCATATAGATTCAACTTTGCATGCGAATATTTTGTAAGATATTAGAGATACAATTTTTGCGTTTGAAGAATTGTATTCTGTATACATATTTCTATAAGAAACAGCTAGAATTCATCAAAAATCTATCACAGTTTATTACTTTTATACAAGATATTAAGTAGGAATCATATTTCTCATATAGATTCAAATTTGCAAGTGCATATCTTGTAAGATATTAGAGATAACATCTTGGCCTTTGAAAAATTGCATTCTATATACATATTTCTATTAGAAACAGCTAGAATTCATCTTAACTCTATCACAGTTTATTAATTTTATAGAAAATATTAATTAGGAATCATATTTTTCATATAGATTCAACTTTGCATGCGAATATTTTGTAAGATATTAGAGATACAATTTTTGCGTTTGAAGAATTGTATTCTATATACATATTTCTATAAGAAACAGCTAGAATTCATCAAACATCTATCACAGTTTATTACTTTTATACAAGATATTAAGTAGGAATCATATTTCTCATATAGATTCAAATTTGCAAGTGCATATCTTGTAAGTTATTAGAGATACCATCTTGGCCTTTGAAAAATTGCATTCTATATACATATTTCTATTAGAAACAGCTAGAATTCATCTTAAATCTATCACAGTTTATTAATTTTATAGAAGATATTAATTAGGAATCATATTTTTATATAGATTCAACTTTTCATGTGAATATTTTGTAAGATATTAGAGATACAATTTTTGCGTTTGAAGAATTGTATTCTATATACATATTTCTATAAGAAACAGCTAGAATTCATCAAAAATCTATCACAGTTTATTACTTTTATACAAGATATTAAGTAGGAATCATATTTCTTATATACATTCAAATTTGCAAGTGCATATCTTGTAAGATATTAAAGATGACATCTTGGCCTTTGAAGAATTGCATTCTATATACATATTTCTATTAGAAACAGTTAGAATTCATCTTAACTCTATCACAGTTTATTAATTTTATAGAAAATATTAATTAGGAATCATATTTTTCATATAGATTCAACTTTGCATGTGAATATTTTGTAAGATATTAGAGATACAATTTTTGCGTTTGAAGAATTGTATTCTTTATACATATTTCTATAAGAAACAGCTAGAATTCATCAAAAATCTATCACATGTTATTTCTTTTATTGAAGATATTAATGAGGAATCATATTTCTCATATAGATTCAACTTTGCATGCGAATATTTTGTAAGATATTAGAGATAACATTTTAACGTTTGCAAAATTGCATTTTATATACTTATTTCTATAAGAAACAGCTAGAATTCATCTTAAATATCACAGTTTATTACTTTTATAGAAGATATTAACTAGGAATAATATTTCTCATATAACTTATAGTTAAACATGTTATTATTTCATCTGAGGAATTATAATTGTACAAAGAAATAAATAATAATAATAAAACAGACAGCGATATTAGCGGCATGTAACGTATTTAGAAAAGTACTAAACATCGCTAAGAGAAATAATCGCCACCTACTCTAGAGTAAGTAAATTTTCCAGATTAAAATAATTTGTGAGGGCGAAATTCGAAATCATAATAATAATGATATTCTAAATGTATCTTAAAATTCAGCACTTTCGGGTTAACATTGCACGCTTTGTCTCTCCGAACTTTTTTTAGTAAGCCGCTTATTTAATATTCTCCGGTATTCGGTGGAGCGGACGCCACCCGCCCCCGACCACCAGAGCCCGGTAATACGTGACTGTCTCTACGCTCGCGGGTCTAAGTTATTTATCTTCCGGCCTATCGATTTTGTTGGGGCTTCGCGTTGCTCCTCTCTATCTCTCTCTACTTTGTGTTTGACTTTGTGTGGATTTAACCCTCTTAACCAGAAATAAACGCCCTCGTAATATTCCTCCTTATCGCCGCTATGTTTACATCCGCGCAAAGGCCATCCACTTAAAGAATATAACAGATACGTTATCGCCCGCTTGGGGTATTTGTTTTAACGGGCGTAGTGATGATTGATTGGTGGACAAATTGAGATTAGAATTAAAGATGAGCTTGTATATTTAATAAAATTAATTAATATTGTATATAATAAAAGAATAAAATTCTAAATAGCTCTAATACGTGTGCAACCTGAAGTAACAAAACCTAACATTCATACATATACAGGATGTTATGCAATTCAAGGGCAATCACGTAACTGGTGGTAGAGGTGAGTTAATCTAGAAAGGATTCGGTTTTTGTATTTGTAAATTTGTCTTCGTTTGGTAATTGGAGGACTTTTATCTAGACCAATCTGAGTGCGCTTCACATTTTGTATACACAAAAGTAATTACATTGCTATGATAAAAATCTGACACTGGCTGTATATAAATTACTTTACTCCAACTATTAAAATATTGCTAAGAAATCAATTGTGGTTGTCTTCTCTATTGACATTCGTGGAGAAACATGGACAACATTAATTAAAAAGTAGATTATATTAAATATTTAATTACAATTACAATACAGTCGTATTTCTAGACATTTATATCCCTGATATGGGAGTTACAAATTGTAATAAAAATAGTAACTACTATATCCCTAGGCGATTTCGTTTAGCATGGTTTATCATTGCTAGTCGCCCTCGTGGCGTGCAGTATCGCGCATGTCATGTCTGGGCCGAGGTAGATTATGCGCATCGGAAGCGGCAAATAGAACAAGAAACAATAAGCCCGTACTAGCCCAGAGTGATAAACGAAAGGCACTCCTGATACAGCAACAAGTCGGTTATAACAACATAAATCATCCCTCTCCGGCTCATTTAAATGCGGATCCACCTGCGTCTGCAGCAGAAGGGTGTGGTATATCGTGGAAACCCAAACGCACTAATTGCCACGTCCTTTCTCTTCCCGGGCTCGCATTTTTTTTCGTCCTGGCGCGCGGTGTTAACTGTAATTCCGAGGCATTCAAGCGGACCGGAACATGTGCGTCTCAAATAACATTTAAAAAAAAAGAGTGGCAGCATAAGAATTTAAGCCCATGTAAAAGTGCGGTTGTATATAACAGCGCCAGGCAAGCAGCTGTTCTCTGCTCGATAGCACTGCGGCGTCTCTCTTTCGCTTTTGCTGTTTAGGGGCCTCTCTTTTCGCGCGTCGACCTTATATACTCGCCCCTATCTGCAGCGCACAGGGCCCCCGACATGACGGGCCGTATTCAATTAGCCCCCGCGATTTCGATCGCACGGCTTCGCACTTGCAGAGGTTTCTTTTGCCACGCAATAGCCAACTAATTACTACAAGTATTAACAATTTATTTATTTAATTTATCTATTTTGTTGTAGTAAACATAAAATATTAACGAAACGTTATTAGAAAATGATTACCATGAAACTGTATTGTGTGTCCTTTAGTAGGATTTGTACGGATTTTCAAGAATTACAATCAATAATCATTTTCCTTTCATTATTAATTTCAAAATAATGCATAGCTTGTTTAGTTTGCATTACAAATAAGGTAACATCGATGAAAAAATCGAGAATATTTGATAACATGAAGGTTCAAGCGTATTCGGATTTTGAGCTATTCCAATAATACACAAAAATTCTCACCTATCGGCTTTAAAATGATATATAATTTGTTTATTTTGTTTCGAAATAACAGCAGTGTCACGTACGAATTAATTTTTTTATTTTTTTGGATTTTAAATTATTCTAATATCAATCCACATCCAAATTCTACCCACAAATTCCCCGCATAACGACTAAATACCCTAATAATTGCACAAAAGTAAGGGAGGCCCTCAGTCTCCGACAGCTCAGAAACCTCTGACTGCTATTGCGGTCAGACAAGGTCTCGAGCTGAGAGTGTGAAGAATCACCAGATCACCAAATCTGTACAAGAAGACAAAAGCTGATCTTACAACGTACGAATTCCACTATCGGATCATACACTAACCGAACTTAGTAGCTGGTAGATGGTAGCGTGGGAATAATCATACACAAGAAACGTATACCAAACCTAATTAAAATTGAAACTACACTGAGAAAGCTTAATCAGAGGCGAACACTTTATTTAGAGCCGAACCAAAATGTTCGGTAGTAAAGGTTGTTTCATTTTGAGGTATAGAACTTTGAATGTCAATAAAACACACAGAAATAATTTTAATGACCACGAATGTAATTTTTTTTGATAAATAATTTTTTGCCATTAATGTTTAAATATGATTTCGGACATGTAACCGCCGTGGCTTGCATGTAGATGGCGTAATCTGGAAGTTCAATTTGCGATCGCTCTTCTGATCGTATTCCGGCAATAACGCTTCTAATGTTGGCTTCCAAGTGTTCAATAGTCTCTGGCTTATAAGCGCAGACAAGTGACTTCACATACCCCCCAAAAAAAATAGTCCAGCGGTGTTAAATCACACGAACGCAGTGGCCAGTTCACAGGTCTATTTCTCGATATTAATCGATATTATCGAATATAAGTCGCACCAAGACGATAAATATTGAATGTTATTCCAGCTCAATAGAATAGTGGTTTAAGCGAAACGCTGTCGTGGACAAAAATTCGCGAATCACCTTTCATACTTATTCAGGTTTAGTTAGTTTATTTAATATAATTAAACTAATGTGGAAAAAATTGAAGGATGTATTTTGTATTAAAAAATAGTGATTGGGACGTATGTGTGAGAAGTATTAAAAAGTAGTATTATGTACGATACTGAAATATGAGCTGATTTCAGCATCGTACATAAAATATGCATCCCAATCACTATTTTTATACAAAATGCATGTTTACTTGTAGTTGTCTTTTGATAAAATAAATGTTTCACGTCTTGATAGTTTCCTTCATTTCCCTTTCACTCGTGGCGAGTGCTACCAGATCATCCGCATAAGCTAGAGGGATAGAGAGCCTCTATCTTTACCCGCTAGTTAAAGTTCTAGTTAAAAATAGAGGCTCTCTATTTCGATTTAATTTGATTATGTGTATATTTCGATTTAATTTGATTAAAATGTAAATACATAGGAAAATCATACAGAAAATACAATTATGATATAGAAGACAACTCACAATTTTACTAGATTTACTCTAGATATTCGGGATTTTATGTAGTTACATAAAATCCCGAATATGTAGAGTAAATCTAGTAAAATTGTGTTTTCTACATTGTATTGACTTGTGGAAACTGTAACAGTGATAACACCAATAAACGATTATGATTATGATTATGATTTATGATAATTGTATTTTCTGTATGATTTTCTTATGTATTTATATTTTAATCAAATTAAATAGATTTATACACACGGGATTCATATTGCTATCGATTTTAAATGCAGTAATAGTTGGACGTATTTAAGTTAATCATATTGAAAGGATGGTTTTACTTGTAGCAGCCGGATCCGATCCATTTTTTTAGTTTGTTTTCTATTAAGATTGATGATTTTATCGCCCCGTCGCGGCTCACACAAGGGGGAGACTCGTTTCCAGGTCTGGCCCCTTCAGTACGCTGCCTCCCTATGTGGAATAGAAATTATGCCGGAACAGCAAGTGCATTACAATAACCCCATTTGCACACAAACAAGAAATTTTACGGTCTTGCTGCAAGTTTTACACGAATATATTAAGTTGAACACATATTTTATAGTTAGCCTTTAGAGTGGCAACTGTAAATTCAGTGTGCTCGGTTAGAAAAACTATTCAATCGAAGTTTAATTAGGCTTTATATTTATAGTAACATTTGTTTTCTTAAGTAACTCAGACTTTATATAAAAAAACTTCTATCTTTATAAGGTAACATATATAAAAAAATAGGGCTATGCTTTTCCGCCGCTCAAGTGAGAAACTCAGAGATATTTACACACCCGGTATTTACCTTAACTTCACAGAAAACCTGTGAAAAACTGTAAAAGGTGATTCGAGAACATTCGCCCTGATGGGGTTCGAACTCAGGTTCCCCAATCATCAGTACGAGTCGAACGACGGCTCTAACCACTCGTAAAGTGGGTAAAGGCATAGGCTTAAATAAAATTAAGTTTTAGTTCTTAATTATCAAGCTGAAGCACTGCATAACATCTTATTTTACTGTGCTGTGCACACAAGCAATCGCTTACGTTGTCGACGACTGCTATCAGCCGGTTATCGCAGCCGATTGAATTTGCAATGGAACAAAGAACTCATGAATCACGATCCCACCACGCCCGATAGGAGCAGATTACAGCCACATGCTCTTATCGGGAGTGTGGCGTGCAACAGCAACAGTGATTTGTATGGTTAATATATTTACCCACACAAAGTAATAATAACAAAATCAATTTAAAAAAATACACTTCTCGCCAATATTTCGCGTCTCAAATAGACGCTTCCTCAGGACTTAGCTAAATTTAAGCTAAAAAATAGAGTGCTAAAATGACCTCTGTTTTCTAATCTGTCCACTATACATTTAGAGCAAAATACTAAATATTCTGCTCTATTTTTTAGCTTAAATTTAGCTAAGCCCTGAGGAAGCGTCTATTTGAGACGCGAAATATTGGCGAGAAGTGTATTTTTTTTTAATTGATTTTGTTATTATTACTTATATATATATATATATATATATATATATATATATATATAGGTTCAAATTTGTACGTGCATACATAAAGATATGATATTGGAGATAACATCTAAGCCATTGAAAAATTGTATTCTATATACATATTTCTAACAGCTAGAATTCATAAAAAATCTATCACAGTTTATTACTTTTATTGAAGATAGTAATTAGGAATCATATATCTCAGATAGATTCAACTTTGTAGGTGCATATCTTGTAAGATATTATAGATAACCAGGAGGGTAGAGAATGGATCCAATGGGTGAGAAAGTCGGGGTGGGATGTATTGAATGGCTGCTGCGAAGGGGACTAGGAAGGGAAGAAGACGTTCTGTGGACACGGAGGAGGTTCGGTTTTGGACTATGTGGTGCGCAAAGGTATCGGAAGGGAGGAGTTGGAGTGCTTCAAGGTGGAAAATGTGGGGGGGTCGGACCATGTGCCGGTGGAAGTGGTCTTGAGAAGGACAAAAGGTTTGAAGAGGGAGGAGAAAAAGGAACAGCAAGGGGTTGGATGGAGCAAAGTAGAAATTGCGGTGTATGAGAAAAACCTAATAGGCGTGAAGTGGGAGGAGGTGCAGTCGATGTTACAGTTGGAGAGAGTGATGGCGGCTGCGTTGGTGGTGAGGAAGAAGAGTGGACGCCAGAGGGAATGTTGGTTCGACGAGGAGTGTAAGATAAAGAAGACGAGGTGGCGGAGGGAAATGGCGAATTGGAGGTACGGCAGATGTGCAGTCGAAAGGGTTAATCAGGCGAAAAGAGAGTTCGAGAATACGTGCGAGAGGAAAAAAAATATAGGAGTTACAGAAAGTGGAAAAGAGGTTGAGGGAGTGTGTAGTGGAGAAACGGATGTGGAAGATTTTAAAGGGAGGTGAATCAGGGTAAAGTGAACATAGAGCTAGCAGAATGGGAGAGGAGTTGTAAACAGAATGCGGGCTCTGAGGTGGAGCTGGGCAGTTCGAGTGCGAGACAGATGGTACGAAGGGAGGTGTTTTCGCGGAAAAAGGTGGAAGTGGCCCTGGCACAGTTACAACTAGGAAAGGCAGCGGGGGAAGATGGGCTGAAGGCAGAGGCTTTCAAAAAGTTACCGGAGGAAGGAAGGGAGAAGGTGCGGCAGAGTATTAAGAAGGTGTGGAGTGGAGAGGAGGAAGTGCCGGAAAAGTGGCGTGTGGGGGTGGTGGTCCCGGTGCACAAAGGAGGAGAGGCCTCGGACGTAAAAAACTATAGGGGGATCACCATTATGAGTGCCGGTTATAAATTGATGATGACTATGGTGAAAAATAGAATGGATAGAGAAGTAGAACAAAAAGGACTGCTGCCGGAATGCCAGGGTGGGTTAAGAAGGGGAAGAGGGACGAGGGAGCAGATTTTCACGCTGGCGAGAATGGTGGAGGAAGCGCTGGAATGCAAAGGGAGAGTGTATGCGGTGTTTGTGGATTTAAAAGCTGCGTATGACTCAGTTCCTAGGGGAAAACTGGTGGAATGTATGGATAGATTGGGTATGGAAGAGGAAGGAGTGGAGTGGGTGAGAAGGATGTATAAAGAGTCATGGAGGAAAGCAAGAGTGAATGGAGAAATATCTGAGAAATTTAGGGTGAATGAGGGAGTACGGCAGGGGTGCCCGCTGAGCCCCCTCCTGTTTAATATGTACACGAGCGAGTTGGAAGAGGTGCTGAGGAGAGGACAGGCAGGAGGGGTCGTGGTGGGTAGATCCAAAGTGTGGATGTTGGCGTATGCAGATGACGTAGTGCTGGTGGCCAAGAGAGTGGAAGAGATGCAAGAGATGTTGGATAGAATGGGTAGATACCTGGATAAGAGGGCGCTAGTGGTGAATGTGGAAAAGACCAAATGGATGTTGTTTAGGAATAGGGGCAGAAGGGGTAAGGACGAAGGGCTAATATGGAAGGAAAGGCTGATTGAGAGAGTGAATGGCTTTAAATATTTGGGCTTTTGGTTTGACTGTGGAGGAGGGCTTAGGATGCATGTGGAGTATATGCAGGCGAAAGCAAGAATGGCTTGGAGGATTGCGTGCAGAAAATAGGGGTGTTTATGGGGTGGTAACCTAGTAATGGCATGCACGATATGGGATGCGTGTGTAAAACCTATATTGTTGTATGGAGTGAAAGTGTGGGGATTGCGTGAATGGAATAGAAAGGGAGCAAGGTTGGTTTCTGAAGAATCTGCTAGGGCTCTAAAGGTCGACACCGAGGGTAGTCCTGTTGCAGGAGACAAATCGTATGAGTATGTGGTGGGAGTCGTGTGTGAGGGTTGTGAAGTTTGAGGAAAAATTGCAAGATTTGGGCGAGGAAAGACTGGTACGGGAGGTATGTATGAGGTGTAAGAGTAGAACAGAGAGTAGATGGAGGAAGGACAGAGAAAGGATGTATGAAAGAGTGGGTATGTCTGAGGTGTGGGTAGAGGAGAAGCTGAGAGAAAGGGGTAGCCTAGGAACTGAGATAAGGGAGAGATTGAGGGATATTGAGTGGCAAGAAAGGCAAGTGAGAATGGCTGAGAGCTCATACAACCCTGGCTACGTAGAGTGGCAAGTGCAGGGGAAACTCCCGAGGTACTTAGCCAGGGGAGAGTGGAGCAGAGAGGACAAAGTATGCATCGCAAGAGCGAGATGTGGTTCAGAAGAGCGAGGAAGAAAAGTGTGGATGGGGCTGGGGTATACCGCGTGTGCGCTGTGTAGGAAGGGGAGTGACACGTGGTGGCACCTTAGCAAAGAATGTGAGGGAGTGAAAGAAGAGTGGGTTGGAGAGTGCAGAAAGCTGAACGAATGGTTAGGAGAGGATGGGAAAGACGTGAAAATCTGCAGGAGGCTGACGTGGGAAAGGAAATTGGCGAGGGCAGAGGGGGTTTATTTTAATGGATAGAAAAATGTATTTTATGTTTTTTTCTTTTTTTTGTGTGTCTTTTTTGATTTCTTTCTGTGAAAGTACGGTTTGGGAATGTGTGTAAAAGGGAAGGGTTGGGCTGATATCCCAAATAAAGGTCTTTTTTTTTTAGATAACATCTTGTTTTTGAAAAATTGTATTTTATATACATATTTGTATAAGAAACAGCTAGAATTCATCAAAAATCTATCACGGTTTATTATTTTTATTGAAGATGGTAATTAGGAATCATATATCTCATATAGGTTCAACTTTGTAGGTGCATATCTTGTAAGATATTAGAGATAACATCTTGGTTTTTAAATAATTGTATTCTATATACATATTTCTATAAGAAACAGCTAGAATTCATCAAAAATCTATGACAGTTTATTACTTTTATTGGAGATATTAATTAGGAATCATATTTATCATATAGGTTCAATTCTGCAAGTGCATATCTTGTAAGAGATAACATCTTAGCCTTTGAAAAATTGTATTCTATATACATAGGTATTTCTATAAAAAACAGCTAAATCTAAAATCTATCAGTTTATTACCTTTATTGAAGATATTAATTAGGAATCATATTTCTCATATGGGTTCAAATTAGTAAGCGCATATTTTGTAAGATTTTAGAAATGACAACTCCGCAAGTGAATATGAAAAACCCCGAGGTTTTTTGAAGTTGTCAATTTTTTTAAGTTAAACTTTGCGCCCAATTGTGTAAAAGGTTTGTAAATATTTATGTTTTCTTTACGATTTATCTCCTGTTACCTCCAGTGGATAATGCATATTATGCATTCAAAATAGAACTTCAAACTTTTACCCGCCCAGACGTTCCCGGACTAAAACTAGGACAAATCCAGGGAAATCCGACGTATGGCAACCCTAGCCTGATATCCTTCAAATCAAAACCATATTAATTCCCAAAATTTGCAAACAATTTGCAATAATAGCAATGTAGATATAAAAAAATATATAATCTCGTTAGCTTGGGCTGTTCATTTGTTCGCACATTTATGTATTACTCTTAAAATAAATCTTATATTTTCTTCGCCGCGGGATTTATTAACTCCTAAAAGAGTCAGAAAAGGAAAACAAAGAAATTAAGAATAAATTCAATGAACTAGAAACAAGGTGTAACGACCTAGAACAAAAACAGATCAAAAACAGCATAATAATTAAAGGTGTTCCATCCCAGGGAAGAAAAGAAAATATAAAAGAAGTAATAACAAAAATAACTAATGGAATGGGCATACCTATCAACCCCTCTGAAATAGTAGACTGCTATAGGAGCAAAGAATCAGGGGCCATAACATTTAAGCTATCAGACATGTCGTAGAAAACCAAAATATTAGAAAAGCGAAGATCTATAAAAACTCAAGAATGTGGTCTAAAGGGAGATATCCAACCAATATTTTTCAATGATGAGTTAATTCCAAACAATACGAAACTCTTTTATGAGGCAAGACAACTTAAAAAAACAAATGGATTCAAATTTGCATGGACGAAAGAGGGTAACATATTCTCAAGAAGAAACACAGAAGACAAAATTATAAAAATAAGATGCATAGATGACATAAAAGCTTTGAAATTACAACAGAAACAAACATAATAAATAAGAAAAGTAATAAAAAATAACATAACTAGAACTTGAATCAAATGGATCCAAAATTGAAACTAAAATCGATCTACTTACAAAACATAAGAAGCCTAAGAAATAAATTTGATCAAATACAAATTTTACCTTACATATACATAAACCTAGACTACATAGCACTGACAGAAACATGGTTATACCATAATGAAACATCCAACTATAGGATCAAAAACTACAAAGCAGTTCATAACTGCAGACAAAGCAGAGGAGGCGGAATAGCGCTCTACATAAAAATGACAAGAACTTCAAAATCTCATTAAATAAAACTATAAAAAATATCGAAATACTTAAGATATGGATAGAAGACCAAACATTTATTACGCTAATATACAAACCGTCTACTATAAAGAATAAAATACTTTTGCAAGTACTAAAATCAACTATATTGAATGGCAATGAATCAAATATAATATTAGGCGATTTCAATATTAATATCGCACAAACGAATAATTCAGTAATAGAATATAAGGAAATGATAGAAGAACAAGGATACGAAGTAATGAATAAAATTGATCATGATAATCTTACAACAGCTAATTCAATAATAGATCACATCATTACAAATTGTAAACAAAAGCTTAAAAAAATTGATGTTGAAAAGTGATTTATCGGACCACAAAGCTATTTTAACAACATGGTTGCTAAATAATAAAACAAAAAATAAATATACACCTACTACAAAGATGAATATTAATTATGATGCGATTAAAATTGGATTTAAACAAAACTTGGATAAAATCGACTCATTTGATAAATTAATAAAAATCTTAACCGATTTGACGAAACAAAATACAAAGCAAACAACCTTCAAAAGAAAGGAATGCAATGAATGGGTCAACTTGGAGATTGCGAACATAATAAAAGAGAGGAATTATTATTTTCACAGGCAGATATTAAACCCAAATAATGAATTCCTTAAAAATAAATATAAACAACTGAAGAGAGAGGCACAAGTTAAAATTAAAATAAGGAAAAAAACATATTACAGCAAACGATTTGAAAACGCAAAAGGAAACACACTAAAAACGTGGCACGAAGTAAATTCATTGCTAAACAGAAGGAAGAAAATGAAGCAAGACTCAAATAAAATGAGAACTGATAATGGCCAAACAACCTCTAACAGTATTCAGGTCAGTAACATAATTATTAATTATTTCGCTAACATTGGAAGCATATTAGCAGAAAAGCAAGTAAATAGTGAATCAAATACTCCTTCAAACTTACAAACAATGCAAAATAAAACAAATTTATGCACTGCGAAATTTCCGTTAAGAACAGAACAGGAAATTAAAAAGATTATAGAAAATCTTAAGGAATTTTCAACTCCTGTTGTCGATAATATCACAAACAAGCTAGTCAAACAAATGAAGGATGAACTAACTCCGATTATACTTGATCTAATAAACGATATATTACATACTGGATTATATCCTTGCTCTTAAAAAAAACCATAATAATCCCAATTTATAAACATGGAGACAAATGCTTACCGGAGAATTATAGACCCATCGCCCTACTACCAATATTTTCAAAGATCTCCGAAACAATATTACACAGAAGACTGATAGATCATCTAAATAAAAACAATTTGGTCTGTAAACATCAGTACGCATACCAAAACCAGTCAAGTACTACATCAGCCGCAACTGATATGATTTTAAATATACAAAAAATTTTGGATGAGGAAAACTATGCCACAGCCCTATTCGTGGATATGAAGAAAGCGTTTGACACAGTCTCTAAAACTATATTAATTCAGAAACTACGTAACGCAGGGATAGCTAACATAGAAATAAAAATATTTGAAACGTATCTGAAAAACAGAACCCAACAAACACGAATAGGAGACATCGTAAGTGACACTGCCAATCCAGAATATGGAATTCCGCAAGGTGGAGTACTAGGGCCAATCCTCTATTTAATATATATATATATATATATATATATATATATAAATGATATTGAAGAACTACAATTGAAAGGAAACCCATACCTATTTGCAGACGATACATCGATTATATATAGTGGAACGAGTGAAACTGAAATACAATCAAAAATCAGTAGTGACATAAACAAGTTAAAAGAATGGTTCAACAGAAATCTTCTAACTATCAATGAAACCAAAACGAGCATGCTGATTCTATCACATAAGAACAAAAAAACAATAAATATTAATGTAACAATAAATGAAACAAGAATAGAAACAAAACCATTTATAAAATACTTAGGACTTATTATATCATCCGACCTGAAATGGGATGAACATATACGACAATTAAGGGAAAAAAATGCAAACATAATAGGAGCACTGAAAACTGTACACAAATATCTACCCGATAACATAAAGAAGAGTTGTATATCATGCGCTTTTCACGTCGAATATTAACTATTTAAGCAATATATGGGGCAACACAACCAAAGCTAACAAAAATAAATTGCAAGGACAACAAAACAAATTATTGAAAATTCTTTACAACTTTCCACATCGAACACCATCCAAAAATATATTCAACACAATTAACGAACTAACTGTGACAGAGATAATAACATTAAACCAAAACATACCAATACATAAAATCAAAACATGTACAATAAAAACAAACAACCACCTTGCAACAAACAAACAAGTTCATGACTATAATACAAGAAAAAAAAGTGACATTCATCTAATAAAGAATAAAACTAGCACCCTAAATAAAAGCCTTATCATAAACAACTCATTGGAATATAACAAGCTACCAAAATATATTAAAGACATAAATGACATCAAACAAATTAAAAATGAGTGCAAAGAACATATAAAAAGTGAAATGACGTAACAATTGACCATCTAACCAAACATCCAAGACAACGGACAATGGAAGCAGTTTCCTAAACCAAGCAGACGGACGAACCCTTCACCGAGGAAGCTATGGTCCATTTGCTTGCAGGAAACATGATTTTTTTAACAATCTCTATTACTTTTGTATATATTATTATATTTTAGTGTTATTAATAATAAAAAAAAATTTAAAAAAATGTATAAATAAATTAAAAAGAAAAAATACATATGGGATTCATTTTTTTCCACCGACTACAATAATGCATATACATTAATGAAGAAATTAAAAACTCATTAAATATATCTTACAAATTGTTAACAAAGCAATTAGAGCTTCACACACGTCCCCTAACTATTATACAATTCAAGGAAAGTGCCGGGAACGGACGTGCTCATGCGAAAAGACGGCGAGGGATGTGGTGGCCCTCTTATCAGGGCTAATGTGCGGCACTGAAATATAACTAGCGTTTCTCTCTGTCGCATCGTGCGCACAGATGGTTGGGTGTGATTGCGATGACACTTTAAAAGAAGCGACATCGACATCATTGCTTCCGTCCTCCCTCATCCGTTCCCTCTAGAGAGAATAAATGATGCGCTTACCTTGCTCGCCGCAATTTTCAGCCAATTAATTACTATATGAAAAATGAGAGCCGTTTTCAATAAAGTGTAAATCTTTATTAATTATATGAGCGTTGTAAAGAAAGTATTGGCAACTTAGATTGAAAATAATTTATTTTAGCCGTTTTCGTTTATGGTTCATGAGGGGTTCCAGGTTGTTCGTCTTGTATTCGATTATCAGTGCGAATCACTCCTGGAACGCACGATTTTACCTGATTTTACCTGATTTTACCTGATTTTACCTGATTTTACCTGATTTTACCTGATTTTACCTGATTTTACCTGATTTTACCTGATTTTACCTGATTTTAGCTGATTTTAGCTGATTTTATCTGATTTTACATGATTTTATCCCATCCGTTACCGCGGTTGCAATTATTTTTCATCACTTTTACATTATAATAAAATTCTAATTTACAACCAAATCATCAAACCAGTTTGTCTGTATGGAGTCCAGTTATTGGTCTGTGTTAAAGAGAGTATCATAAACTCTATGCAAATATTCCAAAATAAAGTTCTACGCACTACGGTGAATGCACCGTGGTACATACGCAACTCGAATATACACAGGGACCTCGGCATTCCTTATGTCAAAGCAGAGATAAAGAGAATCGCTGCCAAACATGAAAATAGGCTGCACCATCATGTCAATGCGGAAATGATCCAACTGCTTGACAACCAACATCATCCTAGAAGACTGAAGAGAATGAAACCTTTCGATTTAGGAAAGTGATTGTGACAAAAAAAAGAGTAAAAGTGTGCGAGTTTGATAGTGTAGTAGCATATTTATTTTGAATTAGACATAAGCTTATCACTGGATGAACTCAAGCACCTTCATGTTAGCATTTAAGATTAGAGTAAAATTGATGGTTGGTCCACCAGTTTTAATAAACATACAAAAAAAATAAAAATAATTCGGTATAATGTTGGTCCTGGGCACCAGTTTTCGTACTGCTTACAGGATCCATGAAGAGGTTAAATAAATAAATAACGTTAAAATAAACTCCTTCGAGCTTCCCCCTTTACTGGCAGATGATACCCCTATAAAGTATTTCTGTTAAATTCATGTTCATGAATAATTTTCTGATAAAATATCATCATTATAAAGCATTTTAATTATAGCCGATAATGATACTAAATAGGGAGAGATAATAGGAGGCGCGCACACGATAATAAATAGCATTTGATTTTTGACCTTCTCCTCGTCGTGACTGCCGGGCCGCTACTGTTCGTGTGCATGTGTGAGTGTGTTACGTAGGCCAGCCGACGACTGGTATGATAATGTTATTCATTCCTATGCATAATGCATTGTCCGCACTGTTTATTATTTAAGCTCCGAACGGACAGGGCTGATTAACATATTTTCTTTGTCAACAAGCTAGGTGTCGCGCGCGCCGCGTGCGAGACCTTCGGAACTGTTAATCAGCGTCAAACCAGGGCGATAATCAATACGAGAAACAGTAAATATTGTATTTTCTTGTGTATACCCAATTGTGTATGGGGTCTCCATGATTAGTACTTATTAATGGCTACAAATATATAAAGCCGAGGAGTTTTCATAACTACATGATCTATTTTATTTAAACTTCTATCTTTATAGAGCTATCAGCCGTGAGGCTTTTCCGCCGGCCAGGGAGAAGCTTAGAGGAGTTTAATCACCCGGTATTTACCACAGAAAACCTCTGAAAACTGTAAAAGGTGTTTCGCGAAAATTCGTCCCGATGGGGCTCGAACTCAGGCTTCTCAATGCTCAGTACGAGACGAACAAAGCCTCTAACCAATCGGCCACTGAACTGGGTAATATTTTGAATTATACCAAATCGAAAAGGTTGAACACAGGACATAGTCGGACAACATGGGCTGAGCGCCAAAAACGACATAGATCGGCTGATCCAGTTCTGCCGTTGGGTGGCTGCGTTTCTCGCCGGACCTCCCGGGGCGAGTCCGATACCTATCGGACTCGCCCTGCAATTCAATACACGTCGTACCCACTAAACCCTCAACCCGTGCTCACGACGCTGATACGACTCTGGAGAGTTCTGGATAGTTCTGGATAGTTCTGGATAGTTCTGGATAGTTCTGGATAGTTCCGGATAGTTCTGGATAGTTCTGGATAGTTCTGGATAGTTCTGGATAGTTGGCTGGAGGGTAGCATAGCTACAGACAGTTAGGCCTTAAATTGGGCATTGTGAAACCTCCCTTTAAAGCTACTCACTCGTACCACCATTCAATTTTGCGTGCGAGCTGCAAAACTCTGGCAGGAAAGGAGTCGCCAATGCTGGCCATACTAGGTCAGCACTCCCCTAGTATTAGATGCCTAGTGTTTACTAGAGCTGGGCAGAGGCATGTTGTTTCTAGTTGTTCATTGCACCTTCTACATAACGGGCTGTCCACCAGACCCATCGTGTATGTGTTTGTTTAGCCAGTTAGGATGTTGGCCAATAATTTCAGATTAGTTCTAGATAAGTTAAGGCGGGCCGTGGCTGCAATTTTACAAGGTTGCCCAATTACTACCTAAATGCTGGTACTTATGCTCGAGGTTTTGTCTTTTTAACGGTTCAATGCCTCAGGTTGGACCTTGTGCCTGTTGGTCGGAAACCTGTTTATTCCTCTAGTTGTTTTCCTGCTATATCATTGTATTCTAGAATCCTTAGAAACCTGATAGAGTTTCTAAGGATCCTAGAATACATTCTCCCTATTGTTGGCATGACGGCTATGCAACGATAGTTTTTATTGTTGGCATGACGGCTATACAATGATAGTTTTTTGGGTCATCCGTGGGTCATATTTTGTGTATAGTTGATATAAAGTCCTCCATACAGGTGTTTTTTCATCTCCATTCAGGGCATCTGTTATATAGAGCCGTGAACATTCTTGTAAGTAGATCCATATCCTATAAATTCCTCAAGGACTCGGGGACGTTCACAGCTTTATAAAATTGAATTTACAAGATTTTCGTTTTTTGGTTTTCTCAGAAATTGTACATGTATGTGTTTTACATATTTTTGTGAACATTGGTCAAAAATCGGCTCACATTTTAATGACTTTTCTGGCGTTTTAAAGATTATTTACCGCAATGCCAGTAAATTTATCGCGTTTTAAAAATTAAATTTATATTTTTTCATTTGGTTTTCTCAGAAATAGTATATGGATATCTTTTACATGTTTTTGTAAAACTTGGTCAAAATCAGACTACGTTTTCATGACTTTTTAGGGGTTTAAAAGATTGAAAATCGCATTGGCAGTAGATTTATCGCGTTTAAAAATTCTCGAAAAATTGCATTTACCAAATTTTTATTTGGTTTTCTCAAAAAAAGTACATGCATATTCTTTACATATTTTTGTAAAACTTGGTCAAAATCGGCTCACGTTTTAATGACTTTTTGGGGGTTTTAAAGATTGAAAATCGCAATGTTAGTACATTTATCGCGTTTAAAAATTAACCAAAAATTTAATTTACAAAGACATCATTTGGTTTTCTCAGAAATAGTACATGCATATGTTTTGCATATTTATGTAAAATTTGGTCAAAATCAGCCCTCGTTTTAATGACTTCTTAGGGTTTAAAAGATTCAAAACCGCAATGGCAGTACATTTATCGCGTTTAAAAATTCACCAAAAATTAAATTTGTAAAATTTTAATTTGCTTTTCTCAGAAATAGAACATGCATATGTTTCACATATTTTAGTAAAACTTGGATAAAATCGGCCCACGTTTTAATTCCTTTTTTGGAGTTTTAAAAATTGAAAACCGAAATGTTGGTACATTTATCGCGTTTAAACAATTCACCAAAAATTTAATTTACAAAATTTTCAATTTGTTTTCTCAGAAATGGTATATGCATATGTTTTACATATTTTTGTGAAACCTGGTCAAAATCGGGTTACGTTTTAATGACTTTTTGAGGGTTTTAATGATTAAAAATCGAAATGTTGGTACATTTATCGCTTTTCAAAAATTCACCAAAAATTTAATTTACAAGAACTTCATTTGGTTTTCTCAGAAATAGTACATGCATATGTTTTACATATTTTTGTAAAATTTGGTCAAAATCAGCCCACGTTTTAATGATATTTTAGGGTTTCAAAGATTAAAAACCGTAATGGCAGTACATTTATTGCGTTTAAAAATTCACCTAAAATTAAATTTATAAAATTTTCATTAGGTTTTCTAAGGAAAATAGTACGTTTATATGTTTTACATATTTTTGTAAAACTTGGTCTAAATCAGCCCACGCTATAATGACTTTTTTGGGTTTGTAAAGATTGAAAACCGCAATGGCAGTACATTTATCGCGTTTAAAAATTCAGCAAAAAATAAATTTGTATAATTTTCATTTGGTTTTCTCAGAAAAATAGTACGTGCATATGTTTTACATATTTTTGTAAAACTTGGTCTAAATCAGCCTACGTTATAATGACTTTTTTGGGTTTGTAAAGATTGAAAACCGCAATGGCAGTACATTTATCGCGTTTAAAAATTCACCAAAAATTAAATTTGTAAAATTTTAATTTGGTTTTCTCAGAAATAGAACATGCATATGTTTTACGTATTTTAGTAAAACTTGGATAAAATCGGCCCACGTTTTGATGACTTTTTTGGAGTTTTAAAAATTGAAAACCGAAATTCACCAAAAATTGAATTTATAAAATTTTGCATTTGGTTTTCTTAGAAATAGTACATGCATATGTTTTACAAATTATTTGTGAAACTTGGTCAAAATCAGACCACGTTTTCATAACTTTTCTGGGGTTTAAAAGATTGAAAACCGATATGGCAGTACATTTATCACGTTTAAAAATTCACCAAAAATGTAATATACAAAATTTTCATTTGGTTTTCTCAGAAATAGTACATGCATATGTTTTATATATTTTTTATAAAACTTGGTCAAAATCAGCCCATATTTTAATGACTGTTTGGGGTTTTAAAGATTGAAAACCGCAATGTTAGTACATTTATCGCTTTTAAAAATTCACCAAAAATTAAATTTATAAAATTTTCCGTGGATTTTCTCAGAAATAGTACATGCATATGTTTTACATATTTTTGTAAAACGTGGTCAACATCACCCCACGGTTTAATGATTTTTTTGAGGTTTTAAAGATTTAAAATCGCAATACTAGTACATTAATAGCGTTTAAAAATTCACCAAAAATTAAATTTGTAAAATTTTAATTTGGTTTTCTCACAAATAGAACATGCATATGTTTTACATATTTTAGTAAAATTTGGACAACATCGGCCCACTTTTTAATGACTTTTTGGGGTTTTAAGGATTGAAAACCGCAATGTCAGTACATTTATCGCGTTTAAAAATTCACCAAAAATTGAATTTAACAATTTTTTATTTATTTTTCTCGAAAATAGTACATGCATATGTTTTACATATTTTTGTAAAATTTGGTCGAAATCACCCCACGTTTTAATGACTTATTCAGGGTTTTAAGGATTGAAAACCGCAATGTCAGTACATTTATCGCGTTTAAAAATTCACTAAAAATTGAATTTAAAAATGTTTCACTTGGTTTTCTCAGAAATAGTACTTGTATATGTTTTACATATTTTTTATAAAACTTGGTCAAAATCAGCCCATATTTTAATGACTTTTTGGGGTTTTAAAGATTGAAAACCGCAATGTTAGTACATTTATCGCGTTTAAAAATTCACCAAAAATTGAATTTAACAATTTTTTATTTATTTTTCTCGAAAATAGTACATGCATATGTTTTACATATTTTTGTAAAATTTGGTCGAAATCACCCCACGTTTTAATGACTTATTCAGGGTTTTAAGGATTGAAAACCGCAATGTCAGTACATTTATCGCGTTTAAAAATTCACTAAAAATTGAATTTAAAAATTTTTCACTTGGTTTTCTCAGAAATAGTACTTGTATATGTTTTACATATTTTTTGTAAAACTTAGTCAAAAACAGCCCACGTTTTAATAACTTTTTTGGGATTTTAAAAGATTAAAAACCGCAATGGCAGTACATTTATCGCGTTTAAAAATTCACCAAAAATTAAATTTATAAAATTTTCGTTGGATTTTCCCAGAAATAGTACATGCATATATTTTACATATTTTTGTAAAACTTGGTCAACATCAGCCCACGTTTTAATAACTTTCATAGGGTTTTAAAGATTGAAAACCGCAATGACAATACATTTATCGTGTTTAAAAATTCATCAAAACTTAAATTTATAGAATTTTCATTTAGTTTTCTCAGAAATAGTACATGCATATGATTTACATATTTTTTGTAAAACTTGGTCAAAATCAGCCCACGTTATAATGACTTTTTTGGGGTTTTAAAAATTGAAAACCGAAATGTTGATACATTTATCGCGTTTAAAAAATTCACCAAAAATTGAATTTACAAAATTTTCATATGGTTTTCTCAGAAATCGTACATGCATATCTTTTACATATTTTTGTAAAACTTGGTCAAAATCGACCAACGTTTTAATAACTTTTTTGGGGTTTTAAAGATTCAAAGCCGCAATACCAGTAAATTTATCGCGTTTAAAATTCACCAAAAATTAAATTTATATTTTTTTCATTTGGTTTTCTCAGAAATAGTATATGCATATATTTTACATATCTTTTATAAAACTTGGTCAAAATCAGACCACGTTTTCATAACTTTTCTGGGGTTTAAAAGATTGAAAACCGCTATGGCAGTATTCTTTACATATTTTCGTAAAACTCAATGTTAGTACATTTATCGCTTTTAAAAATTGCACCAAAAATTTAATTTACAAAATTTTCAGTTGGTTTTCTCAGAAATAGTATATGCATATGTTTTACATATTTTTGTAAAACTTGGTCAAAATCAGCTCACGTTTTAATGACTTTTTGGGGGTTTTAAAGATTGAAAATCGCAATGTTAGTACATTTATCGCGTTTAAAAATTAATCAAAAATTTAATTTACAAAAACTTCATTTGGTTTTCTCAGAAATAGTACATGCATATTTTTGCAAATTTTTGTAAACTTTGGTCAAAATCAGCCCACGTTTTAATGACTTTTTAGGGTTTAAAAGATTCAAAACCGCAATGGCAGTACATTTATCACGTTTAAAAATTAACCAAAAATTTAATTTACAAAAACTTCATTTGGTTTTCTCAGAAATAGTACATGCATATGTTTTGCATATTTTTGTAAAATTTGGTCAAAATCAGCCCACGTTTTAATGAATTTTTAGGGTTTCAAAGATTAAAAACCGCAATGGCAGTACATTTATCGCATTTAAAAATTCACCAAAAATTAAATTTATGTAATTTTCATTTGGTTTTCTCAGGAAAATAGTACGTTCATATGTTTTACATATTTTTGTGAAACTTGGTCTAAATCAGCCTATGTTATAATGACTTTTTTTGGGTTTGTAAAGATTGAAAACCGCAATGGCAGTACATTTATCGCGTTTAAAAATTCACCAAAAATTAAATTTATATAATTTTTATTTGGTTTTCTCTGGGAAATAGTACGTGCATATGTTTTACATATTTTTGTAAAACTTGGTCAAAATCAGCCTACGTTACAATGACTTTTTTTGGGTTTGTAAAGATTGAAAACCGCAATGGTAGTACATTTAACGCGTTTAAAAATTCACCAAAAATTGAATTTATAAAATTTTCACTTATTTTTCTCGGAAATAGTACATGCATATGTTTTACATATTTTTGTAAAATTTGGTCGAAATCACTCCACGTTATAATGACTTATTCAGGGTTTTAAGGATTGAAAACCGCAATGTCAGTACATTTATCGTGTTAAAAAATTCACCAAAAATTAAATTTATGTAATTTTCATTTGGTTTTCTCAGGAAAATAGTACGTTCATATGTTTTACATATTTTTGTAAAACTTGGTCTAAATCAGCCTACGTTATAATGACTTATTCAGGGTTTTAAGGATTGAAAACCGCAATGTCAGTACATTTATCGCGTTTAAAAATTCACCAAAAATAGAATTTATAAAATTTTCACTTATTTTTCTCGGAAATAGTACATGCATATGTTTTACATAATTTTGTAAAATTTGGTCGAAATCACCCCACGTTATAATGACTTATTCAGGGTTTTAAAGATTGAAAACCGCAATGTCAGTACATTTATCGCGTTTAAAAATTCACCAAAAATTGAATTTAAAAATTTTTCACTTGGTTTTCTCAGAAATAGTACTTGTATATGTTTTACATATTTTTTATAAAACTTCAAAATCAGTCCATATTTTAATGACTTTTTGGGGTCTTAAAGATTGAAAACCGCAATGTTAGTACATTTATCGCGTTTAAAAATTCACCAAAAATTGAATTTATGAAATTTTTATTTATTTTTCTCGAAAATAGTACATGCATATGTTTTACATATTTTTGTAAAATTTGGTCGAAATCACCCCACGTTATAATGACTTATTCAGGGTTTTAAGGATTGAAAACCCCAATGTCAGTACATTTATCGCGTTTAAAAATTCACCAAAAATTAAATTTATATAATTTTTATTTGGTTTTCTCAGGGAAATAGTACGTGCATATGTTTTACATATTTTTGTAAAACTTAGTCAAAATCAGCCCACGTTTTATTGACTTTTTGGGGGTTTTAAAATTGAAAACCGCAATGTTAGTACATTTATCGCGTTTAAAAATTCACCATAAATTTAATTTACAAAATTTTCATTTAGTTTTCCCGGGAATAAGTACATGCATAAGTTTTACATATTTTTGTAAAGCTTGGTCAAAATCGGTCCACGTTTTAATGATTTTTTTGTTAGTGTTTTAAATATTGAAAACTAAATTTCATTTTATATGTTTCTTGTATAAATGTCTCTCGTGTTTCTTCTAAAAGATGTTTCTAATATTGGCACCCACTCTGTATTTGTAAATATATTCCTCGCAACACATGTTTGTCTATTTGACGTTCTTTTTCATTTTATTGTCTTCATAGCTTTTAAATTCTCCTATTTGTTATTCTATATATTCGAAATTATTAATGGTGCAATTTTCATAAATAGACTTTAAACATACTTTTAGTTTTAAATTAAACTATTATTTATTGAGTTGCGTTTTATTACAGCTCTTGTCGCAACATCGATCCAATAACGTTCCCTTTTTGCCAGATAGGAATTTCATCTAATTACAAAACACCCCCCTGAAGAGATCTAATACTGGACGCGCCGAATGGGTAAATCACGGGCCTGCGGGGTTGATGTAGGGGGTGGTTGGCTCTATGTGAGTGTGTGTGTGTGTGTTTCTGAGTACATAGAACACGCGATATCTCTGGCGTGTAACAAACGGAAGTCGAGGGAGATGGAGTGATTGTCTGGAGCGAGATGCAGACTCGGCCTGTTCCAATGCAGATATTCCCCTTTATGTTGCTTGGATGAATGCCTGTGTGAGGCGCACATACGGTTTTTTTATTAATGCTGTATCATTGCGTGGTATGAAATTGGAAGGATAATTAAGAGGTTTTTTGTAGAGAATATTTTCTTTCAGCACCAAAAAAATATAGACCTTTATTGGCATAACACCTCAAAAAATATAACAATTTCCCAATAAACAATGCTCATAATAGAACGAACAAAAAAATAATACATACAAATAAAAAGTAACAATCAGCAAAAATACAAATTAGCAGAAAATACATAATCATCGGGGTGTAGGGTGCCCTCGTGACTTTCCTCTCTTCTTCTCTACTTTTTTATTTCGATCTCCATAAGTTGACTAATTTTTATTATAGAATTTTCATTTTTTCCTCATATAAAACATCACTAATTAGAACTAGACTACCGTAAACTAAACTTAATTACGAGCTCCAATTTGATAATTATGACAGGTTTTGTAAATCGACTATATAAAATTGGATACTTTTTGAGTTCGATCCCCACGAATTTTTGAGATAGAATTTTAAGATTTCTTACATATAAAATATCACTAATTAAGACTAAATATATATATATTATATATATATATATATATATATATATATATATATATATAATATCATTAAAAAAGGAATTATTTGAAAAAAACTAAACAAAATAATGCGAAAATTGAAGCAGAAAAGGATATCTATCTGACACGTATTATATAGAAAGTATGATGAATTTTTAGCGATAGCCCTTGGGCTGTTAAGCAAGAAAGGGTTATAGATGTATAGAGAATACTAAAAAAAAATAATATAATTATATATTTATATACATGACAATTTTGTGCATGTGCGTAGTATTTTGTCTGTAGATCGTGAGCCCTTTATTACAGGCCATTTGTGCGTTTGTATACCCTCGGGAGCATTGGAGCGGACAAGTCGCTTTCATATAGGTACTACTCGTCTCGCAATGAATGTGTGCTCGCTCGAGTTCATTTTTCGTGAAAGAAATGTGTTGTCGGCACGGAAAGCGATAGCGGTTGGCGAGAGTGAAAGCGAAGAAACACCACTGGGGTGCAATAAAGACTGCTGTTTTGTTCACAAGCTCAATATTCGTTCTTGCACCAAAATAGAGATATTAACGCACGATATGAACTACATTATTTCCACAGAAGGAAGAAAATTAAGAAATTTAATGGTTGTGGCGTCTACTTTGTGGTAATTCATGTAGATTCATTAAATTATTTTAATTTAATTAATTAAATTTACAATGAAGGAGATGAATCAAATTATTATGTTTTTCACAACGTATATTAATGTTGAAATGTTTGGCATTTTCAAATGCCTAGCGCATATAACGTTTCGAGCAAATTCTGCTCTTCTTCAAGTTACTGAAAATATAGTTGGTAAAATATATATGAAGAAATTGAAAAAAATTTAACCACTCACAGAAAATGGGGTTAATAAAATGCTCGCTTCTTTCTTGCTCTAAATTTGTAAGTAAATTACATACAGTAGATGAGCCAACATTAAATTTCAACATTAACAATAATAAAATAAATGGTAAAAAACATAGTAGTTTGATTCATCTCTATCATTGAAAAGAAAATGGTTTGTGGTTAACAAATTGCCCAATTAAGCAAAAACAGTCCCGTTTACAAATGAACCGAATTCAGCCAGCTCAATTGACTCCCGGTCGCATTGTGGCGGGCCCGTTTGCAACGTATTAATTACCGCCCCTCCTCCCTTACCGGCCTCGGTTTGCACGCGAAATAACACGCTTTCTCGCCCTACATCCAGCAACAAATGTGCCCTATCACGAAATATAAGAGCGGGGCATTAATCACCGCGGCGCGACGAAGACGGCGCGCCAGCAGGATCGTTTTTTTTTTCATCGCGCGCGGGGGTGGGACGGCCCCTGCCTATGCCGGCGGTGCGAAGTGCATAAAATCCGATGTGCCGCCGCCACCACCACCCCTCACATCATTATTACACGAGCGCACGTTTTGTTCAAACAATGGGTCGTTAAATTAACAGGCCTGCGATGTGCACTAAAAACTCTATAAATCATAAGGGGCGCGTAATGAAGTTTGTAGGTGTAGGTGTGGTATAATATTACCAGTGGCGTAACTACGACTATTATAATAATAATAATAATGATAACAACTTTATTTATCAGACAATCAGTGATATAACAAACATGTTTTATATATAATATATTTAGCAAAACGCTCTATATCTGAAGAATCTATTATGTTAAACACTTGTTCTATAGACTTGTGTATAGCCAGTACATGCTAGTATAGTCCACAACTAGGTTTAGATAGTTGTTATTATTCTTGACGGTATGACAACCCAACAAACTTGGAATTACCGTAACAAACATACATTTTACAAACTATATTTTGCAAAACGCTCTATATCTGAAGAATCTATTATATTAAACACTTGTTCTATACACTGGTGTTTAGTCATTACATGCTAGTATAGTCCACAACTTGCTTTAGATAGTTGTTATTATTCTGGTCGGTATGACAACCCAACAAAGTTGGAATTACCGTAACAAACTTATATTTTACAAACTATATTTTGCAAAACGCTCTATATCTGAAGAATCTATTATGTTAAATACTTGTTCTATACACTGGTGTATAGCGAATACATGCTAGTATAGTCCACAACTAGCTTTAGATAGTTGTTATTATTCTAGTCGGTATGACAACCCAACAAACTTGGAATTACCGTAACAAACTTATATTTTACAAACTATATTTTGCAAAACGCTCTATATCTGAAGAATCTATTATGTTAAATACGTGTTCTATACACTGGTGTACAGCCAATACATGCTAGTATACTCCACAACTAGCTTTAGATAGTTGTTATTATTCTTGTCGGTATGACAACCCAACAAAGTTGGAATTATCGTAATAAACTTACATTTTACAAACTATATTTTTCAAAACGCTCTGTATCTGAAGAATATATTATGTTAAACACTTGTTCTATAGACTTGTGTATAGCCAGTACATGCTAGTATAGTCCACAACTAGGTTTAGATAGTTGTTATTATTCTTGACGGTATGACAACCCAACAAAGTTGGAATTACCGTAACAAACTTATATTTTACAAACTATATTTTGCAAAACGCTCTATATCTGAAGAATCTATTATGTTAAATACTTGTTCTATACACTGGTGTATAGCGAATACATGCTAGTATAGTCCACAACTAGCTTTAGATAGTTGTTATTATTCTAGTCGGTATGACAACCCAACAAACTTGGAATTACCGTAACAAACTTATATTTTACAAACTATATTTTGCAAAACGCTCTATATCTGAAGAATCTATTATGTTAAATACGTGTTCTATACACTGGTGTACAGCCAATACATGCTAGTATACTCCACAACTAGCTTTAGATAGTTGTTATTATTCTTGTCGGTATGACAACCCAACAAAGTTGGAATTATCGTAATAAACTTACATTTTACAAACTATATTTTTCAAAACGCTCTGTATCTGAAGAATATATTATGTTAAACACTTGTTCTATACACTGGTGTATAACCAGTACATGCTAGTATAGTCTACAACTTGCTTTAGATAGTTGTTATTATTCTTGTCGGTATGACAACCCAACAAAGTTGGAATTACCGTAACAAACTTAGATTTTACAAACTATATTTTGCAAAACGCTCTATATCTGAAGAATCTATTATGTTAAACACTTGTTCTATACACTGGTGTATAACCAGTACATGCTAGTATAGTCCACAACTAGCTTTAGATAGTTGTTATTATTCTTGACGGTATGACAACCCAACTAAGTTGGAATTACCGTAACAGACTTACATTTTACAAACTATATTTTGCAAAACGCTCTATATCTGAAGAATATATTATGTTAAACACTTGTTCTATACACTGGTGTATAGCCAGTACATGCTAGTATTGTCCACAACTAGCTTTAGATAGTTGTTATTATTCTTGACGTTATGACAACCCAACTAAGTTGAAATTACCGTAACATACTTATATTTTACAAATTATATTTTGTAAAACGCTCTATATCTGAAGAATCTATTATGTTAAACACTTGTTCTATACACTGGTGTATAGCTAGTACATGGTAGTATAGTCCACAACTAGCTTTAGATAGTTGTTATTATTCTTGACGGTATGACAACCCAACAAAGTTGGAATTACCGTAACAAACTTACATTTTACAAATTATATTTTGTAAAACGCTCTATATCTGAAGAATCTATTATGTTAAACACTTGTTCTATACACTGGTGTATAGCCAGTACATGCTAGTATAGTCCACAACTAGCTTTAGATAGTTGTTATTATTCTTGACGGTATGACAACCCAACAAAGTTGGAATTACCGTAACAAACATACATTTTACAAACTATATTATGCAATATGCTCTATATATGAAGAATCTATTATTTTAAACGCTTGTTCTATACATTGGTGTATAGCCAGTACATGCTAGTATAGTCCACAACTAGCTTTAGATAGTTGTTATTATTCTTGACGGTATGACAACACAACAAAGTTGGAATTACCGTAACAAACATACATTTTACAAACTATATTATGCAATATGCTCTATATATGAAGAATCTATTATTTTAAACGCTTGTTCTATACATTGGTGTATAGCCAGTACATGCTAGTATAGTCCACAACTAGCTTTAGATAGTTGTTATTATTCTTGATGGTATGACAACCCAACAAAGTTGGAATTACCATAACAGACTTACATTTTACAAACTATATTTTGAAAAACGCTCTATATCTGAATAATTTATTATGTTAGACACTTGTTCTATACACTGGTGTATAGCCAGCACATGTTAGTATAGTCTACAACTTGCTTTAGATAGTTGTTATTATTCTTGACGTTATAACAACTCAACAAATTTGGAATTACTGTAACAAACTTAAATTTTACAAACTATATTTTACAAAACGCTCTATATCTAAAGAATCTATTATTTTAAATACTTGTTCTATACACTGGTGTATAGCCAGTACATGCTAGTATAGTCCACAACTTGCTTTAGATAGTTGTTATTATTCTTGACGGTATGACAACACAACAAAGTTGGAATTACCGTAACAAACTTATATTATACAAAATATATTTAGCAAAACGCTCTATATCTGAAGAATCTATTATGTTAAACACTTGTTCTATACACTGGTGTATAGCCAGTACATGCTAGTATAGTCCACAACTAGGTTTAGATAGTTATTATTATTCTTGACGGTATGACAACCCAACAAAGTTGGAATTACCGTAACAAACATACATTTTACAAACTATATTATGCAATATGCTCTATATATGAAGAATCTATTATTTTAAACACTTGTTCTATACACTGGTGTATAACCAGTACATGCTAGTATAGTCCACAACTAGCTTTAGATAGTTGTTATTATTCTTGAGGGTATGACAACCCAACAAATTGGGATTACCATAATAGACCTAAATTTGGCAAAATGCTCTATATCTGAAGACTCTATTACGTTATATACCTGCTCTATACACTGGTGGTTAGTTAATACATGCTATTATACCCCATCACTAGCTCTAGATAGTTATTATTATTCTTGACGGTATGTCAATCCAACAAAGTTAGAATTACCGTAACAGACTTAAATTTTACAAACTGTATTTTGCAAAACGCTTAATATCTGAAAAATCTATTATGTTATATACTTGTTGTATACACTGGTAAATTTAGAATTACCATAACAGACTTACATTTTTGAAAAATGCTCTGTATCTGAAGAATCTATTATGTTATACACTTGTTCTATACACTGGTGTATAGCCAATATATGCTGTTATAGCCCACTAATAGCTTTAGATATCAACCAAACTATGCCCGTCCACTATTTCACTATGGACGCGCATAGTTTGGTTGGTGAGGGGCCTCACCTTTGCTCGCATAGTTTTTCCACAGGATAACACTCTTCTTGGAATAGTTTATACAATATAAAACGTCTATTATATCGATTGAAAAAAGTATGCAAGCGAAGGTGGGTATTTTTGCGAAAGCGCAATGAATTACGATAAAAAATTGTGAGTTGTTTCATTACATAAACTTAAAACTATTTTTCGCTCTGCTCTGGTTTCCTAGGAAGCGGATTTTTACGTAACAAATAAGGTTTTAGGTATATTTATATAAATATGGTAACCCAGAGAGCGAAATACCTAAATATAATGGGAAAAGGGCATGCATTACAGAGGATTATGGCGCTATGTTCATTTACATATACTTAAAACATTTAAAATTTGTGTTATTATATTATATTTATGTTAACACGGATTCAAAAACTATATTTTAAACAGTTTTAGTCGTTTGAGACTACTAGTTTTTCAATTATTGGTCAAAAAGCGAAAAGGTGATCACAGATTATATCCAATATCTTAAAAAATATATTAAATATGTTATAGTTACCATTTATATCTGAAAATAGACTAATCAGGCTTTCCAAAAACGTTGAGCATTTGCTTCTAGTATATCTAGTACGAAATAAAAGTTACAATGTACTGAAAAATCCTGAAAATTTTATGCTCAACCGAAATTTTATATATGGATTATATCTGCCTAAATGTTTTTGAAGTTTTCAGAAACAAATTTTTTCAGTTTTTTTTAATAACTAAAAAACTTCAGATTTCAAGGTAGCGGTTTTCAGTCAATATCTCAAAAAAAGATACTACTGACGTAAATAAATTTTGTTATTATCTTAAAACAGACTAATCAGGCTATCCAAATCTGTATAGCATATAGTTTTATTTTTCATAAGAAGCTTATTAGTTCGCTTCTGAAAAATAGTGAAAATTGGTTTCCGCGTCAATTACTTTGTCGGTAATTTCAACTATGTCGGGTTGTCATACCATCAAGAATAACAAAAACAGTCTAAAGTTAGTGATGGGCTATAATAGCATGTATTGGCTATCCACCAGTGTATAGAACAGGTATATAACGTAATAGAGTCTTTAGATATAGAGCATTTTGCAAATTATAAGTCTGTTATGTTAATTCCAATTTTGTTGAGTTGTCATTCCGTCAAGAATAATAACAACTATCTAAAGCTAGTTGTGAACTATACTAGCATGTAGTGGCTATACACTAGTGTATATAACAAGTGTTTAACATAATAGATTCTTCAAGTATAGAGTGTTTTGCTAAATATAGTTGGTAAAATGTAAGTTTGTTACGGTAATTCCAACTTTGTTGGGTTGTCATAACGTCAAGAATAATAAAAACTATCTAAAACTAGTTGTGGACTATACTAGCATGTACTGGCTATACACTAGTGTATATAACAAGTATTTAACATAATAGATTCTTTAGATATTGAGTGTTTTGCTAAATGCAGTTTGTAAAATGTAAGTTTGTTATGGTAGTTACAACTTAGTTGGGTAGTCATACCGTCAAGAATAATAACAACTATCTAAAACTTGTTGCGGACTATACTAGCATGTACTGGCTATACACTAGTATATATAACAAGTGTTTAACATAATAGATTCTTCAGATATAGAGTGTTTTGCTAAATATAGTTTGTAAGATGTAAGTTTGTTACAGTAATTCTAACTTTGTTGGGTTGTCATACCGTCAAAAATAATAACAACTATCTAAAGCTACTTGTGAACTATACTAGCATGTACTGGCTATACACTAGTATATATAACAAGTATTTAACATAATAGATTCTTCAGATATAGAGTGTTTTGCTAAATGTAGTTTGTAAAATGTAAGTTTGTTATGGTAGTTCCAACTTAGTTGGGTTGGCATACCGTCAAGAATAATAACAACTATCTAAAGCTACTTGTGAACTATACTAGCATGTACTGGCTATACACTAGTATATATAACAAGTATTTAACATAATAGATTCTTCAGATATAGAGTGTTTTGCTAAATGTAGTTTGTAAAATGTAAGTTTGTTATGGTAGTTCCAACTTAGTTGGGTTGTCATACCGTCAAGAATATTAACAACTATCTAAAGCTAGTTGTGGACTATACTAGCATGTACTGGCTATACACTAGTGTATATAACAAGTGTTTACCATAATAGATTCTTCATATATAGTGTTTTGCTAAATATAGTTTGTAAATGTAAGTTTGTTATAGTAATTCCATATTTGTTGGGTTGTTATACCGTCAAGAATAATAACAACTATCTAAAACTAGTTGTGGACTATACTAGCATGTACTGGCTATACACTAGTGTATATAACAAGTGTTTAACATAATAGATTCTTCAGATATAGAGTGTTTTGCTAAATGTAGTTTGTAAAATGTAAGTTTGTTATGGTAGTTCCAACTTAGTTGGGTTGGCATACCGTCAAGAATAATAACAACTATCTAAAGCTACTTGTGAACTATACTAGCATGTACTGGCTATACACTAGTGTATATAACAAGTATTTAACATAATAGATTCTTCAGATATAGACTGTTTTGCTAAATGTAGTTTGTAAAATGTAAGTTTGTTATGGTAGTTCCAACTTAGTTGGGTTGTCATACCGTCAAGAATAATAACAACTATCTAAAACTGGTTGTAGACTATACTAGCATGTACTGGCTATAGACTAGTGTATATAACAAGTGTTTAACATAATAGATTCTTCAGATATAGAGTGTTCTAATAAATATAGTTTGTAAGATGTAAGTTTGTTACAGTAATTCCAACTTTGTAAATTTATATACTAGCGAAAATCAGTAATAAAGATCTATTATTTCTATTATTATTATTAGCATTAAACACACATATATATATATATATATATATATATATATATATATATATATATAAAACGGTGAAAGGTAACCTGTGCCCAACAAACACAACCATTACGCACTTGCCAGTCCAATTAATTAAGAAAGGCGTAAGATTAAAACGCGCCTGTGTGTGCCCCATAAATTTGTCACGATCGGTTAATTAAAATGAATAAATCAAAAATCACCCCGCGCGCGCGCGCGCCCGTGTCTTACCCGAGCAATTTTAATACATAATCCGAGATTAATTATCTAATTAGCTGCGATATCGGCGCTGCCCCGGAGGTCATTAATCACGCGAAACTGTGTCGCCGCGGAAAAAAAGTAGCGCCCGTAATTAAGAAAAAGTTGCGTGTGCTGCCGTTCTCACGCTCGATTTAATGCAATTAGAATTTAGAAAAAGATTGAAATGGGTTTTTAAGGGCGAACTAATTATTAACATCGATAACAATCGACAAAATAAAACCAATAGTCCGATGTGGAATAAACACTAGTAATAAATATAATAATAAGTAAGAGGAACGATAAATTAGTAATTTGTGTACTCATGTCCTAAGACAAGTCATTTCCCGCATTCATTTGGGTGCGGGAAATACTACTTCCCGCACTAGTGCGAAAATATATGCTAAATATTTTCAATGGTTTATCTTATTATTATTAATATTATTATCATTATTAATATCTTTGTAAATCGATGTACGCACAAAGAACTTGTCGATAATTGGAACGCTCTCTCTCCCCCAGCGTGGAGGATTAATGAGGTCAATTAGTGCGAAAGGGGGGCGCGCGGACGCCGCCGGTATGCCAGTCGTAACTAATCATTGGCTCGAATCTACACTCTAAAATCAAACGCTGCAGTCTACACCAGCACACGCCACTGTTATGCCACGACACAAGTCCACATTTACAGTGTACAGGACTATATTAATTCATTGGCGCAAGGTCCTGTGCTGAGAGAACCCACAAACGAGCCCCACAACGCTCTGAACAGAGATAGAAGGACTGGTTTGTGACTCTCTGTACGTAGCCCGACGACGACGACGGTCTCCGGTTGCCAGTAAATTTATTCCCATGTATCTCGGACTTTGAACAAAGTTCAACTGTTTTGTTATGTAAAGAGGTTGTTTACTATTGCGTTCCTCTGCGTCTGTTTGTGTGCGAGCGTGTTTTTCTTGCTGTTAGGTTTAATTATGTGTGCGCCAGGCCTGCTTTACGATTGTACGCGTCGAACGTTCTCTTTAGTGTACGCTAATTACCTCTAATTGCCAACGGGGACAGGCTGGGAGGGTGATAAATACGTTCTAAAAACAAACAATTACATGAAACTTCAAAAAAACAACACACTGTCAATTTATATGATTTTATGTAGCATGACAAGTATTGATTTTTTTTTTTTTTGTAAATTTAGGCATTAGGCTATATTAATTAGCTACAAAATAAGGTACATCATGTTTTCTAAACTAAGCAGACGGACTTCACCGAGGAAGCTATGGTCCATCTGCTTACAGGAAACATGATTTTTTTAACAATCTGTATTACTTTTGTATGTATGATTATATTTTAGTCTTATTAAAAAAAATACTTTATTGAATTAGTAAGATCAGAATTATCAAAAGTTTACCTAAAGTAACTTCATAAGAATAAAGGTGATTATTTAAAAAAAAATATGTATCGTATGTATATAATAATTATATGTACGATAAACATATAATTATTTATAATTCTAATAATAGAAATGTGTACCCAGCTCAGTGGCCGAGTGGTTAGAGGCGTCGTCCGTCTCATACTGAGCATTGGGGAGCCTGAGTTCAATCCCAGCGGGGAACGAATTTTCGCAAATCACCTTTCACAGTTTTTCAGGGGTTTTCTGTGAAGTTAGGGTAAATACCGGGTGATTAAACTCCTCTGAGCTTCTCCCTTGACCGGCGGAAAAGCTTCACGGCTGATAGCCCTACAGAGATCGAAGTTTTATTTTTTTTTGAAATGAGTTACTAGCTTAATTAACTATAGAATGTGATATAATATATTTAGTTAGCTAAATTATTACGATTAGAATTTTGAAAAGTTTACAGGTATGAAGTTTTAGCTTCAAAAAAATTTAATTGAAAATCTCCACGACACGATACCTGAAAAATATTGGTATTTCAGGCATGATGACATCTTTTACAAAATTTGCATCAGAAAATATTTTTTTACATTCGTAATATTGTTGACCAAATAGTTTGATATTGGGAAAACTCAATAAATATAGTTCGTAGCCGGGGCATAATTATCTTATTCTTACAATATTAATTAACTATAGAATGAGATATAATATGTTTTTTTATGTAAAAAAGAAATAATAAATAAATAAAATAAATAAAAAATAAACGATTGGAATTTTGAAAAGTTTACAGGAATGAAGTTTTAGCTTCAAAAAAATTTAATTGAAAATCTCCACGACACGAGACCTGAAAAATATTGGTATTTCAGGCATGATGACATCTTTTACAAAATTAGCATCGGAAAATAATGTTTTACATTCGTAATATTGTTGACCAAATAGTTTGTTATTGAAGAAAACCCAATAAATATAGTTCGTAGCCGGGGCATAATTATGACATTAACGTAACGAGCGTAATTAAACGTTCGCAGCGGTAACAGGTTCAGGAGGACACGCACCATTAAGATTAGAATTGACATGAATAATGCATGGGCGCCTGTCCTGCTCGCCGGACCCGAATTAATCAATCCGGCGACTTTTCCGCGTTGACGAGCGACGGCGCGCGTGGTTCCCATGGAAATAAATACTGCGACTGCATGGGAATGTCCTGCACTCCACGATGTCTATTGTTAATGCGATCACGCTTTTTGCATATAATACAGTAAAATCACTTTCTGTATCGATTACTATATACATATAATACAGACTTATTGCAAAAAAAGTAGTTTATACAGAGAGTATAATTTATATTTGAGAACCTCACTGAAAGGAGGAAAGTTAAACGCCATCTGGCGACACCACATCAATTAGCAATGCACACCCATAAGGTAATAACCGTCAATATGCTCATGTCATCAGGATCACCTGGTAGTGCCCTCTACGGAATAATATTCCAACAGAGTGCTTGAAATATCAGCACAAGGCCAATTGTATAAAACATATATAAGTGTGAACCCACCTCTTAGCAATCTACATATCTAGATTTCGATCTTATTAGATCTCATCTGTGCAGCTCAGCTAGTGAGGATAAATTCACACAATATCTTGAGTGGTTATATACAAATATAATACTACTAACCCCCTAGGTGGAAAGATAGATGCCATCTGGCTGCATCACTGAAACTATGAAGAGACATTAATATATCTGTTGCGGGATGAAGTTTCATTAGATAATCGGAGTTTTTAATTCACTGGTAAATGAGTTTTAGCTTCAAGTAAATTTTATTCCATGCTTCATACATAAATATCTCGGATATTGCATAAAAAATTACAGCTACAGATTTACTTTATTAGTTAATAAATTTCTATCAGAAACTTCCATATTTGATGTTTTTCATTCGCTGGTAAAATGAGTTTTAGCTTGAAGTCAATATTAGGTGCTTTCGTTTAACCGCCCCGTGGACAGCAGGTCACGGGGCGGTTAAACTCATCACTCCATGTTTTACGGTCGTGCACCGGTAGTAAGGGACAAGGTAGAATTATGCGCATCGGGGGCGACAGATACAACAAAAGCCAAAGCGCCTGGAGCAGTAAATAGGGATGAACGAAAACAGATATAGTAACATGTTTTAAAGCTGCAGAAAAGTATCAAGCGATTCGTAGTGAAATAATGTAGGAGCTAGTGCGAGTAATTTGGCGATTTTCGCACTGTTGGTTGCTGGAGTTGGGATACTAACGCATGAAGAAAGAAAGGAAAGTAATAAGTGTGTGGGTAGCGTAGAAAACTTCAGAGTGACTCAAAATGTCAATGTCCAACGACATGAAGCAAAACTTAGCGACACGAGTATTGCAAAAGTTAAACTATTTCTATACAAACGAAAAAATAAAGAAATGGCGAACGATAATTCCGGAGCAGAATGAGGCAATATGGAAACCATAAAACGAAGGTGGTAGACAATTTAAATTGACGCATATCTGGACACACTTTTGGTTACAAAAATGGTCTTGTCTAAAACGAGCTTTATACGCACGCTGGTGTGCTTGGACATGGAGTCTCGCCGCTGCTCTCCATGCCCAGGCACACCAGCGTGCGGAGGAACGCGATTCGCTCATGCCGCGAATGGGAAAGTGCTAGCTGATGCCGGGTACGGCTAAAAGGGAATTAGAAACGATAATGAGAACAATATGAAGATCTTAAATCAAATTTGGTAAGTGGTGGAGAAGATGGAAGAAGCGGGCAGATAGGAGAGACAGAAATTAACTGAAGTTTGAATCATATTTCTCATATAGGTTCAACTCTGCAAGTGCATATATTGTAAGATATTAGAGATAACAGCTCGGCCTTTGAAAAATTGTATTCTATATACGTATTTCTATAAGAATTAGCTAGAATTCATCAAAAATCTATTACAATTTATTACTTTTATTGAAGATATTAATTAGGAAACATATTTCTCATGTAGGTTCAACTCTGCAAGTGCATATCTTGTAAGATATTAGAGATAACATCTTGGCCTTTGAAAAATTGTATTCTATATACATATTTCTATAAGAAATAGCTGGAATTTATCAAAAATCTATCACAATTTATTACTTTTATTGAAGATATTAATTTGGAAACATATGTCTCATATAGGTTTAATTCTGCAAGTGCATATCTTGTAAGATATTAGAGATAACAGCAGGGCCTTTGAAAAATTGTATTCTATATACGTATTTCTATAAGAAATAGCTAGAATTCATCAAAAATCTATTACAATTTATTACTTTTATTGAAGATATTAATTAGGAAACATATTTCTCATATAGGTTCAACTCTGCAAGTGCATATCTTGTAAGGTGTTAGAGATAACAGCTGGGCCTTTGAAAAATTGTATTCTATATACGTATTTCTATAAGAAATAGCTAGAATTCATCAAAAATCTATCACAATTTATTACTTTTATTGAAGATATTAATTAGGAATCATATTTCTCATATAGGTTCAACTCTGCAAGTGCATATCTTGTACGATATTAGAGATAACAGCTGGGCCTTTAAAAAATTGTATTCTATATACGTATTTCTATAAGAAATAGCTAGAATTCATCAAAAATCTATCACAATTTATTACTTTTATTGAAGATATTAATTAGGAATCATATTTCTCATATAGGTTCAACTCTGCAAGTGCATATCTTGTACGATATTAGAGATAACAGCTGGGCCTTTAAAAAATTGTATTCTATATACATATTTCTATAAGAAATAGCTAGAATTCATCAAAAATCTATTACAATTTATTACTTTTATTGAAGATATTAATTAGGAATCATATTTCTCATATAGGTTCAACTCTGCAAGTGCATATCTTGTAAGATATTAGAAATAACAGGTTGGCCTTTGAAAAATTGTATTCTATATACGTATTTCTATAAGAAATAGCTAGAATTCATCAAAAATCTATCACAATTTATTACTTTTATTGAAGATGTTAATTAGGAATCATATTTCTCATATAGGTTCAACTCTGCAAGTGCATATCTTGTAAGATATTAGAGATAACAGCTGGGCCTTTGAAAAATTGTATTCTATATACGTATTTCTATAAGAAATAGCTACAATTCATCAAAAATCTATTACAATTTATTACTTTTATTGAAAATATTAATTAGAGATCATATTTCTCATATAGGTTAAACTCTGCAAGTGCATATGTTGTAAGATATTAGAGATAACAGCTCGGCCTTTGAAAAATTGTATTCTATATACGTATTTCTATAAGAATTAGCTAGAATTCATTAAAAATCTATTACAATTTATTACTTTTATTGAAGATATTAATTAGGAAACATATTTCTCATATAGGTTCAACTCTGCAAGTGCATATCTTGTAAGATATGGGAGATAACATCTTGGTCTTTGAAAAATTGTATTCTCTATACGTATTTCTATAAGAAATAGCTAGAATTCATCAAAAATCTATTACAATTTATTACTTTTATTGAAGATATTAATTAGGAATCATATTTCTCATATAGGTTCAACTCTGCAAGTGCATATCTTGTAAGATGTTAGAGATAACATCTTGGCCTTTGAAAAATTGTATTGTATATACATATTCCTATAAGAAATAGCTGGAATTCATAAAAAATCTATCACAATTTATTACTTTTATTGAAGATATTAATTATGAATCATATTTCTCATATAGGTTCAACTCTGCAAGTGCATATCTTGTAAGATATTAGAGATAACAGCTCGGCCTTTGAAAAATTGTATTCTATACACGTATTTCTATAAGAATTAGCTAGAATTCATCAAAAATCTATTACAATTTATTAGTTTTTTTGAAGATATTAATTAGGAAACATATTTCTCATATAGGTTTAATTCTGCAAGTGCATATCTTGTAAGATATTAGAGATAACAGCTGGGCCTTTGAAAAATTGTATTCTATATACGTATTTCTATAAGAAATAGCTAGAATTCATCAAAAATCTATCACAATTTATTACTTTTATTGAAGATATTAATTAGAAATCATATTTCTCATATAGGTTCAACTCTGCAAGTGCATATGTTGTAAGATATTAGAGATAACAGCTGGTCTTTCGAAAAATTGTATTCTATATACGTGTTTCTATAAGAAATAGCTAGAATTCATCTTAAATCTATTACAATTTATTACTTTTATTGAAGATATTAATTAGGAATCATATTTCTCATATAGGTTCAACTCTGCAAGTGCATATCTTGTAAGATATTAGAGATAACAGCTGGGCCTTTGAAAAATTGTATCCTATATACGTATTTCTATAAGAAATAGCTAGAATTCATCAAAGATCTATTACAATTTATTACTTTTATTGAAGATATTAATTAGGAATCATATTTCTCATATAGGTTTAATTCTGCAAGTGCTAATCTTGTAAGATATTAGAGATAACAGCTGGGCTTTTGAAAAATTGTATTCTATATACGTATTTCTGTAAGAAATAGCTAGAATTCATCAAACATCTATCACAATTTATTACTTTTATTGAAGATATTAATTAGGAATCATATTTCTCATATAGGTTCAACTCTGCAAGTGCATATCTTGTAAGATATTAGAGATAACATCTTGGCCTTTGAAAAATTGTATTCTATATACATATTTCTATAAGAAATAGCTAGAATTCATCAAATTCATCAAGAATCTATCACAATTTATTACTTTTATTGAAGATATTAATTAGGAATCATATTTCTCATATAGGTTCAACTCTGCAAGTGCATATCTTGTAAGATATTAGAGATAACATCTTGGCCTTTGAAAAATTGTATTCTATATACATATTTCTATAAGAAATAGCTGGAATTCATCAAAAATCTATCACAATTTATTACTTTTATTGAAGATATTAATTAGGAAACATATTTCTCATATAGGTTTAATTCTGTAAATGCATATCCTGTAAGATATTAGAGATAACATCTTGGCCTTTGAAAAATTGTATTCTATATACGAATTTCTATAAGAAATAGCTAGAATTCATCAAATTCATCAAGAATCTATCACAATTTATTACTTTTATTGAAGATATTAATTAGGAATCATATTTCTCATATAGGTTCAACTCTGTAAGTGCATATCTTGTAAGATATTAGAGATAACATCTTGGCCTTAGTCCCTAAGTCCCGCCATCCTCTACATTCACGTTCTTATTTTATATCCTCTCTTTTTATCCGTAAACAACAGTGGAAGCGGAAGTTTCTCCACACTCCACTATTGTTTAAATAAATATGACGGGACTTGCTGGATGAGTGGAACAGGGACAGAAAGTAGTTTGATGGACAAGCTAGACCAACTGGTACAGCGGGAGAGAAGAGGAACGAGCGGAGAACCCCTTCTATTCAACTACACACATCTATCACCATGTGGTGGAAAAGAAGGTGGAGATAATTGAAAACAGATGGTCAAACAAAGAGCTGAAAAAAAGAAATATCATATAATAATATCATGTTTCAAGGTGAAAAACGTAATGGGCTCGGATCATGTATTGGCAGACGTCCTCGTGATGCGGAGATAGAAACGGAAGAGAGTTGTATGGGTGGAGCGAGTCAGAAATATATGTACATGAGAAAAAGCTGAAGAGCGTGAAGTGGGAGGAGGTGCATTCGATGCAGCTGTTGGAGAGGGTGATGGTGGCTGCGTTCGTAAGCAACAAGAACAGGAATACAGAGGGAGAACGGGTTGATGAAGACTGTAGGATCAAGAAAGTGAGATGGAGGAGGGAGATGGCGTCATGGAGATACAGGGGACGTGAATTGGAAGGAAGGAGAAGATGGAGTTCGAGAAAGCAAACAAGAGGAAGAACGTGGAAGAGACGCAGAACGTGGAAAAGAGGTTAGGGAGTGTGTTTCGTAGAAAGGACTGTCGGAGGTTCTGAGGGAAAGGAAGAAGAAGGAATAGTTAGCATACAACTGGCAGAGTGGGAGAGAAACTGCAGAGAAACGGTGGGTGCGTGTACTGGAAAAAAAGGTGGCTACACACCGAAAAGAGACAAGGTCAGACAGAGGGCCACAAGAAGAAATAAAGCAGTGGTATCTGCGATAAGAGGAGAGGGTGTGGCACCAATATTAAAGAAATTTAATATTAAGATACAGGTGCGAAAGTCAAGCTGGGATAACATGGGGATCGAGTCCTGCTGGAGCTGGGTAGCCGGGAAGATAAGATATGCCTGATGTGGTTGAAGAACAGCCTAAAGGGCAGGAGCATTTACGTTAATAACGATCTAACTGTTGAGAAGAGAGAATTTCTAAAGAAGATAAGGGAATGGGCAATGGAGGGAAGGCTTAAAGTGGAGGTTACTAGGGTGGGATACTGGAAATTAAAAATTGTGGACGAGTGATGGAGGAATGTCCGACAAAGAAGAACTGAAGGGGTCGAAAGACGGCGCGGCAGGAGTCTAGGGAATTGGATGAGATGAGGAACATGTCGGGTGCAGGGTTGATTATTAGAGCGCGCGCGGGAGGATGGGGACATTTGGAAAATATTTGTAGACACGGATAGACACAAGGGACATAGTGGAATTACTGTGATGTGGGTGGCAGAAGATGAATGGTGACCAGTGAGAAACTGGGACTGGGTGATGCAGGGTGCGAAGAATGGAGCGAGAATGGGGAGAACCAAAGATGGAATTGTGATGGGAGTGAGGAAAAAAGATGGAACAGAGAGTTGTTGAGGTAAGCTAAGGAATTGTGTGACGAGGCGCTGATGTACGCGGGCGCGCTATGTTCGAACACGCTACGTGCACCAAGTTACACCATATCAGGCCGCTTCTACCCTAGCTCCCACTGACGCCGTTCCGGGGAACGGTAAAGGTGGTGTTGATGGTGATCAACACCACCTTTACCGTTCCCTGCCGCTGCATCTGGCTATAAAACCAGAATACTCAGAAGATGACTGATCTAATCTTATGCCTCCTCCTGACCTATGACTCGAGTGTAATCCTCGTGGTTTAGTCAGCCTTCCTTCCGACTGAAATCCAGTAGAAGCCGAGTGTGATCTATTAGCCCCTGCTGCTACTCCCTTTTCCCGCCGAACCACCACCACACCACCTAACCAAACTGCCGACAGTATTACCACCGGAATATATCTATTTTGTATCTGATTTATTTTGTATATACTTTGTTTTGGGTTTTATAAATTACATTTTATTTTGGGTATGAATATATATTTTCATTTTGTACTATTTTCTTTCATTTGTGGCACCCCTGGGCCCACCCACGTCACAATTAGTAGTAGGAAACGTGGAAATGGATAGAAGGTCTGTGTGGGTTTGGGCAGTATACTGCAGTAAGAACGTAGAGGAGCTAAAATAGATACTAAACGAACTGGAGACGGATGTAGATTATCATCGGGAGGTGTAGGTACTGAAACGTGAGGGTGGAGGAGTTGGAAGCAGGGATCGGAGAGGGCGGTGAAGAGAAATATGCTCAGCATAAAGCGATCAACCAGGATGGAAGATAATGGATCCAATGGGTTAGAAAGTCGGGTGGGATGTGCTAAATGAATGTTGTGGCGAAGATGAAAAGGGAAGAAACTATTCTGCGGCCATGGAGGTGGTACGGTCATGCACTACATGGTAGTCAAATGGATCGGAAGAAAGGAGTTATCATGCTTCAAGCTGAAAAACGTAGCGGGTTCGGATCATATACCGGTCAAAGTGGTCGTGAAGGGGATGGTGGAAAGTAAGATATGAATGATAGGATATAGAATAGATAGGGCGAATCAGAAGTGAAATGAGGTGTATTCGACGTAGCAGTTGGATAGGGTGATGGTGGCTGCGTTAGTGAGGAAGAAGAGCGGGGACCAGAGGGCGAGCTGGTTTTATGAAGAGTGTAGGATGAAGTAAGCGAGATGGCGGAGGGAGATGGCGTACTGGACTTCAACCAGGTGATGAGGGAGTTCAAGAGAGTGTGCGATAGGAAAACAGTGGAGGAGTTGCAAATTTTGGAAAAGAGGTTAAGGGAGTGTGTGAGTGTTGGAGAAAGGACTGTGGGAAGTTCTAACGGCAAGGGAGAAGAAAGATAATGTCTAATAAATCGGAAGGAAGGAGTTAACATGCTTCAATATGGAAAAGGTAGCGGGCTCGGATCATGTACCGATAGAGGTGGTCGTGAGGGAGAGGATGGAAAGTAAGAGAGATAGAAGCAGCGAGTCAGAAATATCAGTGTGCTGAGGAGCGTTACGTGGGTCGAGGTGCTTGCGATACAGCAGTTGGATAGGGTGATGGTGGTGGGCCACTCACAATAAGCGCGGTAGTGGTAAGGTAGCGGTAAGCAATATTTTGCATGTCTATAAAAAAGCCGACGTTCAGAATTGGGCAGTAATGCTATGCGATAATTATGGTAGAGATAATTATACATGTTCAGTCAAAGTTTTACTGCTCTGATGTAAACGCCCGCATTTTTATACATGTGTGCAATTTCGCTTACCGCTACCTTAACCCTACCGCGTTTATTGTGAATGGCCCATTAGTGAGAAAAAAGAGCGGTGGCTAGAGGGGAAGCTGGTTCTATGGGGAGTGTAGGATGAAGAAGGCGAGTTGGCGGAGCAAGATGGTGTAATGGACATATAGGAGACGTGAATTGGAAATGGACAATCAGGTGAGAGAGAGTGTGCGAGAAGAAAACTACAACTCCTCCGCAGAGGAGTGTGTTTGGGAGAAAAGGACTGTGGGACGTTCTGAGGGGAAGGAAGAAGAAAGACAAAATCAAATTAATCGGGTTTATTCCTCCCCCTCATGACCACCTATACCGATAAATGATTCGAGCCCACTTCGTATTTCATCTTGAAGCATGTTAACTCCTCCCTAACATGATTCAAGATGAAAATCGTAGTGGGCTCGGATCATCTACCGGTAGAGGTGTTCGTGAAGGGGAGGAAGAAAAGTACTATACCGGTATATGATCCGAGCCCACTACGATTTTCATCTTAAAGCATGTTAGGGAGGAGTTAACATGCTTCAAGATGAGAATCGTAGTGGGCTCGGATTATGTCCGGTAGAGGTTCGTAAGGGGGAGGAAGAAAAGTAATAGAGTTGGATGGATGGGGCCAGCCAAAAATGTTAGGTATGAGAAAAAGCTCAAATGCGTGAAGTGGGAGGTGATGCGTTAGCGAGGAAAAGAGCGGGAACCATTTGGAGAGCTGGTTCTCATCCAACCAGCTCTCCATCTGGTTCCCGCTCTTTTTCCTCGCTAACGCGTAACTGTAGGGTGAAGAAGGCGAGATGACGTACTGAAGGTATAGGGAACCGTGGAATGGAAATGGTCAACCAGCCGAAGAGGAAGTTCGAGCGAGCGAGTGAGAGGAAAAAAAGTGTAGGTTAAGGGAGTGCGGGATTTTGAAGGAAAATGAGAAAAAAATACGATTAGTACAGAATTGACAGAATGGGAGAGGAACTGGGGACCTCGAGACAGTTGATAGGAAGAGAAGTGTTCGCGAAGTGGAAGTGGCTTTGGGACAGCTGAAACCTGATAAGTGGTGGGAGAAGATGGGTAGAAGCCAGAAGCATTCAAGAAGTCACCAGTGGAGGAGAAAGAGAAATTGCTACAGGTGATCAATAGGGCGTGGAGTAGAGAGGAAGAGATGCCGCAAGAGTTGGCGTGTGGGCATGGCTGGTCTTGTTTATAAAGCGGGTTCAGCCACGGAGGTGAAAAACTTCAGCCCTTCTTCTTCTTCTTGCAGCGCATCTCCTATCGAAGGTTTGCTATCACCACAGCTATCCGAATCTTATTGGCTGCCGCTCGGAATAATTGAGTGTTACTGCACCCAAACCAGTGCCTAAAATTTTTAAGCCAGAACATTCGGCGTGTTCCGATGTTCCTTTTTCCTCTGATCTTTCCTTGTACTATGAATTGCAGCAACGCGTATTTGGGTCCTCTCCTTATGTGGCCTAGATATTGTAACTTTCTCTTCTTTATGGTGTGAATTTTTTCCAGTTCTTTTTGCATTTTATTTAAGACTTCAGTTTTAGTTTCCTTATCTGTTCATAGAATACGCTACATTCTGCGGTAACACCACATTTCGAAGGCATTTAGTATGTCTAAGTGATCCACTACAATTTCTAAACCTCCGTCATTACCTTATACCCTCCGTTCATGATCCATGTGATGAACGGATGGTACAAGTGGAGTGGAAGAGATGCCGCAAGAGTTGGCGTGTGGATATGGCTGGTCTTCTTTATAAAGAGGGTTCAGCCTCGGAGGTGAAGAACTTCAGCCCTCTTTGGTCCACTTCAATTTCTATTCTGTTCTTTACCTCTGTCATCACTACCTTATACTATCTGTTCATTACGATTGATGTGAAATGATGGAAGGACCACCGATGTCACCAAAATGATGCCAATATGTCAAACTTATTCCACGAATAGTCTTATTCTCTAGTTAAATATCAATTGTAGAACCGGCACTTAGAAATATTTGTTGCTCCTTTGAGTGGTCGCATCCCAGTCTTGACCAGAAAATGCTTAGCGGAGATTTTGCATTTTAGAACGGTTTTTAGTGATTACTGTTATGCGTGTGAAATCTTCACATTTGGTGGCCCCGACATCTGTGCACCAGTCGGGTGCAGAAGATATTTGTTGGCAATATGGCAAAAGTGGTGGCTACTCTTCATTTAGATGCACCAATCACCGTCAAGATTTGACCAGCACTTAGCCCAAACGGTTTTCCCTCGATACCTTCAAGGAGAGTGAAGTCAGTTGGTGCCGAGCCTTTGCGCTGAGAGTTCGTGGAGTGCCTGAGCTCTGATAGTTCGTCTAGGCCCTTTTTGTTGATTTTTTGGTCCTTCAATTCGGATCGTTTTCAAGCTGTCACATTTTTGGTCCTTCGAACCGGAACTTTTATAAGCTGTTTCAAACTGCTATAGTTGGAGAGGGGTGCAAAAAATGGTATTTTTTTACGGTGAGTACAGCCCCCGCCCCTAATGTGTATGCACTGCGGCCCTTCACGGACCTATTGTGCCCCATACAACATCCACGATATGCTAGCCGGGTAAATTCTATGTGGAATAATTTCCCGACTAGCGGTGGATTCGAACCACCAACGTTCCGTACGCAATGGCTTCAGACCATCGCCTTAGACCACTGCGCCACGGACCGCCTCTGAGAAGGGTATACAAAAAGTAAAAATTTATGGTAGACGTGGATGCCCGCTAGGTTCACACAAGTGAGTTGGAGGAGGTGTTGAGGGAAGGTCATGCAGGAGGGGTCGTGATGTGTAGAACCAAGATGTGGATGTTGGCATATACTGTTGGCGTAGTGATGGTGTCTAAGAGAAGAGAGTAGAAAACGTGCAAGTGATTTTGGAGATAATGGGAAGATAACTTGGTAAGATACCATAACCTAAAGTTTTACATCCAATTTTCAGGAATGTTGTTTGAGTAAAATCGCTATAACTCGAGTTGTTACTATGAAAATTTAATGAAAAAAACTACATTTAATAGCAAATATAAATATGATTAATTTTAGTGATTACTAATTTATTACCTTTATATACCTTTATATTTTTTTAGCGAATTTTAGAAGTTGTACATCCAATTTTCACGAATGTTATTTGAGTAAAATCGCTATAACTCGAGTTGTAATTATGAACATTTATTGAAATAAACTACATTTAATAGCAACCATACATATGATTACTTGTAGTGATTACTAATTTATTACCTTCAATATTATATTTTTGGTAAGAGACCTTGGTAAGATACCTTGGTAAGATACCCTGGTAAGACACCTTGGTAAGAGGGGGTTTGTGGACCAAATGGATGATGTTTAGGAATTGTGGCAGGAAGGGAAGAGTAGAAGAGCGGAAATGAAAAAAAAAAATTTAGGAAGTAAATGGATTTAAATATTTTGGCTTTTGTTCGACTGTGGAGGTGGGTTTAGGATGGATGTGGAGTGTTTAAAATCGAAAGAGATAATGGCTTGGGAATAGTGAAGAGTAAATGGGAGAATTTGTTGGGTGGTAGAATCGTAATAACGTGCAAGATCTAGGATACGCGTGTGAAACTAAAATTGTTTAATAGAGTGAAAGTGACGAGATTGCAAGAGTGGGATGTAATAGAAAGGAAGTAAGAACGCTTTCTGAAGAGTTTTTTAGGTCTCGAATGTTTGACACCTAGGGCGGTGCTATCATAGGAGACGAATTCCAATTCCTGCACATTCACACAATGAGAATCTTGAACACATTCTCGCGCCTGCATTTGCATCTAGCAGTCTAGGATTGTTTTGTTATTAACCCATAACAAAACAATCCTAGACTGTTGATGCAAATAGAATTGACAGTTGTCGGTAGGTACTACCCCATTTGCGGTCGGGGAATGGTTATTCTTCTACACCATGGAGTTCCAGCAAGCCAGGGGTTTAAGTTGGCTGACCTGGTGTGCTGAACTCACCTAATGAACATCCACCTGTTAGGGGATGAACGTTTCATTCGATAATCAATATACCTCGGTCAAAAATATTTATTCTGACACACAAAAAAGTATACAAACAATATATTTAACTATATAAACACTGTAATGATTGCAAATAGCTTCATACAAACAAGAAGAAAAAGTTTTCCTTTCCATTGCTGGAGGTGTCCCCGCCGCCTCCAGCACCAGCACCACCACCGCCAGCAGCATCCCCATGCTCTATCGAAATGTTGACCAGGGTCCTGGGAATTTTGACACCCGTTTTTAAACTAAAATCTCTTTTCTGGATTACATGGTCTGCCTGCCGTTTCGTCCGGTCATTTGGCTGCGAGTTTTCGGCGCTGAAAACTGCCACGTAGAACAACCAGAAACACACGGCGCACCCTATCACTGATAAGTTTCGCATGTTTCTGCCGATTTAATTGGTCACACATACGACTGTACGAGGACATAAGACAAATGGCACAATTAGAATTTATTTCTGTGTACTATGATTAGATTTTAGTGGACATTGTTGTACTGATTTGCTTCATATACAGTTTTGTTTGTTTAATTTTATTTCGCATGGTAGCAAACAATGGAGATATTTATGTTGTATGCTAGATAAATTTATTCTATTGTTAACTTCCACACGTCGGGAAACAATTAAGTTACACCAAACATACGTTGGAATTTTGGTTATAAATATTAAATTTGCCTCTTGATGAAATCATTACAAGAGCAAAACGACAAAAAAAATGTGTTGCCGTTATAAATTTTAAATTTTCCTATTGGTGAAATTATTATAAGGGCATAAAGACGAGAAACGTTTGCCAGAATAGTTGCTGACCTTCAAATATGAAGATCCCTCTTCATATTTGAAGATCCCTCTTCATATTTGAAGATCTCTCTTCATATTTGAAGGTCGGCAACTATTCTGGCAAACGTTTCTCGTCTTCATGCTATTATAATGATTTCACCAAGAGGAAACTTTAAAATTTATAACAGCAACAATTCTGGCAAACTTTTTTTGTCTTTTTGTTCTTGTAATGATCGTATGACTATCTGGATACTCCGGTTCAGTCTTCAATCACGAGCTTTTTCTTCTTCCCGGCGATTTCGTGTAGTCTATATTTGCGATAACTTAAAAAAATATTCATAGCTATTATTGATAGATGATGTATGCTATCTACGTTTCATATCCAAGAAAGATGAAATAGACTAGCATTTCATCTTTCTTGGATATGAAACGTACGAGTAAATGCAGGATACAAGACCACGTCGTTATTACTCAGGCAATGAAGACAACCATCACTGGAACGGAACAGCCATCATAGTAACAAAACACCTAATACCATTTATAACAAGTTTCAATGATCAAAATCAGCTCCAAGCCCTTCGACACAAACATCATTCACGTATTGAATGATGTTTATACTATCGCATTAAAATCTACCGTCACAATAATGGGCTCATCCTTTTTGATTTGCTTTATCAGAGCTTTAAGCTAGTCGTAGAACGCCTTAATGGTTAGATCGTCTGAAGTGGGGGCATATTTCGGACGCAGACGATCAAACCATCGAGTTCTACGAGCTCTGATAAAGTAAATCAAAAAGGATGAGCCGATTGTTGTGATGATAGATTTTATTTAAGTAGGGAAGGGCAAAGAAGAAGACGTAGTCGGCGAGTATGGTCTTGGTGACCGAAACAAAAGAGGAGATCGATTTGTGAGCTTCTGCAAAGAAAATGGGCTAGTAATATCTAACACCTTTTACAAGATGCCATCCAGGAGACTGTATAGGTGGAAAGCGTCTAGCGACACACCACACAACCCCATGAGAAATCAAATAGGTACTTCAAGACTTCATTACTATCAACAGCAGATTTCGAAATGCGATAATATCAACAAAGACGTATCCTGGTACCGACTTCTCATCAGATCATACCTCAGTAGTCTGTAACCTCCAAATTAAACTTAAGAGCCATGCCAAAGCCACTCCAAAATTAGCAATAGACATAAAGCAACTAAATACCGGAAATACTAAGGAAGATATCAAAAACACACTTGAGGAACATCTCAAAGAATGAGGGCAATCACAAACAGAAGAGTCACCAGAAGACGAATGGGAAAAACTAACAATAGCTATTAACAGCACATGCGCAAAGCACCTACTAAAACAAAGGGATAACCACAAAGGATGAACGCACGTAGATATCTTGAAAATGATGGAAATTAGAAGAAGGCTAAAGAACGCGAACCCCACAAAATACCAAAAAACCAACATAGAGGTAAGAAAGAAGATCAGAACCGCAAAGGAAGTATGAATAACCGAAAAATGTTAAGAAATAGAGCAGTAGGAACAACAGTACAATTTCGCAAATATGCATAAAAGCATAAAACAAATGCCAGGCAGGCGACGACACTAAATTGCAACGCAAACGCAGGCAGCATAATAATGGACATCGATGACACGGGATTCGATGTAGACCTCTTCCAAGACACCAGAAAAGAGGCTATGATAAGCGAAGCAAATAGCAGTCCACCTATCATTAAAGAAGAAATAGTCGCAAGCCTTGAGAAGCATGAAAAACGGGCGTGCTACAGGTCCTGGCGGAGTCCACACTGATGTCTTGAAAATCCTTAGCGATTCTGACATACCTACTAACAAAATTATTTAATAATATATACGACTCTGGAAATATACTACAAAAATGGCTAGTGTCCACCTTCATGCCAATGCCGAAGAAAGCGTCATTCAAGAAATACTGTATATATATATATATATATATATATATATATATATATATATATATATATATATATATATATATATAATATTTCGTCTTCTGGTGACTCCTCTGTTTGTGATTGCCCTCGTTCTTTGAGATGTTCCTCAAGTGTGTTTTTGATATCCTCCTTAGTATTTGCGGTATTTAATTGCTTTATGTCTATTGCTAATTTTGGAGTGGCTTTGGCATGGCTCTTATGTTTAATTTGGAGGTTACAGACTACTGAGGTATGATCTGATGAGAAGTCGGTACCAGGATACGTCTTTGTTGATATTATCGCATTTCGAAATCTGCTGTTGATAGTAATGAAGTCTTGAAGTATTTGATTTCTCATGAGGTTGTGTGGTGTGTCGCTAGACGCTTTCCACATATACAGTATCCTGGATGGCATCTTGTAAAAGGTGTTAGATATTACTACTTACTGTATATAAATATATATATATATATATATATATATATATATATATATATATATATGGGTCTGACACAGTCGTCTTGAATTAAGTTCAATTTCGGTCGTTGATCCTTAGATCATCCTCAAACTTGACCCGCATCACTTTCCCGAAGAACCCTGTGAATGCGGACCAAGCGCCACTGTTTGTTGCCCTTTTTGCCCCTAGCTCTTCTGGTGGGGTCACTCCCACCCGCAGCCAGAATTCTGTCCTCGCCGCCATCCATCTTGGGCATTCGTAGATGGTGTAAGTCGGATCGTCTACACCACTACAGGAATGACATGTTGGCGTGTTTGTCTTCCCTATCCGGTGGCGGTATGACTGGAATACTGTTTGATTGGATAGGGCCTGGGTGGTCCAAGGGCACGAACATATACATTGATGACGATCTAACCGTAGAGGAGAGGGACGTACAAAGGAAAATTAGGGAAAGTGCTAAGGAAGAAAGAGCCAAAGGATTGGAAGCTAGGGTGGGATATCGAAAACTGAAGATTGCGGACATCTGGTGGGTCTGGCAGGGAGACTACTTGTCAAAAAAGGAATAAAGGGGGAGAGGTCGACGAGGCGGGAGTATGAGTGGAGCAAGTGCAGGGTGGGTTTTTGGAACGTTGCGGGTCTAAGGAAAAAAGTGCTAGGGGGAGTGTGGGAAAAGGAGAAGTGTTTGATCTCAAAGGAAATAGTGGGGCTACTAAAGGCGTGGATGACAGAAGAGGAGTGGTACAAATCTGCATGCCGACAGGGTGGGACTGGGTGATGCAAGGTGCAACGAAAGATGCGAGGATGGGGAGAGCGAAAGGAAACAACTTGTTAGGAGTGAGGAAGTCAGTGGGACAATGGATCAGAGAGTATTCGAGGGAAGCGGCGGGATTGGTACTAGGGAAGCTGGAAATGGATAGAAGGTCGGTGTGGGTAGGGGCCGTGTACTGTAACAAAAACCGTTTAGAACTAACAGAGATACTGGACGGGCTCGAGACATAGGCAGATGAATGGATCGTCGGGGGTGACTGGAATGTGAGAGTGGGGGAGCTGGAAGGAGGGATCGGAGAAGTCGTTGAATGGAGAGAAAGATGATCGCAGGATAAAGTGACCAACCAGGAGGGTAGAGAATGGATCCAATGGGTGAGAAAGTCGGGGTGGAATGTACTGAATAGCTGCTGCGAAGGAGACTGGGAAGAGAAGAAGACTTTCTGTGGACACGGAGGAGGTTCGGTTTTGGACTATGTGGTGGTCATAGGTATAGGAAGAGAGAAGTTACAGTGCTTCAAGGTGGAAAATGTGGTGGGGTCGGACCATCTGCCGGTGGAAGTGGTCTTGAGATAGACACAAGGTTTGAAGAGCGAGGAGAAAAAGGGGCAGCAAGGGTTTGGATGGAGCGAACTAGAAATGGCAGTGTATGAGAAAAACCGAAAGGGCGTGAAGTGGGAGAAGGTACAGTCGATGCTCCAGTTAGAGAGAGTGATGGCGGCTGCGTTGGTGGTGAGGAAGAAGAGTGGAGGCCAGAGGGAGTGTTGGTTCGACGAGGAGTGTAAGATGAAGAAGACGAGGTGGCAGGCGGAAATGGCGAATTGGAGGTACGGCAGATGTGCAGACGAAAGGGTTAATCAGGCGAAGAGGGAGTTCGAGAGTACGTGCGACAGGTAAAAAATAGAAGAGTCGCAGAAAGTGGAAAAGAAGTTGAGGGAGTGTGTGGTGGAGAAGCGGATGTGAGAGATCTTAAAGGGAAGGGTGAATCAGGGCAAAGTGAACATAGAGCTAGCAGAGTGGGAGAGGAGTTGTAAACAGATGACGGGGTCTGAGTTGGAGCTGGGCAGTTCGAGTGCAAGACAGGTAGTACGAAGGGAGGCGTTTTTCGCGGAAAGAGGTGGAGGTGGCCCTGGCACAATTAAAACTAGGAAGGGCATCGGGGGAAGAAGGGCTGAAGGCAGAGACTTTCAAAAAGCTACCGGAGGAAGGAATGGAGAAGGTGCGGCAGAGTATTAATAAGGTGTGGAGTGGAGAGGAGGAAGTGCCGGAAAAGTGGCGTACGACCACCACCCCGGTCTCGGTTCACAAAGGGGGAGAGGCCTCGGACGTAAAAAACTATAGGGGGATCACCATTATGGGTGCCGGTTATAAATTGATGATGACTATGGTGAAAAATCGAATGGATAGGGAAGTGGAACAAAAAGGGCTGCTGCCGGAATGCCAGGGTGGGTTCAGAAGAAGTTCAGAAGAGGGACGAGGGAGCAGATTTTCAAGCTGGCGAGAATGGTGGAGGAAGCGCTGGAATACAAAGGGAGAGTGTATGCGGTGTTTGTGGATTTAAAAGCGGCGTATGACTCAGCTCCTAGGTGGAAACTGGTGGAATGTATGGATAGATTGGGTATAGAAGAGGAAGGAGTGGAGTGGGTGAGAAGGATGTATAAAGAGTCATGAGCAAAAACAAGAGTGAATGGAGAAATATCTGAGGAATTTAGGGTGAATGTGGGAGTAAGGCAGGTGTGCCCGCTGAGCCCCTTCCGTTTAATCTGTACACGAGCGAGTTGGAGCAGGTGCTGAGGAGAGGACAGGCAGGAGGGGTCGTGGTGGGTAGATTCAAGGTGTGAATGTTGGCGTATGCAGATGACGTGGTGCTGGTGGCCAAGAGAGTGGAATAGATGCAAGAGATGTTGGAAAGAATGGGTAGGTACCTGGATAAGAGGGAGCTGGTGGTGAATGTGGAAAAGACCAAGGATGTTGTTTAGGAATAGGGGCAGGAGGGGTAAGGGCGAAGGGCTGAAATGGAAGTAAAGGCTGACTGAGAGAGTGAATGGCTTTAAATATTTGGGCTTTTGGTTTGACTGTGGAGGAGGGCTTAGAATACATGTGGAGTGTATGCAGGCGAATGCAAGAATGGCTTGGGGGATTGCGTGCAGAAAATGGGGGAGTTTGTGGGGTGGTAACCTCGTAATGACGTGCAAGATCTGGGATGCGTGTGTCAAACCTATATTGTTGTATAGAGTGGAAGTGTGGGGATTGCGTAAATGGGAGGTAATAGAAAGGGAACACGGTTGATTCCTGAAGAATCTGCTAGGACTCGAAAGGTCGACACCGAGGGCAGTGCTGTTGCAGGAGACAAATCGTATGAGTATGTGGTGGGAGTCGTGTGTGAGGTTTGTAAACATTGAGGAAAGATTGCAGGATTTGGGCGAGAAAAGACTGGTACGGGAGGTATAGATGAGGTGTAAGAGTAGAACAGAGAGTAGATAGAGGAAGGATAGAGAAAAGATGTATGAAAGAGTGGGTATGTCTGAGGTGTGGGTAGAGGAGAAGCTGAGAGAAAGGGGTAGCCTAGGAACTGAGATAAGAGAGAGATTGAGGGATATTGAGTGGCAAGAAAGGCAAGTGAGAATGGCTGAGAGCTCATATAAGCCGGGCTACGTAGAGTGACAAATATAGGGGAAACTCCCGAGCTACTTAGACAGGGGAGAGTGGATCAGAGAACACAAAGTATGCATGGCAAGAGCGAGGTGTGGGTCAGAAGAGCGAGGAAGAAACGTTTGGATGGGACTGGGGTACACGTACGCGTGTTCGCTGTGTAGGAAGGGGAGTGACACGTGGTGGCACCTTAGCAGAGAATGTGACGAAAGGAAAGCAGAGTGGGTTGGAGAGTGTAGAAAGCTGAACGAATGGTTAGGAGAGGATGGGAAAGACGTGAATATCTGCAGGAGGCTGACGTGAGAAAGGAAATTGGCGAGGGCAGAGGTTTATTTTAGTGGTTAGAAAAATGATGTTTTTTATGTTAAATTGTTTTTTTTTTTTGTTTGGTTTCTTTTTTATTTGTTTCTGTGAAAGTATTGTTTTTTTTTCGGCTGGAATTTGTGTAAAAGGGAAGGGTTGGGCTGATATGCCAAATAAAGGTCTTTTTTTTTGGTCCAGTGATCCAGCTCACCATGTCCCCTAGATACCCATCATTTTATGTTGGGCACTAACTTTCGGGTCCAATCTGCATTTGGGGTGGCGTGCTTGCCATCGCCTCATCGTTTCCGCACATGCTGTCTCGCATGCTCTCCTAGGCTCCTCTCCAGCCCTCTTACGGCGGAAGATGTCGGCCCGCTCCAATACTAGTAGGTCACCAAGAGTTGTCCCGGGCAGGACTTCCGCTGCGTCCGTCGAAACAGTTGGGTATCCCGTGATGATTCGTATGACGCTGGTGCGCAGTGCCCTTTGCAGTCTGTCGACGGTCCGCCCTGTCTTGGTGGCGTCTGCCCACCAATTTGCCTTTTGGACGGTATGGTTAAAGCGCTGGAGAGGATGATCTGCGACCGCCTCATGGAAACCGTAGAGAAGACAGGAGGACTACATCCAAGCCAGTACGGCTTCCGTAGGGGGAAGTTGACTAGCGACGCAATACTGGTAGTCCGGAAGCTGGTTACCAGCGCCAGTAACCTCCGTTTCTTTCTCTTGGGGCCGCCGATGTTAGGCAGAGCTCTTGCAAGTGCTGCCTCTGTCTTCACGGCCTTCCTCGTTGCTTCAAGTTCCTGGGCGGAGTGGTGCGTGTTAGGCTCTAGGACTATTACCAGGTACTTGATCCTCCTGGCTCTTCAACAATAACTGGATGTTGGCGGTGGCCTCCTGTATACCTGCTCTCTTGATGAGAGCAGGGCGACCTCTCTTTTGGTAACGGCGATGGTAACGCCCTTACCAGTCATCCACTCGGCCACCGCCTCCACCGTGGTCCTCATCGCAGCCTTGGCCACCTCCAGTTCGTTTCGCCGCACTACTACAGCAAAATCGTCGGCGAATGCTATTGGCTCGGTGTCCTCTGGAAGCTCCAGCTGCAGGACGTCATCAAAGGACGTTGCAGAGGAAGGGCCCTTGGAGCATGGAACACCCCACCCCCCCCCACCTCGTACCTCGCTAGTCATGCGGTGCCATCACAGGTGATCCCCCTGTCTAAGAGATATCCACGGATAATGCCCCTGAGGGGTGACGGTATTCCCCTCTTCACTAGAGCGTATTGATGGCCCCTCATGGTGGCAACGTGTTAAACGCGTTAGCCACGTCATGCCATCAAGCAAACGGACCTCCTCTTCCAGGTGCCGGTGTTCGAAGTCTTGACCAGCTCCCGGGCTGCCAGTATTGCGTCGCTGGTCGACTTCCCCCTGCCGGTCTTCTCTATGGTTTTCCATGAAGCGGTCGCAGGTCATCCTCTCCAACGCCTTGGCCATACCGTCCAAAATGCAAATTGGACGGTAGGCATTAGGGCTCTCCGGGGGCTTCCCGGGCTTGGAGATAAAGTGCGAGCCTTGCAACCTTCCATGATCTTGGGAAGGTACCGGTCCTCCAACACTAGTTAGCGATCTTAATCAGCGCCGGAGCTATTCCCACTTTCTCAACCTGTGGGCTCAATTCAGCCAGAGAAGCAATTCAGTTTATCCTGTTACATTTAGAAATATTCTAACTATATAGCATGTTTAAGAGGATGTCTGCTTTTTGAATTTATTGCAACAGACAATTATTATTATTATTTTCTTTTCTATTTGTCTTCTCACTAATCGCGGTATGGGTAAATCTAGACCTTAATAAAGGATCAAAGGTATTTACCTCAACAATTTGCATTAGTGCTATTTTTTTAACTTCTTGTATTGTTGCCTGGCCAGGTATTAACCTTCCGGCACTCGCGTCCAGTCTCATATACCCGGAGCATATATATGCTCCGGGTCTATGAGACTGGGCGCGAGTGCCAGAAGTTTAATTGAAGGTAGTCTTCAAATCCAGGTTTTACAGTGCCGATAGCACCCACCACCTAAAAAAGACCTTTATTTGGCATAACCCCTCCAAAATATAGAGTTCCCCCAATAAACTATGCTCATAACAGAAATAACAAATTTTTAAATGACGGCCGCGTTTATAGGCACCGGAAACCGGGGCTTAACTTCTGAAGGTTAGAATACACTGGATATGTTCCCCCCAATAAACTATGCTCATAACAGAGAGAACAAAAAAAATACATAAAAATAAAAATCAGCAAAAATACCAGTTAACAGAAAATACATAATCGCCTATATACCTCATTCTTTCACCCTACTCCCTCTCGTCACTTTCCTCTCCCACGTCAGACTAATGCAGATTTTCACGCCTTTCCCATCTTCTCCCAACCATTCATTCAGTTTTCTGCAATTTTTAATTTTATTTTATGATCATACATTGCTTGTTATATCTTAATTACATTACATTAACAAATTAATAGGAGTTTCCCTAGCAGTACTTTCACCAATCGTTGAACTGGAAAACCTGGTGTGAGGGATGTTGTTTGTTGTACTGGATTAGTTTTCTCGCCCTCATATTCTCTGCTAAGGTGCTACCACGTGTCGCTTCCCTTACTATACAGGGCACACGCGGTATACCCCGGACCCATCCACACTTTCCTTCCTCTATCTTCTGACCCACACCTCGCTCTTGCCATCGTCACTTTGTCCTTCCTGCTCCACGCACCCTAAGTATCTCGCGAGTTTCCCAATTACTTGCCACTCTACGTAGCCAGGGTTGTAAGAGCTCTCAGTCATTCTTACCTGCCATTCACTCAATATCCCTCAATCTCTCCCTTGCCTCAGTTACTAGGCTTCCTATTTCTATCAGCTTCTTTTCTACCCACACCTCAGACATACCCACTTTTTCATAAATCTTTCCTCTATCCTCTCTCCATCCACTCTCCGTCCTACTGTTACACCCACCTCATTCATACATCCCTCACCAGTCTTTCCTCACCCACTTCCTGCAATCTTCAAACTTCTTCAAACTTCATAACTCTCACACATGACTCCTACCACATACTCATACGATTCGTGTCCTGCAACAGCACTGCTCTCGGTGTCGACCTTTCGAGACCTAGCAGACTCTTCAGGGACCAGCCTTGCTAGTGGGATGTAATAGAGAGGAATATTACATCCCACTAACGCAATCCCAGCAATACTCATACTACTCTGACCTTCGCATTCGACATTCTACTGACTTCAATATCCAGATCCTTAAATTTGTTTATTTTTTATTTTTATTTTTATTATTATTGCAAATACTTTTGAGATATTAATACTTTTCTTTTAGCAGTGCTACATTATAATACAAAATAATTTAGAAGCGTTGGGCTAAATAAGTTTGTTAGACACTATTCGATATTTTGGTTTGAGAAAAGTTTAAGAAAATCTATTAATACATTTTATTTTGAAAACATACATGGATACATCATATACATGTCCTTAATATTTATAAATAACATTATTAATAAATAACATAATCATATAAATATAAAGAAAAAATTCTTCTTTGCATTGTCTCCGCCACCGCCGCCGCCTCCAGCTCCCCCACCTGCACCTCCAGCCCCATCTTCGCGTCTCTTTACCTGCATCTGCCCTTTAATAGGGTCCATATTAACATTGATATCGTGCACGCCATTTAAACCGTACCTTCTCGCAGGGGCAGCGGCTGCGTCTGCGGCAGGGGCAGGGGCAGGTACAGGGTCGGTGTGTGCGCCATAGTCGCCATAGTCTGTACTGTCTGTACTGATCACTAGGCACCCTAACAAACAACCAATAAGAGTTGTTATTCGCATCTTGGTGAGTCCAATACTGATGAACAAATGCAATAGAAACGACTCTGTTTTAGTACGAACAATGAACAATGCGCAATCAAATCACTCAAATGATAAGAGATTGCTGGACTGTTTAGTACCTATTATTAAATGTTAGCCATTAATAATGTCTGGTAATTTATTTTTATTTTAGCCTACACTGAAAGGTTAAAGGCAAATAGATAATACAATAATTTTATATATTTGCATATTTTATTTCGAAAACACACAGAAATACATCATATTATACATATCCTTACTAATAAATAATATAATCACATAAATATAAAGAAAAAATTCTTCTTTATTCCGTCTGCACCACCTCCATCTCCACCTCCAGCTCCTCCACCTGCGCCTCCAGCTCCATCTTCGCGCCTCTTTACCTGCATCTGCCCTTTAATCGGGTCCATATTAACATTGATGTCGTGCACGCCATCTAAACCGTTCTTTCTTACGCGAACGGGGTTTGAGCCGTAGCCGGCATAGTTCGGACTGCCTATACTGATCACTAAGCACACTATCAAGCAGCCGAAGAGTGTTGTTATTCGCATCTTTGTGGGCCTAATACTAACGAAGAAATGCAATAGAAACGCCTCGGTTTTACTACGAACAATGCGCAATCAAATCATTCAACTGATAAGAGATTGCTGGACTGTTTAGTGCCCATTATTAGATGTTGGCCATATAATAATTTATTATAGTATATATATATATATATATATATATATATATATATATATATATATATATATATATATATATATATATATATATACTATTTTACCAGTGATATATTCGAAAATAGGTTGTTTTAAATTTGGGTCTAAAAAAGGGGATAATTTTATTTCAAGAAAAGTCTATTAACATTTTATTTCGAAAACATACAGGGATAGATGATAAACATATCCGTAGTAATAAATAACATAATCATATAAATATAAAGAAGAAATTCTTCTTAGCACTGTCTGCGTCACCTCCGCCGCCGCCTCCTCCAGCTCCTCCACCCGCGCCTCCAGCTCCTTCTTCGCGTCTCTTTACCTGCATCCGCCCTTTAATAGGGTCCATATTAACATTGATATCGTGCATGCCATCTAGACCGTTCTTCCTCGCATGGGCGACGCCGGGGTCTGGGGCTTGGACGGGGTGTGCGCCATAGTCGCCATAGTCTGTACCGTCTGTACTGATCACTAGGCACCCTAACAAACAACCAATGAGAGTTGTTAGTCGCATCTTTGTTGGTCTAACACTAACTAAGAAATGCAATAGAAACGGCTCGGTTTGGGTACGAACAATGCGCTATCAAATCACTCAACTGATAAGAGATTGCTGTTGCTGATGTGAGCCATGTAATATTTTATAGTAATATTCTAATATTTATATATTTGAAGAAGAAGAAATGCAGATATAGGTGTGTGAAGATTTATTGAATTAATTTCAGCATTTGAATACGTTGCTAATACCGTTTCGGCGAACATGCCGCTTACCCCTACTCCACGCTCAGTAGGGTAGGAAAATCCCGGCACGCGCGCCTCTTCAGCGGATGCTAAGAGTGGGGGGCCTGTTTGTCCCCTATAAATAACGTGCACGCACCCCTCCCTCAGCAGGACTGATTCACATTACCCGACTATCGCCTTGAAACTGATATTTATGTTTATCTTTTTACCTTTGGTAAATCGATCCTCCCTCACCAAGACTCAGAGGATCGATTTATTTCCTTGCAGTTATCAGCTTGCACTGATAATTGTGCCCCATACTCCTCTTGTGACGGTTCTCCCTCACCACGACTCAGAGAACCGTTTCAAGTTGATCCTATCTTCCCCGCAAGGCGGCCTGACGCTTTTTAACCCTCCCCGTGCCTGTCTTACGAAGAACTGACTCCGGCGACAGACTGCAGCTTCCTTCACCAACCCCATCGACGCCGAGCATCGATAACATTACCATTTCGAACCTGCCGCTTAACCTCAGCTTTCCTGTTGATAAATGTACCGGGAAAAACTACAAGAAACGTTTTAAGCATATGTAATTGAAAAACTAAACATAATCCTCTGTAATTCATTAGTTTTTCCCGGTACATGAGGTTAACATATTTATATACATATACATACGGGGCTTAACCTCAGAAGGGTAGGGAAACCCGTACATACGTGCGCCTCTTCAGCGGATGCTAAGAGTAGGGGGCGTGTTTGTCCCCTATAAAATAAGTGCACGCACCCATAAACGGTTTTCGTTTCTCCCTCACTCAGAGGACCGTTTCACCTTACCCAACTATCGCTTTGAAACCGATACTTGTGTTTAGTTCTTACCATTGAAGTAAGATATTATACTAGCTAGCTAGATAGCTTGCTATAACTAGCTAATAGAGCAGGTCGCTAAATTTGGGCAGCTGGATCACCAAAGACCTGGATCCAGATCTGAAAGTAAGAACACGCATCGAAATAACTAGAACAATGTTCCTTAAGATGAGAGAAGTATTTTGCGAGAGAAGCCTAAACCTGAAACTAAGATACCGGTTTGTTAAATACTACCTTCACTCGGTACTATTGTATGCTGTTGAGGCTTGGACGTTGAAGATCATTACTATGAATAGAATAGAAGCGTTTGATATGTGGATCTTTCGAAGAGTGCAGAGAATATCTTGGGTAGAGCATATCACGAATAATGAAGTTCTTAGACGCATGGACAGACACAGAGAACTATTGGCTACTGTGAAGAAACGTAAGACAGCGTACCTAGGACATATTTTCAGAAGTACAAAATATAGCCTTCAAAATTAATAATGGAGGACAAAATAGAGGGTCGCCGTGGTTCAGGACATAGTAAATGCTCCTGGTTAAAGAACATAAGGGACTGGACTGGTCAGGACTCCCACTCATTGTTCAGAGCGTCACAAGACCGTGCGGAATTTGCCATGATTTTTACCAACATTCAGTAATGGAGAAGGCACCTAAAGAAGAAGATTGGAAAATCGATCCTCCCTTACAAGACTCAGAGGATCGATTTATATCCTTGTAGCTATCAGTCCACGCTGATAATTGTATCCATATTTCTCTGTAATGATTCTCCCTTACCAGGACCCAGTGAATTGTTTCGACTATATCCTATCTTCCCCGTTCCGTAAGGAGGCCTGATGATTTATAACCCTCCCCGTGCTTGTCTTACGAACACCAAAAGACGGAAAATAGCCACCTCCGCCAGAAGATCAAAGGCAGCGGCGTAAAAGTTGAAAGACTGCGAGAGCCAATAGTAGCCCTGGCCGCGAGAGCTCATGTGAGAAAGCCGGGCACTACAATTCATATCAGAGGCCTTGATGTCCTCGCCACTAGGTATCCTCGCCACTAGGTAGTAGGTGGAGGACGCCACCAGCGCGGAAGCTCATATGAGGAGACAGGGACCTACAATTCATATCAACGGCTTTGATGTCCTCGCCACCAGACAGGAGGTGAAGGACCCGGCCAGCTCGGAAGCTCATGTGAGGAGACAGAGCACTACAATTCATATGAAAGACCTAGATGTCCTCGCCAACAGGCAGGAGGTGAAAGACGCCGCCAGATCGGAAGCCCATGTGAGGAGACAGGGCACTACAATTCACATCAAGGCTTTGATGTCCTCGCCACCAGCCAGGCAGGAGGTGGAGGAGGCCGTCAGGCAAGCCATTGTTGGCGGAAGTGCGACCAGCGAAAAATAGCACCACTGCAGAAAAAGGGGCGAATATACTAACCGCCACCAGGATGGGACTGGGTGACTCAGGGAGCGAGGAAGGAAGCTAAGATGGGTAGAGCCAAAGGAGGAATTGTATTGGGAGTAAGGAAGAAATTGGGAAAATGGAGCAGAGAGACCCTAAGAGAAGCTACAGAAGTCTAATAGGGAAGATGGATATGCATGGAAGTGGGGTGTGGGTCTGTAACAAAAACCGGGTGGAATTAACGGAGGTACTAGGCGAACTGGATACGGCAGCAGATATATGGATCATCGGGGGCGACTAGAATGTGATGGTGGGGGAGCTGGAAGAAGGGATCGGAGAGGATGTGACTCCCAGGATAAAGTGACTAGCAAGGAGGGTAGAGAATGGATGCAATGGGTGAGAAAGTCAGGATGGAATGTGCTCAATGGTTGCTGTGAAGGAGACTGGGAAAGGAAAAAGCTTACTGCGGACAAGGAGGAGGCTCGGTTTTGGACTACGTGGTGGTCAAAGGGATCGGAAGCGAAGAGTTGGAGTGCTTCAAGGTGGAAAACGTAGGGGGGTGGGATCATGTACCGGTGGAGGTGGTCGTGAAAGTGAGGAACGTTATGAAGGGAGAACAGCGGAACGGTCAGCAGAGGCTTGGATGGAGCGAACCTGATATGAATGCATATGAGAAAAAGCTAAACCGCGTGAACTGGGAGGATGTGCATTTGATGCTCCAGTTGGAGAGAGTGATGGTGGCTGCATTGGAGAAGAAGAAGAGTGGGGGGCACAGGGAGAGTTAGTTTTAGCAGGAATGTAGGGTGAAGAAGTCATGCTGGGGAAGAGTAATGGCGGAGTGGAGGAATGGGAGAGGTGAAGTGAAAAGGGCCAATCAGGGAGTTCGAGACAACGTTCGAGAGGAAGAAGATAGAGGAGTTGCAGAAGGTAGAAACGAGGTTGAGGGAGTGTGTGACAGAGAAAGTGCTGTGGGAAATCCTGAAGGGAAGTGTAAGAAAGGGCAAAATTAACACATAGCTGGCATAGTGGAAGAAGAGCTATAGATAGATGGCGGGGTCAGAGGTGGATTTAGGGATTTCGAGACCGGTGGTAGGAAGGGAGGCGTTTTCGCGGGAAGAGGTCGACGTGACCCTAGGGCAGCTGAAACTGGAAAAGGCGGCGGGGGAAGATAGGCTAAAGGCAGAGGCTTTCAAAAGACTACCAGAGGAAAGAAGATATAAGTTGCTGCAGGTTATCAATAAGGTGTGGAGCGGTGAGGAGGAGCTGCCGGAAGAGTGGCGTGTGGGGGTGGTGGTCCCGGTACATAAAGGTGGAGCGGATCGGATGTAAACAACTATAGGGGGATTACTGTTATGGGTGCGGGATACAAGGCTATAATGACAATGGTGAAAAATAAACTAGATAGGGAAGTGGACAGAAAGGGGCTGCTGCCAGAATGTCAGAAAGGGAAGACGGACGAGGGATCAGATTTTCACGCTAGCGAGAATGGTGGAGGAAGATTTGGAACGCAAAGGGAGAGTGTAGGCGCTGTTTGTAGATCTGAAAGCGGCGTATGATTCAGTTCCTAGAGGAAAACTTGTGGAGTGTATGGATAGATTAGGCATGGATGAAGGTGTGGAGTGGGTGAGAAAGATATATAAAGAGTCGTGGGCAAAAGCAAAAGTGAATGGAGAAGTGTCGGAGAATTTTAGGGTGAATATGGGTGTAAGGCAGAGGTGCCCGCTAAGCCCCTCCTGTTCAATCTATACTCAAGCGAGTTGGAGGCGGTGCCGAGGAGATGACAGGCTGGAGAGGACGTAGTAGGAGAACCAAGGTGTGGATGGTGGCATATGCGGATGACATAGTATTAGTAGCCAAGAGAGTGGAAGAGAAGGTACCTGGATATGAGAGGGCTAGTGGTGAATGTGGAGAAGACTAAATGGATGATGTTTAGGAATAGGGATTGAAGCGGTAAAGTGGAATAGCTGAAATGGAAGGGAGAGTGACTGTCTTTAAATATTTGGGTTTAGGTTCAGGTTAGAATGACTGAGAGGAGAGGAGGAGAGGAGGAGAGGAGGAGAGGAGGAGAGGAGGAGAGGAGGAGAGGAGGAGAGGAGGAGAGGAGGAGAGGAGGAGAGGAGGAGAGGAGGAGAGGAGGAGAGGAGGAGAGGAGGAGAGGAGGAGAGGAGGAGAGGAGGAGAGGAGGAGAGGAGGAGAGGAGGAGAGGAGGAGAGGAGGAGAGGAGGAGAGGAGGAGAGGAGGAGAGGAGGAGAGGAGGAGAGGAGGAGAGGAGGAGAGGAGGAGAGGAGGAGAGGAGGAGAGGAGGAGAGGAGGAGAGGAGGAGAGGAGGAGAGGAGGAGAGGAGGAGAGGAGGAGAGGAGGAGAGGAGGAGAGGAGGAGAGGAGGAGAGGAGGAGAGGAGGAGAGGAGGAGAGGAGGAGAGGAGGAGAGGAGGAGAGGAGGAGAGGAGGAGAGGAGGAGAGGAGGAGAGGAGGAGAGGAGGAGAGGAGGAGAGGAGGAGAGGAGGAGAGGAGGAGAGGAGGAGAGGAGGAGAGGAGGAGAGGAGGAGAGGAGGAGAGGAGGAGAGGAGGAGAGGAGGAGAGGAGGAGAGGAGGAGAGGAGGAGAGGAGGAGAGGAGGAGAGGAGGAGAGGAGGAGAGGAGGAGAGGAGGAGAGGAGGAGAGGAGGAGAGGAGGAGAGGAGGAGAGGAGGAGAGGAGGAGAGGAGGAGAGGAGGAGAGGAGGAGAGGAGGAGAGGAGGAGAGGAGGAGAGGAGGAGAGGAGGAGAGGAGGAGAGGAGGAGAGGAGGAGAGGAGGAGAGGAGGAGAGGAGGAGAGGAGGAGAGGAGGAGAGGAGGAGAGGAGGAGAGGAGGAGAGGAGGAGAGGAGGAGAGGAGGAGAGGAGGAGAGGAGGAGAGGAGGAGAGGAGGAGAGGAGGAGAGGAGGAGAGGAGGAGAGGAGGAGAGGAGGAGAGGAGGAGAGGAGGAGAGGAGGAGAGGAGGAGAGGAGGAGAGGAGGAGAGGAGGAGAGGAGGAGAGGAGGAGAGGACCTACCTTATGTGGCCCTCCTTGGTCACTTTCAACTTCTTCGTTCCAGGAAGTGGCTGCGGCAGGCCAATAGGACACTGAGGAGAGTACAATCTAGCTCTTGTAGAATAGAGGTAGAACATCTACAAGACAGATATCGGGCATAACGCCGGGAGTTCAGGCGGTCGATCGAAAAGAGCCAAAACAATCCGCAGGCAAGTAGATGTGAATCCCCGGGGACTGCCATACAAACTTGTGATGAAGAAAATCGGCGCTCGCTCGCCTGCATCGGAGGTCTCAGTCCCTGGAGACGTGGCAGCAGTTCTAATTACATTATTCCCCCATAATTGGACGACGAATCCCAAGAAGAAAGGGACGAACAGGACAACTCAATGCAGACCCCCATGACAAATGACAAACTGGACGAAGGAGGAAGTGCAAGCAGCTCCCAGGGAAGAAAGTGCCGGGCACGGATGGTCTCCCGATTGAGGCTATCAAGGCAGCGGCTCCTGAGATAACGGAGGCGCTAACGATCATACAAAACACCTGAGACAGGGCACCTTCCCGAGGTGATGGAAATCGTGCTAATACCTAAACCAGATATGCCTACAAGCCGCTTTGCCTTCGCGATGGCCTAGCCAGGACCATGGAGATACCGATAGTGGACCGCCTCGCTGAGGGCATTGATATTGCTGGGCTCCTCCTCAACCGGCAGTATGGTTTCAGGAAAGAGAGGTGCACAACTGACGCCATCCTGGCAGCCAGGAGACTGATTTTGGATGCGAGAATGGGACAGATGACAACGAGGCAACACTAATTAATGGTCGCCCTGGTCATCCTCAATGGCTTCAACACGCTGCCATGGGTGACCATCATGAGGGCATCCCCCCGGACCTCACAAATTTGATTAACGCATACCTGTCGAGTTTTTAGCAGTCATGACACCATACGACTTGGCAGTGGTAGAGAGGGCAGAGGCCTACAACATGATTAAGAACGGAACAGCTCCCAGAGAAGCCATGAAAGGAGGCCATGATGGGGAATTTCTTATTTCTTCCAGGACTGGACGACCTACCCCGAGACCGTGCGATGGGTCCAAGTCCATCTTGAAGCGATCGCCGCCGCTAGCGGGAGGATCTCTCCTTATAGTCGGGTTGCTTGAGAGTGCAGCTCTAAGTGGGTGGTAAACTCCATCTATGGCTAAATATGACTACGAGCCCGATAGCGAACAAGTACCGTGAAAGAAAGTTGAAAAGAACTTAGTGGAACGCCTCACTGAGGCCGTTCATATTGCCGAGATCCACCACAACCGGCAGTATGGCTTCAGGAAGGGGAGGTCCACAACTGACGCAGTCAGGAGGCTGATTTTGGAGGCGAGAACGGGACCGAGAACAACGAGACAACACTGAACAATCACCTCAGTCACCTTCTTGGTCATCGCCAATGCGTTCAACACGCTGCCATGGGTGACCATCATGAGGGCGCTGAGGAACAAGAACAACCCCTCACAAATTTGATTAGCGCATACCTGTCTACTACTCTCCTCGTGCTGGTTTTAGCTCAACTTAACTTAATTAGATTCGCTGGTTTTATCTGATTTCTTCAGACACTAAAGCGATTATACATAACTATAATTTTATAGTTATATGTGATTATTGGGAAACAGTGAGGGCAGTAACTATCGCTAACTGATTTTCGCCGAAAAAATACTAGAATAATAAAAAATACTATATTTATATTTTTGTAAGAGACATACAATTGTAAACCGATAGGTGATAGAATGGAAGGTTTCTACAAAAATATAGGTTGTAGATTTTTATATATTTGGTTTGAAAACAACAACAACAACAAAACCGCAATACCACAGAATACTATAAAATATAAACACCTGTTAGTTATCTATAAAGTTCTACAATAAATAGATATAGGCTGTTCCGAAAATATCATCATCAAGCCCCCGTACTTCACATGAACAGAAAAAAAAATCTTTCCATATCTGCATCTGAGCTCACGTCGTTTGATTCACTAGGCTTTCCGGGTGGTTGTCCTTGTGGGTGGTGTCCTTGTGGATGTTGTCCTGCCTGTATTGCCACTTCCACTGGTACTAGGATTGGTTTTGCTCCTGGCGGTTGTATATGTGGCACTTCTGGTTGTGGCGGTTGTGGTTCGTTTTGTGGGGGTGGTTGTGGTTGTGGCTGTTGTGATTCTTGTTGTGGGGGTCCTGGATTTATGGATCCAGGTGCCACAGCGTCGTGGTTATCTGATTGTTCTGGGTTTACGGATCCAGGTGCCGCAGCCTCGTGGTTTTCTGGTTCTTTATCATTTTCTTCGGCTTCTTTATGTTCGTCGTTTCCTTGATTGTCTTCGTCATCGTGGTGTTCTTCATGGTTTTCGTCGTCATTATTTTTCTTGTCGTCATCGTCGTCATTTTCCTTTTCCTCGTCGTGTTTGTCGTCGTCATCGTCCTCATCTTTCTTGTCGTCTTCGTCTTCTTTCCAGTCGCCGTCATCATGGTCCTTGTCATTTTCATCGTCATCATGGTCCTTTTCATCATCATCGTCGTCCGAATCATCATCTTTCCATACCCCATCGTCCTTGTCCACCGGAACATCATCGTCCGAGTTATATGATGACTCATCCGGTGGTAGATCGTCGTCATAATCTTGCCTTTTAGCTCTTGAAAATATTGCCATTGGTTCGATAGAATGCCGTTTGAGTGGCGCAACAGGTTCCCTATATTCTATTTCAGGCGAATGCTGCCCTGCAAACAATATTTAGTGGGCAAATTCGAATATAAAATTAACTATGGAAATTTAACAATATACTTCCAAAACAAATAACTTGATAGATTAACTGAGTTTTAAAATGCCTGCATTTTATTACCAATCAGCTAACTTATTGTGATTTATACTCAAATATCTTACAAAATCTAGACTTAGTAGTACTTTTATTATTACCCAGAAATGTTCGGTAATTCCAATCGATTTCATTGTACCCAACTGCAGAACACACTAAGAGGCTGCAGGTGAGCCTCGCCAGAAAATCGTGCATGTTTCTGAATATAGTATAAAAACACTTGAAAGTCACAAAAACAGTAAAACGGTAAAGTCATGCTTGGTACTGCGAACAATCCAGTAGCGCAATATAACAAAATATTAATAGCCTATTATCTACATGTGTGTGATTTTATTGGTAATTGTTCGTGGTAACAGTAGGTGCTATCGAAAATATTGATGACATTCACCACAACGATGAACTTTTTGATGTTCCTCACTCTCTGTAGCCTCTTCATGCACATGTGTGCTCAAGATTATGACTACGGCTATAAACGCGGAAGCAATGTGAAAAGCCAGGCCATTGTTCAACTGCCTAGGTTTCATGGACAGTTTTCAGCGGTGAAAAAACAGAGGAAAATACACCTGCAGGACAGAACGATATAAAAAATTCGTTCTTCTTTTTGTTATTAAGCTTTTGTTAATTGTGAACCATTAAATTGTTGTTTGTTGGTGTGCTGCTGTTTAATTTACTACCAGAAATTACGTTCTACATGCCATATTATGAAAACATATTGTTTTTTATAAATATGTATATAGTAATTTGGAGTGAGAAATATATATATATATATATATATATATATATATATATATATATATATATATAATCTTCTTCTTCTTCTCCGTAGCGCTACAACCTGGGGTGGCTTTTGGCTGCCGTCACCACTTGTCTCCATCTAGGGCTTTCTGTGATTTCCTGCCATGTGGTTAGGTCCACTCCTGTTGTTGTGAGGTCTTTCCTGTACGGCTATCTGTATGAAGAATTATCATATTAATTAATTTACGCTCAAAAATTCACACTTCTGTGGGACTCGAAACAACGTCTCCTGCTATCGCGAACGTCGTGCTACCTTATACCTTAAGTCTCCGTAGTGCAGTTGGTAGAGCGACGGCAGCTAATGCCGGATTTCTTGAGCATAAATTGATATGTATATAGTAAGATAATTTAACTTTTACCTTTTACTAACATTAATAATTGTGCTAAAATATTAATTTATATCTCATTTTGAGAAATACAATACGAGATAAGGAGATAGTGAGGCAGGATAGATTAAGAGTGAAAATAGGATACAAGACGATGTGCATAAATGAATAATAGTACAATTGGAACGAATAACAAGAAAAATTAGTACCGAATACACAAAACTAAGAAAAGAGGGAAGTATGACAGAACGGAAAAAGAGTGAAAATAGGATACAAAAAGATGTTCATAAATGAAAAATGGTACAATTGGATCGAAGAACAAGAAAAATTAGTACCGAGTACACAAAACTAATGAAAGAGTGAAGGAACACAGAACGGAAAACGAATGAAATTAGAATACAAAAAAAATGTGCATAAATGAAAAATGGTACAATTGGATTTAAGTACAAGAAAAATTAGTACCGAGTACAAAAAACTAAGGAAAGAGGGAAGTAAGACAGAACTAGATTATGTAAATAAAATAAATGTAATAAAATGTAAAACAAAAAAGTAAACAAAACAAACCATACACAGACAGAAACTAAAAAAAACGAAGGGAACACAATAGGTAAAAAAAATTACAAAAAAGAGAAACACAATGGAGAAAAACAACGTGATGGTGTCCGGTGTCGGAGGAGAAGGGGTAGCTACAATGCTGGAGAAGCTGAGTATCTCAGTGCCAATACGAAAGGTAGTAGAGCTAGGGAAAAGAGGGGACCGAGTCCTGATAGAATTAACCAACTGGGACGACAAAATGGGCATAATGCGAGCAAAATATAAACTAAAGGGCACGAACATATACATTGATGACGATCTAACCGTAGAGGAGAGGGATGTAAAAAGGAAAATTAAAGAACGAGCTAAGGAAGAAAGAGCCAAAGGATTGGAAGTTAGGGTTGGATATCGAAAACTGAAGATTGCGGACGTATGGTGGGTCTGGCAGGAGGACTGCTTGTCAAAAAAGGAATGAAGGGAAAGAGCTCGACGAGGCGGGAGTATGAGTGGAGCAAGTGCAGGGTGGGTTTTTGGAACGTTGCGGGTCTAAAGAAAAAAGTACTAGGGGGAGTGTGGGGAAAGGAACTGCAGAAGTGGTTCATCTCAAAGGACATAGTGGGGCTACTGGAGACGTGGATGACAAAAGAGGAGTGGAGGCAGGTAGAAATCTGCATGCCGACAGAGTGGGACTGGGTGATGCAACGTGCAAGGAAAGAAGCGAGGATGGGGAGAGCCAAAGAAGGAATCTTCTTAGGAGTGAGGAAGTCAGTGGGACAATGGATCAGATAGTCTTCGAGGGAAGCGGCGGGATTGGTAATGGGAAATGGATAGAAGATCGGTGTGGGTAGGGGCCGTATACTGTAACAAAAACCGTTTAGAACTAACGCAGATACTGGATGGGCTCGAGAAGGAGGCAGATGAATGGATCGTTGGGGGTGACTGGAATGTGAGGGTGGGGGAGCTGGAAGGAGGGATCGGAGAGGGCGGGGAATGGAGAGAAAGACGATCGCAGGATAAAGTGACCAACCAGGAGGGTAGAGAATAGATCCAATGGGTGAGAAAGTCGGGGTGGGATGTACTGAATGGCTGCTGCGAAGGGGACTGGGAAGGGAAGAAGACGTTCTGTGGACACGGAGGAGGTTCGGTTTTGGACTATGTGGTGGTCAAAGGTATCGGAAGGGAGGAGTTGGAGTGTTTCAAGGTGGGGGTGGCGGTCGAACCATGTGCCGGTGGAGGTTGTCTTGTGAAGGACAACAGGTTGGAAGAGAGTGGAGAAAAAGGGGCAGCAAGGGTTTGGATGGAGCGAACTAAAAATGGCGGTGTATACGAAGAACCTAAAGGGCGTGAAGTGGGAGGAGGTACAGTCGATGCTCCAGTTGGAGAGAGTGATGGCGGCTGCGTTGGTGGTGCGGAAGAAGAGTGGGTGCCAGAGGGAATGTTGGTTCGACGAGGAGTGTAAGATAAAGAAGACGAGGTGGCGGAGGGAAATGGTGAATTGGAGGTACGGCAGATGTGCAGTCGAAAGGGTTAATCAGGTGAAAAGGGAGTTCGAGAATACGTGCGAGAGGAACAAAATGGAGGAGTTACAGAAAGTGGAAAAGAGGTTGAGGGAGTGTGTAGTGGAGAAACGGATGTGAGAGATCTTAAAGGGAAGGGTAAATCAGGGCAAAGTGAACATAGAGCTAGCAGAGTGGGAGAGGAGTTGTAAACAGATGGCGGGGTCTGAGGTGGAGCTGGGCAGTTCGAGTGCGAGACATAGGTGCGAAGGGAGGCGTTTTCCCGGAAAGAGGTGGAGGTGGCCCTGGCACAGCTAAAACTAGGAAAGGCAGCGGCTGAAGGCAGATGCTTTCAAAAAGCTACCGGAGGAAGGAAGGGAGAAGGTGCGGCAGAGTATTAACAAGGTGTGGAGTGGAGAGGAGGAAGTGCCGGAAAAGTGGCGTGTGGGGGTGGATGGCCCGGTTCATATAGAACTATAGGGGGATCACCATTATGAGTGCCGGTTATAAATTGATGATGACTATGGTGAAAAATAGAATGGATAGAGAAGTGGAACAAAAAGGGCTGCTGCCGGAATGCCAGGGTGGGTTCAGAAGGGGAACAGGGACGAGGGAGCAGATTTTCACGCTGGCGAGAATGGTGAAGGAAGCGCTGGAATGCAAAGGGAGAGTGTATGCGGTGTTTGTGGATTTAAAAGCGGCGTATGACTCAGTTCCTAGGGGGAAACTGGTGGAACGTATGGATAGATTGGGTATGGAAGAGGAAGGAGTAGAGTGGGTGAGAAGGATGCATAAAGAGACATGGGCGAAAGCAAGAGTGAATGGAGAAATATCTGAGAAATTTAGGGTGAATGTGGGAGTAAGTTAGGGGTGCCCGCTGAGCCCCCTCCTGTTTAAACTGTACACGAGCGAGTTGGAAGAGGTGCTGAGGAGAGGACGGGCAGGAGGGGTCGTGCTGGGTAGATCCAAGGCGTAGATGTTGGCGTATGCAGATGACGTGGTGCTGGAGAGTGGAAGAGATGCAAGAGATGTTGGAAAGAATGGGTAGGTACTTGAATAAGAGGGGGCTAGTGGTGAATGTGGAAAAGACCAAATGGATGTTGTTTATGAATAGGGGCAGGAGGGGTAAGGGCGAAGTGTTGAAATGGAAGGAAAGGCTGATTGAGAGAGTGAATGGCTTTAAATATTTGGGCTTTTGGTTTAAGTGTGGAGAAGGGCTTAGGATGCATGTGGAGTGTATGCAGGCAGAAGCAAGAATGGCTTGGGGGATTGCGTGCAGAAAATGCGGGAGTTTGTGGGGTGGTAACCTCGTAATGGCGTGCAAGATCTGGGATGCGTGTGTAAAACCTATATTGATGTATGGAGTGGAAGTGTGGGGATTGCGTGAATGGGAGGTAATAGAAAGGAAGCAAGGTTGGTTTCTGAAGAATCTGCTAGGGCTCGAAAGGTCGACACCGAGGACAGTGCTGTTGCAGGAGACAAGTCGTATGAGTATGTGGTGGGAGTCGTGTGCGAGGGTTGTGAAGTTTGAGGAAAGATTGCAGGATTTGGGCGAGGAAAGACTGGTACGGGAGGTATGGATGAGGTGTAAGAGTAGAACAGAGAGTAGATGGAGGAAGGATAGAGAAAGGATAGAGAAAGGATGTGTATGAAATATTAAGAATGTCTGATGTGTGGGTAGAGGAGAAGCTGAGAGAAAGGGGTAGCCTAGGAACTGAGATAAGGGAGAGACTGAGGGATATTGAGTGGCAAGAAACGCAAGTGAGAATGGCTGAGAGCTCATACAACCCTGGCTACGTAGAGTGGCAAGTGCAGGGGAAACGCCCGAGCTACTTAGCCAGGGGAGAGTGGAGCAGAGAGGAAAAAGTATGCATGGCAAGAGCGAGGTGTGGGTCAAAAGAGCGAGGAAGAACAGTGTGGATGGGGCTGGGGTACACCGCGTGTGCGCCGTGTAGGAAGGGGAGTGACACGTGGTGGCACCATAGCAAAGAATGTGAGGGAATGAAAGCAGAGTGGGTGGGAGAGTGCAGAAAGCTGAACGAATGGTTAGGAGAGGATGGGAAAGACGTGAAAATCTGCAGGAGGCTGACGTGGGAAAGGAAATTGGCAGAGGGGGTAGAAAATGTTAATTTGTATTTTTTTTTAGTTCTTTCTATGAAAGTATTGTTTTTTTTTGCGGCTGGAATTTGTAAAGGGAAGGGTTGGGCTGATATGCCAAATAACAGTATTTTTTTTATGGTCATGTATTTGTTTGTTTAGTATTAGTTTAGTATTTATTTTTATTAGGCTGTTTTTAATTTTGTAGATCATTAATAGATTGTTTAGGGTGATCATGTTCTGTATGTTAAGTTCTTGTGTCTTTTCATATAGCTCGGTTGTACTTGTTCTTCTGTCTAAATTGTATAAGATTTTTAAGATTTTGTTTTGTTGAGTTTGTATCTTTGATATATTTTTCTTGCTTGTATTTCCCCAGATGTTATTTAGGTAGTTATTTTGTGATGTGAAGATTCCATGGTATATTTCTTTCCTTGCTGAGTCAGGTATATATTTTTTTATTTTGTTTATTGCTGCTATCGTTTCTTTTTTTGTAGGCCATCTTTGTGTGCGTCTCATTTAAGATAACTCTGTATCTTTAATCCTACATATTCCACTTCTTGTATTTGTTTAATTTGTGTTCCATTAATGTGAATGGTTAACTCTGTTGGTTGTTTTTGTGGCTTGAAAATCATGTAATTTGTTTTGGATTCATTGACAGTGAGCAGGTTGTTGAAATACCATTTTTCAAGCTTCTCTAGGTCTGAATTAATGTTTGCTTGAATGGATTCTGGATTCTCTCCTGCATAGACAATGCAAGTGTCATCGGCATACATGTAAAGTTTACCCATTAGCTTCAAATCCACTATATCATTAGTATATATAATGTAAAGTGTGGGTGGTAAGTTTCCTCCTTGTGGTATGCCGTATTGTGCTTGTAGTGGTTGGCTTTCTGTACCATTTGTTTTTGTTGTTTGTGTTCTATTTGTTAGGTATGTTTTTATTAGGTTCAGTTCTTTTCCTTCTATACCAATTGCTTTAAGCTTTTGTACTAGTTTCTGTTTTGATATTGTGTCAAATGCTTTTTTCATGTCTATGTATATAGCTACGACTATTTTATTTTCATCTTATTTTGTTTTTATTTGATTGACAAGGTCGTACGCTGCCGATGTTGTTCCAGTGTTTTGTTGAAAGGCGTATTGGTCTTGGCATATGATTTTGTTTTTATTAAGATGATTGGTTATTTGGGTTTGTAGGTTTTTTTCTATGATTTTGTTCAGTGTGGATAGGAGTGAAATGGGTCTATAATTTTCAGGGCAGGCTTGTCCCCTTTTTTGTATATAGGTATGACGGTTGTTGTTTTTAAATAGTTGGGAAATATTCCATCTTCTATTATTTTATTTATTAGTTTTATTAATATCGGTATAATGTTGGTTATGTTCTCTTTTATGATTTCATTAGTTATTTGGTCGAATCCTGGTGCTTTATTGTTCTTTAAATCTGTTATTATGTTGTTGTCTTGGTAAGTTGTTTCTTGAAAACACACTTCTTCTATTTGTGTTTCCATTGTTGTTGTTTTTGGAATTGTTCTTGAGCCATGGGTTTGTTTTTTTGAGTTTTTTTCCCTATGTTTGCAAAGTATAAATTAATTTCGTTTGCTATTTCTTGGTCATTATTTACGACTGTTCCATCTTCTTTGCGGATTTTTTCTATGTATTTATTCCCAGTTTTTCTGTTTCTATTTAGTTGTTTGTTCATATTTTTCCAAAGTTCTTTCGGATTGTTTTTTGTTGACATTAGTTTGCTTTTGTAGTATTCTGTTTTGATCTTTTTTACTAAGGTTTTTGTTTTCTTTTTCTGGTTGTCGTATGCATCTTTAGTCGTTTCGTTAGTGGGATATTTTATATGTTTTTTCTGTAATTTGTTTCTTTGTTTTGTTTGTTTTATTATTTCATTGTTAATCCATGGACATTCCTCTGTCCTTTTGATAATCTTTGTGCATTTGCTGTTTTCTATTATACTTTGTAATTGTTTAGATAGTTATTCGAAACAGTTTGTTGTGTTGATGTCTATTTTCATTCTTTCGTGTGTCACTCTTTTGTAATCTATTATAGTTGACTCGAATCGTTTGTATGTTGGTTTCGTTTTGTTTGTTTATTTTATTTTTATGATTATTGCCGAATGATCCGATATATTTGAGGGTTTCGTTTGTATGGCTTTTATGTGTTGTATTCTATTAGTAATGACGTGGTCTATTATTGAGTTGTTTCCAGTTTTATTGGGTCTTGTATAGTTTTGTTTTGATATTTTATTTGCTATTATGTAGTTGTTTTCTTTTAGGATGTTTTATATTCCGTTGTTATGCTGTTACTTTCAAGTATGTTAATATTTATATCTCCTTTTATGATGTGTGACTTTTTCTTATTTATATATGATGTTGCAACCTCTGTTTTAGTATATTGAAAGTACCTTGTGGTGGCTTGTATATCAGAGTTATTTTGGTATTTTCTTGAATTAGTAGTATTGTTAAAAGTTGTATTTTATTTATTGTTGTGTTTGTTACTGTTATATCCTTTCTGATATAAATTGCTATGCCTCCTCCTCTTGTCTCTCTAGAGGTGTATTGTGACTCGTAGTTTTCTATCTTATAGAGGTGTTCGTTAGTCGTGGTTAGCCATGTTTCCGTTAAAGCTATGATTTCTGGACTTTTTATTATTTTTGGGAGAAGTTCGAGTTCATGTAGTTTCTTTTGTAGACTTTGGATGTTGTGTAGGTATATACGGTACATCATGATTATCGATTAGTGTTGGTGTGGTTGTTTTGCACTTAATTGTGCAGTTATATAAGTTTGTTCAAGTCGGTCATAGTTTTGATTTTAATTTTGTTACTAGTCTCTGAATTTCTCATAAATATCGCTCCGTCTCTTGTCCATACATATTTATATCCTTTCTCTTTTCTTATTTCTCTTGCTTTATAGAACAAGGAGTTTGTGTGAGCAGTAGGTTGTTCGTTTATGTAGATTTCGCTCTCTTTTCCCTTCAGGGCACATTCCGTTGTAGTTATGGAGCCAATAGTCTTTCTCGCCTTTATTATTATCGTTTTCGCTTCTGTTGTTATTAATTTTACTAGGATAGGGCTTCTTTCGTTCGTGATATCTTTCCTGTGTGCAGATATTATTTCCTCTGTGGCTATGTTTATATGGAGTTTTTTACAATTGTTTTTACTACTTCTTCCGAATTTTCGTTTTTTCCTTGCTTTTCAACTCCTAGTATAATTAGTTTGTTTTGTATTTTGTCTCTCTCCGTTCTTTCGAGCAATTCCTCTATTGCCTCAACGCGTTCTTCTAATATATTGTTTTGTTTTTTGCTATTTTTTAGTAACTTTTTCAGTTCTTTGTTTTCTTGTAATAATTCGTCGAGATTCTTGCTCATGTACTCCACGGTTTTCTGTAGTTCTTTTATTTGTATTTTTATGTCTTTATTTGTTACTTCTTCTTCACTGTCGCTTGAGATGTCTTTCGGTTTATCTTTTGCCATATTTTTCCTTGTTTTTGACATTTTGTTGCGTTAGTTTGAGATAGTAAGTGTATTTTTATGTTAATATCTTAATATATATGATATTTTATTGAATCGGTATTTTATTGGGGACAAAAAAGGATTTATTTTCAGTTCTGTCTATTTATTTTGGTTTTAATTCCCGGCAGCGGTTTACGTAGCACGCACAATTTTGGTTTAACCTCTAAATCTCGCACTAATTGCACTTAGTATCCGATTTATGGGTGGTTTGTTAATATAATTTTTTACCTATCGGCACTTCGATATGGCACGCACGTGGAAGTTCAATTTTATAGTATTTCCCGCGATTCTTTACCGAATTTAAAACAGCTCGTACAATAAAAAATTAAATTAATTTAATCTAGTTCAAAAATGCATAGAAAGGTCTTTGTCGAAAACGTGCCAATTCATGGCGAAAACAGGAAGAAACCGAAAAAGTTACAAAAATTGAGCAGTTGGAGATATTCTAGTGTTCCGGTGAAGGCAGCCGAGGTCGAAACTTGGATTTTGCATCTCAGGCACATCCCATAGATGAAAAAAAAATAAGCAACTAACTACCCCCACTTGATGCAGCTTATGCCCCATATAACCATGACAAGGTTAGTGAACTATAAAAAAAACAAGGAAGAATTTATATAAACGACGATGAGACAAAAAAGGAAAGAGAGCGAAATACACAAATAAGAAAAATGACCATGGAAGGGAGAGGTAAAGGAGGAGAGGAGAAAATTGGATATAATAAATTAACTGTAGTCGGAAAGGTATGGAAATGGAATAGGGTACTGGAAAAACTAGAATTAGTGCAGACAAAAAACTAACTGCGAAATATACAGAAAAGAATTATATGATACGAAACTAAACTAATCATTTTGTATATGAATACATGTGTTATTAGAAAATATTGTTGGAATGTTCAAAATACTAATTGGATTTATTATAGTATTTTAAATAAATCAATATTTGTAGCAATGTAGTAACCATTTGAACTTGAACTAACGGTGCTAATATAATGTTTTATATGCCATTTGGTAGCTGAATACATATGTAGTGAACTGAGTAAATTCCCTGCCAGTAGCCGTTCGCTATTTAAAAATGCAAACGGCACAAAACCGCGTTAGAAAACGTCGCGCGCGCGCCAAGGTCGAACGCTCGGAAAAAGTCAACACTCTGTCAGGAATCCGGCGATTTACATCCCGTGGCTAATCGAACAATTAAATTTTCCCATCGCAGACAAGGGGGCAATTAAAACGCGTTAATAATTGCGAGCCCTTGTGGCCTGTTTTGTTGTCTGGCGCACGAAAAATTCAACGCCGCGCGCGCTATGTACCCGCGGCCGCCGAGTATATATGTACGTGGACGGCTATATAAATAATTATAGGCCTCACTTAGCTGGGCTATATATAGAAGAAAAACACTGCTCCTGCTGCGTTTGCACGCGACTTGGTTTGGACTGCAGCGGGCACGGATCAAAACAGATATTTGCATAAATATTAACCACACAAAATTAGTTTGGTTTCAATTTTTCAACTATAACAAATCATGACGCCTAAAATATAATAAATTGGTATGCCCAATGTGCAAATCTCATTACAATATTACTAAACAAGTAGATTTTCAAGAAAATAAATTACATACTCTCCCGTAATACTCTCTCTTCCATACCCTATCTCATCCTAAAGTATCAAGCCCTAACACTCATGTGTTGTATTGGCTGTAATTCGATTATGTAGCGCGGAAACAATTTAAAAAATAGTCTATTTCGACTAGATTAGTTATAAAACGTAAAAATTAGCGATTGAATTTTTGTCACCATTACTATACTATTCGGAAAGTAAAAAAAAACTTGTATTTCTAGAGGGCTATCATCCTTTTCTTCCGGTAAACAGAGAATCGATTTAGTAGTAGTTACTGTATTTGTTACAATCAGTAACTGCCTATAGAGAGTATTCGGATCGTACATAAGTGCCTTTCATTTATCACTCTGGACAGGTACGGGCTTATTGTTTCTTGTTCTATTTGCCGCTTTTGATGCGCATAATTCTACCTCGGCCCTAGCAATGAAAAACCATGCTAAATAAAAGTGCCTATACACACAGGCATTTACAGAATTGTAACAAATACAATAACTTTTTGACTTTCCGAATAAAATAGTAATGGCGAAAAAAAATCGAATCCCTAATTTATATGTTTTATAACTAATCTAGTCGAAATAGACTATTTTTAAATTTCTTCCGCGCTACATAATCGAATTAGAGCCAATACAACACGTGGGAGCTTATAGAAAGTATCGCGCCTACAATAAAGCTCGTAACTAGATTAGAGTTTTCCGTAGAAACTTCCGGTTTGCAAATTTGCGATACAGTATAATAGTGCATCCCTAGCAGCAGGATACCGTTATCGCGTAGCTACGCTTCGTGTAGAAAATAAATATCCAACTGATCCCATTATTATTCAGCGCTTGTACATTTTTAAACATTAATGCGGGTACATCCAATCGATAATAGAAAATCATATGTATGTGTGTGGGTGTATGTACAGGGTGGGCTTAACACGGTGTGAAGTTAACCTCTATGATCCCAACCTCTATACCGCGCGCAAGGCGCCTTTTTTTGTGGGTCTGGGTGACCAATAAAATCCAAATTTTGAGGAATATTTTGTTTATGTCTTGCCGACCATAATATATAGTTCTATATTTGTATTAACAATTTTTATAGGAGTTGTTATATAATATATGTTGTAACATAAATTATTATTTTCTATATACGATTGATTTGAAAAAATTACACAATGTTTATAACAAAATGACAATGGACAATGGAAGATAGAGACTTATCTTGACATATTTTTCCTTCTATTTATTTTTGCAAAGAGGATGGCGAGCAATAGGAAGGACTGGAAGGAATTTCTACAGAAAATTCAATAGATTTAGATTTGTTTAGATTGATTTAAATATATATATATATATATATATATATACGCTCAAATAATCTCGACACCCGAAAGGGCATAAAGAGATTTAAAAGATTATATATATATATATATATATATATATATATATGTATATATAATCGTTTATATCAACATTTTATGCATTATATACAAATTCTTTCCACTATCTTCTGTTCCTCGCCAGTTCTCTTGCTTGCTTCACTGTCTTTCCTATATTTTTATAATTTCTTCTACTATGTTGTCCCACTATTTTGTTGGTCTGCCTCTTCCTCTTTTGTCTACTCTTCTTGCTTCCCATCCTTTGTTTTGTTTGATTCGTGTTTTCCATCCTAATTAGATGTCCCCACCAGTAGAGTTATTTTTTTCTATAACTTTATCTATTGCTTCAATTTCCATTTCTTCTTTGATGTCGTTATTTCTTATTCTGTCTCTACTCGTAGCTTGTTCTACTCTTCTCAGGTATTTTATTTCCATTGCCTGTATTCTACTTGTATCTCTCTTTGCTAGCTTCCACGTTTCGCTCCCATATGTCAAAATCGGGTCTGTATATGCTTTTGTATGTATTCATTTTTCTCTTTCTGCTGATCTCTTTATTGTTAATAAGTATGTTATTCAGTGAGTAGTACGTTTTTATTGCGTTGTTTATTGTGTTGTTTAATTCTCCTTCCATTTTCCATCTTCTGTACGCACTACTCCTAGTAATGTATTTAAATTTCTTCACTTGTTTTTGCTTATTTAATCTTCCCGGCTGTATTTTCTAGCTTATTGATTATGTTTGATTTATTTGATCCGTGAACTGGCTGTATTTCTGTTGTATTTTATTCTGCAGACATGATTTTGGACCGTACTGATCATGTTGAATTTTCTCTACGCCATAGATGCATATGTGTTGGCAGAGCTTGGAAGAATAGATCCTGATATCAAAATAAAAGCTCTATTCAGATTGGGAAAGAGAGGTAGTAACGTGAGACCATTAAAAATTATATTACATTCTCGGGCTAATGCCTTTAAAATACTAAAGAACAAGGCTAAACTAAACAAAAATATAAAAGTGAAATTGGATCAAACACCATTGCAACGTAGTGAATTTGCTGCATTGTTAGAGGAGCTGAAGAGAAGGGAATCCGATGGCGAAAGTGGGTTGCGGATTAAATACTTTAACGGTGCGCCCAAAATCATCAAATCTGGCCCCGTGTCTCTGGAAAACTAAATACTTCCCAACATTCGAAAATAACCAATAATATACAAATCTACTACCAAAATGTACGTGGTTTGAATTCCAAAACGCATGATTTTTATTGTGGTGTGGCAAATTCTATCTATGATGTTGTAATTTTAACGGAAACATGGCTTAGGGATGGAGTCAACAATATGGAATTATTTCCATATAATTATATTATAATTAGGGCAGATCGTCAACATAAAAAGGGTGGTGGTGTACTCATCGCTGTTAAAAACTATTTACAAACTCTGGAAATGCCTATAAAGAAGTTTTTTGATGTTGATGTAGTTGTAGCTAAAATAATGGTTGGTAGGAAATCCTTAATTATCATATGCTGCTACATTCCTCCTAATACAGCTATTGAGATATATCTCGACATATTTGAGTATATTGAAAATAATTTTGACGTTGAGCGTACCATAATTATTGGTGATTTCAATCTTCCCGATTACCATGCTTATACTGCAACACAAATTGTTACAAATCAACTGCAACCTCTTATAACTTTCTTGAATCTCAACAATCTTCGGCAATGTAATCATGTGCGGAATACGTCTGATAGAATTTTGGATCTCGTTATATTGTCTAAGAGTTATATATGTAACGTTGAAAGAGTTCCAGATTCCATAATTTCTGAGGATGACTATCATCCTGCACTGAATATAAATATAAAAGTGCTAATTAAACGTCTGCCGAACTTTGTGGACACCCAGGTACATAACTTATACAATTTTTAGAAGGCTCAGCTACACTTATTATATAATGATATCTGCTGTTTGGATTGGTCGACCATATATAGTTTTACTAATGTTGATGATGCCTGCGATCAATTCTATAAGCTATTATATAACTTGTTTGATAAGCATGTTCCGAAGAAAACTAAGCGTGGGAAATATAATTATCCTGTTTGGTTCAACAAAGATATTATTAGTGACCTAAAGTTGAAAAACTCGTTAAGATCTGCATACTATAGAAAACATACAGTACTTAATAGGAGACGGTTGCGAGATATTAGTATTAGACTAAGAATGAAAATTAAGGTGGCGTACACAAAATTCATTCGAACCTCTGAATCCGAAAAAAATAATGACCCTTCAAAATTTTGGGTTTTTGTTAACAACAAACGGCGAGTTACACGCCTACCGGGGGTGATGCATAATAATATTTCTACCTTTAGCTGTCCTGAATCTATTGTAAATGAATTTGCGAATCACTTCAGTAATGTTTATCATGTAAATAATGTTCCCATTTTGGAGGAAGAATTTGGCCTATTTGGAGACTTTACCATAGATGAAACTGATGTTTTAACCGAACTGAAGATTTTGAAACCAAAAATTACGAAAGGTCTAGATATGATTCCTGCATTCCTATTAAAAGATATGGCAATGTATATTTCTCAGCCACTCACCTTCATTTTTAATCTGATCATGAGAACATGTGTGTTTCCAAAAATTTGGAAAGAGGTTCGGGTAACCCCTGTATTTAAGAGTGGTGATCGAAGTTACATTACTAGTTATAGACCAGTAGCCATCCTTAGCAATTTCTCAAAGATTTTCGAAAGTTTGTTGTTCAAGTATATTTACCATCGCGTACACATAAACTTTTCTCCATATCAACATGGCTTCATGAAAAAGAGGTCGACCCAAACAAATTTGTTAAACGTTACACAAATGCTATCTTCCGCAATGGATAACAACAAACAAGTTGACGTCATCTACACCGATCTTACTAAAGCATTCGATCGAATGAAGCATTACTCAACTAGTGAGGTGGGGACTACCCAATAATATTGTATGTGTAATAGCATCATATCTTAACAATCGTCAGCAGACGGTAGAATATAACGGATTTAATTCATTTTTATATACATACCACTGGTGGCAAGGTTCCAACCTAGGACCATTGTTGTTTCTAATATTTATTAATTCAGTTTGTGACGTATTAAATTGCGGGTATTTGATGTATGCTGACGATATTAAGCTTTATAGAGTTATTGAATCGGTTGAAGATTGCGAATATCTGCAAAGTAGTCTGGTTTCTTTAAATTCATGGTGTGATCGTAATGGTTTGGAGTTAAATGTGAAGAAGTGTTGTGTAATGTCTTATACTCGTAAAAGAGTGACTTTTGAGTTTGATTACTCAATTGATGACGTTACTTTGCTGCGGGTTATGGAGATAAAAGACTTAGGAATAACATTTGATAGCAAATTAACTTTCCATCGGCATGTGGAGATAATGACGAACGAATGCTATAGGTCATTAGGCTTTATAATTAGAAATTCTAAATTTTTTTTGTCCATTGATTCTATTAAGTGCCTTTTTTGTTCATTTGTTCGTAGCAAACTTGATTATTGCTCAGTTGTGTGGTCACCCTATCAGATCAAATACAAGAAAATGATGGACCAGGTTCTTAGAAAATTCTTAAGGTATTTATACTACTTTAAACATGGTATATATCCCGATCATTCCATCAGCTATAATGCTATGCTGACAGAGTTTGGTTTGACATCTGTGCAATCAAGACACACATATTTAGCAGTATGTTTTTTATATAATTTACTGCATGGCAATGTCGACGATAACACCATACTATCTCAAGTATGTTTGCATGTGCCTCGGTATGCAGCGAGGAACCCTTTAACCTTTTCATACGACACTCCAAATACTTTTCACCATGAAAATTCACCATTGATTAGAATGATGCGTTCATATCATCAATGTCAGTACGGTGTGGATATTTTTCAGTCTAACAAAAAAGCATTCTGTCGTGACGTACAGAGCAGCATGCACACATAGCTACACCTGCAGTTATTGTTGTTTGTTTGGAATTTATATTTATATTATATTTTTATGTACAACTTATTATTATTTTCATATTTATATTTATTTATACTACATGTGATTTTCCCTGTTTTTAAACTGTATGTTTGTTGGGAATAAAGTATTATTATTATTATTATTATATGGTATTTTATACCATTTACGCAGATAGTATTTGCTACAGTATTAATCCTGCTAATGAAATTGAATGCCTTATTGATTCATATCGTAATATTTTTTACACCATGTATCCTGCTGGTTATATTTGATGTTGCTGATTATATATTTTATTTGATCCTGCTGATTGTATTTATCAGGTGTTGTTCTATCTTTATGTTTATTTAATGTTTCTGTTTTCCTATTATCATTTATTTTGTTTTGTTGTAGTTCATTTTCATATTATATTTCTCTGGGTGCTGTTTCCAAACGTTCAGGTTGTGTTGCAGATTCCTTTCGTTTTCTGTTATCACAACCACATCGTCAACAAACAAAAGCTCCTTGTGATATTTTCACCATTTGCATATTTTTGTATCCTATATTTGCTTTTCTAATTTCTGTTTTCATACTCTTCATAATTTCGTCCATGTATATGTTAAATAGTGTAGGACTGAGTCCTCATCCTTGCCTTAGTCCAATGCTTGTCTTAAATGTTCTTGAGATCTGACCCTTGGACATTATTCCATTGCTGTTGGTGTTGTATATGATCTGTATTCATTTGACTATCTTGTTTTCTATACCTGTTTCTTTAAGAATTGTCCATAGTTTATTTCTTGGTATCATGTCGAACGCTTTTTCTAGGCCTATGAGTCCTAAATATGTTTTTATTATTTATAGTTATTTTTTCTGTGATTTGTTTTATTGCGAAGATGTTGTTCTGTGTGGTTTTCCTGTCCTAAAACCGCATTCCGATTCTTCTAGTGTCTGTTCTATTCTTGCTATTATTCTCTTGTTTATTGTCTTTTCTAATATTTTCATCCCTATTCTTATTAGTTTTATGCCTCTATAGTTTGAGCATTTCATCTTAACCCCTTTTTTCTGCACTAATCGTACCGATACACAAATCGGTACGATTAGTGCTGTTTGCCAGTCTTTTGGTATGATATTTGTCATCCATATGTTGTTCAGTAGTTTTTCTTTACCTACCGACCCCAGGCGCTTGATCATTTCAGCTGTAATCTGGTCTTGTCCTGATGCTTTTCCTATTTTTAATTCCCTTATTATTTCTAATAGTTCTTGTTCCTTGATACTCTCTGTATCTGCTTCTATGTTGATATTGTCTCTAATTCTTGGCTCTTGTCCTTTGTCGTTATTTGTGGTTAGTAATTCTTCAAAATATTCTTTCCATCTTTCTAATATTTCTTCGTTTTCCTTCAGCATTCTTCCTTGTTTGTCTTGTATGTATCTCATTTCTTGTCTTTTTTCTTTCCTGCAATCTTTTAGGATTTTATAAAGTAGCTTTTGGTTTTCCCTTGCGTTTTTTTCCATTGTGTCTCCGAACTTTTGCCATTCCCTGGTTTTTCCTATTCTAACCTCGTCTTTTACTATTTTTTTCTTATCTTTTTTTTGTGTGTAGTTTTCGCTATTTTTGTTGTTTAGGTATCTTTACCATGCTTTTTTCTTTTCGTTTGTTTTCTCTGGTATATCCTCCGACCTCCATGCTGTACGTAGTTTCTTGTTTGTGCTTTTCTTCATACCACATGTCTCCTTTGCTGTGTCAACCATATTTTTCTTTGGGTTATTCCACATTTCTCTATCGTTAAACACTTCTATCCTCGTCTCCATTTTTTCCATATATTGTATTGCTGTTTCTTTTTCTCTAAGTTTGTATGATCTTATCTTGTTGTAATTTATTACTATATTTGGTCGCTGTATCCTTCTGTCACTGACTTGGCAGTCATTCTTAATTATCGTCACAACTAAATAGTGGTCACTTCCAATTTCGTAGCTTCTCTTTACGCTTGTATCTATTATTTTGCTCCTTTTTCCTTGTTCTATTTAAATGTATTCTATTTTAGATTTTTCGTTCCTGATTACCACTTCCCTTGTGTATTTGTGTATGTCCTTGTGTTTGAATAGTGTGTTCGTTATTACTAGGTTGTTCATTCTATAGTAATCTAGCATTTTCTTCCCATTTTCGTTTAGTACGTCTTTGCCATATCTTCCTCTCATCAAGTCGTTGTCTTTTACTTCCTTACCAATTCTGCTGTTGAAGTCACCCGCAACAAAAACTTCTGCGTTGGCTGTTTCGGTTGTTTCGCTGAGTTGTTCCCAAAATGCTTCTTTGTTGCTCACTACATCATCTTCATTTTGCCCATATATTACAATTATTGTTTTGGTTCTGTTAGTATCTTTTAGTGTTACGATTAGTATCCTTGGTGATACTTCTTGCCATGTTTCTATTTGGTGTTCGATGGCTCTGTGTATAATGCATTCTACACCTTCGGCTGTCCTTTTCTCCTTGTCTACTCCGCTATATATTATTTTATGTTTGTTATTGGTTGTGTATATTCCTTTTCCTTTTCTTTTTGTCTCCGTTATTGCCAATATGTCTACTTCCATTCATTCGAACTCTTTTTTCAGTTCTTCCTCTTTTCCGTGTATACTCCTTATGTTCCAAGTTGCTATTCTCCATATTTTGTCTTTCTCTTTTTTTTCTTCTTTTTTTTTAACCTATTGTGTCTCTTTCGTTTTTTCTAGTTTCGGTCTGTGTATGGTTTATATATATATATATATATATATACATGTGTATGTACGCCAGGCTATATCAACTGTATTATCCTGCAAAGACTGCCTGAAGCGGCACAATTTTTAGGGCAGCGGCAAAAATTTAAATATTACACTAACCACCGCTCCCTTGGCAAATGCCTGTAATCACTTTATAGTATGGGACGGCCAAACATTATCTGCCTAGAGCGGTTATACACCATAATGCGGTCATGTATCTATATGTGTGTTTGTGTGCGTAATTTATCAATCACTCCTATTGAGTCGGAAATGTTGGTTATGTAGCTTCAGTTGTGAGTTAGTTAGTAGGTACATTCGCGTGCATGTGTGTACGTGCAGCGATAAATAATTTAGGCTGGCGTCATGCTTTCACCTCGCGCGCGCCGACGAATCAATCAATAAATCGAACGCGATGGCATGCGCCGCGCGCATTATTAAAAAAAGCTGCTGACATCAACTATTTTGAGAAAAATTGCTTAATGACTGTGCAATATCTGTTTTCCAAATCATTTCCGTTCGATTGCAATATAGCTGCATCATGTGTGATTCAGATTAAGAAAGATATGAGTACTTGAACACAAGTGTTATCACTTATCGGGAATGCCGCGTTACGTTGTGTCTGCATTAATAGCTGTCATTTGATCCACTCAAATCAGTCAAAAAGTGAGTTAGTACCATTAGTAAGGTAATTAAATGATCTTTCGATTATAATATAGCTGCACCTTGTGATGTTCAGACTAAAAAAGTTATGAGTACTTGAATGAAAATGTCATAACTTTGCACGAATGCCGTTCTGGCTGCATTCATAGCTGTGCTTTGAAGTATTCAAGTTGCTCAAAAAGTTATTTAGTACCAACAGTAAGGTTATTAAATGGCCTTACGTTGCAATATAGCTGCATCATGTGTGATTCAGATTACGAAAGATATGAGTACTTGAAGACAAGTGTTATCACTTATCGGCAATGCCGCGTTACGTTGTATCTGCATTAAGAGCTGTCATTTGATCCACTCAAATCACTCAAAAAGTGAGTTAGTATCATTAGCAAGGTAATTAAATGATCTTTCGATTGTAATATAGCTGCACCTTGTGATGTTCAGATTAAGAAAGTTATGAGTCCTTGAATGACAATGTCATAACTTTGCACGAATGCCATTCTGGCTGCATTAATAGCTGTGCTTTGAAGTATTCAAGTCGCTCAAAAAATTATTTAGTACCAACAGCAAGGTTATTAAATGGCCGTACGATTGCAATATAGCCGCATCATGTGTGATTCAGATTAAAAAAGATATGAGTACTTGAACACAAGTGTTATCACTTATCGGGAATGCCGCGTTACGTTGTGTCTGCATTAATAGCTGTCATTTGATCCACTCAAATCACTCAAAAAGTGAGTTAGTACCATTAGCAAGGTAATTAAATGATCTTTCAATTGTAATATAGCTGCACCTTGTGAGGTTCAGATTAAAAAAGTTATGAGTACTTGAATGAAAATGTCGTAACTTTGCACGAATGCCGTTCTGGTTGCATTAATAGCTGTGCTTTGAAGTATTCAAGTTGCTCAAAAAGTTATTTAGTACCAACAGCAAGGTTATTAAATGGCCGTACGATTGCAATATAGCCGCATCAAGTGTGATTCAGATTAAGAAAAATATGAGTACATGAACACAAGTGTTATCACTTATCGGGAATGCCGCGTTACGTTGTGTCTGCATTAATAGCTGTCATTTGATCCACTCAAATCACTCAAAAAGTGAGTTAGTACCTTTAGCGAGGTAATTAAATCATCTGTCGATTGTAATATAGTTGCACCTTTTGAGGTTCAGATTAAAAAAGTTATGAGTACTTGAATTAAAAAGTCATAACTTTGCACGAATGCCGTACTGGATGCATTAATAGCTGTGCTTTGAAGTATTCAAGTTGCTCAAAAAGTTATTTAGTACCAACCGCAAGGTTATTAAATGGCCGTAGGATTGCAATATAGCCGCATCATGTGTGATTCAGATTAAAAAAGATATGAGTACTTGAACACAAGTGTTATCACTTATCGGGAATGCCGCGCTACGTTGTGTCTGCTTTAATAGCTGTCATTTGATCCACTCAAATCACTCAAAAAGTGAGTTAGTACCATTAGCAAGGTAATTAAATGATCTTTCGATTGTAATATAGCTGCACCTTGTGATGTTCAGATTAAGAAAGTTATGAGTACTTGAATGAAAATGTCGTAACTTTGCACAAATGCCGTTCTGGTTGCATTAATAGCTGTGCTTTAAAGTATTCAAGTTGCTCAAAAAGTTATTTAGTACCAACAGCAAGGTTATTAAATAGCCGTACGATTGCAATATAGCCGCATCATGTGTGATTCAGATTAAGAAAAATATGAGTACATGAACACAAGTGTTATCACTTATCGGGAATGCCGCGTTACGTTGTGTCTGCATTAATAGCTGTCATTTGATCCACTCAAATCACTCAAAAAGTGAGTTAGTACCTTTAGCGAGGTAATTAAATCATCTGTCGATTGTAATATAGTTGCACCTTTTGAGGTTCAGATTAAAAAAGTTATGAGTACTTGAATTAAAAAGTCATAACTTTGCACGAATGCCGTACTGGATGCATTAATAGCTGTGCTTTGAAGTATTCAAGTTGCTCAAAAAGTTATTTAGTACCAACAGCAAGGTTATTAAATGGCCGTACGATTGCAATATAGCCGCATCATGTGTGATTCAGATTAAAAAAGATATGAGTACTTGAACACAAGTGTTATCACTTATCGGGAATGCCACGTTACGTTGTGTCTGCATTAATAGCTGTCATTTGATCCACTCAAATCACACAACAAGTGAGTTAGTACCATTAGCAAAGTAATTAAATGATCTTTCGATTGTAATATAGCTGCACCTTTTGAGGTTCAGATTAAGAAAGTTATGAGTACTTGAATGAAAATGTTATAACTTTGCACGAATGCCGTTCTGGCTGCATTAATAGCTGTGCTTTGAAGTATTCAAGTTGCTCAAAAAGTTATTTAGTACCAACAGCAAGGTTATTAAATGGCCGTACGATTGCAATATAGCCGCATCATGTGTGATTCAGATTAAAAAAGATATGAGTACTTGAACACAAGTGTTATCACTTATCGGGAATGCCGCGCTACGTTGTGTCTGCTTTAATAGCTGTCATTTGATCCACTCAAATCACTCAAAAAGTGAGTTAGTACCATTAGCAAGGTAATTAAATGATCTTTCGATTGCAATATAGCTGCACCTTGTGAGGTTCAGATTAAGAAAGTTATGACTACTTGAATGAAAATGTCATAACTTTGCACGAATGCCGTTCTGGCTGCATTAATAGCTGTGCTTTGAAGTATTCAAGTTGCTCAAAAAGTTATTTAGTACCAACAGCAAGGTTATTAAATGGCCGTACGATTGCAATATAGCCGCATCATGTGTGGTTCAGATTAAAAAAGACATGAGTACTTGAACACAAGTGTTATCACTTATCGGGAATGCCGCGTTACGTTGTATCTGCATTAATAGCTGTCATTTGATCCACTCAAATCACTCAAAATGTGATTTAGTACCTTTAACAAGGTAATTAAATGATCTTTCAATTGTAATATAGCTGCACCTTGTGAGGATCAGATTAAAAAAGTTATGAGTACTTGAATGAAAATGTCATAACTTTGCACGAATGCCGTTCTGGCTGCATTAATAGCTGTGCTTTGAAGTATTCAAGTTGCTCAAAAAGTTATTTAGTACCAACAGCAAGGTTATTAAATGGCCGTACGATTGCAATATAGCCGCATCATGTGTGATTCAGATTAAGAAAGATATGAGTACTTGAACACACGTGTTATCACTTATCGGGAATGCCGCGTTACGTTGTGTCTGCATTAATAGCTGTCATTTGATCCACTCAAATCACTCAAAATGTGATTTAGTACCGTTAGCAAGGTATTTAAATAGTCTTTCGATTGTAATATAACTGCACCTTGTGATGTTCAGATTAAAAAAGTTATGAGTACTTCAATGAAAATGTCATAACTTTGCACGAATGCCGTTCTGGATGCTTTAATAGCTGTGCTTTGAAGTATTCAAGTTGCTCATAAAGTTATTTAGTACCATCAACAAGGTTATTAAATGGCCGTACGATTTCAATATAGCCGCATCATGTGTCATTCAGATTAAAAAAGATATGAGTACATGAACACAAGTGTTATCACTTATCGGGAATGCGGCGTTACGTTGTGTCTGCATTAATAGCTGTCATTTGATCCACTCAAATCACTCAAATCACTCAAAATGTGATTTAGTACCTTTAGCAAGGTAATTAAATGTTCTTTCGATTGTAATATAGCTGCACCTTGTGAGGTTCAGATTAAGAAAGTTATGAGTACTTGAATGAAAATGTCATAACTTTGCACGAATGCCGTTCTGGCTGCATTCATAGCTGTGCTTTGAAGTATTCCAGTTGCTCAAAAAGTTATTTAGTACCAACAGCAAGGTTATTAAATGGCCGAACGATTGCAATATAGCCGCATCATATGTGATTCAGATTAAGAAAGATATGAGTACTTGAACACAAGTGTTATCGCGTATCGGGAATGCCACGTTACGTTGTGTCTGCATTAATAGCTGTCATTTGATCGACTCAAATCACTCAAAAAGTGAGTTAGTACCATTAGCAAGGTAATTAAATGATCTTTCGTTTGTAATATAGCTGCACCTTGTGAGGTTCAGACTAAGAAATTTATGAGTGCTTGAATGAAAATGTCATAACTTTGCACGAATGCTGTTCTGGCTGCATTCATAGCTGTGCTTTGATGTATTCAAATCACTTAAAAAGTGATTTAGTACCACCAGAAAGGGAATTAAATGGCCTTTCGATAGTAATATAGCTGCACCTTCTGTGATTCAGATTTAGGAAGACATGAGTACTTTCATGAAAATTCGCCAATGTCACCATATATAGTGCTTGCATTAACACGTGTTTCTAGAATCATTCAAGTCACTCAAAAAGTGATTTGGTACGATCAAAAAGGAAATGAAATGATCTTTCGTTGATACAAGACTGTAGATTGAACGATTCATATTAAAAAAAATTTGCGTACTTTTGAAATAGTTTGAAACCTAAATTGTAAAAGTGCATTAGTTGGCAACATATAGATCTATTGATACCATCAGGCTGCCAACTATTTGATCTAGTTTTAATGAAAACATCGAAGCCGTGCAGGCAATTAGGCATATCTCAATCACCCAGAAAAACGCGTAATTGCCGGCCGCGCAGAAGAAGAGAGATGCTTAGCGACCTTCATTTGGGGCCGACCGCATTTTCACATAAAATTATCGTTAAAATACCAAAGAGAGAGGAGCGAAATGCCGCCCGCCGAGATAAGTGATCTCTGGGCATTAACATATTCCGGCCGGTGTGTGTGTGTGGCGGGCAGAAAGGCCTCACTGGGAAAAGCCAAGCCCACTAACAGGCCCGCGTGTGCTGGGTCTAACGACATCTAGACGGCTCGCGGTGAAACGTCGGGCCGTGCCCCTCTGGTGAAAGGGAACACAACGCACCATCTGCCCGAATAATTGTATTAGGAGACCTATATGTAGGGGGAATTTGGGTTTTATCGAGCTGAGTAATGAAGGGCAGGAGGGGAAAAGTGATGTTTTAACTAATTTCTATTTCAGTAGACTGTAAAATTGGTTAGAATTTAACCCTATACATTTTTTTATAGCCTAATTAATCTAGTTTCAAATGAGAATGAAAAATGAATGAAATTTCAAATCAAATCCGAAATGATGAATGCAAATTACTTTCATTAACAGTAAATTTGAACGCTTTTTCAGTAGCCTGTAAAATTGATTTCCCATCAGGAAAAATACATTTTTGGATAGCCAAATTAATCTAGTATCAGGAGATAATGAAAAATCTTATGCCATAAGTGTATTTTTCGAAATATCGGTTGAAATCCCAGACCACGAATTCGAAAAATTAATTCCACTAAAAACTGATTTTCACGCGATTTAAATAATCTGTAAAAATATTTTCTAATGAGGAAAATTTGAATGCTATAAATTTTTGAATGGTTTTAGTCACCTCTTTTCAGGATATGATAGAAAATTATATCTCAAGCGCGTATTTTTCGAAATATCAGATAAATTCAGAGATGATGATAGCAAATTACTTACACTAACGGTAAATTTTGACGTTTTTTCAGTAGTCTGTAAAATTGATTTCCCACCAGGAAAAACTTAACGCTATACATTTTTGGATAACCAAATTAATCTAGTTTCAAGTGATAATGGAAAATCTTTTGTCATATGCGTATTTTTCGAAGTATCGGTTGAAATCCCAGAGCACGAATTCGTAAATGAATTCTACTAAAAACTGATTTTCACGCGATTTAAATAACCTGTAAAAAGATTTTCTCGTGAGGAAAATTTGAACGTAATACTTTTTTGAATGGTCCTATTCGTCTATTTTTAGGTGATCATAAAAAATTATATCTCAATCACGAATTTTTCGAAAAATCACATCAAAAGCGAGAAGATGATAGCAAATTACTTACACTAACGGTACATTTTGACGCTTTTTCAGTAGCCTGTAAAATTGATTTCCCATAAGGAAAAACTTAACGCTATACATTTTTGGATAACCAAATTAATCTAGTTTCAAGTGATAATGAAAAATCTTTTGTCATATGCGTATTTTTCGAAATATCGGTTGAAATCAGAAATAGTGATAATGAAATTTTTTATGTCATATGCGTATTTTTCGAAATATCGGAAGAAATCTATGATTACATAAATTAATTTCACTAAAAACTGATTTTCACGCGATTTTAATAATTTGCAAAAATATTTTCTCATGAGGAAAATTTGAACGCTATACATTTTTGTATGGTC